>CAWUFW010008044.1:237500-937144 GCA_963921515.1 Calotriton arnoldi
AAGAGGACCTCAAGCAGCTCACCAAAATATTCAGTCCACGATGCGGTGTGGCTGAAGATTCTGGTCACTAGAAGTGATCGAGGTTGGGGCTACTTGGAGCCCAAAGATCTTCTTGGAAGGAAGCCAACAAGCCTTTGCAATTGCAAGTTGACACGGTGCACAGGGGTTTGGTTATTGCAACCCCCACGAGGGATACTGGCCTCAAACTTGGTAAGAGGGCAGGGCAGGCCTCGGGAGCTGTGGAAAACCACCACCTGTGTTGCAGAACCTTACGGAGTCCAGAGGAGCTCAGGGTTAGCAGACCAGTCGACTTAGTTGCGGTGCCTGCGAATGCAGGGGAGTGACTCCTCCACTCCAAGGGAGATTCCTTCAAGTGTCTTTGATGCTTCACAGGGTTTGGAAGGTTCCTGTATGATGCACAGACGATGCAGCAGACTGGAGGGGAGACGGAGTCAGGCCCAAACGAAATCCAGCGAAGTCCAGAGTGCCCAGACAGTAGAAGAAGAAGTGGTGTCTGATCTGAATCTTATCCCACGACTAATCTAGGGACCTACACCCAGGTAAGCCCTTAAGTACTCTAGGGAAAGGGTTGGGAAGATTCAGGGCACCCTCCCAGGGAGGGTCTGGACAGGGGGGAGGTTACTCCCATGTCCTTTGTCCAGTTTCGTGCCAGAGTACTGGTTTGAACTGGACCATGCAGAGGGACACCAAATGTGCCCCTCATGCAGACTGAGTGGCGCTGGCAAGCGTACCCACCCCACCCCACCCCAGTACACTAAATCCTGTATGGGAGGTGGTCACACATTCCTATGCCATGATGCCTATTGTTCTGCATTCCCCTGCTCGAGTTTGGCTCAGCAGCAGGAGGGCAGAATGGTGTCCCTGGTCTGCAGCAACCATTTTGTGCTGTCCAGGTCAAGAAGGCTGGTACCGGGAACACTGAGCCTAACTGAGGGCTCTTCAAGTGCTTGGAATCATACCCCCCACACTGTTTACGGTGTGGGGGTATGATTCCAACATGTTTGATACCAAACATGATAGGATTCGTTGCAGTCACTTTCGAGATGGTCATCGTGTAATTACGTGGTGCCCCTCTATATAGTATATGGCTGCTTCACTGACAACCCCGGAGAATGGACTCCATAGGCTGCAGGGGTGTCCTGCTAATGCAGGGTCACCCTCTCACTTAGAACCAAGCACCCTGCCTTCAGGATTGCAAAGGCCTGCTATAGGGGTGACATAGGTTTTAAGTGCAGTGACCCCAGATATAGGAAACCTATATCTGTAGTAAGTGGTGCAAGCACCAACTTACACAGGCTGCAATGGCAGGCCTGTAGTTCCATTTTGAATGGTCTCTCATGGGTGGCATAATACATGCTTCATCCCATGGGATACCTCTGGGTTACCTATGCCCTGGGTACATGGGTACCATATACTAGGAACTTATAAGGGTACCTCAGTATCCAATCTGGGGTGTACCTACGTACTGAGCATAACAATTTAGGGAGAAAGCAGATAGACTGGGGTCCTGATTAGCAGGATCCCAGTCAGACTAGTCAAATACAGCTTAGCACCAGGCAAAAAGTGGGGGTAACCATAGAAGCAGATCCTACTTTCCTACACAACCCCCCCCCCAAACATAAGGAGATGAGACTAACCTTGCCCAGTTGAGTCTTTATTTTCTAAGTGGAAATATCTGGAGAGTCCATCTGCATTGGCATGGTTACTCCCAGGTCTATGTTCCACTGTATAGTCCATCCCCTGTAGGGAAATGGACCACCTCAAAAGTTTGGGGTTCTCACCCTTCATTTGTTTTAGCCATAAGAGGGGCTTATGGTCTGTCTGAACAATGAAGTGAGTGCCCAACAGGTATGGCCTCAACTTCTTCAGGGCCCAGACCACAGCAAAGGCCTCCCTCTCTATAGCTGACCAACGTTTCTCTCTGGGGGGTCAACCTTCTGCTTTATAAAAGCTACTGGTTGATCCTGGCCCTCTGCATTAAGTTGTGACAACACAGCCCCTACCCCGAACTCGGATGCATCTGTTTGGACAATGAATGTTTTAGAGTCGTCAGGACTTTGCAGAATGGGAGCAGTGCTCATGGCCTGCTTAAGGTCATAAAATGCCTTCTGACAGCTAACTGCCCACCGAACTTTCTTGGGCATTTTCTTAGATGTAAGATCATTCAAGGGAGTCACTATGGACCCACATCCTTTGACAAATCTTCTGTAATACCCAGTCATGCCCAAGAAAGATCTGACCTGAGTCTGGGTAGTTGGAGCAACCCATTCCATTATGGTCTGGATTTTGCTCTGTAGTGGTTGAACTTGGCCTCCACCTACCAGGTGGCCCAAGTACACAACCTTACTCTGCCCTATCTGGCGCTTAGTAGCCTTGATAGTGAGGCCTGCTTTCTGCAGAGCCTCCCAAAAAGTTTTTAGGTGGACCAGGTGATCCTCCCAGGTGGAGCTAAAGACCGCTATATCATCTAGATATGCTGCACTATAGGCCTTCAGGCCTGTGAGAATTTTATTCACCAACCTTTGGAATGTGGCAGGTGCATTCTTCAAGCCAAAGGGCATTACAATAAATTGATAGTGCCCACTAGAGGTTGAAAATGCTGTTTTTGGTTTGGCATCCTCAGCTAGTCCGATTTGTCAATAGCCAGCAGTAAGGGCAAATGTACTTAAGAACTTAGCTGAGGCCAAAGTGTCAATAAGCTCATCTGCCCTAGGAATTGGGAGAGCATCAGTCCTAGTGACTGCATTGAGTCCCATGTAGTCTACACAAAACCTCATCTCTCTTTTTCCATCCTTGGTGTGAGGTTTAGGTACAAGGACTACTGGGCTAGCCCAAGGGCTATCTGAGGGCTCAATTAATCCCAACTCCAGCATCTTTTGGACCTCTGTCCTGATGCAATTTCTGACATGGTCAGGCTGCCTGTAGATTTTATTCTTGACAGGTAGACTCTCACCTGAGTCCACTTCATGGTTACACCAGGTGGTGTGACTTGGAGTCAGAGAGAACATATGCCTGAATTGATTGAGGACCTTCCTACAATCAATCTGCTTCTGGTCAGTGAGGCTGCCTGCCAAGGCCACTCCATCAACTAATTCATCATCAGGGTTTTGTGAGAGGAGATCAGGGAGAGGGTCACTCTCTTCCTCTTGTCTCATCAGTTGCCATGTTAAAAGTATGTTAAACACAATGCACACAATACTTTTTATCTCAGTGTAGGAGATATTTGAACATACTAGGGAATATTATACAATAAATTCATATTTTTATAAATACTTGGTGTGGTTCTTTTTCACTTAATCTATACTATAAGATTGCATTCTGGTAAAACAAGCTGCTTTACACTCCTTCTGGACTAAGCCTGAAGGCTGCTCTCCACAGCTACCACTTAGAGAGCTTTCTAAGGTTATCTAAGACCTCTTATATCACCATAAGGGTTGTCTGGACTGGTGGAAGGAGCCCACTTACATAAGTGGACATCATATACCAGGCCTGCTTCTCACACTGCTGTAATGAGTCTACAAAGCATCTTGTTTGCTGAGAGCAGTAGTTGGGTACTGAATTGGGCTTTCTCTGCTACTGCTTGAATCAAAGCCCCATGGAATAAGTACTGTTAGTTTTAGGTAAATCTCCCAGTATCCAATAGCAAAGCTAGCACTAGGAGACGTTGAACAGATTGCTACTTTTAAATCTTTATTTTTTAGAATTAGAATTAAGATTGTCAAGATGAACCCACTTTAGTTCTGCATTAAAAGATCTCTTGACTATAGCGGGAGCCACAAATTTACCACACACACCACACATGCTTTAGTAAATATCATCCTAATGAACTTGAGGGATAATACAGTCACCATAAAAGTTGGAGCTGTGTTCACAGCCCCATATTCACACACCAGTGGTAATATCATGCTGTTGACCGATTTTTGAAAACAAAGTATTAGCTGACCGTAACTCATAATTGGATGTTAAACAACCACCCACCTCTAGGATGCTGTACTGTATTGTTTATTCTTGGTGTTTTACCTCTCCATTAGACATAGGTACGATTTAACTTTCTCTGGCGTTTATAATTGTGGTGACCAAATCGCAGAGACTATTTATGGTTTTCACTTTTGTGTCTTTATTATGGAGAGTGTGCCCGTATGTCCACAAATCTCACCAATCGTTACTTGGAGGCCGCCATACAGAGAATTATAGATGTAGTTGTAGGAAAGTAGGATCTGCTTCTTATGGTTACCCTCGCTTTTTGCTTGACGCTTCACTGTTTTTGACTAGTCTGACTGGTATCCTGCTAATCAGGACCCCAATCTATCTGCTTTCTCCCTTAAATTTTCATGCATGTTCTTTGGTACACTCCAGATTGGATACTGGGGTACCCTTATCAGTCCCTAGTATATGGTACCCAGGGCATAGGTACCCCAGAGGCCTCCCATGGGCTGAAGCATGGACTATGCCACCCATGAGAGGCCATGCAAAATGGAACTCCAGGTCTGCTACAGCAGCCTGTGTAAGCTGGTGCTTGAACCACTTACTTTAGATATAGGTTCACTATATCTATAGGTCACTACACTTAAAACGTATAAGTCACCCCTATAGCAGGCCTTATCAATCCTGAAGGCAGGGTGCTGGGTTTTTAGTGAGAGGGTGCCCCTGCATGAGCAGAGCCCCTCTGCAGCCTTCGGAGACCATTCTCCCAGGTTGTCTGTGACTCAGCCGGACATATAGGTAGAGGTGCATTATAACCTCGCGGTAAATGCGATCTCGAAAACTGCTGCATAGAAACATATCGTGTTTGGTATCAAACACCTTGGTATCATACCTCCACACCGGTAACCTGTGTGGGAGGTATGATTCCACCCTTCTGAAGCGAGCTTCGTGGGGTCACTGGTCTAACGCCAGCCTTCTCGACCCGGTCAGCACAAAATGGATGCTGCCGACCAGAGACACACTTCTGCCCTCCTGCTGCTGAGCCAAGCTCGAGCATGGGAAGGCAGCACAGGTGTGACCACCTCCCAGACAGGATTTAGTGTATTGGGGCTGGGTGGGTGCACTCTGAGAGTGCCTGAAAGTCTGCACCCGGGGCACATTTGATGTCCCTGTGCATAGTCCAGCTCAAACCATTTCTGGGAGCCGTTGACTACTGCTCTGACGCGAAACTGCACCAAGGACATGGGTGTAACCACCCCTGTGTCCTGACCCTCCCCTAGGAGGGTCCCCCAAATCTGTCCAACCCTCTTCCGTGGGTACATAAGGGCTTACCTGGCTGTAAGACTTTAGATTTTACGTGGACAAGATTCTACAAGAAGAAACCACTGACCTTCGACCGTCTGGACACGCTGGACTTCGACTGGGCCCGACTTCGTCTCCCTCTCCGTCCAAAGCTTTGTCTGTGCCCTTGCTCCATACAGGCTCTGTGCAGGACCTGTGGTGCACTAAGGACAACTGAAGAATCTCCCTTAGAGTGAAGGAGTCACGCCCCTGCTGTAACAGGCACCTTAACGCAACTGACCGGTCTGCTGCTCCTGAGCTCCTGCAGACTCTGAAGATTTCAGCAACATAGGAGGTGGGTTTCTGAAGGTCCCTGAGGTCGATCTGCCCTCTCAGCAAGTTTGAGGCCAGTATCCCTCGTGGGGACTGCATAACCCGAACCACTGTGCACCGCGTCCATTTGCAAGTGCATATGCTTGTTGACGATTCCCGAGCTTGTGCATTGGACTCCATGTAGTCCTGACCCTGAGCAGTATTTGCACCAAAGAACTCCGGCCTCCTCGCACCGAGTGCTCCGTGGGCCGGTACTTTGCAATCTTGCTCGAGGTCCCCTCGTGACTCCTGGTCCTTCGGCCTGTGGGTCTCTCTGAGGGTCATCTTGATTTCTGTTGGGCTTTCCTGGTTGCTCCAGATGTGCCCTGACTCTCCATTGCTTGGTGAGTCCCCTGGACCTTGCTTGTCCACACCGTAGCCTTCTTGTCCTTCCTTCGTGGGTTGCTTTTGCCAAGGCTTGATTGGTGCTCCCGCCGGACACCGACCCCTCAGCACTCGACATCCTTCGTGGGACAGCTCACCTCCGGCTCCTGGTCGTCCTCGACGTCTCCTTGTCCTCGTGGCTGCAGACTCAAGCATCCCTTCTTCGCACCTGAAGCACCCGACAACGGTGGGCATTCGTCTACCGAGCCCCTGGTCACTCTGAAGTGACCCAGACTCTGTCCCCTCTGCTTTCAGGTTCCTTCCTTCCCGAATCCAGCCTTGGATTCCAACGGACCCTTTTCACCTTCACGGCAGCAGTACTTCTTCACAGCCCTCCATTGAGAACAACGGCGGTTTCCGACGCCACTCCAGACCTAGGCACCCGGCTCCCATGGGATAGGTAACTCTGGTACTACGGTATCCACGGGTGCGGTGGCTCTTCAACCTCTTCAGTTCCAACGGGTTTGCTTGAAGTCCTCCTAGAAGGGTCCTTCAACTTTAAAATTGTAACTGCGACTTCCCCATAGAATTGTACGGAGCCCGCAGTCGTGTTCCCACACTGCACCCGGACTCCGTGGGGTCGCTATCTACTCACCTTGGGTGGTTCCTTGGGGTCCCAGCGATTCTACGTGGTCCAGACAATGTCTTGATCTCAGTCGTGACTGTTATACCACTATTTTAGTATATGGTATGGTCTCCCCCTGGAGCCCACTGTGTATCGTGCTACTTACAACTGTTCTATTGATCTCGTATTGTGTGCTTTGTGTTCTATCCTCGTGTAGAGGATAGTAGAGAGTGTTATATTAATAAATACATATTTTTATATAACTACTGTGTGGTTCTCCTTTCATTTAGTCACTATAGGAGGTGATGTTCTGGTAAAACAAGCTGCCTCACATTCCTTCACGATTAAACCTGAAGGCTGCTCACCACAGCTACCACTAGGATAGCTTTCTGAAGGTTATCTTTGACCTCATACGTCATAAGGGTTGTTTGGACTGGTGCAGGGTGCCCACTTTAATTAGTGGACAGCATATACCAGGCCAACTTCTCACAGTAGTGTTTTGGATATTATATGCGCTAGGACCCTCACGGTTCTGGGCGGACTCTAAACAGGAATTACGTAGTCTGATGGGAGGTGTTAAGGTGTGGTTATAAAAGTTATGATGTAATGCATGCAGTGTGTGATCGTATGTTAGAGAATAAAAACGTCTGTTGCAGAGCTCCATGTGTGGCGTATTCATTTGCATGCTACCGTGCTGGGGAGGACCCTACAACTGGCGACGAGAGTGGGCTACGTGCCCCGAAGAAACAAGGCTGCTCTCCCTGAAAATTTGCAAAGATACAGTGAACTGCTCATGTGTGGCACGTGCACCCTGAATCGATGCAAAGCAATCTGCGGGTGGCGTATGTGGAGTCAAAGCCCCTTTCCATCCCATACACAGCCATCAAAGAAGTTGAAGGCCTTGCAGAGGAGCACGTTCGGAAAGCCCTCCAGAATCTGCTGGTTGGGCTGAAAGAAGAGATACTGCATTGCGACATAACACAGAGCCATGATCCATGCGAAGCAAACATCAAAGGCAGCGACAACCAGGTACCAACACAGACACGTACTTACCGATACACGTGAAAACCTCAAATCGGACGTGATGACCCATGCTCAGGAGTGAGGCCAATGTAAGCAGCAGTTGCAAGTGGCATCCTGTGCAACAAATGTTGCCTGAACAGCATATACTCTCGATGGCAGCAAAAGGGAGGGCAGAATATACCGTGGCTACATTTCTGACGCCACCTCCTCCGTTTGACACAGCGACGAAACAGAACATTGGTGCCAGGTGGGCTGCGTGGAGTGAATCATTTAATGACTTCATAATTGCACTAGAGGAAGATAAGAAAATCATTAAATATTTGAAAAACCTCGCCAGCAGTGGAGTAAAAAAAGTGATAGAGGCTCACAAACTGATGCAAATTTGTTCCGATGAATAAAAGGGGCATTGGAAGCCAAATTTAATCCAATGCCGAATGTTGACTATGAAAGGTACATCTTCAACCAAGCACAACAGACTGAGTTTAAGAGACTTGATGCACTTATCAAACACTGCAAGTTTTGTGACTTTAGCGATGAAGAAGCCATGTGCCTCAAAGTCATCGATGGTTGCCTTTCAGACTCCTTCAGGAGACGCATATTGAGAGAGCCATTCAATCTAGAGAAATTGTTAATGGCTGCAATGGCAGAAGAATGAGCAGAGTGACAAGCTGATGATATGGAAGCAGGAACAGTGCGTAATGAATCAGCGTTGACCCTGAAAAGTAAGCAGAAGCACTAAATAGATGCATGCAGGTCAATGACTTCGAAGAAGAAAAGGTTGAGCTTCCGATGTGGCTTTCATTGCCCCATGAAGGTAAATGTCCAGCCATTCGACAGGTAAGCAAAGGCTGTGGGAAAGAAAACCACTTCATAAGGGTCTGCAAATCTTAAGAGAAACCATGTGCATCACAGCGAGAGAGAAAATGGTTTCCAGAAGGTTCCAGAAGCATTCTTGTCACAACCAGAAGGCCAAAAGGCAACATCAGTTGCAGCAAGTAGAAACCAAGCACAGTCGTTCATCGTCAGGTTCGTCATATAAAGGCTCTTCAACGTCATTATCAGGTGCCAGCGTAGAAGACTGATGTGCTGCTGTCGACTAAGAAATGGCATGCACATGTAGGATTAGCTGCTTGCGAAAATGACTAAAAGTCAGGGAAGAATCCCCAAACGAAGTGACAAAACTCAATTGGACAGTGTCCCAGAATTACCTTAAAGGTGAACAGTTGCCCCATAACCTTCATTATAGATAATGGTGCGTCGATTAATATGCCAGTACAGAAGTTTAACAGTTTATCTTCTGTGGCAAGCCTTACCCCATAAAACTCGAAGGTATACACATGGGCTGCTTCTAAAGCCGCTACAGAGTCATTTACAGTAACCATGAAACCCAAAACAACATCAGTTCAGGCGCCAATTAATTTTTTTCAAGGGACTTCATTGAGTGCATGCCTACTTAGCTTAGCCACTGCTACTGACATGGGGCTGATATCTCCCAACTATAACATCTGTGCTCAGTCTGAAATTGTGAGTCAGTTTCCGTTGTTGTTTCATGGCCTAGGAAGTCTCAAGACAATGAAGGTGCAACTTCATGTTAATGAGGACATTCTCCCTGTTGCTCAGCGGCACTGCAGAGTTGTTTCCACTTTACAAGTAGCCGTTGAGAAAGAACTAGAAACACTGTTGAAACATAACTTCATTGAACGCTCCAACGGTCCTACACCATAGGTTTTGCCCATAGGCATGGTGCCAAAATGGATAGTTGAGGTGCAGCGAGCATTTGTGTTGATATGCGCCGCTAAGCCAACAAAGCAATTGAAAGAGAAAACATCCTGGTCCTCACATAGCAGATATGATCAAGCAGCTGAACGGAGCAAAAATCTTCTCCCATCTTGGCCTGAACAAAGGATACCATCAACTCGAGCTGGAAGAAAATTGCAGGTACTTTACTACTTTTTCGACTCAAGTTGGTTAGACAGAGTTTTGGAGTAACTTCAGCTGCGGAGATATTTCAAGATGTTATTTGCCAAATAACCCAGCCTGTTACACATGCTTTCAATTACAGTGATGACCTACTGGTATTTGGGACAACACAAAAGGAGCATGATAAGGTTCATACACAAGTGTGCCAATTACTTGCTGATGCAGGTCTCACTCTGAATACAGCAAAGTGTGAGTTTCACAAAACCAGACTTAAATTATTTGGGCACATTTTCTGATGAGGGAATGACTCCTGACCCCGATAAAGTGCTAGCATTGTCATCTACTTGCTCCCCACAAGATGTAACCATGATGTGATTCTTCTTAAGCATGGCCAGTTATTGCTCAAGATACATTTGTGACTTTGCTACAATGCCCCATTGAGAGATGTAACAAAGTTAAATGTTCCATTCCAGTGGTCTCCTGAATGCGGCCAAAGTTTCAAAGTAATAAAACATGCAATTGAAAATGCAACTGAAATGGCCTATTTTGACCCCAAGTTGCATACTTGGATCACAGTAAATGCAAGCCCAGTTGGGCTGGGGGCAATCCTTGTTCAACACAATGTTCAGAGACATTTTGTGGCCTATGCCAGCAGAAGCCTGTCTGAAACAGAACGTACCTAATCGCAGTCGGAGAAGAAGAGCCTGGGTGTAGTGTGGGTCTGCAAACATTTTCATGTGTTTCTATTTGGAAAACGTTTCACTATTGCACAGACCAACAGGCATTTTTACTTCCTTTGGAAACCCAATAGCTATAATGCTGCCTTACATCGAGAGGTGGGGGATGCGACTGCAAAACATGACTGTGCAATTGTACGCAAGCCGGGGAAAGACCAAAACCTTGAGGATTACCTTTCACAATCAGCACTACCTTTCCACAGTTCAACATTCAAAGCGGCTGAGGAATACATCAACTTCATTGTGAGGTCCAGCGCACCAGCAGCTCTATCCATTGAACAGATCATCCCTGCTACCAATGCAGATAGAGACATGCTCATCCTCAAAGACCTCATTATAATGCACTCTTGGAGTAAAAATATTCGACCTTTGCTGACGAGGTTGAATTTTAAAAGTTCAAAAATGTACAGTGTGAGCTATCTGTCACTCGAGAGGGTATCATCTGGAGAGGCTTGGGACTCATCATATCTGTGAGCCAGAGACCCTGAGACAGTAAGTCATTGAGCTAGCCCATGAAGGACATTGTGGCATTGTAGCCACCAAAAGCGCCCTAAGAGACAGAGTCTGGTTTCCTCACCTAGATGAACGAGTTGAGAAAGAGCTGAAACTGTGCCATCTTTGTAACTATTTATCCCCCAAGGTAACACAGGATCCACTGACAATGTCTGACCTTCCTGTGCATGCCTGGCTAGGTGTTTCTCATCCAACTCAACATCAAGCATCAAAACAGTGCACCTCTCTAGCCCCAGGCCAATTGTGTTATTGAACAATTAATGAGTGCCCTTGAGGGTAATTCAGCGAGCATCGATGGAGGGAATGGATCTCAACCAGCCATGTGTCAAGCCCTTACAGATCCACTCCTCACTCCACAAATGATGGGAGTTCTGCCACCTTGCTATTTGGGAGAGCCCAGACCAGACTACCACCATGGACATCAGAACGATTGATGAATGCTGATACGGTTCGTGTCACAGACACGTCACGAAAGTGCAAGATGAAAACATATGCTCATTAGCGCTGATGCACCCAGGAAACAGTCTTCGATGAAGGGGACTGGGTACTGGTCAAACAAAAGTGGGAGAAGAAAATGGATGCTCCGTTTGCTGTTGACCGTTTGAGAGTTGTGACGTGCAAAGGGTACATGGTGATGTTACATCGTCCCGGAAAATCCATCACACAGGACTCGTCACACTTTAAAAACTTACCTCAGTGTTCATCAGTTCCTGAGATCACGAGCGAGGTGACCCCGCCTGAATGTCTAGGTCAAACTTCTGAGCCTGTGTCCGCTGTACCTGAGCAAGGTGCATCTCAACTTCTCCATACCACCCGATCTGGCAGACTAGTGCGAGCGCCTCGGCGACTCACTGAGGAACTATGATGTTAATGTTGTCTGTACTTTAATTTAACAAAGGGGGAGATGTAGTGTCTTGGATATTATTCGTGCCAGGACCCTCGCGGTTCTAAACAGGAATTATGTAGTCTGATGGGAGGTGTTAAGGTGTGGTTATAAAAGTTATGATGTAATGCGTGCAGTGTGTGATCGTATGTTAGAGACTAAAGATGGCTGTTGAAGAGCTTTGTGTGTTCAATTTGCATGCTCCCAGACTGGAGAGGACGCTATAATATCCAGTGGATTGTCATTGATAAACCATTGTTAAATGGTAGTATTGAAGATCGGAAGAGATCCCTATTACATAAGGAGCAGCAGTGGGAGTATCGACTAAAAATATATCTAGTGAGGTTGAAAGAAGAAATCCCCTGTTATCAGTTAAATTGAGTCAGGGTTCAGCCCACATATGATGAGACACATTGTGATAGGGCTATTACACTGATGGTGACTGTTTTTTTTTCTCCAGAGTTGACTCAGTAGGGATGGAGTTTAACATGACCCAATGCAAGATTGCCACTATTCCTACTGGGTTGAGATCTTTTGCACACATTAGCATGTACTCTTTTTTTTTATTCCCTTCAGTCTGCTATGTTATTCCCATTGATATGAGCCTAACCAGCAACTTGGCTAGGTAGTGCCTTCTTGTAAGTACATGTGATACAGCCCGCTATGCTTGCACATTTGTACTCTGATTTTGGTTTATTCTGGGTAACATTCTAAGATGGCCGCTAGTTAGACCTTAACAGAGCCTTCTCTTGCGCACTAGCACTTCTTTAGATCCACACTTCTCACTCCTTTATATATATTTTATCTCATTGACAGGCACTGTATCAGCAGTTTGAAGAAAATGCTGTCACCATCACAGCATATTAAAGTCAGACGTTAATAGAGCCTCCTTTCATGCACCAGTGGTTATTTAATTCCACATTTCTCACTGCTTTATCTATTTTTTCTCACTGACCAGCACTGTATCAGCAATTTTAAGAAGACGCTGTCACCGTCGCAGTGTATTAAAGTTAGACGGCCATAAGTATACAATTTCTTTTTAAGTGGGCGAGTTCCAATCGTAAGGCCATTCTCAGATGGCGGCTAAGCATACCTGAAAGGTTACTTCCCGTGAGCGTCTGCGTGATGCATGTGATCATGCACACCTGTGACCCTGTTGTTCAAAATGGCAGCCAGAGCAGAGTATCGCTCTCGGCAGTGGGAACACCTTTGGCAGTACCGGCAGGTCCAACTCTTGGAGTAGTAATTGGAGGTCCCTGGGCCTTTTTTAGAAACAAGGGAGGATTCTTAGCCATATTATCACCTTGAGTCTGCCTCAAACTAATGATTTGTAACAGCCTAACCAATAATGAGCATCTTTAAAAACAATGGTTGACCTAGTGTAAAAATGCAACCTTGGGCATAGGGCTAGTATGATGGCACATAATACTAGTGATACACGTTGTAACAGCAAGTATTTATCATGCATGACTGTCAATAAGTATGGACGGACTAACTTGAGACCTGACATGTCTCTTCGAGTGTGACTACAGAGTGATGCTCCCTTGGGTCTCTGGGTTGGGCACTGTTCCTAACCGACCGGGGTATGACAAATACATTAATTGTAATATTCGGCATGCATTGCACAACTGCGTGAAGGCATCACAGTATGTGAACCAGTTTGCTCACTGGAGTTGTAGTGACATTCACGTTAGAGTGGTATGTGTTGAGTTTAATAATGGCCAGCATGCCAAAAATGGCCTGCTCTGTGATATATATGTGTTGTGCCCACCACTGGACCATAGTGGCATGGGGAGCTGACAACATCAATACCAGTCACAAGGGGGTTAAGACAGGGCTGTGTTCTTGCCCCAACCTTGTTCCTATTATACATTAATGATCTGGTAGCCCAATTAAAGAAGTGCAATCATGACGCCCTGAGCCTAGCAGCTATAAAGGGTCCCAGCCCTCCTGTTTGCTGACAACACCTTACTGGTATTCAAATCCCCTATGAGTATCCAAAATCTCCTGGACCAGTTTGGTGTCTTCTGCAAGCAGAGAGGGCTTGAGATCAATCTACAAAAAAACAAGTACATGGTTTTTAATCCCAGCCATACGACCCATCCAAATTCGTCCCTGCACTCTGCGCCCCTTGAGAGTGTCCGCACCTTTGAGTATTTGGGTCTTACCCTGATGGAGAATTTTGGCTGGTCTGCTCAGATCCGTAAGAGCAAGTTAAAGCTTGAACACTATGCAGGGGGCATTTTGAGGGGTTTTACGGGTTCCAGCTTTCGACCTGTATATCCAGCCATCCAGATTTTTAACTTGCAAGCATTAGGTAGGTGTTGTAATCTGATGTTCTGGAATTCTGTCCATGTCATGGAATGGAGTGATGCATGGCATGTCATGAATCATCCATTCTAGGACTGGACATCTTGCTGTACGGTCGGTGCTGTAATCTCGGAATAAACCTTTACTACTAAACTGGTGTCAGGAAGATTTATATCTCTACTAAAGGACTTAACACTGGCGACGAGGATGGGATAGGCAGCACCAGCACCGGCTCCCCTGCCTGCCTGTTCTACACTGAAGACTGTGCTCATTCATCATCCAATCTCAAGGACTGCACTTCCGTTTGATAAAAGTGGCCGTAAGTTGATTGTGGGCCACCGACGAAATTGTGAGTTTTTACTGAATTTCAAGCTGCAAGGCTGTCACTGGATAGGCGCGAGGCTATTGTTGAGGCTTACCTGCTCAACGGTCACACCACGAGCCTTTTCCTCGCGCTGGCATCTCGTGAGTTTTTTCCCTCGTGCTCTCTGTTTCAGCCGCGCACTCTGGAACGCACACTGCACTCCAACGCATATGAAATGCGTTGTGACTACGTGGCATGCCGCCATTTTGAAAGTATTATTTAGACCCACTTTACCTCGTCACAGCGTTACAGCGTTTCTCTTCAAAACGAAGCAACAGAGAAGCTCTCCTATCCGAAATTGCGGTGAGAGTTGGCAATGATATTTGAATTTGTATTAAAATCGCTCAGATTATATCGACAGTGGGGGAAAAAAAAACTAAGCTGCCTACTGTAAGAACAAAGAATTTGCAACTGGTGTGGCTTAGTGTACAGCTGGATTTCATTTTTTTCCCAGTTGTTTGTTCACTAAGCAGCTTTACAGTGACTTGGTACTTTCTACATGAGTCAGTTTGTTGTCTTTATTACACTAGTATTGGAGCTTTACTTATTGAGCAGTACAACAATTTGCACTATTTTTAACTACTCAAGGAGTCACATCATACCATTATCGTGGCCACTACGACAAGCATGTCACAACCCCATGCTTTCCTTTCAGAAAAAGGTGATCCGATTCTTCCCTGGAAGAGATGGAGGAATCTTTTTGATTCCTACATAGTGGCTATTGGTGGTGAGAAGTTTTCAGCTTTCAGAAAGCAAGCCATATTCCTACACAATTTGGGCGTAGAAGGGAGAAACATTTATGCCCGTATGGACTTGATTCCAGTTGGCAATGGTGATGGAGAGCCAGCTGATGTTTACGAAAAGTCCATGTCTATGTTGGAGAGATATTTTGGTCCCCGCATCAATGTGGTCCTAGAACGTCATAGGTTTTTTACCAGGGTTCAAGGTCCAGTTGAGCGGGTGGGAAGTTATGTTGCCTCCCTGAAAATCTTAGCACGAACTTGTGAATTTGTAGAACTATCTGACTCCCTGGTTAGAGACCAGTTGGTGAGGTGCACCAACAGTACCCGTGTTCAAGAAAAACTGTTATCCAAGAACCCGTCCTTATCTGAAGCCGTTGCCATCGTTGAAGGAATAGAGAACACTTCTACATGGGTGAAGGAGATAAGGAAGAACCGAGAGGATAAGAAGGATGGTCAAGGGGATGTACATGCTTTATTGAGTTCTGACTGTTTAGAATCTTGTGACAATGTAGCCAAGGTTTCATCTAATGATAAGAATAAGGCTGTGGGAAAGGACAAGGACACACGTATTATGCGTGGTCCTGGAAAAGGAGTTTCGTCGAGAACAGAACGAGAAGCTTGTTCTTCCAATGTAGATTGTGATATTAATGACAAAAATGTGGGGATTTTCAGAAGCCGAACTGTTTTAGGTGTGGAAGCTATCTCACACTTTTCCAATTATCCCAATTGTTATGCCAGTGGGTCAGTGTGCAACAAATGTGGTATCAAGGGCCACTATGCTCGGGTTTGCAGGTCCTCTGGGAAAACTTGCTCCCCAGATAATGGACCAGGGACTGTGCGCACTGTTATGCTAAGTGTCAAAGAAAGTGAGAGTGGCGTTGATCAAGGAAAGATAATAATGCCTGAATGCAATATTGTGGTAGACGGCCATGATTTTGTGGTGTTGGCTGACTCTGGTTCGCCTTTCACTATGATTGGGAACAAACGATGGGATGAGAGTGTGGGATTGAACAGTATGACACTCTTGCCTCCCGACATAAATCCTGTCAATTATGGGGGTGCAAAGATTAATGTTCTTGGGTATGTTGTGGCTAGAATTCAGTTCAAGAACAGACATACAGTTGGTAAGGTCTATGTGGCTGAAAGGGGCGATAATCTACTGGGATGGAGACACGAGCGTCATTTAGGTATCATACTAAACCCGAGTGCAAAAGACCCTAAAGATCAGGTCATGTTGGTGGATTGTGAGAATAAAGGAAGAGAATATTTTGATAGATTCCCTGAAGTCTTCACTGATGCCTTAGGTTGCCTCAAGGGTTTCGAACACTGCATTGTTCTTAAGAATAAGGCCATACCCTGTGTGCATAAGGTCAGGAGAGTGCACAACATGATGATGGAGCCCTTGAAGGCTGAGCTCAAGAGACTATTGGACTTGGGGGGGTCATTGCAGAAATAGAGGCTTCAGAATGGCTGGCCCCCATTGTTTTGGCCCCCAAAGATGGTGGTGCCAGTGTCAGAATGTGTGTAGACTTGAGGGGGCTAAACGAATGGATTTGGGTGGATCGACAACCCCTACCAAACATTTCAGAGTCCATTAGCATGCTCAAAGGAGCCCAGATTTTCAGTGCGTTAGATCTGTCATCAGTGTACCACCAGATTGTTCTGCACAAAGACTCCAGACATCTCACATCTTTTGTGACACCTCTGGGGGCCTAACGCTTCCTGAGAATGCCTTTCGGTTTGGCATCCGCTGCGGTGTGCTTTCAGAGGG
Organism: Calotriton arnoldi; assembly: GCA_963921515.1. Classification (NCBI taxonomy): domain Eukaryota; kingdom Metazoa; phylum Chordata; class Amphibia; order Caudata; family Salamandridae; genus Calotriton; species Calotriton arnoldi. The sequence goes on from CAWUFW010008044.1 coordinate 254,312, forward strand.
TCATGAAAATGGTCCTGGGAGGGATACCCAACATCCTGTTCTTCCAGGACGACATTTTGATTTATGAAAAGAATGAAACAGAACACAGTGCGACTCTGACTTGTGTGTTGGAAAAATTTAAGGAAAAAGGGCTTACTGTGAAGAAACAAAAGTGTTGCATTGGGTTGAGATCTATTACATATCTAGGACATGTTATTTCAGGGGAAGGGATTCAATCCAAAATGGAACTTGCAGAGAGTGTTGTGAAGGCTCCCACTCCCAAAGACAAGGAACAAGTGAGATCGTTCTTAGGACTCGCTGAGTTTTATTCCAAGTTTGTGCCGGGGTTTGCGACTGTGGCTGAGCCCATCAGGGTTTTACTTAAGAAAGGTGTGCATTTTGAGTGGTCTGGTGAGTGCCAAGAAGCTTTTGACAGGATCAAGAGTGAAATTGGGAAGATGCCCACTCTGGGGCATTTTGATGTTAACCGCAAAACTATCCTGACCACTGACGCCAGTCTCAAGGGGTTGGGAGCAGTGCTTTCCCAAGTTGTGGATGGTGAAGAGAGGGTGGTTGCCTTTGCCTCCAGGGCGCTCAGGGATGCAGAAGCCAATTACTCTTGTATTGAAAGAGAGGCCTTGAGTGTGTTTTGGGCTGTGCAGCATTTTAAATTCTATCTCTGGGGAATCCCATTTCTGTTCAAGAATGATCATCGCCCCCTAGTACAGGTTTTCTCGTGCCGCCATGGTGAGCACATCACACCCAGGCTCAAGCGCTGGAGTGAAGGACTCCAGGAATACAGTTTTCGTGTGCAATACATACCTGGTCCTAGCAACAAATCTGCTGATTGCCTCTCCCGGCTGCCTATAGAGCGTGATGGAAATGATGCCAAAACCGAGAGTGTAAGTTGGGTTGCAGAGTCAGCGCTGTCCTGTGGGGAGTGGTTGAACAGTGTGAGGATGGACAAAGTACTTTCTTCCCTCAAGTTGTGGATAACCCAGGGGTGGCCTGAACACAAAACCTTGGATCAAGAAATGAAATAGTCTGTCGAAGATGATTTGTCGTTTTATTGGGACAATCTCATGAGGGGAGACAGAGTGATTCCTCCCATTGATTTCAGGAGCAAGATAGTTAACCTTGCCCATGAGGGTCATTTGGGGAGAAGTCTCACAAAAGCTCGCCTGAGGGAGAGATACTGGTGGCCAGGCATGGATCATATGACTGAAGAAGTTGTCAAGGATTGTGTGTCCTGTGCCTCCAATGATAAGTCTCATGTCACCAACCGTGTGCCACTATCTCCTGTTGAGATCCCAGATGCTGTATGGTCAAAATTGGGTCTGGACATTATTGGTCCCTTTGAACTCATGCCCTCCTACGAAAGGTTTGTCCTCTTGTTAGTGGATTATACCTCCAAGTGGGTGGTGATGAAATGTGTGTCTGCTGCTAATACTAAAACTGTCATTGATTTCCTCCGAGACGTGTTTGTGTCTGAAGGTGTGCCTAAATTTTTAGTCACGGACAATGGGGGACAATTTGTCTCACAAGAAATGTGCATGTTCCTTAAAGATCTTAACATAGTCCACCAGAAAACGGCCCTGTATGCACCACAGGCAAATGGTTTAACTGAAAGAATTAATAGAGTGGTCAAGAGTTGTGCTCAACGTGCACTTGAGTCAAGGTTGTCCTTCAGCAATGTTTTGAGAGATACATGGTGGGCTCACTGTACTGCCCCCAATGTGGTCACGCTGAGGTCACCTCTTGAAGCCTTTAGAGGAAGGAAAGCTTTTTCTAAATTAAACCCGTCGTGGTTACCTGCATGTAGCAATGTGAATATTCCTGCAGAGGTGAGACGCTCCAGAATTTCTGATTATCAGCAGAAATACAAGTTGAGATATGACTAGGATGCATGTGAAAGGTAAAAAATGGTGTCTTGGTGATCAAGTTCTAGTGAAGAATCCTAGACATACCTGTAAAGGGAATTCAAGTTTCATGGGTCCTTATACTATCATTGCCATTAGGAAAAATGTCGTGAAAGTTGACACTGGTTGCATGTGGAGCATGTCCAGGCTGGTCAGATACACCGGCAAATCTCTGAATACTCCTGCATCTTTCCCTCCTGGTGGTTATGACCTTTGTGATGAGGATACCCGTGACAGAGAAGCTGGCAGTTCTGCTGGGAGGTGCAGAAAATTGCCTACTAAACTGAAGGATTATGTTTTATACTAATGCAATGTTTTCCTTTCCGCAGGACTTTTACTACAATTATCTTGTTTTTCTTTTCTTCCTAATTTGACGTGTTTTCCTTTTCCTTTGTTCTCCTTTAGGTAGTTTAACTTGTCTCCTTTATTGTAAAGGGGATATGTTGTAATCTGATGTTATGGAATTCTGTCCATGTCATGGAATGGAGTGATGCATGGCATGTCATGAATCATCCATTCTAGGACTGGACATCTTGCTGTACGGTCGGTGCTGTAATCTCGGAATAAACTTTTACCACTAAACTGGTGTCAGGAAGATTTATATCTGTACTAAAGGACTTAACAGTAGGTCTCTGTTTGGGGTAGAACTGTGGGGACATGAAAAGGTCACTGCACTAAAGATGGGCAAGAATCAATTCATACGATCCTTGACGAATCTCCCTACCAGTGCCCCACTACTGCCATTACGGCTGGATCTAGGCCAAAGGTCCATTGCTCATAAAGCAGCCCTTCGACCTTTACTGTATTGGAGATGGCTATGGGCCTCTGGATTTAGGTATGTATCGGGCGAGATTGGAGGAGCTCCTTCGGCAGCCCATGGTCTTCAGGATCCCTGGTTAGGGCATATTAAGACCTTCCTGGCAAAGAGGGGATGTGAACACCTGTGGACTAACCCGGGAGCTATGGCCGGTATGTCAAAGGCTGCATTCAAGTGGGTGTACTGGAGGTAAGTAGATGTAGAATTGGGCAGGAACAGGAGTTTGGGCACTTTGACTCTACCCTTCCTGGAATTTAAAGATAACTTCCATATGGAACAATAAAAGGATTTCTTTTTAACCCTCCCCCCACACACACAAACATTGGCAAAAAACCCTGTACATTAAATATTGTTTTGGGACTTTACCACTGCGCGCTTTCACTGTTAACTCGAGGTTACATGACAGTGATCCAAATCTGACCTGCCCCTTTTGTCCAGGCGAAAGAATGCATTAACCATATATTATTGTTCTGTCAGCGCTATTCAAACAACAGAAAGAAGTGGATACTTCCACTTTGTCGGATTATGGGGATTAGGGACTTTAGGGTTGTCTCCAGAATGCAAGTTGCGGTACAGTTTAGCTCTGAATCTGAAATGAAGCAAGAAGCTCAAATTGCTTAACCTGAACGATTGTTTTTTTCTGTTCCCTCTTTTCGGTATTGAGGCGAGTGGGTAATTTGAGAGAGCATATTTAAAGAAAATAGCTGGATGTTAGGAGTACATTCTCTCTAATCGTATTGAAGGCTTTCTCATACTCTGAAAATGGTTAATTAAAATCCTTAATTGCACAATTGGCCCGAGAAAATGTTATAACATTCATTGTTACACTAGTCCTGGTTTGTAACATTTACCCTTTCTGGGTTATATATTTATTTTGCATTTCTGATTATGTTAATTTACTGCTTCGAAACTCGTATGTTTTGCCTGTGGTTTGTAGGTCTCGCTAAACTACTTTCAGCATGTTTACAAGCGTTTCAAGGTTCAAATGCTCCTCAGTGATAGACCGTGATGTTTTATAATAATAAAATGAGAAATTAAATGTGCTTTCACACGGGTACTCCCATCAACCGCTTCACGGGAGAAAATATCGGTCCCCTGGGGTTGATGAGTTGCAGTATCCTTTCCGGTGTAACGGGTGTCCCTCGTCTGTTAACATTGTATGTATTAATGTTGGTTGAGCCATGCTACTGTCTACTATACTGCACGAAATCTCAATCTAGACATTCTCTGTTTTACAGTACTCGCGGTTAAAGCTCTCTTAAATAACAGTTTACATTTACAGTGTACATTTTTTTAGTAGTATTTTGCCCCTTATTTTTGCTTTTAGAGTTTTTTCTTCAAGTGTTAAATAAATGTCAGTGTATGCATATAGTCAGATAGATTCTTGCTGGATTCACATTAGCCTCTGGGTGGCAGTATAGGCCTGGCCCTGCGCGTCACCTTCTCAATGAGACATTTCTTTTCCCATCGAAGTTTATTTCACGCTTACACACGGTATGTTGTTGGAAGAGGAAACTTCCACCCCCCATTAGTGCTTTTAATATGTAATGCACGCGTCCCATGCACGTGAAGCGGCAATAGGTTTAGCAATTTTGTCTCCTCAGTTACTAGCTGATCACATCCGATTTCATGCGAGAGACTGATGTGGTGGCCTCGAAAGCCATCCTATGAATTCCTCCGGTTGAACAACCAAAGCATAGGGTGGCAGGTGGACAACTGCTTTCTGGATTGGGAAAATCCTTTTAACATTTGGCACATTTTGCATTTATGCCTTTAGATTTTTTGTTTCTACACTCGATATCCATGCCAGATTGTCGTCTTTTGCCCCATGCGTGTGTATGGTAAATGTCATGGGAGTCGAACAGGCAAAAAAACCTCACCCATATCAAGTGTATTCTGGAAAGACCCTTTGCACCGAAAGTTGGCATGTGGTGTGAACCCGAGAATTTCGGGCTCATCGGGGAACCTAACCACAAACATTATTGGAAACTAGATTCCCGCCACAGTCTAGGTGAGGCGCATGGTTTGCACCACTCATTTATACCAGTTAGGTCATTTAAGTGTTGCCAAAATAAGACGTTTCCTCACATTGTTTTTTGTAAAAACGGAAATTTATCAATCGCAAACGTTGTGCCATCCAGCTTTTTAATACTTATCCCGATATACACTTAGTCGGCCAAAAGGAAAGCATGACCATGTTATGAGTATTTTGGAATGTAATTTCTCACAGAAGCTTAGCATGTAGCCGAGCTGGCTATTTTTGAAAAATGGTTGGGGGGGGGGAGGGGGCGGGGTGCATGAGAGTTTCTGGGTGCCTAGCTACAAGGCACTGAACCAAATGTCTAATTTTGTGTGTGAATCAAGCCCAAAATAATGGACGTTAAGTAAAATCATAAAGAAACATCGATTAGAAGGCTGTCGTAGAGCAAATCTGAGTTGAGAGGAGAAAATAATGCTACAACTGCTTGCCAATACAACAAAATGATCAAAAGTCTGATTTTTTAACAGTTTAGTTTCCTAGTAAATATGAAATAGAAGCCATTTGATGTCGTATAGCGTTAATATTTCTTGAACTCGTCAATTTACGTGAAGATACAAATTAATATAACATTTTCAATTTACGACGAGATAAATTCCTTCCACCCATCTCTGAAAAACAACATATTGCAGAATAAAATAATTGTACTTGTCTACCTGTCAGCCTCTGCATTTATTTTAATTTGTATTCTATTTCTTCTTTTACAGGCTTGCTAATGTTTGCTATTGCGCATATCCTGTACTCCGCAGCGTTTGGCATGAAGCCTCTGGATCTAAAAGCTGGTGTAGTGATGGGTCTCATCTCAGGATTCCTCTACATTCTCTTGTACTCCTACCTCTCCGGTCCCTTCACCTACCTCGTTGGTGTGTACACTGCATTGATTGCCTTCATGGGCTGGCGTGCCGTCGCCGGCATACAGCTCTGCAATGACCTGTGGACCTGGACCAAGCTCTCCGCCTGCATCGGTGCTGTGCTGTTTATCGTATCTGATCTTACCATCGCAGTGAACAAGTTTTGCTTCCCGGTGCCCCGTTCCCGTGTCATCATCATGGTCACGTATTATGCAGCCCAGATGCTCATCGCACTGTCTGCGATTGAGAGCAGAGATGAAGATGAATTCAAGAAGCTCAAATAGGCCGACGCTTTTTTGGATTTTATAGTATTGGACTTAAATATTGGTGCTCGTCCCGGATGGATAACTCTCGTTGCTTCATTGCATTATAAATGGACATTTTGCTTCTTTGAAGCACCACTTTTCCTACCGGATTGCCCTTAAACACTGTTTACGTCAGTGTTTGTGGTAAAAAATACGAGCACTCGGTCTGTACATACAATAGTTATCTGCCTGAATGCATCTGTACATTTTGCCTTCTTCAGAACTTTTGGAGTTTTCTTAAATATTACATTGTATTTGTTACCCTGAAGTTGGTGCTGGGTGTCAGAGAAGGCTTTATTTTAAATGAGCTGAGAATGTGCAGACTATGGTCCTGCCTGAGGTAGAGTCTATATAACACTTGACTCCCCAACAATGGCAACATTTCACATTTCGCAAGCAAACTATTCCTTAATTTACAAGACCACAGTCAAGAAAAGGCTGTCCAGGAGAAGGCATTCGTTCTGACCATCACTGGTGGTCAAAGTGTGTGCCAAACGTTGTAGGTCTTTATCTCAGGGCCATTTTTTCTTACATCTGTTATTTTTTTGTAGAAAACTTGAACAACACTCCATTTCTATCAGACTTTTTTTCTGATTATTGTTGAGTTAGAAATCACATGTGTGGGATTTTGTTTAAGAGGAAGGGACCAAGGGGAATGAAGCTCTGGGTTTGTCCCTGTATGCACACTAAAGTAGTTTTTACTCACACTTAGAAATACATTTGCATGGTTTCATTTAAAGAATTATTGTCTTGCCCACTAGCCTTAGGCTAATAAAAAAATATTGCAAGGCCAGTAAAAACTTGACGAACTAAAAAACTTTGATCAGATGGACGTTTTTCTTATGTGCTGATAAAAAGTGTAAGTCAAGTTAGAATACACGAGTATCTTTCTTTCCCTTGTGGTCTTCAATTTTCTCTCTGCTGCTATAATCCATTGCGTATCTAGAACCAGAGCACTGAGGCCTTCAGAACCAGAGTTAAGGCATACTGTACTTTAGATGTATGAAACTGCAAAAGTACCTATGAATAGTGTTGATGCCTAGGAGGTTTCTCAGTATCAAGACTTATGGGATTAAATGTAATTCAGTCAAACACTTACATTTGCAAGCTATTGTATGGAAATTATTTTAAGTATACTTGGCAAGAGTAGTTATGATATAGGGAATTTTGTTACCGAGCTTTTCATTACTAAGGCCGTAATTCAAATTAAGCAAACACTAGCATTGTTGGCAAATCAGTATAATATGGTGGCCATATCACAGACTGTATTTATGTATGTGATGTGGTGTATCCAATTCCCACTAGGCATATGTCGAATTCATGTAAGCCATCTCAAGTAGCACTACTTGCATACACACTGGGAGTCTAGATATGCTGGAAACTACATAAATGGATGCTGAATCCGGGCTGCCCTAGTCAGGTTCATTGTTGGAGCATTGCTTAGACGAATTACTCAATTTGTAGTGCTCCTAATCCTGTTCCTTGAACAACTGCCATATTCACACAGGTACCTTCATTCATTCAAATTGGGGATTGATACATAAGTCCAGTTATAGCTCACAAAAGCAGGCACTGTACCAAATCTTCCAAACTAAACCACATTCCTTTGAAACATATATGCATTTTCAGTATCCCTAGACCGTGCGGGTTCATTGGAGTAAATATCAGTTCCCAACTTAAATTTTTTTTTTTATTGATTTAGTTTTTAGCAAATAACAAATTGTAAGTCTTACAGTGGTCCCCGCGGTAACATACAATCACTTAGTTCACATAACATTTCCATTGAAATAATTAAGTCTAATTGTGTACGTGTAAGCATACGGCCCAAGGGACTATCCGAAAGCCTGTGTGCGTGTTAACAATTCTAAACAAACAATTCCAGTTGTAGGTTTAGGTGAGGGCCATATATGTACTTGAAAGTTGGGCAAAGCAATGGTGGTAAGAGCCCAGCCAACTCATTGCTGAATACATGGGTGTACGCTGTGTGAGTGTGGGGGGGGGGTTGTTTGTTTGATGTGAGTTGCTATTGTAGGATCCCCAGATGCTGGGACCGCAATACCTGGACCCATGTCCACCTGTAGGGTGCTATTAGGCAGGTAGGTCCGCTTCTGTGAAGCTGTTAAATGCCTCCAAACATTGCTCCACCAGAGCCTTTCTTTGGATACCACTGTACTCCCCGAAGCGCAAAGAAGCTCCCTCAGCTATTGCCAGTTTTCGAACTCTTTTTTTCCCATGACTATGGGGCGGGCCATCTGGCGACTTCCAATGTAGCGCAATGTCCCTAGGGGCTAAGCCCAGGGCCAGATCTAGAAACCTGTTGCTCGCTTTGTGAGAATCGCTTCTGCTGTAACGGTCCAGTAGGCAAATCAGTGTGTGAAGTGCTTGTCTTTGTGACGTTCTCCCCAGCTTTAATGTTAGCACTGTCCAAAAGCTAGTGATTTCTGAGCAGTGCCATACCATGTGCGCGAAGTCTGCATCAACCTCAGCACATCGAGGGCCGCTTAGGTTAGAGGCACCCATCATAATGTTCAGTTTGTGAGGGGTGAAATTTGGTGTGTAAATAGTTAAATTGTGTGAATTTGAAACAGTGTTCTGGGATAGGGTGTACGTGTGTGCCTTGTCTTTTCCCATTTATTTCCTCTGAACTGTCGTCCTATAATGGTCTTCCATTGGGCACATAAGTGCGGCAGGTCGTCTAGCGGCATGGCCACCATTGTTTCGTACAGCCAAGAGATCAGGTGAAAACCACCCCAGATGTCAGCATGACCTGCAGTTGGTCATGTGTAGGGAGTTCTGAGTTAATGTTCTCAATCACATGTTGCACAACCTGTATTAGTGCTCCATAGACCAGGAACTGGGTGCCCGGAAGGTTGCTTTCTCTGGTCAGATGATCTAGGCTGTGAAAGGTTCCCTCTGCATAGCAATTCCCTAGTGTCATCCGGTCAGCCGTTGTCCACTCCTACATTAATCGGGATGTGAATTAGCCTACCCTAGATATGAGTAGCCCTACCAAAGGCAGAGCCAGCATGTAAAGCTTGTGACCCCCCACCGTTTAAGCACACCCTTCCAGCATCAGAGGGCTATATTGAATAGTTTTGGTTTCTGCACTGCCTGTAGAATCACTCCCGGCAGTGCACCGTCTCTATGCTCATCTCCGTATGCCCCCACTTCCACAAGGTAGGGACCCGCGAGCCTTCTAGCCAGCCACTGCAGCTGTGCTACAAAATAATATAGTACAGGACCCCTAGTCCTTCCTCTCATTCCAGTTGCTTCAGTTTACATTACGGAGACCCGGTTGCGCTGACTATCCTGTAGCAAAGTGTCCAAGGACCGAAACCAGCTGTGTGGGATTCACACTGGTAAATTCGCAAACTAGTAAAGAGCAACAGGAAGAATCATCATCTTTATCAGAGCTAGTCTGGGCTTGAAGTGTAACCGTAGGGTCTACCAGAACTCAACATTTCCTCCCATGGTTTACAGAGCACCTCCCAGTTTACCCTCTTGAGTATCCATGTCGGAGTGATAGACTCTGACCCATAGGTATCTAAAAGATCTAGGCTCCCAATGGATACCCTAGTGTTGTACCGCCACGAGGGCTCCTGCAGCCCTTCTGACATGGTGAAGGTGCAGGCCATCCCCCAGTTAGTGCATAACCCCGACACCAATCCCATTTCTTCTAGTGTGTTCATACTCCCCAACTGTGACTCTCTCTGGTACAGTAGCATGTCGTCCACATACAGTGACACAAGACGCTCTTTATCTTGCAGACAGATGTCCCTGTTTTTGCCTTTCTGCCTCGGAATACTGGCCACTGGCACAATTGCTGAGGCAAATGCCATCGACAAGAACGGACAGCCTTGCCGTGTTCCTCTATAGATTGTAAACAGTTCAGAAATGTATCGGCCCGTGTATACCAGCGCCTCTGCAACGGTATTAAGAAGGGAGACCTGCTTGTCCCACTCCAGACCCATGGAAATCTTGACCATAACAGCTTGTAGGTATTCCCATTATAAAGTATTGAATGCTTTGTGGATGTTAATCGAGAGAATCATCGCTTCTGGCTACTGCGGCAGTGACGCTTCACCCAGGATTCGATACAGGTACTTTATATTTTAGGAGGTGCTGCACTGGGGATGAAGCCATTCTGGTAATTGTGCACCAGTGTTAGTAGATGGGGCTGTAGTCGAGCGGCTAATATCTTGCTGACAATTTTATAATCCAAATTAAACATGGATAGGGGTCTATAGGACGCAACATCAAGCTCATCGTTGAAGGTTTAAGAATGGAAACAATGATAGCCTCCCTTGTGGTGTGTGGCAAATGCCCATTATAAAAGCCTCCTTGTACATTTCTGCTGGCCGGGGAACCAGAATGGATGAGCATATTTGATAGAACTCCACCAGAGGACCATCTGAGGCTTACCCCTCACCAATTCCTAAAAAAACACCCCTAATTTCAGGCTCAGTGATGGGTCCTCCCAGAGTCTCCCTGTCCTCTGCCGATATTCGTGGGAGTGTTGCCCTGGGGAGGAAAGCTTCAATTGCGCCCTCGGGTGTCAGGTTGTGTGTCCCATAAGCTCTCTGTAATTCTAAGTGAATACTTTATGTATGTCATGTTGAGCATAAACCATCTCCCCTGAAAGGTCTGTGACCTGCGTGATAGGACCTACCCTTTCCTTTGAGCATATCAACTATCAAAGGAGCCTCCCTGCCTGGCCTCCCTCTCCATGGGCTGTGGACATATACTCATGTCCATTAAGTGTGCACAGTCTTTCTAACATAGTTGCATGGAACTTCTTAACCTATATAAGTCTGGGATGAGCCTGCGCACGCCTCTGCCCTGCCACCTCCAGCAGACGGATATCGTCTTTGAGTCGAGAGAGGTCCCAGTGGAGGGATGTATGGACTCCCACTGATTGACCTAAGCAGTTTACCCTCACCACCACCTTAAAGGCCTCCCATTCAATGTTGCCATTGGACGCTGTATGCCGATTAGTCTGAAAATATTCAGCAATAAGGTCTCTTGGAGGGTTCCTGAGCATGGGTTGTTAGAGGTAGGGGACTGGGAGTCTCCAGGTAGGTATAGGTGAGCCCTGTCCACTCCAGTGTATGCACTTGAGCAGCGCGTTGTGATCTGATAAAGTCGGTGCCAAGTACTTCATATGCACAAGTAGTACTGCAACTTCAGGGGAGTATGCTATTTTATCTAAATGAACATGGAGGTTGTGAACTGGCAAATAGAACGAGTGTTCCTCGGCACCACATTTCTTAGTCACCAGGGATCACTGAGGTCCCAGTTGCAGAATTCTCTAAAATGTCCTGTGCTATTTTCACGGTAGGGAAGTCAGCCAGAGGAGAAACCAAGCAGCCCAAGTTAACATCTGCCACACAGTTCTAGCCCCCCCGCCATTACCAGTAATGCAGGTCATTCAGGGAGAGAACGGGGGACAGGGCTTTAAAGATGTGTGACTGCAATGCAATAGGGGCATAAATACTGCCCAGCACAATCTGCAGCCCGTCTAGCCTCCCAAACAGAACAACATGAAATGAATGAAATGAAATTTGTACTTGTAAAGCGCACTTATACCCCCAAAGGGGTGTCCTGGCGCTGTACGCATACCGCTGTGGAACCCTTCCTGGCTTTTCCCTGTGAAATGTCCACTCCTGGGCACCCCCAGGGTGAAGCCAGGCATCCCAGCGCTGTTGGGGCCGTTGTGGAGATTAAGCAAGCTATTGCCCAGAGTTGCAGAGTGGGACCCATGATTAGAATAGGCACCGAGGCGAGAATTATCAGGTCAGAGGAAATTGAGCCCAAGACCCGCAGAGGCGGGAATTGAACCCTGGTCCCGGGCCAGATCTCTGCATCAGGGTCTGCCGCTCTAACCATTGAGCCACACTTCTCCACCATAGTGGGCCTCCTTGTCTATGCAGGTTTTTTTGACTGGCAATGTTGTCCCAGGCTTATCCCAAATCTGGACCTCCGGAGAACATGGAGTAATCAGTGGCACAAATCTCTCCCTTCCATTTCCATTGTATCTTAGCCACCTGTTCACCTACTAGGTGGGTCTCTTGGAGAAGCACCAAGTCTACACCCCTACGCTTCAGGAATGCCAATAGTTTGTTGCATTTACTTATGGAGCCCATTCCCCTAATATTCCAGGTTAGAAAGGAATATTTTGTCATCCTACTTGCCATTGTGTTTGGTGTGTGGACTGTGTCTCCCCTCTGTCCTCCGTGTATATGCTGACATTTTTCACCCCTCCCTCCAAAGTACTCCGGTTCAGGTCTGCAGGCCCCTATCCCTTCCTATGTGTACTGGCATCCCCCCCACTCAGTCTGGACTGGAACCAGCAATTCCCAACTTCCACTCACCTGGTTGGACCAGCAATTTCCGACCATCTAAAACTGCATAACGTGCACAGTGAAAAGTACCAAAAAGAAACTCCAAATGTCATGGCAAGGGTTTGTGAGGGGTGGCTGCCTCTGCCCCAAATCAAGTACCATCTCTGACTCCAAACACCCTCTGAAGAACAATCATAGCAAGATGCCCCCGCTTAGCAATCCAAGTCCAACTGTTCACCAGTCAACTGGGATGACATGTGCCAGTGATGTCTCTAAGCGGCCTAAAGCGCCAGTCATAGGTGCCAGCAGAGCAGTTCTGGTGTTCAAACAGTTGCAGGGCATTTTCTGAGGACCGAGGAGCAGATCCCTCTGGGTGAAGCCAAGCCGAATGATTCCAATGCAGAGTCCGTGCACCGCTCAGTCGAAAGCCGCCTTGCCAAGGCATTGGAGGTGGTTCAAATATCAATGGCAGCTGCTCTCCTCTGTGCTGATTGCGAAATGGAGGGCCTGCAGCCCGATTTGAACCACATCTCTGCCTGCACTGTTTCAGAAGCAGCTGTCTTCTCCAGCATCTCTCCCCACCATATATTTTTCAAGCCAGTCCCATGCATCAGTTCATCAAAAAACAGTGCCCTTCCTCCATCAAGTACTTTCAGGCATGTCTAGGAAAAGGAGAGCATAGTGAAGCCCTGCCTTATGCAGCTCTTTCTTACCTGCAAGGAAGGAGGACCCTCGCCGCTTCACTGCCAAGGTGTAGTCGGGAAAGATGGCCACTGATGCATTCTCTAATTGGATTTTACCCTCCATGCGGGCCCTCTGGAGAATCAGATCCCTGTCCTGAAACTGTAGCAAGTGCACCACCACCACCCTGGGTGGCGCTCGCAGCGGCGAGGGGAGGCCTAGCCAGCTCTCTGTGCGCTGTCTTAAGAGCAAACAACTGAGACAGGCTCTGTGCTGCCACCTCTGCTGTCAGCCAGTTTCCCAGGTAGGTCACCATGACCTTTCCCCCTATTTTTTCAGGGAGTCCCACAACTCTTATGCGGTTGCAGTGGCTGCGACCCTCCTCATTGTCAGCTCTACGGTCCAGCATTTTCACTCTTTTAGACAGCTCCTGTACTCAACTTTGCAACATGCTGACTTGCGGTTGGACCTCGCCAAAGGCATCTATGTTGATTTTGATCTTATCTGCTTGTCTCTGGTGATTGTATCTGAGGATTTCAAAGTCACTGGATACCATGTCGATCTTGTCCTCCAGCACCTTCATGGTTGAATTAACAACATTGAGAATGAGATCCAACATATCAGGGGAGTCCTGTATTGGAGAGGTGCTCGCCGCTAGGCTCAGGTGTACGTCTCGAGGTGGTGAGCAGCAACCCAACCCTCTCAGGGTGTCCCCCCTTGGGATGCGCTGCTGTTGTCTGTGCAACGCCCCAGTGTCTACTTTGACTGCCGGATGGGGATGGACTGGGGTCACTCCACCTATGCAGGGCCGGCATCACCGATTTCTATCTTTAGTACCCTCGTTGCAGCAAGGACCTCTCTCAGGACTGGTTCCCCTCCCTGGGTCCACAGGGGCCCACGCATGGTCTGCTGCTGCCCTGATTGGCCGAAGGCCAGGCTGAAGCCTCCACTTTGTCACAGGGGGCCTCACCCACGCAAGACCGCACATCCTACGATCACCTCCATGTTATGTTGCCGCACCTGCTGCAGCGCCAGGAGCACTCCACTGCTTTCTCTGGGATCGTTTGATTGTTACTGGCTTGCCTGGATGTTGAGGGTCGTCAGGATAAGTGGGAAATCGGGGCCAGATTCTCAGAGCTCAGGCAAGTGCAGCCATCTTGGTCTGCTGCAAGCCACACATGCCACGTGCCCCTTTGCCCCCAACTATCAGTTTCCAACTAAGCATTCTTTTTGTTCAACCTAATTGGATCCTGCACAAGAGCAACTTGAACAAATGTGAGTGGTATACTCCACTCAACTCAACCAGTGCTACTTCCTAATGAAATGCAACCAAAACCCTTCTCTATCCACTCTTTAATGTGGCAGTTTGCTCCATGCGGTAGAGATGCAAGTTAAATCCAGGAGCATAGAGATAATATGAGCGTTCTTCACCATTGTGTGTTCTCTTTAGAGGATTACACCGTAGTTACCCAATCTCCGGATTGATCTACTTTGACATCTCTTCAAAGATTGTCACTGCAGATTTAAAAACCCCAGTACTTTAACTCTGACCAGTCAATGCCCCCATATTATTCTTGGATATGAAAGCATTGTATTTCTGACCCAATAAGCTTTCTCAATCCGAACTTGTCTTGCATTTAACCACATAAAGCATCCCAAAATAAGATGCTTTCCTTTAGTAGATGTGTAGAAAATTTAAATCAACAAGAGCATTTGCAACAAATAAGGAAATTAAAAGTAAAGAGAATCAAAAGTATCAAGAAAGTAAAAAACACAGAACTTGAACTCCCAATCACCATTTATTCTCCCAAAATAAAAAGCCCCTTCCCCCACCTCATCCTGTTTTTAGTTTATCTTACCTTTAGACCCACCATGGCGGCCGTGTGTAGAGCTGCGGCTGCCCTCTCCATTTTTAAAAACAAACAAAGAAATTCATCAAGGGTGTAACAGGAGGTAGAGCACTGCGAGGCATGCATTCTTCCTCTTCAAGCACCGGTGTGCGAGTGCCAGAGCTGCGATAGTGGAGGGCCACACACAGTTGTCTGTGGCGATCAAGGATGGCGTCTGACGGGGCCAAAGGTGCTGGGTGCTGACCCTTCTGGAACAGGGAAGGCAGAATGATGCTTTGGGTATGCTGCTTCCATGAAGGGAGTAGTGAAGCTCTCCCAGTGGATCTAAAGCCAGTAAGGAGACGAATAAGACACTCCTAAGGAGGCATTATTTAATCCATTTCTGAAGTTAGCAGTTCTTTTATTTTGTTGGTTGAGTATGGCAATGCTTCATTTTTGCACTGCAGAGACATGCCTTCTTTACTGGTGCATATTCTCAGCTATTGAATTTTATTTTGGGCTGTGGTTGCCCCTTCATTTAGTATTTCTTCAGTAATTGAGGGGAAGAGTAGAGTCAAGAGAAGGCATATCTCATCTATCTCCTTGGAGGAGGAGCTTATTCCAGCAAAAGAAAGAAGATCTACAGGCTCTCCACAATTCCCCTAATGCTCCTACATTCATTTTGGCTGTGGAGGTGCAGCACATGATAGAAGCAGCAGTAGCCAAAGCTTTGCAGAATAGAAAAAAAGGCCACTCTAAGAAAAAAAAGATGCAAAATCCAGTTGGCCTTATTCCCTGGATGATTCATTCCGTTCCGAATTTGAAATTCAAACTTTTTCGGCATCTGGAAAGTATTGTAGAGAGGAGACGCCAGAAATGTTGGAACATTTAAGGGAAAGCCTGGGTATTTCTCAATTTTCTTCCCCAAAGAGGGGTTTTCCCTCCAATATGATAGGACTTCTTCGTTCGTTATGCCCCTCTTTAAAAAGATCAAGGACTTATGTTTGGGAAGTGGACGGAGGTTGATAAAGCAAATATACCCAGATTTCTTCAGAAACTTTATCCATTAGAGGAAGCAGAGGAGGTACTCCCTCATATTATAGGGGTGGACTCTGATCTGGTAACATTAATTTGGAGTACAGCAATAAAACCAGATGATTGTTCTCCAGCGGAGGCAATGGTCAAAAAATTAGATAATGCTCTTAAAGGATCCTTCACAGCTTAGAATCTGTGCCTTGAGGCTTCCACCTACTAGCCTATGTGACTCCGGCCTTAGTTACATTTTTAGAAGCTCTTTAAGTAGCAATTGAAGAAGGCGCGGACTGCTCAGATTTGTTGCTTCAGATGAAGCAGGAAGCTAGATTTATGGCTTATGTCTCTTCGGATGTTCTGGCATCAGCTCCAGTAGCTACAGAAACCTGTGGAAGCATGATTGGAGGACAGATGTTACAGAGAAACCTTTCTTTCTAAAGATCCTTTCGGTGGAAGGAAATGCTTTGGGGATCAGTTGGATGCCATGACCACCAAAGCCTTTTAGGACAGGAAACACAATCTACCCTCAAAGGGCAAACCTTCAAGTTCTTAAAAGTCTTGGAGCCATTCTTCATATGAATCCAACAGGAAGGATTATAGTTTTCATTTGTCCCAGACTCATTGTCAGTGAAATTGCTCTCCCACCCTCGCAGCTCCACCATTAAGTGAGGCCTGCCCCAGCACTCTCGAGTGTTGGTGATCGAGGCCCTCCTCCACCCGCAGATTTCCCTGTGCCTCATCCCTGGTGGTCCAGTGAACCTCTGTCTACGTCCTCTCACTCTGCTCTTTCACTCGTTTTTACTCGTTTTTCTACCCTTTTTTATCTTTCACCTTTCTGCATTTTTCTGCATCTCTGCTCTTTTGTGCCTTATTTCTGCTCATTTTCCCTTCCTCTCGCTCTGCTCTTTCACTCGTTTTTACTCGTTTTTCTACCCTCTTTTATCTTTCACCTTTCTGCACTGTTCTGCATCTCTGCTCTTTTGTGCCTTATTTCGGCTTATTTTCCCTTTTTTCTTTATCCCTTATTTCCTCCCTTTACCTTTCCCCGCCGCTGCTGCCCCCGCAGCCCCTCCCCCCCAGCGCGACCGGACCAATCCAGCTCCCCTCCCCGCTCCCGCCTCCCAGTTGTCCAGTCCTCCCCGACCCCTACTTAATGGCGGCCGCTGCGGGGACAGGCGAGCAAGACCACTGACTCATTGTGAGTGAAATTGCTCTCCCACCCTCGCAGCTCCACCATTAAGTGAGGCCTGCCCCTGCACTCTCGAGTGTTGGTGATCGAGGCCCTCCTCCACCCGCAGGTTTCCCTGCGCCTCATCCCTGGTGGTCCAGTGGACCTCTGTCTCCTTCCTCTCACTCTGCTCTTTCACTCGTTTTCACTCGTTTTTCTACCCTTTTTTATCTTTCACCTTTCTGCACTTTTCTGCATCTCTGCTCTTTTGTGCCTTATTTCTGCTTATTTTCCCTTTTTTCTTTATCCCTTATTTCCTTCCTTTACCTTTCCCCGCCGCTGCTGGCCCCGCGGCCCCTCCCCCCCAGCGCGACAGGCCCAATCCAGCTCCCCTCCCTGCTCCCGCCTCCCAGCTGTCCAGCCCTCCCCGACCCCTACTTAATGGCGGCCGCTGCGGGGACAGGCGAGCAAGACCCCTGACTCATTGTCAGTGAAATTGCTCTCCCACCCTCGCAGCTCCACCATTAAGTGAGGCCGCCCCCTGCCCCTGCACTCTCGAGTGTTGGTGATCGAGGCCCTCCTCCACCCGCAGGTTTCCCTGCGCCTCATCCCAGGTGGTCCAGTGGACCTCTGTCTCCTTCCTCTCACTCTGCTCTTTCACTCGTTTTCACTCGTTTTTCTACCCTTTTTTATCTTTCACCTTTCTGCACTTTTCTGCATCTCTGCTCTTTTGTGCCTTATTTCTGCTCATTTTCCCTTCCTCTCGCTCTGCTCTTTCACTCGTTTTTACTCGTTTTTCTACCCTCTTTTATCTTTCACCTTTCTGCACTGTTCTGCATCTCTGCTCTTTTGTGCCTTATTTCGGCTTATTTTCCCTTTTTTCTTTATCCCTTATTTCCTCCCTTTACCTTTCCCCGCCGCTGCTGCCCCCGCAGCCCCTCCCCCCAGCGCGACCGGACCAATCCAGCTCCCCTCCCCGCTCCCGCCTCCCAGTTGTCCAGTCCTCCCCGACCCCTACTTAATGGCGGCCGCTGCGGGGACAGGCGAGCAAGACCACTGACTCATTGTGAGTGAAATTGCTCTCCCACCCTCGCAGCTCCACCATTAAGTGAGGCCTGCCCCTGCACTCTCGAGTGTTGGTGATCGAGGCCCTCCTCCACCCGCAGGTTTCCCTGCGCCTCATCCCTGGTGGTCCAGTGGACCTCTGTCTCCTTCCTCTCACTCTGCTCCTTCACTCGTTTTCACTCTTTTTTCTACCCTTTTTATCTTTCACCTTTCTGCACTTTTCTGCATCTCTGCTCTTTTGTGCCTTATTTCTGCTTATTTTCCCTTTTTTCTTTATCCCTTATTTCCTCCCTTTACCTTTCCTCGCCGCTGCTGCCCCCGTGGCCCCTCCCCCCCAGCACGACCGGCCAAATCCAGCTCCCCTCCCCGCTCCCGCCTCCCAGCTGTCCAGCCCTCCCGACCCCTACTTAATGGCGGCCACGGGCAGCCGGCACGCCGAAGGCGCGTCAAAGGCAAGCCTGTCTGCGCCCGACCGCGACCAGCACCAGGAACCCTGGAACTCCGCCCGCCAACGCTACGACCCAGCAGCACTTCACGCACTCAACCCAGGCCGCAACAACAACTGCAAGCTAGCATCACCAGCCGACACCCACGGACCCTTCAGCTGTCACCGCTGCCGGCACACCTGTAGCACCGCCAAGAACACCGATCCAGCACAACCCGCCCACAAGAACCGAACCGAAGACCCTGCAATGCATCCTCCTCAACGTCCGATCCCTCCACAAACACGCCACAGAAATCTGGGAGCTCCTCGACAGCACCACCCCGGACGTAGCATTCTTCACCGAAACCTGGACCAACACCACTTCGGGACCGGACATCGCCATCGCCATCCCCCAAGGATACAAGATCTCCAGGATTGACCGCCCCACCCGCCCAGGAGGAGGAATCGCCATCGTCCACAAATCCAGCCTCCGCCTGAGCACACTCCCCAACGAGCCCACAGAACTGATGGAACACCTTCACTTCAAGATACTGGCCAGCCCCACCGCCACCCTCCGAGGAACCCTCATCTACCGACCCCCTGGACCCCGCAGACCCTTCGCCACCTCCATCACGGACATTATCTCCCCGCAGGCCATCGCATCCACCAACTACACCCTGCTGGGAGACCTCAACTTCCACCTCGACAACCAACTGGACCCCAACACCACATCCCTCCTGGACAACCTCCACAACATTGGACTCCGCCAGATCGTGACCGAGCCCACGCACTCAGCAGGACACACCCTCGACCCCCTCTTCACTACAGGAAACTCCATCACCTTCAGCCACACCACCGAACTCCCATGGACCGACCATCGTTGCGTCCACTTCACCTTCAGAACACCCACCATCCACAGACACCAGCACCTGCTCCCACGAAGAAACTGGACCAAAATCACCGACGACCAGCTCACCTCCTCACTCAACAACTCCACCCCAACCATCGCGGAAAACGACGACCCCAACACCGCATCCCGAACCCTGCATAGATGGATCTCGGACAGCACCAACACCATAGCCCCAATCAAGAAAAACAACAATACCCGCGCCAAGAAAGCCAGATGGTTTACCACCATACTTCGAGAGTCCAGACGCACATGCCGCCGCCTCGAAAAGGCCTGGAGGAACACCAAATCCACAGAAGCACACAACAACTTCAGAGCCGCCACCAACGCTCACCATCAACTCATCAGAGAAACGAGGAAAAAGCGATTGAAGACAGAATCTCCACCCACGCGCACAACAGCAAGGAACTCTTCAGCATCATCCAGGAGTTCGCCCAACCCACCAGCGAGTCTACCGACATCCCTCCCTCACAAGACCTCTGCGATAAACTCAGCACCTTTTTCCACCACAAAATCAAGAGCATCTACGACAACTTCGACGAAGACAACCAACACACTGAGCCCTCACCAACCACCCCCGACACCCGGAAACCAGCGATTGATGACTGGACAGCCCTCACCACCGAAGACACACTGAAGACCATGAAGTCAATCCACTCAGGGGCCCCCACGGACCTCTGCCCCCACCACATCTTCAACAGAGCCGCCGACACCATCGCACCCATGCTCCGCCACACCATCAACCGCTCCCTGGCGACCGCCTCGTTCCCTGGCGACTGGAAACACACCGAGGTCAACCCCCTCCTAAAGAAACCCTCAGCGGACCCCACCGACCTCAAAAACTACAGACCCATCTCCCTGCTCCCGTTCCCAGCGAAAGTCATCGAGAAAGCCATCAACAGCCAACTCGCTACTTTCATTGAAGAACACAACATCCTCGACTCCTCCCAATCCGGCTTCAGAAAAATTCACAGTACGGAAACCGCCCTCCTCGCCGCAACAGACGACATCCGCACCCTACTGGACAAAGGAGAAACAGTAGCCCTCATCCTCCTCGACCTATCAGCGGCGTTCGACACAGTCTCCCACCGCACCCTAATACGCAGACTCTATGACGCAGGAATCCAGGACAAGGCCCTCGACTGGATCCACTCCTTCCTCTCTGGCAGGACGCAGCGGGTCAGACTCCCCCCCTTCCTCTCGGACCCCACACCTACCACCTGCGGAGTCCCCCAGGGCTCCTCCCTCAGCCCGACGCTCTTCAATGTCTACATGGCTCCACTCACCCCCATCGTCCGAACCTACGGACTCAACATCGTGTCATACGCAGACGATACCCAGCTCATCCTCTCCCTATCCAACGAGCCCAACATCGCCAGACGCAACTTTCGAGAAGGCATGGAAGCCGTCGCCAAATGGATGAAAAACAGCTGCCTACAACTAAACACCAACAAAACAGAAGTACTCATCATGGGCCCAAACCCCGACGCCTGGAGCGACACCTGGTGGCCCCCCCTCCCTCGGAAACCCGCCATCCCCACGGACCACGCACGCAACCTGGGAATCATCCTGGACTCCGAGCTCAAAATGGACTGCCAGTTCAACTCTGTCTCGTCTTCCTGCTTCCACACCCTCCGCCTCCTTCGTAAGACCTTCAAATGGATCCCCCTCGAACACCGAAAGACCGTCACTCACGCCCTGGTCACCAGCAGACTCGACTACAGTAACGCACTCTACGCCGGAATAAACAAAAACCTCGCCCGCAAGCTACAGAACATCCAGAACGCCGCCGCAAGACTGGTCCTCAACCTGCCAAAACACTGCCACATCTCCCAGCACCTGCGCACACTCCACTGGCTCCCCGTCGAGGCGAGAATCACCTTCAAGATGCTCACCCACGCACACAAGGCCCTCCACGGCACCGGACCAGCATACCTGAACAGCCGACTCAAATTCCACGCACCCCAAAGGACCCTACGATCAGCCCAGCTCTCCTACGCCGTGGTCCCCCGCACCAGAAAGACCAGATCGGGAGGCCGCTCCTTCTCCTTCCTCGCGGCCAAAGCATGGAACGCCCTTGTGCGCCACCTCAGACAGACAACATCGCTCCCCATCTTCGCAAGAAACCTCAAAACCTGGCACTTCGACAGACCCCCTCCTTGATGGAATGGAACCTGCAACCCCCCCACCCCTAGCGCCTTGAGACTCTTACGGGTGAGTAGTCGCGCTTTAACAAACCCCTGATTGATTGTTCCAGCCAAGAAAACAACAGAAAAGATCTCCAAGTGAATGTCCTGACCTATATCCTTCTCCACCCCCTCCAACAGTGAGTGGAAAAATTCAGTTTTTTCTCATCTCATGGCAAGAAGACGTATCAGAATTTGTGGTCTTGAACAATGTCAAGAAAGGCTGTTTGTATAGACTTCTCAGAGCTTCCATCAGACTTGGGGCCCGTTCTTACTCCTGTCCCCAAAGATCCTATCAAAAGCAAAGCTGTGTGGAAAGGGGTATGGGCTATGTTGAAAAAAGGAGCAATCATACCTATTCCTCAAGGGGAGATTGGACAAGGAGTTTATTCCATTCTGTTCTTGGCCCTAAAAATTTCAGGGTCTTACAGGCTGAGCCTGGATCTAAAGAGTCTCAACGTTTGGATAGAGACTATTCATTTAAAAATGGTGATATTGGAAAGCATCATATGCTTGGTCCAAAGTCGCCATTTCATGACTACAATAGACCAACAAGATGGTTATCTCCAATTCTACCAAAGCATCACATGTTTTTACTCTTTGCAATAGGCCACTTTCATTTTCTGTTCAAGGTTCTTCCTTTTGGACTCAATTTGGCACCAAAATTCTTCACCAAGTTGTTGGCACCATTGGTTGCTCCCCCTATTTTTGCACCCATATCTGGATGACTGGCTGGTCCTTGTCAAGGGTTCAGCTCCAACTTCACATGGAGAGAGTTCTGTCAATGTTAAAGAACTATGGTTTCCTAATAAACCTGGAGAAATCAGAACTAGTCCCTTTGCAGGACAGACGTTTCAGAGGGGCAAGGTTCTGCACAGAAAAGGGTCTGGTAAGTGTGCCAGATGAGTGTTAAAACTACAGTCTCATATTTTGAGTCTTCTCTCTCACTAGTCCCCAACAGCTGCATCATTGCTACAGCTTCAGGAGGATTTGTTTCCTGGGACCAGATTTTATCTTCACAAAGTTGTGAACATTCTGGCACACTGGAATCCAGCATTGCAGGACCTGTCTCTTCCTATTCCTCTTGACATAAGGGGCACAGAAGGAACTACAGTGATGGTTGGACACCCAGAATTTATTGAGAGGGATCTTTCTTCCTCCTCCAGATCCCGTAGTAATTACAATGGATGCCAATCTATTCGGCTGAGGAGCTTGAATTGATTCTCAGTGGACAAAAGGACTTTAGTCTCTGTTTCAGAGCCTCAGGTCATCCAACTAGAAGGAGGGGAAGCCATTTGCTTACCTACCCTTCCTGGCTTTCTCCCAGTTTCTGAGAAGGAGGGTAATTATGATCAGGATGGACAAAATAATTGCAAAGTCTTACATAAACAAACGAGGGTGAATGAGAGCACCATCCCTTTATCATACAAAATCTTCGCTTGAACGGAGCTGAATGTAGTTTCAGTCTGTTTATATCCAAGGGATTTGCTAGTTGATTACTAACAAGTTGAGCAGGTCCATTACCACATCTCAGAACTTTCATTTATGCCTTCAAACCTTTGCCCTGATTTGCAGACATTTGGAGAGACCAGTCATAGATCTCTTTGTGTCTCCTCTCAAGGGTCAAGTAGGGGTGTTTTGTTCAAGGGGGAAGGAAATAGAGGAGTCTGGGGTGCAGATGCTCTCTCTTGTCAGCTTTATGCTTTCTTTCAGATCCCACTATTTCTCCAATTCTCAATTAGGGTGAAGAGAAACGTATGGTTTCAGTGATCTTGATTGCTCCAGTATGACTCCTCTCTGGTTTGGTTGCTCTTCTGATAGTCTTGAGAATGGGAAAGTAGCTTCGACCTCCCACCTATCCACTTCCCCTAGTATTTCGGAACTGCAACAGGAAACATTGGCAAATCTCATGTTTATGCCCTGGAGGTTATAGGAATAGGTTAAAGAGAGGAGTTGTTCAGATGACATAGCTAAAACCCATCAAGCATCCAGAAGACCACCTACTGTAAGATCCTATTCAAAACATTGGGCATCTTTTAGTAGATGGTGTAATTCTAAACAAGTGGATCCCCGAACTGAAGACTTGACCCACACCCTTTCTTTTTTCCAGGATAGTTCCCACATAGAGTGTAAAGCTTCAATACTGATGATCCAGTGGGCGGACATCAGAGTTTTCAGGGGCACATGGGAGAACATCTCAGATGGAGGAGGGGTTGGTACAACGGCTGTTTAGAGGATTTAATAATATCCGTCCTAATTGTATAGCTCTCTTTCCTTCTTGAAATTTGCCTCTAGTTTTGAAATCTTTGAAAGATCCCAACTTTAAGCCTCTAAAGTCAGTTGACATAAAACCTTGGTGCTTAATTCTTTTTTTCCTTTTAGCAGGCACTTCAGTAAGAAGGCTTAGGTAGTTGGGCTCTCTATCATGTAGACATCCTTTCTGCAAAATATTTGAGGATATAATTGTCCTACACCCAGGTCCAGCTTTTTTGCCAAAAGTGAAATCTCCTTTTCCTAAGGACCAGGAGGTGATTTTGCCTCAGGTCTTTCCTAATCCTGAGTCAGATGAAGAAATCAGGCTCCACAGTTTAGATGTGAGAAGGGATCTTCTATATCTTGATAGTGTATCCTCCTTCGGAGCAGCCAACTCTTTATTTATCAACTTTGGGACAGCTAAGAGGGGTGAGAAGCCATCAGTTGCTTCACTTAGTGGATGGATTAGATCCCTAGTATCCTTGGCTTACTGGGCAGTAGGGTTCAGGGCAGGTAAACAAGGGGGGGATGTCTACCTCTAGGAAAGAGGTCGAGGGAGCTTCCATGTCAGATATTTGCAAGGCAGCCACTTGGTCTACTCCATGCACATTTGTTAAACATTAAAGGATTATGCACGAATTGGATGTTAAGAATATTTTTGGTTCCAAGGTTCTTTCCTCTGTGGAGGGCTGTATATAATAAAGTATTTTCAGCATGCAACCTTGTTTGTCTAGGACTCTTTCTTTGGTATATCTTATTATGTGATGGAGGGAAGGGAGGGAGAGGAAAGGGGTAATGCCTTCATTACATACTGCTAATTGCATTACTTTGAGTCCTGCTGGCTCGCTTCCATCTATATACCTCCCTCCTACCCAGTCCATTCCAGGCCTACTGGTAAGGTTGTGTCGTTTAGCTAGTGTTAGAAATGGGGTTTCTGGTTGGCCGAAGTATGAAACCTGTCCAAGCAGGAACCACCACTCTAATCAGGGTAAACTAGATACACACTAAAAGGTAACCTGTGCTCCCCCTCTGGTAACTTGGCACAGAGCAGTCAGGCTTAGCTAAAGAGGCAATGTGTAAAGTATTTGCGCAACACACAGAGTAACACATTGATAACACTACTAAAATACTCCACACAGGTTTAGAAAAATAGAGAGTATTTATCCGAGTAAAGCAAGACCAAAACAACAAAAATCCAATAAGTAGAACCGGAATTATGAATTTGTAAAGAATAAACCAAAAACAGTGTTTAGAAGTCAATTGTGCTAAAAGGTTACTTGAGGTCGTGCTAGATGGGGGTAATTCCAAAGTTCAGGCCGACCGCGATGGAGGGCAGGCTGGCTACAGGACTCAAACAGGTCATGCTGACAAAGTACCTTGGATGGAGCAAAACATCGTAATTGAGAGTACTATGCATCGTGCCCGATTCACAATCGGGTCGATGCGCCGAAGTCGAGCCTCACAGTCGGAACCTCGGATTGGCGCTGCGTTGGAGTTGAACCTTGCAGTCAGGACCTCTGATCGGCGATCCGTCGTTGTCCAGCCTTGCTGGGATGTCTTCGGATCGGCACTACATCGACGTTGAAGGGCAGTGCGTCAGTTCCGATCGGCACAGTGGTTACAATGTGTCAGTTTTTCAGCAGAACACTTGCAGAACCCACTTCTGAGGCCCAGGACTGGAGGGAGCACCTCAGGCAAGGGTAGGACTCACAGATTGCCGAGTCCAGCAGCACCAGCAGAGTTGCAAGAAGTCTTTTATGGCCCTGAGACTTCATTGCTTTATAAAGTTTTATTGTTAATATTGAGACAAGTAGTGTGAAATACATTGTGTCGCCTACAACCCCGGTTGGGCCGGCTGCATATCCATGGATAATAGATCAAAGAAAGCAGTACAAGTGGCACACAGCAAGTCGCCTACAACCACATTGGGCCGGCCGCGTTGGTATGGCAAATACAGCATTGAAAACGATTCGCTAGGAGATATCAGTATATACGGCACATCAAATATTCCCTCGCTATGACTGATATGAAATGTATAAGAGACGCCCGCATATTGCAGTAGGTCCCAGAAGCTATGCCACAGCCCATCACCCAACCATGGGAGCGTGATTGGTATTACTATAATAGTAGCTGTCCAGCCTGGTATACGGAGGCATCTAAGATCCTGGTGAGGCTTGTGAACTAAGGAAAAACATCTAACAAAGTAACTTCCTACAGGTCGTAGAGAGTTCTGTCTATGTGATAGCAGCGAGGTGCAAGATCGCGCAGTGGGCAGGGGGGGTTGGGGCCTAGACACCGGCAGCATGCGCAGGAGGTCCCAGGACAACTGAGGGAGGCCACAGGTCACTCGGGTCCGAAAAGCTGGAGTGCTCTAAGTTTGGGGGGGTTGAAGCATGTGAATTCTATGCATGTGAGCTAGTGTATAAGGGGCTGCCATATCCGCTGGAACTTCTTATCGGTGTTAGCTAGGCTGTGTGACAGCCGTTCCATCGCCAGAAGGTACCACCTCCTAGCGAACCACTGTGCCACTGAGGGGGGTGACTTTTGTCTCCAGGCACATGCAATAAGCTGCCGCGCAGCCAGTAGCAGATGACTTGCTAATGCCCAGTCGGCATGAGTTATAGCAGCAATGCCGGGTGGGCGTATGCCTAAGACCATTGTGCAGGGCATGCATGGAAGCAGGAAGCCTAAAATATCCTTTAGTTGGCCCAAGACCTCCTTCCAGAAGGTTGTAATCACCTTGCAGGACCACGAAATGTGGCAAAGAGTACCACCCTCCTTCACGCAGCCCAGCAGATATTAGGAACCGTGCGATATATAGTTGCTAGACGGGCAGGCGTATGATACCATCGGAACATCAATTTATACGCCGTTTTGTGCGCCGCAAGACTGCGATAGGTTTTAGGGACATCTCGCCATAGTGTTTCCCATTGTTTAGTGTTTATCCCCCCAGGGGTATCATCTTGCCACGCAACCTGGTAGTTATGCGTAAGGCCTGAGGTTGAATGTTGGAGCACATGATAAGTTCTGGAATCAGCCCCTTCGAGCCATCAAAAGCAAGCACTAGCTTCTCGAAAGGGGTGAGGGGGTGCATTTCTGCTGCGTATATCCCAGTATGCGTTGCCAATGCCGCAGCTGGAGGTATTGATGGTGGGTCGTGGCAGGGAGAGCAAACTCCGCCCTATAGTTCTCAAAGGACTTGATGGTGCCTCCCACAAACAAGTCCACCTATGCCCAGTGGCGGAAAGCGAGTGTCGCCAGGCCCGGGGGGAAGGCCGGATTACGTGTTATGGGTGTGTTGGGAGATGGAAAGGAAGTGAGTCCCCTTTTCAGCGCTATTCTTTCCCAGATGTCTAATACCGTCTTGGTCGGGGCTTCAACATAAGCACTGGGCGGGTGAGCTCGTTTGGTCAGCCAGGCTAGGTTCCACAGGGTCCGGCACGCTACCGCTCGGTCCATGTGGAACCAGTGCTTCTCACTTTCGCGCACCACCCACTTGGACATGTACCTCAAGTGTGCCGCCCAGTAGTACTCCAACTGGTTTGGACATGCCAGTCCACTCCTGTCACAGGGCCGCATCAGTAGTGAAGGAGCTATGTGGGGAAGCTTCCCATTCCATATGAAAGTGCCTAGATCTTTCTGGAGGAGTTGAATGTCCTCCTGCGGGATCGACATGGGCAGTGTCTGAAAGATGTATAGAACCTGTGGGAGTATGTTCATTTTGATAACGTTAATACGCCCCGACCAGGAGATATAGAGGGGCTTCCACTGCTGCAAGTCCGCGAGAATCGAGCCACGGAGGGCAGACCAATTAGCGCGAGACCATGTGGAAAGATTGGGGGTAATCTGAAGACCCAAATACTGGATGGAGTCAGATGACCATTAGAAGTGGGTGGCATCCTGTAATGCCTTGGCCTCCGTGGTCGGAAGGGTAAGATTGAGAACGAATTACTTAGTCATGTTGACCTTTAAGCCAGAGATAGCTGTAAAGGACTGTAGGTGTTCTATGACGTTGGGCAGCAAGGTTGCGGGTTGAGCAAGGATGAGAAGGAAGTCATCAGCGAATAGATTGATCTTATGCTTCTGCCGCCCAAAGGAGATGCCCTTGATCCCTTTCGAAGCCCGGACGTGGATAGCCAATGGTTCTACTGCTAAGGCAAAGAGCAGAGGTGAAAGCGGACACCCCTGAAAGCGGACACCCCTGTCGAGTGCCGCAACCTAGGGTGATCAGGCTCGTAGTCCTCCCATTCACTAGAACGCGAGCGGTAGGAGCTACATAAGACGCCATGATTTTGGAGATAAAGGTCTGTCCCAATCCAATCTTGTGGAGCACCGCACGGAGATATGTCCAGTCCACCCTGTCAAATGCCTTCTCCGCGTCAAGCGTGAGAAGACAGGTGGGTATGTCAAGTCTGCGAACTTTCTCTTTTAAGAGTGCAATGCGCCGTACATTATCGGCCCCTTGTCGCTGGCGGATGAACCCCACCTGGTCAGGGTTGATAAAGCCTTGTAGATACGAGTCAAGGCGTGCTGCAAGGATTTTAGTAAAAATTTTTGGCATTCGTGTTAAGGAGAGCTATTGGGCGATACGAGGAGCTTTGTGCAGGGTCCTTCCCTGCCTTGGGGATGAGCGAGATCTCTGCAATTGCCATCGTGGGGGTGAGTCCAGGGTCTTGCGAAAAGGAGTTGAATAGGGTCAAGAGGTGTTCCTGTAGCTGGGGGAGAAGCAGGTGGTAAAAGAGTACCAGAAGCCCTTGGGACTGGGGGCTTTGCCAAGGGGGAGGGCTCGGACTGCATCCCGCAGTTCATCTGCAGTGATGGGGGTGTCCAGGAGGGTTGCGTGGTGTGAGGATAGGGGTTCCCAGTCGCATTCAGTAAGGTATGTGTGAAACCATGAAGGGGAGGGGTCCTCTCGGGAATACGATTGCTGGTAATAGGCTCGGAAGCCTCCAACATATCTCTCTCCACTGTTACCCAACCTGCGTCGCCCACCCGCAGTTTAGCAATATGAGACGTAGCACGCTGGTGGCGTAGTTTACGCAACAAAAGCTTCCCCATTTTATCACCCCCCTCGTAGTATCTTTGATGTACAGACAAAAGGGCGTGCTCAGCTCTACCCGTGCGTTGGGTACGTAATTGGCCGCATACTAGGGCCAGCTGTCTTTTGGTTCGGCGGGTGGGGGCTGCTTTATCCAGGTGCTCCAGCTGCTTAATCTCTGCCGTAAGTTTAGTTTCTACCAACCGTGCCTCCCGTCCTCGCGCTATGGCTATGGTCATGATTGTGCCCTTGACAGTAGCTTTAAAGCCATCCCAAAATGTATGTAGGGAGATTTCAGGTAGAGCGTTAAGATGAAAATATTCTACTATGCCCTTGCGTATCTCTGCTACGTCTATGGGGTCGCGCAATAGGTGTGGGGGCAGGCACCAGCACGTGGTGTGGTCACGATGGGTACCGGCGTCCCAAACGAGGGCTAAGTGGGCATGGTCGGATATAGAAATATCTGAGAGCTCTACTGTGTGAAGGCGGCGAGAATGGAAGATGTGACAAAAGCATAATCACTGCAGGAATATGAGGCGTGGACATGTGAGTAGAAGGAGTAATCCCTCACACCAGGGTGCCTATATCGCCATGCATCTATCCGTCTGTAGCCTTAGATATCCCGTTTCAGATTCGCAGACATTGCGCCTGCGTTTTAGAATGTTGCGGCACTTCTATCCAGAGTGTGGTCCGCAGCCTTAGATATCCCGTTTAAGATTCGCAGACATTGCGCCTGCGTTTTAGAATGTCGCGGCACTTCTATCCAGAGTGGGGTCCCAGACCAGGTTAAAATCCCCACCGATTATGATGTCTCCTTCTACCTCCCCCAGTTGTTCCTGTAAGGTTCGTCTAATAAATGCGTCTTGGGAGATGTTGGTGGCGTATATGTTGAGCAGCGTGAGTGACTGTTGTCCCTGGAGCAACTAAAGAGATAAAAAGGGGCCCTCCCTGTCCCGTGTCTCTTTGCTCCACAGTGGTATAAAAGGTGGCTTTGCATAAGATGCCTATTCCTAGGGTTTACGAGGTGGCCTATGCCCAGTGCCCCCTGGGGTACTTGGGATGTGTCATGCGATGGAGATCTGCCTTTATCAGATGGGTCTCTTGGAGCATTAAGACATCTGGGTCTTGCTGCAGCACATAGTTCCAAATTTGCTTACGTTTGGTCGGGGAGTTCAGGGCTCGAACTTTTAAAGAAAGCAGTTTAAGGTCGCTCAGGGCCGACGGGGGGTCGATGGGTTTACCAGAAGAGGCGTTGGACTGCACCGAGAATAGAACTGCAATGCTCATATTGTTCAGAGAAAGAGAGGCCATCCCTGTCTCCCGCACCCCATGACCCTATCAGTTTTAGTCCCTGTGCCAATACCCCACCCGTGTGGAACCCTTCATCTGCCCCCTCCCCGAACCATGCGCCGCCAGCCATGTCCCGCTGCCCCACCCCCGCCACATGCAGCCACAAATGTCTGTTCGCCATAGGCCTGTGTTACCTAATGTCCGACCTGCAGGGAAAAACAAAGAAGAACAGGTGACAAGAGACCAACCGGGTCTAACTATGACTTCTCCTATATGCGGAGACCGGCGCCAGGGCGCTCCAATCCCTCGAGAGAAGTCACCCTCTGGAAGAGTAAGTCTGTGGGGGGCGGCCATCAGCAACTCAAAGGGAACAATACGATCTTATCCTCAGAGCTCCCCGGTTCCCTCGGGGCCCACCTCCAGTGGCGACAGAGCAGGGTGGGGAAGGTGCGGCTAAGAGGTAAGTTTGAGTCTTTCTTTGGACTATCATGTGTTCTTACGGTGCCAGCGGTCGAACGATCAGGAGAGGCCTCTCTGCCGAGTGCTCTGAGGTGGTTAATAATGTCCTGCTTGGCATCTTGAGAGGAATGACCAGTGTGCTGTTTGTTGGTGCGATGTTGGGGGACCGTAGCCCATTTGGGTTTGAGATCATGTCCGAGCGAGCCGGGTCGGGGCGGACCATCGCTGGTCAAATATTCCTCTGGCAGCCCCAATAGTGCCCTGTCCTCAGCCAACGAATGTAGCGAGCGGCGTCTGCCCTCCCACTGGAACAAGAGAGCAAAGGGGTGGCCCCACTGATTACGTATGCCCTGAGCGCAGAGCTTGTCCGTAACAGGCTTGAAGTCGCAGCGTTTCTGAAGCGTGACCAGGGAGAGGTCTTGGAAGAGTTGGATCGTGTGGCCTTGGAAAGTAAGCTCTGACTTGCTCCTAGCCGGTTGCATGATCGCCTCTTTTTTGGTGAAGAAGTGCACCCTGGTTAAGATGTCAGGTACCCCATCAGCTTTCCCTGTTCTCGGAGAAACTCGATGGGCCTGATCTAGGGCAGGGGGGGATGCGTCGTCATCTCCCCGGACAGTCTGCAGGAGCTCAGCCGTAAAAGCCATAATGTTCGTGCCCTCCGTCCCAGGAGGAACACCCCGGATACAGATGTTGATACAGCGGCTCTGATTTTCTAGGTCCTCCTGCTTGGTTTGCAGCTCGATATGCTGGTCTTCCAGTGCGTTGATACGCAGCCACAGCGTCTCCTGGTCCTCAGCTCGTGCGTCGACCCTCCGCTCCAGGTCATCCACCCTGTCGCCGATTTCTGACATCTCTTTTCGGATGTTCTGGAGGCCCGCTTTGAAGTCGTCTTTGAGCGAAGAGATGTCAGTTTGTATCTCCTGTAGAAAGCGGTCCATATATCCTTGGGTGATTGGGACTGAAGGCTCTCTCCCCGCAGGCACACCCGGAGGTGTTGGGGGGGGTGGGATGTCGCCTCCAGCTGCGAGGTTTTGCCCCAGAGGGACATTACTGAGGTGTCTTTGGTCTCCTTGGAGCGGGGCATGGCAAGTGGGGGCTCACCGGGTTCACTGTGGGGCATCAACCCTCCACTCAGTTCACTAGCCTACAGGTCCACACCAGCTGGTTCCCTCCGGATCCCGACAAGGCCGCTGGAGAAGGAGGGGGCTCAGTCAGTTCCAACAAGGTGTGCGCCACTTCAAGTCACCATACTAATGAGCAAGCCAATGTTGGTGGACAGAGGCCCCCAAGAGCATCCGAGACCAGTGCCAGACAGACACCTGCGGCGGCAACCACTACTATCCACACTCCCACTATCCAGTCCCAGCCAGGGGCCACTCGCCTGGGGCAGCGTCCCAATCACAGGCCCGCCTGACCAATTCAGTCCGTTTCACAGGCCCAGTGGGAGATTGCTACAGGGGCTGTCACGCACCAGGTTGAGGGGTTTGGGGGCCGTTGTGCACCAGGTGGAGAGGTACACCATTCTACCTGCCCCTCCAGGTGCCCATCGATAGTCAAGAGTCTCCACGCTGCCCCTGTGTGTCTGGTGCGCGCACGAAGAGCGGCCCCCCTCAGGTGGTGTCCCGGTTTCCAGCTAGCGCCGCTCACTTACCAGTGCGGACGCAGTACAGGAGGAAGCAGGTCCTTCTCGGCTTCACGGGAGGCAGCCTCTCTGCCAGGCTGCCGTGCAGGCCTCTGTAGCGCCGGTGTGCCGAGCCACTCCTCTCAGGCCCAGAATGCCAGTGCGGGCCAACGCATTGTGGGGCGCTTACCGCTCCCTGGTCCACTCCATCAATCAGCGGGAGGGTGGAGGGCGTCCCAGGCTATATCCAGCAGAAGGTGACGGCGTCAGGGCCTGGCCCTGGGACCACCAACGGAGCAGCGCAGCCGCTGCCTCACTCCACCACAAACAGCCACTGCGGAATTAGGAGCCACCCCAGTCATCTTCTTCAGCAGCGGGGGGCTCCCAGGAGATGACGAGCACGCTCCAGGTGCACCAGTCGGGTGCAGACGAGTTTCCCCATGTCACGGGGTGCAGTGGGTGCACCGCGGTCTCCTCAGCCAAGATGGCGCCCGCCGACGGCCACCACCAGTCCCAACGCTCCGGCGGCACTAGTCTCCGAAGATCGGGCCGATGGGTGCGTGAAAACACATCCACCAAGCTCCGATAGCCTTCAGGAGCATGCAGGAGCACCCCGGATCAGCAGCAGACGCTCCGGTGCAGTAAGTGGCAGCACTGCATGCCCAGGAGGTTGGAGCACGAGGGAGTCACGTCTTACTCCATTGCCTCCTTTGCCACACCACCTGAGACTTCATTTAACAGGAGGCAAGTCAGCAAACCCTTGGAGTCACTTTGGGTTCAAGTGAGATTGGTCCAGTCCCTGTCCTCAGCAGCGCAGAGATCAGCAGGCAGCAGGGGTAACTCAGCACAGCAGTTAAGCAGTTCCTTGGAACAGTCAGTCAAGCAGAGTGGCAATCCTTATAGCACAGCAGTCCTTACTCCTGGTAGAGTACTTCACAGGTCTATTAGTGTACTGTCTTGGTAGGGTCAGAGCCCCAGTGCTTATACCCAAATGTGCCTTTGAAGTGGGGGTGACTTCAAAGCAGCTCCTTGAAGTGCACAGTTCCCCTTCCATCCCAGCCTGTCTGCCAGGCTATCTGTGGGGGGTAATCAGCCCTTTGTGCAGGGACAGGACACAGCCTATTCAGATGTGTCAGGTCCCTCTCCCCCTTCCTGCCAAGGAAGGCTATCAGAATGCAGGTGAGTCCTCTGTCACAGCCACCCATCCTGTGTTTGTGGCTGTCTAGAGGGAATGCACAAAGTGTAGCTGTCACCCTCCCCAGTCGTGTATTGGAGACAGGCTGCAGGTATACAGAGCTAAGTTAAGAGCAGAGAAATGTCCACTTTCTAAAAGTGACATTTCTAAAATATTAATGCTAAATCCACCTTTACAACTAAAGAGGATTTATCATTACCATTCCAAAGGTGTGAGACATGGCTTTGCTACTCCTTTCTAATCAGGAATTACAGCTTACAAGTGTTTTAAGGAATTCCCAATGCTAGCCTATGAGAGCAGTAGGCCTCACACCAGTGAAAAACTAATTCATCTCTTTGTCACTACCAGGATATATAAAACATATCGGTACCTGCCCTTCCTTCCATTTACACAGCACCCTGCCCTTAGGGCTACCTAGAGCCTACCTTAGGGATGACATAGGTGTAATAAAAGGGGAGTTTCAAGCTTAGCAAGTAGTTTTAAATGCCAAGTCGAAGTGGCAGTTAACTGCACATATCCTGCAGTGGCAGGGTTTAGACAAGTTTGAAAGGCTACTTCTGTGGGTGGCACAATAAATGCTGCAGGGCCACTAGTGTGAATTGGGGGGTTTGGCCCTTACCTACAACCACCTTGGGCCTTTGACAATTGTATACACAAAACAAAATCAGGTGGTTGTGAGATTTAAACACATCTTTACTTATGCATGAGGTGCATTTTACTCAATAATCATGACCTCAAATTTGTTTAAGTAATGGTTGAACACAAACGTTTTTTAAGCTTTCACATTTGGTGCGCTAAAAGAAATGACAATCCACATTCA
Source organism: Calotriton arnoldi (assembly GCA_963921515.1). Lineage (NCBI taxonomy): Eukaryota > Metazoa > Chordata > Amphibia > Caudata > Salamandridae > Calotriton > Calotriton arnoldi. Next base: position 288,530 of record CAWUFW010008044.1, read on the forward strand.
ACTCGGTGGATATACAGTGCAAAATATTTGAAAAACATGTGTGAAATATGAAAAGATAAATCAAAAATACATTGTGATAACGCAAAAGTTATACATGAACTAGGCTAAAATTGCATCTTCACCAATCCAAGATTTTACAAGACCAGAGCATTGCATTCACAGAAAGTACTCTTAGTACTGGAAAGTATAAAGGGTCCAGAGGTAACTAATATGGGCTGCCAATAGTTTCTTTAGACAAATGAATTTATACGTCCATATTGATACTGGTTGAACTAGGATCCCCTATTGATCCCGGTCTACGCGTTTCGAACCCACACTTTCTTTGGGGGTTCTCTTCAGGACAAAAGTTTGGTGAATTCTTAGGGGGCACAACAAAAGGTTTTGATTCCGACTAATCAGTTGTCGAGGTTATTAGGGATTTGTACTTGTGCATCAAATCAAAGGAGCAGGACAGGCTTTTCTGGATTGCGCATGTTCTGTGAGTATTTGTAATTTTTATTTGTTTAGAAGTGGATTCTGGAGCCTAGTGTGATTCCTTTACAAAAGCTTGTTAGGGCTCCCTCTGGATCACATCGTCCTCCTGCCACATGGATAATGAGCCCATGCACTTCAGCACTGGTCAGCAGTGGTAAAGTGACCAGAGTCCTAAAGCTGGAACAAAAGCCAGAAAAAGAGGAGAAGGAAGGCAAAAAGTTTGGGGTGACCTTCAGAGAGGGCTATTTTCCAGCACAACCCCTTCCCCCATCCTAAAGCCAGGGTAAGCTAATCAATACCTTGATGGACTTCCCTGCTTAGGGCAATTGAACATGGACAATTGCCCACTAATGCAGGGGTACCTGCCAGTTCTATGCCTCTCTGAACCAATTTTGATCCCTCGGTCTATGCTCTCAGGGGCCACTGTGCTAACCCATAGGGGATCCTTCTTCTTACCTATTGACCTCATCTGTGCAGCCCCTACATTTTAACTTGCTCACAGATGCACTGCAATAGGCAGATAGTGCCACCATGGCCAACAAAGTAACATGGCCCATTCCACCCCTTGGGTCTGACATCTGTCCCCAACCAAAGGAAAATTCTGTCCAGGATAGCACCCAACAGAGGCCACTGACAACTGTCAGTGTCAAGAGCGAGGTCCCATGCCATTCAGGGGTGTCTGTCCTCTGTTGTTTCCCAGAGTGGGGGGCAGTAGCCCCAGGTGCCTTGCATCCTGTCTCCACTCTCCCTCTCACCAGTTATGAGGTGGTATCCTGCAACTGGTCTTTCACCCCAGGATCTGTACCCTTAGTTTGCACAGGAGTCAGGGGTGAGTTTTCCCTCCCTCCTGCCCCTCCATCTGGGGTTCCGTACCCTCTTTCTGGGAGTGGTACCCCAGAAAACAAAATGGTTGAGGCGCATGTGGTAGCCGCCCCTCCCATCATTACAGGGGCGATAGCCTGAACCAGGCCCTTCAACCCAGGGTCTGTACCCTTAGGCTGAACATGTGCCTGGCAAGCCAGGAGTTCCAGGGGAGTACAACTACCACCCCGCCCGAGGGAAATACACTCTGCATGTGTTGTTCAATAGTCTGCCTGGCGCAGGTCTCAAGCCCTCTGCCCCTGTAACCGTACATGGAGCCTCCCCCCAATGCCAGAAGGATCCTCACTAGGGTCAGTATTGGGGTGCTCTGGTCCTCCCACTGTGGGCTGTTTCCACCTCTTTCCACTCCATCTGGGCTTCTGTACCCTCCTCGATGCAGTGGTACTGAAAGAAGCCAGAACTGTTTGGGTGTTTATGGCAGCCACTCCCCCCCCCACCCCCAAGTTCTCCTGACACTGTGGGGCTCCCCTCAGTGGATGGTCTCTTGGTACATGCTAGGCTCCCCTGCTGGTTCTCCCTGTGGGAACAATCCAAGCTCTGGGGCTCGAAATAAGGTTTCCTGGGTCTGTGCCCACCCCGATCTCTCCCCCTACTCTGAGAAGGGACATGGGACCCCTTACCCCTCCCCCCACTATATTGTGGCCTGTCTGGGTTACTGTGAACCTCCCCCCCATGGTTGGGGGGAATCTGAGTGAATCTCCTTAGGATCACTCCTAAATTCTTTTTCAGACCCTCTGGTACTCACCCAAAGGTCTGCCTCCTTTGCAAGTTCCCTGGGTTCAGCAAACCTACACCCAACCAGGCGTTGGCATAGCCCTGGAAAACAATAACTGAACATGTGCTCTCTGGCAATCAAATTGTACAGCCCTTCAAAAGTGTTTAACATGCTACCCTTCACTCAACCATCTAGTGCTTTGGAAACATACCCCATAAAATCCTCCCAGGACTGGTGATACAGTTTCTGAGTGACTCTAAATCTCCAACTACACTCTTCTGTGGTGAATTCATACTTCTGGACCAGGGCCTCCTTCATGGGGGTATACCTCAACCTGTTCCCCGCTTCTAGGGCCGGTTGGGCATCCCTCCCATCACCAGAAATAAGACTCCATACACCAGCTCCCCAAATCCTCCTCAGGAATCTTGTGCAGGTCTAGAGCTACCTCATATGCCTGAATCCACTGGTGAATATCATCCCCTCCTTGAAGTTAGGCACCAAGTCTCTGGGTATGTGGGCTGTGTCTTCAGCACTGGACACAGTAGTTTTGTTGCCACCAATATTGTTGCTGGACCCTATCTGCAGAACTCTGATTTCCAGCTCCTTGAGATTCAGTTCATGAGCCTACAAGACCCTTTTCTCTCCCATGGCTCTCTCAGCCTCAGCTGCTTCCATGACAAGTTTATCTCTGGCTAAGGCCCTTGCTGCCTCAGCCATCCTTTCCTCTACCAGGGCTTTGTCAGCCTCTGCTCTTCTCTTTTGCAGTCAGCTGGGCCAGCTGCAGCCTCAGGTCCCTTTTAGCCTGTATGTCCATGAGCTCCTCGGGGGACAGGGTTTAGGAGGAGACATAGGATCCAGTAGGAGACTCCCTCTCTGTGGGCTCCCCTCTCTCACTGGAGCCTTTGCCCAGTCATTTTTCTGCTCCTCTTTCTCAGGGCCACTGCCCTCTTGGGCCTTTGGCTTGTGATCCTCCAGATAGTACCAGGGATTTGTATTCTTTAGAATTCCCTAGGGGTGCTCATCAGAGTCCTCCCCAGAATTCTCTGTTGATGCTGCATCCCTGTGTTTGAGATCACATGCATGTAGGGCAAACCTTAGGTCCAAGCTATCTGAACCTCTCATCACAGGCAGCTCCCTATCCTTGCAGAGCCTCCTCAGTTCCTTCATACTTCAAGATGACAGGCAGCTGAAATCTACTTCCACTCTGCCAAGGTGAGTGCAACAACCAAACAGGGTCCCAAGTTGTTCAAGATAAGCAGGAGCTACATTTAGAAAAATGACCAATTTGAGAGAAACAGGAGGATTGAAACTCGTAATGGTCTTTGTTTAGAGTTGTAGTGAACAATGAGTTACTATATAGCACTGCAAAAAAACAAGTCCTATCCTAACCGCAGATCACCAATGTTAGAAATGGAATTTCTGGTTGGTAGAGTTATACAACCTGTCCAAGAACAAACCACCACTCTTGTCAGGGCAAGCTAGATCTACACTAAAAGATAACCTGTGCTCACCCCCTGGTAGCTGGGCACAGAGCAGTCAGGCTTATCTAAAGCAGCAATGTGTAAATGATTTTACAGGTTTAGGAAAATAGAGAATATTTATCCGAGTAAAATTAGACCAAAACAACAAAAACCCAATAAGTAGAACCGAAGTTTTGAATTTTTAAAGCATAAACCAAAAATAGTGCTTAGAAGCCAAAAGCGTTAATAGGCTACTTGAGGTCGCGCTAGACCAGTGTAAATACAAAGTTCAGGCTGACCGCAATCGAGGCCAGCTACAGGACTCAAACAGGACCCGCTGACAAAGTACCATGGATGGAGCAAAGATGCGTCAATTCCAATTTACGCAGCCTGGTCGATGCGTTGAAGTCGAACTTTGCAGTCGGGACCTCGGATCCGTGCTGCGACGGTGTTGAACCTCGAAGTCAGGACCTCGGATCAGCGCTGCGTCATTGTTGAGCCATGCAGGGATGTCTTTGGATCGGCACTGCGTCAGCGTTGAAGGGCACTACGTAGGTTCTGATCGGGGCACTGGTGACAATGCGTAGGTTTTGTAGCAAAACACCTGCAGTACCCACTTCTGAGGCCCAGGACTGGAGGGGGCACCTCAGGCATGGGGAAGACTGACAGATGGCCGAGTCCAGCAGCACCAGCAGAGGTGAAAGAAGTCTTTTATGACCCTGAGACTTCAGAAAATAGGAGGCAAGCCAGCAAGCCCTTGGAATTACTCTGGGTTAACGTGAGATGCGTCCAGTCTATGTCCTCAGCAGGGCAGAGATCGGCAGGGGAATCTCAGCATAGCAGTGAAGCAGTTCCTTGGAACAGTCAGTCTAGCAGAGTGGCAATCCTTGTAGCACAGCACTCCTTACTCCTGGCAGAGTTTTTCACAGGTCCAGTAGTGTACTGTCTTGTTAGGGCCAGAGCCCCAATACTTATACCCAAATGTGCCTTTCGAAGTGGGGTGACTTCAAAGCAGCTCCTTGAAGTGCTTTCATCCAAGCTCTGTCTGCCAGACTATCTTTGAGGGGTAATCAGTCCTTTGTGTGGGGACAGGACACAGCCTATTCAGATGCGTCAGCTTCCTTACCCGCTTCCTGCCCAGAAAGGCTATCAGAATGCAAATGAATGCAGGTGAGTCCTCTGTCACACCCACCCTTCCTGTGTTTGTGGCTGTGTAGAGGGAATGTACAAAGTGTAGCTGTCACCCACCCCAGACGTGTATTGGAGACAGGCTGCAAGCACACAGAGCTAAGGTAAGAGAAAAGAAATGCCCACTTTCAAAAAGTGTCATTTCTTCAATACTAATGCTAAATCCACCTTTACAACTAAAGAGGATTTATCATTACCATTCCAAAGAAATGAAACATGATTTAGCTACTCCTTTCTAATCAGGAATTACAGCTTAAAAGTATTTTAAGGAATTCTCACTGCTAGCCTATGAGAGGAGTAGGCCTCACAGCAGTGAAAAACTAATTTAGCTGTTTGTCACTACCAGGACACGTGAAACATACCAGTACATGTCCTTCCTTTCATTCATACAGCACCCTGCCCTTAGGGCCACTTAGGGCCTACCTTAGGGGTGACTTATGTGTAATAAAAGAGTAGTTTCATGCTTGGCAAGTAGTTTTAAATGCCAAGTCGAAGTGGCAGTACACTGCACACACAGGTCCTGTATTGGCAAGCCTGAGACAGGTTTGAAAGGCTACTTCTGTGGTTGGCACAATCAGTGCTGCAGGCCCACTAGTAGCATTAAAATGACAGGCTCTGGGTATATGATATACCACTTTACAAGAGACTTACAAATAAATCAAATATGCCAAACAGGTATAAACCAATGATACCATGTTTAGAGGAGAGAGCCCATGCACTGTAGCACTGGTCAGCAGTGGTAAAGTGCCCAGAGTCCAAAAGCCAACAAGAAGAAGATCAGAAAAAGAGGAGTAGGAAGGCAAACCTTTTGGGGTGACACTGCAGGGAGGGCCATTTTCCAACAGCTAGGTAGTAACAGGGCAATGTGGGGTGGGTGGGGGGATGGGTGGTGGGGAGAGAGGCTTCCTGTGTTGGCATACTGAGTGGCAATTGCGCATGTCTGCCTCATTATATAATGGAGGGACGCAAGAGAATAGGCCTCAGAGTAATGCAATTACCAGTACTCAATTAAGGCATTAACTACCAATGCCTTCAAGCACGGACTAGCTATACTAGGACTTCGTAGGCCAATCATATACACAGGGAACCCCAGACTTCATAAAATTCACTGCACCATACATTTCATGGCAAAATAGTCTCATATTTATGATGTTTATTTGTTTGCTTATGCCCGCCATCCCAAGTTCCTATTGACTGACAAACACTCCTTCAAGCCAACATTCAGTGTCGGCCATCCATACTGTGCCAGGGATCACGGGCCATAGTTTACAGATTTGAGAGAACACTATCCTTTAGTGTGGCTCAATTGTCAGACAGTCCATCACTATAGTCAATAAACTGCCTTTTGTAGTATTACGTGCTCAGCATGAGTGAAACATTTAAAGAAATACCTGGTGTTCCTCTGTGCAGCAAAACGTGAGAATTGTATGCAGGAGAAGGATTTTGGAGATTTAGGAATACTTTCGCAGACACACTTTCAATATGCACCTCATCCTCAAATTAACATCCCACGTTTCAGTTTCACACATCACCTGCCCTACAGGGACCTGATGTAAGATCTCTTTAACTGGTTCCCTATATGCAAAGCTACTCAATTTCCCCTTGCAATAATCTCCGGGGATTGCACCAATCGAAGTCTAACCATAAAATAACTATTTTTATTTGAACACCTCTGAAGAAGTGGGTGTTATATAACGTAAACCTCACTGGATTGTGAAAATGTAGGAATTTCCTTCAGGAAACAATCACCCAACATGTTTATTCCAACCAGCATCCACCTCTTTTGGATAGTACAGCTCTAATCAATTTAGAATTTATTATTTTTGCAAATAGAGAGTTTTGCTGATTCACCTACAGATGACATTATTGGTCTTGCAGCCCTGCTTAGTTTCGTATGGCCTCCCTTATCATCCTTCAAGCTGCCTTCACAATAAAAAGGCTTATGCAAGAATCTATCCTATTTTTGCTTTCTTCATAGGTAAATGTGATTGTTAGAAAAGACTTCCTTTTTTTGTGCTGCATCAAACTGCCTGCCTACGTGTTTGCATTGGCATATTAATCCATGTGTTTTTTGTTTTACGTTATTTATACTTTTTGTCACACCATACACAAAACAACAGTAGCTCCGACCCAGGGATTAATATACATCGTATTACAGGATTATACGTTGTAGGGAAATTGAGAAACAACGAGCGATGTGATAGTGGCAATTAGTTCTGACATATGGAAGGGAAGCATAAGCAATGGTCGAAATATTGAGGCCAATACTGTAAAGCACTGGTAGCTTTTATGGGCTAGGGTCTATCAGATTTTCTAGGGATGCCTTTGAAAACACACTCAAATTCAGGAGTCTAGGTCCGGAGTTTTCAAGGTCTGCAGGAAGTCTCTCAATGGTTGCCAGCTGTTTTTTGGTTTGAAGGTTGAACAGAAGCATACAGTTCGCTGGTAGTGTCACAGTACATGAGAATCTTTAACCAAGCATTAGTCGTAGGCAAGCTCCTGGCCCCCTCCCCCACACCACAGTGCGTAAGTTTAAAGATGTGGAGTGGTTTTGGGACAAAGCCTTACTGGTCAATCGGGAGGACGAGGCGGGTGGCAAGTCCACGAGTTAATGACAGAGCTCACTCTCCGCTCGCCCATGCCGAACCGCCGCCAAAAAGAAAGAAAGGGGGGGTAGACTAGTCACAAAGTCAACTCTCGCTGTTCCACCAGAAGCTATAGTAGCCTCTGCACCTACAATGGACACTTTCCTACAAAAAATGGAACAGTCTCTTACACGCCTACTTCAGCCCTTTTCAGATAGGCTTTGCAGAATTGAGGCAACCCTGGAGTCTCTAAACCTCACTATAACAGGTATCAGCGGTGTGACTGAGGCTGGGACACAGAAGACGCCACAACCCCCTGAGCATACCACAACATCTCAGCGCCCCTCCAATACGCAGGATAGCAAGAGACCTGAAAGTGAGCCTCCCAGGCCAAGAGGCCCCCATCCAACAGGCATGCCTGTCGGAGAAGCTAGAAATCACTCTAATTCCTCCAACTTGCAAGCTTCCCATTATTCCTCTAGTCATTCCCTGCAACCACAGAGGACACCTGGCCTATCTTTACTATCCTTACCATCGACTTTGGCACATCCTAGAGACTATGATATTGAAGTGATAAATAGGTCTAACACACCTTGTGACTCAAGATTGGACCTTCCCCCCGCTGCTTGCCCTTATGTAATAGTTCTGGCGAATGTTCCCAAATTAGTGGATACACACAGAGAAACCACGGACTAGCTTATCACTAAGGCGTGTCACTGGATTAGCAAACACGGGGGTCGGGGGGAGTTAATCCCTTGTATCCTAATGGCAAGAGGGGTGGCATGGGTAGGGAACTCGAGGAAATCATTTCAGGGGGACTGTGTGGTAGTCAATTTTAACTCGCACCATCTGGTCCAGCAATTGTTTGAGCGCTTACCCGGCACAGCCACGCAACAATCTCGCGGTCTCTTGTTTTTTTCTACAAACCTATTAAACCTTCTAATAGAGCTCAAACTTCGTTGATCCCATACAGCAAAACTTACCATGAGCCCCCTTACCTTACCCTCCCCACCTTCCCTGTCAACAATCGTTTCAGTGCTTTAACAGACATGGATGGGTGTGATTGACAGGGGGGAATGGGACCACTACTAATCGACTCCAAAGTCCCAGGAACCCAGGGCCCAATTCTCTGAAATCCCACACGGTATTTTCCAATCATACCCTCATCCCCACAGATCATGTTAAATTAGTCTCTTGGAATATTACTGGACTAAGATCTAAAGGGTCCAACCGAGATTGGTTAGTGATTGTTAACAAATATGACCTCATTTGTCTCCAGGAAACATGGGAAACAGGTCAGTTTGATTTGGACGGTTATCGTTCCTTTAATACTCCAGCTCGCCCTTCTGTGTCTGATCGTGCAAGGGAAGGCATTCTAACCCTGTTAAAAAATACTTTGAAATTAGCAGTCATCATTTTTTAATGACTCACCCTATTATCATTTTCTTTATCTAAAAGGATTGAAGGGTGACACTATTCTTTTAATCAACTATTACAATAATAATTTTAACGCGAACATGAAAGAGGTTATTGATTCACTAGAAAGAGATGTCAATACTTTTTTCAAGAGCCTTAAGCAGCCGCCAAAAATCCTATGGGTGGGCGACTTCAGCACACATTGCTTTACCCTCTCAAATAAAACAGTATGTGGTTTCTCTAATGATTCTGGTGATTTAATCCATCAGTTTGGGCACGATTCCTATGGCGATGCCCTGAACAGACTATTTTTTATTAATGATCCGGAAATTATGAACCCGATTGATTCTAGCTCTGGCTCCTTACTACATACTTTTGGATTGCCCAGTCAGGGTTCGACACTAAATTATTTATTGATTTCTTCGTCCTTGAAAAAGTCTATCTCTAAAATCGCAATCATTCCATATGGTTTTAGCGGTCACTATGCCATAATTGGTGATTTGGCATGGGGAGGTATCGCCCAGGAGCAGTCGAGACATGTTAACCCTGCAATAGCAAGGAAAAATGGGATAGTTCTAAAATGGGAGACGATAAATAAAGAGAAAACTGTCACAGTGGTGGTCGGTAACAGACTCAATGACATCATAACTTGTCTGGCTGCTAACCCAGATCCAATACTTGTAAACCCAGCCTTCGACAGAATACTATCGGAGGCAAAACAGGCACTAACTAGAGAGAGACCAACCTCTAATAGCCCAGGCCCTAAGTGGTTTGACCAGTCTTGCACTAAGGCCCTATCAGCGCTACATCAGGCACTTAGATCTACTCCTAGGGATGCAGCACTGGTCAAGACTCTGCGGCTTCGATATTCAGAGGCCAGGAAGCGGAGAACTAAAATTATCAAAGAAGAAGCTCGGGAGAACCTTCATCAAGCGGCCCTTTCAAAAAATTCTAGGGATTTTTGGAGAGCCATCAATGCCCCATTCCTTAAATCCTCTGAAGATCTGAGTACTGCATGCCACGTGGACCAGGACTCATTGATTGCACACTTTTCTTCCATCTTCAACCCCTAGGTAGAGGGAGTGACTAGTCAGCGGTTACCTAGTAGTTCTCCTGCCAAACCGTTCTTATGTTTTAAACTACATGAAATAAGACTGGCCCTTTCACAGTCTTCCATTAATAGAACCCCTGGCACTCCAGTCGACTTTTTTATGGAGCACCCCGACTTATGGGGACTCGTGCTCACTAATGTTTTTAATGTAATTGCCATTGTGGGCCCACCTGACTCATGGAAGCGGTCAATCATCGTCCAAATCCATAAGAAAGGAGATAAATCTCAGCCTAAAAACTACCAGTTTATCTCCCTGCTAAATAGTACCGCTAAATTGATGGGTCGCGTCTTACTTAATAGACTAGAGGAATGGGCCACTGACAATAACATCCTAATCCCGGTACAATATGGATTTAAAAAGGGGAATGGTACTCAGGACCAAAGCCTCAATTTAACCCTATTAATGGCCAAGTATACTCAAGCAAAGCAGGGGAAACTATACCTGGCATTCATGGATCTGTCAGCAGATTTCGACTGCGTAGCCCATCACCATCTTTGGAGAATAATGGCAGAGATGGGTATTGATGCTGCGATAATTACTTTTATTAGACAGTTATACTCATCAGCATCGGCATCTGTGCGCTGTGGAAATCTGGGGTGTCCGTCAGGGTTGCGTCCTTGCCCCATTCATTTTTTCGATCTATACGAATGGGGTGGATGCACCCTTGTTGAACTCCACACCGGATGTCCCAACGATCAAGAATGTGTGCATCTCAATTCTGCTATACGCAGACGATGCTGTCCTGATTGCCCGTACTGGTCGAGCTTTACAACAGCTATTGGGGATCTATGTAAATTACATGAGTAGTTTAGATTTAAAAACAAATGAGGCGAAGTCCCTTGTCCTAATTACAGGGAGGAGTGAGAGGAAGGTCCCACATTTTTATATTGAAGGACGCAAAATAGCTCACACAGATACCTTTTCCTATGTTGGAATAACCTTTGAGCGACAATTATCCTGGTCCAGCATGATCACAACTAGGGGCCTAGCCCTGGAAAAAAGCATTATAGATCTTAACTCCTTTACCAAGAAACTGGGTGCTAAGCCCCTCGAAATGATCAAAAAGGTTTACTCTGCCAAAGCAACATCAGTGGCAACCGATGGGGCAGGGATTTGGGGATACACTAACGCCCGTACTCTCCAGACCATTGAGAATTCCTTTTGGAAAAAACGAATTGGCCTTCCGGCAACTTTATATGCCATGCCGAGCTGGACATCCCCTATATTGATGATACAATTAGGTTGTCACCAATACTTTTGTGGCACTCAATTTGGAGAAGAGCATTAGTGAACCTCACACAGAGGTTAATAGAAGACTGCCTTAGTTTGGAACACGCTCAAAGGATTCTGTGGCTATCATACATTAAAAATAGTCTTACTTCCCTTGGACTAAGTCATCTATTTACATCTCCATTGACTTGTGCTACAGTATCCAAAAAAGAAATTAAAACACTATTTCTTAATCCAATCAATCAATCAATCACAGAATTTGTAGAGCGCACTACTTACCCGCGAGGGTCTCAAGGCGCTGGGGGGAGGGAAGGGGGGATGCTGCTACTGGTCGAACAGCCAGGTCTTGAGTAGCCTCCTGAAGGTCAGCAGGTCTTGGGTCTTTCGTAGGCTTAGTGGAAGGGTGTTCCAGGTCTTGGCGGCGAGGTGTGAGAAGGATCTGCCGCCGGTGGTTGTTCTTCGAATGCGGGGGACGGTGGCGAGGGAGAGGTCGGCGGAGCGGAGCTGGCGGTTGGGGACGTAGAAGAAGAGTCGTCTGTTGAGGTAGGCTGGGCCAGTTTTATGGAGTGCCTTGTGTGCGTGGGTGAGGAGTTTGAAGGTGATCCTCCTGTCGACGGGGAGCCAGTGCAGGTTCCTCAAGTGGGGGGTGATGTGGCTGTGGTACGTCGAGGATCAGTCGTGCGGAGGCGTTTTGTATGCGTTGCAGTCGCTTGATGAGCTTGGCCGGGGCTCCCGCGTAGAGGGCGTTCCCATAGTCTAGTCTGCTACTGACGAGGGCCTGGGTGACTGTTCTTCTTGTGTCTGTCGGGATCCACCTGTAGATCTTGCGAAGCATGCGGAGTGTGTTGAAGCAGGAGGAGGAGACTGCGTTGACTTGCTTGGTCATGGAGAGCGTTGAGTCGAGGAGGACTCCCAGGTTGCGTGCGTGGTCGGTGGGTGTCGGGGCTGCTCCCAGCGTCGTTGGCCACCAGGAGTCGTCCCAGGCTGAGGGGTCATCAAAGGGCAATGGAGCGATCCAAATTGAACTGCTCGAAAGCATCTGTAAAATTATATCTAGAGAGCCCAATTGATCAGGCAGGTGCCCAGCGCTATCTATTTTACGTGACTAATCCACGTCACCGATTCATCTTAGTAAGGTTCCATCTGAACCTCATACCCTGCATGTTCTCCTATCCTGCTGGCATTTTTTCTATTGCCGACCTTCCTCCCTGCCCATGCGATGGTTCCTCCTCTCAGTCAAATTTACAAGGCTCATCGTAATAGATTCATCAGGCCGCTCATGCGCAAATATCATTTTATCCAATGTCGCACAGGTCTGTATTTTTTCCAATCATTACCTGACGAACTAATATGTTTCTCTGTGGCCTCATTTTTACTTCTTTCATGGAAGAGTAGGCGGTTGGGTATCCCTGTCTTATGAATTGTGTATTTAAACCTTGCTCTTAAATTCAATGTTTTTATTTATTCATCTCTTATCAGTCGCATTGTTTGTACTATGAAAACTGTACTTTTTAAGGTGCCTTTGACATGTGTACTTTGTACTTTTATGATCTTATGAATTAAGTATCGAATAAAGTAATTTGACTGTCTGACTTTTTGTCAAGTTGGTGCTTCCTCAACTTTTGTGTGAATGCAGGTGCTGACAGTAACTCCATACTTATAGAGGCAGCAGCCCACAAGTACCTCTACTTGTTGTGATACCGAACTATTTTGCTCTAGCCATACTGTCTCTTTCCTAGTTATATTTAGGTTTGCACAGACTCTCTAAGTTTGTAAACGTTCACAGGTAAGATGGATGCCCTGCAAAATGATGATCGCTCAAATTTGCAAAACAGAAATATAGTCATTTAGTGTGTGATCTCACCTGATGGTATGTTACATTTCGACAGATGTCAGTTTGTACATTGGTCACTTTTAGACATACTGCACATATTCATGGGATTATACCTAAACTGAACAGATTCAACTCCCCACTATGGCCAAGCTTATGGGCATATGAAGACCTGTCCCACTTAGTGATTGATTAACAATTCACTATTGGATCTCATTTACCTTCGCCAAAGCCCTCCTCCTAAAATATGGAATCATATTTTATATTTATTGTTTAGTTCGGTTTTTTAGAATATAGGACTACGTAGCTGTCAGGATATCAGAGAATTATACAGAGAAACAAATACATTACCTGAGGAGGGTCTCTAGAATGCATATTTGAGCAAAACAACAAAATTAATGCGTACTTAGGCGTAAAGAACAGATGTAAGAGGAAGAAAACGTGAGGCACTGGCGCAGTACAGGGAAACCCCTTCTAAAGTAAGCAAAGGCAGTTAGAGGGGGTCATTATGATGGCGGAAGGACCGCCACCGCCGGGCCGGCGGTGGCGGTCCTTCCGCCATCACCAAGCGTATTACCCACCGCCAAATTAGGATGGCGGTGGGTATCGCGGCAGACGCGAAGTCCATCCGCCGCTTCACCGCCAAAGGCAATCGCACCGATTGCCTGGCGGACGGTTCAGGGCCCCTAAAATGGTGGCGGTGCCTAGCAGGCACCGTCCACCAAATTAGGATGTGGGTATTGGGAAGGCCTTTCCATGGCGGCGATGCCGCCATTGAAAGGCTGACGGGGATTGGGTTTGGGGGCCCGTTGCGGGGGGTGTCGCATGCACCAAGTGGTAGGCACCGCGTGGTGCCTGCCATGTAGTGCAGGGAAATGCAGTGCAAGCACTTTTAACATTGCGTTCGGTGCTGCAGCCAGCAGCACCGCCCGCAACGTTAAAAGCCCTGGATGCGCCCGCCAGTATGGTGGGCGCATCCTAATCGCAGTGGTGGGACCGCCACATGTCTGGCAGGCGGTCCCAAACACCGCTACGATGGCGGGCGGACCTAGTCCGCCCGCCATCGTAACCAGCCCCAGAGTTCTGAAATGTTACAGAAATTACAAGTGAGTTCTCCCCAAGCACTGTCTCAAATGCTAACAGATTGCCTTTATACAAATATTTTAGCAGCTTACTCTGGTTTGGTCACTTTTGACATTAAACATGCTGAAAACAGACATTTACTGTTGACGTTTTTCTCTTAAAGTGCAAGTGTGTGGTCAGGTGAAGTCACTGTTAACAAAAGAGCCAAGAAAGTGGATGTGGGACACCACATCGCATCAACCCTACAACCTGAATGAAAAGCTGCCACTGCTTCAGCTCGAGCATTTTTTCAGGGGAGTCGAAGGGGTATGTGGATGGCGATGATGGTATGGTTAGTGAAGTCATTTTGTACAGAAGCCGACATGTTTCATGAGTCTCGGATCGTCCGCTGACTTTACTAAGGTCATAGTACATGAACATTCCTCTGGTCTAATGTTATCACGAAGTTAGTAACATAAATATTTCAATGCACTCTTTCATGACACATTGCCAATCATTTCTTGCTGGTTGTTCTCACAACCTGTGGAAACACTAAACTGGTCAAGGATGTAATGTAGGGGTGATCATCTGTGAATGAAATCCTAGTGGAAGGTCAGGCTTGGATACAGAATATAAGGACTTCAAAGGCAGCCGTTCAAACCCTGCACTCTTGCATAATGTCTCTACAAATAAACGGGTAAGTAAACAAAATTATATCAATTTTTAATTTGGAACAAATAGACATATGTATAAAATTTACATATGACTACAAAATGATGCACATGAAATATTTACAATGCACGAAAGTAACAGAGAACTAAATAGAAATGATCATTAAAATAATATATAAAAATTGGAAATAAAATATAACTAGTTTGTATGTCTAGTGAAAGTTCCCTGCCTATTGGCCAACAACAATTTCTATACATAATAGAAATATTTCTACCATGTACAACAAGCATTTGCAATGCAATAGGTCTCGCATTACTGAAAGTTTAAGCTATTGGCATTGCAAATAATAATGCAAAGCCAGTAGCTCACACTTTTAATGCTTGTTTTCTAAATTTTTGAGTTTTCTCCTGACCTGGAGATGTGCACCCTCCCTTTATGTTATGCTGTCGGGGGCTTCTGGAGCAAGAAATCACAAATTAGACAAGTAAGAACTGGTCAAGATATAGATTTAGATTGCAGGCAAGAGAGAGTCCAAAATAAGGCACTGTGGCAAGGTGTGCAACTCGTGAACTTTGTGAGCTTTACCCGAACGATACACTAAAGAGTAGGCCTTCCCACACAGGTCACCATGTGCTAGCAGTGCTAGGCTTCTTCGACGACTAGCACCCTAAAGACACGACTCAAGCTCATTGGAGGAAAACACAGGGCTGGCCAGAGGAATGTAGAGGGCAGGGCGTCGCGGCCTTTCAATGGGATACATGTATGTATGTCTCTATGTGTATATATGCATATATACATTCATACATACGTGCATCAATACACTGTGGCACGGCCGCCAATAAAGCGTTTGAGCTTTACTCACTTAACTGGCTCCTCTGACAACGACCTAATGGACACTGGAGCCAATCCAATTCTTATGTCAAGTGGTTATTTATTGCCGATCCCGCTGCTGCTATTTTGAGCAGAAGGATAAAACAATGTTTTCCGACTGACGCTGGCCTGTAGAAACATTTTCCCAAGGAGCTGCTCCTCTCCCCAAAACAGGAGCTCCCTGCTACTTGACACACTCTGCAGCTGAAATGCTATTTTTCAAGCTCGCCCGCAGCTGTCATGCAAAAATTGATTGGAATAGACATTTTAATGATTTCTTTGACTACATTACATATTACAAAAGAGTAGTGTCATTTTTTTCTTTCTTTAAATAGGCTTGCATTTCCCACTGCTTTGCTCGCACTATGTTAAACAAGTGGTGCGCGCACGCGCGCCACAGCTAAGCATGTGATTTCAATTATCACGCCCGTGTCTGGGCAATTGAAACCACATGGCCTATTGCTGTCTATTATGCGCACCAAGCGCGTAATAGACACCAAAAGGCCATGGGAGGAGCATTGCTCCTCCCATGGCCTATTGGTGTCTATTACGCGCACCAAGCGCGCAATAGACACCAATAGGCCATGGGCGGAGCAATGCGCCCGCCTTTGGCCAATTGCGAGCAGTCTTTAAGATCTGCTTGGAAGAGTCGTTCGGACTGAGGCACAGAAGGAATTAGCTGGAATCCTGGGCTACAAGCAAAATGGCATGTGCCCTTATTTCATTTAAATGCATCTACTTTAAGAGGCTTATCTGAACTAATGCCCTGGAAAGGCGGTTCTGTGGTAGGAAAAAAGCCTCTAAGAGCCTTTTAAAATCTTGCATCAATTTATGTACAAAGTGAACTCCCTAATTACGCTTGCCTTGCAAAAATATCATGTGAACCACGCAGACATACATACATGTGTACTTCACTCATACCCCCCTCATGGCCTGAACTGCAAATCTTGGTGAAAAGCATCCTTCAATCTTGTTGCCGTCTCTTCTTAAAACCGGTAAACTCCGACCAGGCCCTTTCGGCTGCTCAGGAGAGACTTCTGTGCCAAATATTTGTTACTGGCAAGTCCCTTTCTCTGCTGCTGATCAGTCTAACGCGTGCCTCCCCCCACCATGCATGCTGCCACGGCAAGTCCCCTTTCATCCCTGGCTTTGCTGCAAAGAAGCCGGGCAACATGTGGGCACTATATTGAAAGAGTGGGATCAATATCTTAATCGTCACTTTATGGGCACTCTTGTCTCGTCCATGCACCTCTTATTTTTGCAAACATAGTGTCCTCAGCACCTCCCGCCAGAGATTACCAAAAATACTTAGCCCCCATAACTTTCTCAAAGTGTAGACAGGGAGATATTTTCTGGTGGATACAATTGCCAACTCTGGAAAGAAAGAACCTAGTTCGAATTCAAGCCTCCCAGGTTGAACAAACCGTGTGGTCCTGTGCAAAACATTTATTCTGTGCCTGCCTACGCTCTCCCTGCCAACAGGCTAACCCGAGTAAATGCAAAGCTGGACTGTTATGTTCTTTGTGCGACGCATGTAGCAGCCTGGCTCACATAGGTGATACACACATCATTTAGAGCTATGTGGAAAAACAAAAGTGTGTATTTAGCTCTCAAATTCATGTTACCACATTCTGATTTGGACAGCGCGTGGAAGCAAAGAAGCCCCAGTAGTCTTCAGCAAACTTGTTCCCTTTTTATCTAGACTAGACTTTCTGCAGAGTGCCCACCAAGTGTCACAAACCTGCCCCCACCCACCACTGTCCCATCAGAGGGAGTCCTTAACAAAGCGGCGTCCTCGGCTCTTCTTGCGACAGTTTTGTGCGGAGGAAGCGCGGGGGCCGCTTCCCTCCCCCTGGTCACTCATTGACAGTTCGGCCAGCTGACTGCCAGTTAATGTTTCCCATGCCCGCGCTTGCCTTTCTGGGAGGGAGCGCTGCTTTTCACATTACTTGAGTGGAGGCAAATTATTGCTGCTGATTAAAGTGCGCCTACAAACAGCCCCGCCACGGCAGGGCGCCTGGGACGTGTGACGGGCTGGCCGTGCACCGCGCATGGCCGGGAGCCGCGGGACGTGTGACAGGCTGGCCCTGCATTCCCTCCCTCACGTGTTATCACATATTTTCCTTAGTGCGAGGCACATTTTAGCATTACAGTGAGCTTTTGTGCCAGGCGTCTATTCTTACCACCTGGATAAGAAGCGGGTGTCACACAGCTGTTTCCCTGGCACTCCCGGGGCCCGGGTTGAGAGGTACATACCCCCCCCCCGGAGCAATGTTTCCACTCACTGCGTTCAGCACCCTGACCCCCAACTCACGCCCAGGATACACGCACCCCCAAGCGCACGCACACGAACAAAGCGTTACCTGAAGCATGCCACAAGAAAACTGTGAAAAACCAGACGTGAGAGCTGTAAAAAAAACAGTGGTGTGCGCGCACCACAGAGGAGCGGGGGAGGGAGCGCGGCAGCGGCAGAGAGGCGAACGCGCGCTGCTGTGCGTGCTAGCCACCGGTGGGAATGGGAGGAGCAAAGGCGGGACATGCGCCCGCCTTTGCCCAATTGCGTGCCGTTTTTTTAAAAAAAACGCACGCTACAGCCAATGCGGGCTTCCGAAAGCAAAACCACACGCACGAGCGTGTGGGCAGCTTTCAGAAGCCCGTACAAGAGGTCTCGCGCTGCGCGAGCAGGACTGCGCACTGCAACGCTAGGTGTGAGACCTAAAAAGGGTGACTGAGCAGGCTTCCTCACACAAAATAGATACAGCTTAGGCAACAACAGAGCAAGTTTCATTCAAACAGAAGAGACAGAGGTAGCTCGCATGCACTAATGGTATGCTCACCAAAATCATCATATTGAAGTTTGATATAATTTGTGTTACAATACATTTTATTTTTGATAGCCAAATGTCTCCCTTTCACCAACAAGGAACAGCAGCGTGCCTCGCACTTGCAGCTTTATCATGGCCTAAATAATCACACTAATGCCATTTTAAGAATTTCAAAAATTCGTATCCAGCATTTCTTGCTATTCCAATTACTCAAATAAATATTTGCATTCAAATAGCATAAGATAAACTGAGTGCTTAATTTGTAAACGAATAAGTGCCGGGGCCCGAAGTTTTCTCAGGAGCTTCTTAGTCTTGATTCTAACTGATTCCTCTTTAGTCTACCACCAGACACTTCCTTCCCCTTTATCTCAGTCTTGCAGGTTCCTGCATTCTTCCTTTGTCATGGTGTTTTTTGTCTTTCTCTTTCATTCTTCCTTCTGTAGTTTCCCCTTTATTGCTCTGGGTCAAACTCTGAGGAGGAAAGAAAATTTCTGGTCCCCATTAATGATTGCTCCTGGGGCCCTTCTGCAACCAGCTGCTCAAATTCAGGCATTGGATAAACTGTTTAAAACTATTTCTGAAATTAACGTTAGAATAGCGAACATTCAAACGTGCATAAGTAAACACATCTGTGCGGGGGAGGGGATATCAGCCGCTGCCAATGCAAGTAAGAGCGGTGAGGCGGTGAGGTCTGGTGGGGGGGATTTCGACAGACGACGACGAGGGAAACTAATTATTTATTTATTTTCCCCTCGTCCTCTGTCACAATCCGGCCCCACCCGGCCCCACCTCCCCACCGCTGTTACCTGCACGGGCCGCAGCTGGGGGATATCAGCTGAATGTTACAAATTTGTATTAAGGAATATCATACTTTAATCAAGAAAGAGGTCAGAAATAGGAACTTTAGAATGCATTAAACTCAGGATAAACCATCTACTTTACTATTCAGTCAACGCAGGAGAAACTACCTTTCAATTGTTTGGAATACAATGATTAATTACCAGCTGTTAGATAGAGACAGTCTATCACTTTTGAATAACAAGAATTTTGTTGGAGTCACAAATTAAACTTGGTGACATATGGATAGAATACAGGGCATGAGTTTCATATTTTTCTGCTGTACAAATTTTGTTTTGTTTAGTGCATGCTAAATTGTTATGAACACAGAGTATAAAACTGAACATTACTGTACACATTCTTGATGTATTCACTTTAGATATGTTATCATTTGAACGAAACTCATTGCAAACTGTAGCCTTGCTATTTGTACATTGATGGTTTTCCAAAGACTTTCCTAATAATGCAACCAATTCTCACATCCCTTTTAATAGTTGGATCCTGGTTCAAGTGATGTAACTCTTCTGATCAACGTGAAATAGTGATTACATGGTACTTCCCTATAACAACTGTTTAACACAGATTATGTTATAAATAACCCAATTGACAACTTTGAGTACCATTTTAAGTGGGTGCAAATAAGTAGTTACTTTTCTTTTTTAATTTGGAAAATAAACGGAAGACAACATCCAATTTATTAACACATGAACAAATCCTTCTGTAGTCTTATTTACAAAATGTTACTCATGCCAAAAGAGAATAAGGATGTCATTATTTCGTAAGACCCAATTATTAGTTTTAGGTTTGTGTGTAAGAAGTCAGTTTTGATTTGTTTTATGGGTGTGTCTTAAGATTCCTAAGGTCATGTATGTTTTTCTCTATATACAACTGATTCCTAATTGAAGGACTGACCATGCTAACAGTATCTACGTGGGATATTCAAATTATTTGATGATCTAATTGACATAACTTCACAATGCCAGAACACAAGTCTGAGGTAGACTACTACAATATACAGACCCTTTATGAGCAACCTGAAGAGGTTCTACTGGGCCAATGCAAAGTGTACTCAATGGACAGTTGGTGCACTAGTCCAGCCTACAGCAAGCCACAACTCTTAGTGGATTCTCAACCAGAACATGACACAATCAATATTGTATGTGCTTATCTCGAAAATGTCATTTATTTGTTACAATAACATGCAAAGAATCGATGTTTGTCAATATATAAAGTGCCTCCTGTTGACACAATACAGCAACAAATGATGGACGGAATGCTGAGTAAATCAAACATTCACCCCCAGTCAAAAGATCTGGGTTAAATCCATCGTTCTTTTGCTCACCAGGCCACCACAGTTTGGACCCAGCCATATGCAAATCAGTCTTGACCCTGCTCCTCATGGGAACAGTCCAGCCCAAACTGCCAAGCCGGGTCCTCACTGGACCGGAAGCAAGCATCCTGGAACTGGTTTTGGGGTTTCACCCCTCATCAGCCAGGCTAGTTTGAATCCAGTGGCACAGCCAGCAAGGGACCCAGGTCTGGGCATACCCATCCCACTTAGGGCGAAAAGTACAACAGCAACAAATGATGCACGGAATGCTGAGTAAATCAAACTTTCACCCCCAGTCAAGAGATCTGGGTTAAATCCATCTTTCTTTTGAACGTTTGGAGTTTATACCCAGTCATATTCAAATCAGTTTTGACCCTGCTCCTCATGGGAACAGTCCACCCCGAACTGCCAAGCCGGGTCCTCACTGGACCAGAAACAAGATTTGGATATGGCTGGATCCAAACTGGGGAGGCGTAGTGAGCGAAAGAATGATGAATTTAACCCAGATCTCTTGAATGGGGGTGAAAGTTTGATTTATTCAGCATTCCTTCCATCATTTGTTGCCACAGCACTCCTGTTGACAGTGAGACTGTGAGCTAGTATTCCCCCTTTCTGCCCTTTGTGGGTCTTTCAGAGTTGAGAATCTTATCTAATTTCCCTAATGGTTCTTTTGAGTATTGTCATACCGAAAGAAGCATGTTAACCCCTTCTTAAACGGGTGATGTTTTGACCCTGTTTTTAATCAGACATCAGGTTTAGGTTTAGTGATGTTACACTCCTATCTTGATATCATTTTTATTTGTTTCTTTCTATTCAAATTATGATAGGTAATATGAATTTATTTTAGTAACAGAACCCTAACCTAATGCTAACCCTTTTGAAACAATCTAACCTTCGCTTTTCTTAATATTTATTATATAATTATAATTCATTTCATTTGACATTGATAGCCCTACAGTTTGAATATATTCAATTAATTTAAAGTGAATTTAATTTATTATCTTAATTCTATCCTTTGGATATCTTTAACACATTTATATTTAAGTGCATTTAACAACCAAACTATAACAGATAAGTATCATTTTATATGGTATATTTGTTTTAATTTAATTGCTCAATATTACATTTTGAATATGTTAATAATATTTCTTGGCGAGCCCCCATAAACCCACATTTTTAGGTCTGGCTGCTGACAGCTTTTGTAGTTTGCTAGAGCTACTGCTGCTAATTTTCTGCAGAGGGGCTCCAGAAAGGTTTATCTCTCTCACAACATGCTGCTGGGTATTAGAGGTATTATTCACCTCCTAGGTAGTGTATTGAACTCCAGATCTGCAGCAGCTGGCACAAACAATTTTATATCTCAAAATTACAATGAATAATCACTTTTTCACATTCAATCATTTATCTCACACATGGATTCTAAACAAGAGGCAGTCCTTGAAATACCAGCATTTTTATCATGCACTTGTGAGTGAGAACAAGTTGGCTACTTCAAAGTCTTGTGTGATAAACAACAAATGCTGCAATCTCTAAGAGTCTGGGGCGGAGATCATGGGATTAAGCTGTACCTGTCCCCATATTCACCCTCCTCAGACCTCCCGTCTGAACAACCAGTCCAGAGTTGTAATTCTTCATGAACTGTATGATGTCCTTCTGTGCAGGTTATTCTTCTTTATTTGCTCTTGGTCCACTATTGCAGCAGATCAGTGGCTGCCTTGTTTCACTCTACCTTCATTACTGCTGCACACAGTGTAGACATTGAAGCTGGATGACGATGGTGGAGGAAATAGACCACTTCATGGATCAGTGTACTGCTTACATGCCCATTTTGTTCACAACCATAGAAACATATTTAAGTATATAAATTTCCCATATTATTTTCTATTTAATTTTTGTGATTTATATAGATCTCCACACCTTGAAAGCACTTTGGAAGCACAATTTCAATAATATTTTGGTTGCAGATTTTATGGGTGCGGATTTGGGTTTGAGAAAGCGGATGATTCTCTTCTATATAAAGTGTATAGCTTCATATAATTTCACATATATGTTTGCAGCCGATAAAAATATAATTTAATTTAAAAAAAGGAGCCAATCGCATGGAATTAGTCACTAAACAGAACAATTGACCATAGAAAGTCTTTTACAAACTTTTTTTTAAAGGAACAGGAATGAAGGGCAATGTTAGCCAACAGGCTGCAATGCAGATTACAGGAAAAAACAGACACAGTGCCTTTAAGGTCCTCACACTAAACCTTGTATCCCATCATGCCCCCAGGTGCCAGTTAGTTTAGATAATTTTTATAATAAATCAGAGGATCCTGGGTGAAAGTTTATGCTAGCTGTAAGCTTGTCCGGGGAGGTGAGAGGGTTGCTTTTTCCTTCTCTTCTAGGGGATTCTCATCAACACTCATAAGGAGCGAATAGAATAGCTCACCCATCCCACAAAAGAAGTGGACAAGAATTAAAAAGTCTCAAGAATCACCCGAAAAGGTTCTTCAAAGAAGCCTGCTCTACTTGAGTGTCCACCATGGAGTCTGAATCCAAAAGTATTGAAAATCTCTGAAGGGATTTTGACAGGTTGAATGTTCCCATATCTATTAACATTGCGACCCCTAATAAAGCCAATAGGACTGCCTTATTTAAAATGACACCCCCTTGTATTTTGATGTTGCATCTGGGATTGGTGGGGTGGGAGATTTGTGATTACAGTGATCATGACCTACTAGAGGTCAAATGTGATTTGAGAATGTTATCTAAGGTATCGCTTGATGTATATATTTGTAAATTAATGCATAGTATTTAGTAGTGTGTGTAATAAATGTTCTTTTCATTTCAAAGAAAAGTACTTATTGAGTGTTGTTGTTGTGTGCTTACAAATTGAAATTGCTAGCCCACACCACCTCCCCTGAGTAGGCCTTGAACAGTTCTGCTCCACTACCCTGAAAGAGTCAAGTGCTAAAATGGGGTACTTGTTTCCCAGTAAGGAGACAATTGTAGAAACATTTCTTGCGCAGAACTCACATCCTGCATATCTAATGCTGTTTGAAATTGGGTTACTGGGTTGTGAGTCCTGGTCAAGCAGCAACCACAATCCTAGTCAGGATAATGAACAAGCAAACCCTAAATTAACCTTTGCTCACCCTCTGGTAGCTCGACACAGAGCAGTCATGTTTAACTTAGAATTCCTAAAGAAAAAGGGGTGACCCAGTAACCCTGGGACCAGGGCAGAACACTTATTAGAGGAACAAAGGTCCCTACAGGGGAAGATTAAGCCTCAACTTCCTTGGCAAAATTTAGGACAAACTATCAGGTGAGTTGCTTAGCTTGGGATTCAAACACAATTTATTTAGTAAATTTTGTATATTTCATTTTTGACAAGTAAATTGAAAATGTAAGGTACTCCAAACAGTGGTACGGCACATAAAAGTAACACCACGCCATTAGTGATTGTTTATTTGCAGGAAGGGACACCTTCCTCCATATAAACAATCGTTGGCGCCAGGCAGTTAAATTTTGCGCCAGCGGTAGGGAAAACACAGGGTTGCGTCGTATTCTTGTGAATACGGCACATCCCTGGGTTTTGAAAATATCAGAGCGCGGCATTGACAATTTTGGTCCAGCTCCGCGCTCTGACATTTTCTTGTAAATATGCCCCTTAGTGTATGAGTGTTGGTATCCTAAATCTAATAAAACAGTCCACTGTAGCATTTGTCAAAGTTTTCAGCCCCCAACAGATATTATTTACAATGGGGCCATCATCAGGACAGAGAAATTTGTTGGAGACACCTGAAAGTGAAAAAACCAAGTTTCAGTAAATCTTGACAACATTACAGTCTGAGAATGAACAATTTCCTAGTAACCATGACGGAAAGTTTCAATTCTATTAAGGACGCGGAGGCGAGGATTATGCTGTACTTTCTTTTATTTCCATAACTCAGCACTTCAACTTAGAAACAAAAAACTACAAGTTCCACTGTTTTTGTAGTCCACAAGACTCTCCCAGTCCTCCAATCAGTGGTGTTCCTGGTCCATGAGGGCGTGCTGCTGCTAATACCCTTCCTCTTTCTTGACTGCGACCATCCTGACACCAAAGAACTCTAATCCGTTTTGGAACCTTCAGACCCTAGGAGAAGCGAAAGGAAACCAATGAAACCCTTCTCCAAACCGTGTGAAGCATACAATGCACCAAACGCATATCAACAGTAAACAGTGAATAGAAGATCATTAACGTGGAATGCAGAGAACCATACTTATCCCATACGTCGAGGATACAACCATCATCATGTTCTAATACTTGTGGAATGCCAAGAACTATCCTTACCCTATACTTCGAGGATACAGCCATAACCATGTTCTAACACTTATACAAAACACCTCAATGTGGGTGGGGCCAGGTCTCTTTGAGCCGTGGGCGAGAATAATCCTCGCCTCCGCGTCCTTAATAGAATTGAAACTTTCCGTCATGGTTACTAGGAAATTTTTCATTCTATGTCAGGACCGGAGGCGAGGATTATGCTCATTCAAAGCTTATCCACCACCAACGACGCCATGTTCACGACTGGTTTAAAATAAATTCTTTTAAACATAGAGTCTGAAGACCAGTCTGCAGAATTAAGAATGTCTTCTAATCTGGCGCCCAACGTGAAAGCCTTGGAGGCCATCGCTCCTCGTACTGAGTGTGCTCCAACTGCGAGACATTAATACCCGCCTCTTGCATCACCCATTCGATTCAACGAGCTATTGTTGGTGGCGAAACTGCTTTGAATGGCTTCCTTAAGGAAATGAAAAGCTGGCGCTCGCCCGGAGGACAAAATTCTTCCGTCATACTCTCGTATGCTTTGAGGCACCTGACAACACACAGCTGACTCTTGAATCAGATTTTGTTCTGCGTGTTATATGAAACGTAACTCCTTCTGGGGTAAAAACGCGATCAGTGATATCCAGCGCTCTGACATCTGACATACGTCGGCAGGACACCAAACAAAGAAGCATGGCCAATTTGGCGGAAAGCTCCTTGCGGGAAAGGTATCTATTAGCCTGCCATGATTGAAACAAACGCAAAACCTTATTAACATCCCACAGGGAGGAGTATCTGGGCTCAGGGGGAAGCAAAAGACGTATACCTCGCAACAGCTTGCATACCAGAGGATGTTCCCCCACTGGAGCTCCCTCCACCGGAAGATGCCCAGCTGAGATCGCCGACCTATAGGAATTGACAGTGCGATATGCCAGGCCTTGCATTGCCAGCGAGGCTAAGAAGTTCATGATAGACACCGCCTCGCACCCCACGGGATCGTGACCACCCTCAACACACCAACAGACCCACCTAGTCCATGCAGATTTGTAGCGTTTGCTAGTACTGTCTGTCCAGGCTGCTCCCAGTAATGTTTGAGCCGCTGCCGCTAGTCCAGAGACTCGCCAACGATGCCCGAAATTCGCCATGCCATCAAGGGCATCCGACCTTGTTGGACTAGAGGATGTGGGTCGCCCTGGGGATTTCTCAGGAGAAAAGGATCTTGGGGTAGAAGGATTGGAGAATCCCAAGAAAGTTCCAGAAGAACTGGAAACCACACTTGAGACCTCCAATATGGGGTGATTAAGACCAGCTTCGCCCGTTGCCTCTGAATCTGGGTCGTTAGCCGCATTATCATGGCAAAAGGGGGAAAGGCATACCCCTCCTCCTTGGACCAATCCTGGAGGAATCATCCGTCGCTGCTGCAAGGGGATCCGGTTTCCAGCTGAAGAAACGCGGAAGCTGGTGGTCCAACCGGGACGCAAAGAGGTCCACTGAAAAGGGACCCCACAGGTTGTGAAGACGCTGGAACGTTGGAGGATGCAACTGCCAGAGGCTCATGTCCGACCAACTCCTGGAGTACCAATCCGCTATGACATTGGACGCCCCTGGGAGATATTCCGCCGTCACGGAGACGTTGTGGGACAAGCAGAATGTCCAAAAACCCTTGGCTAGGTCCGCCAAAGCCTTGGATTTCGTTCCCCCTAAGTGGTTGATGTATCGGACGGCCGATACTTTGTCCATTTTCAGGAGCACACTGCAGGACGCCCTGTCTTTCGTCCAACATTGGATTGCGAAGGACCCCGCCATCAGCTCTAGACAGTTGATGTGGAGTTGACCTTCGTCTGCAGACCATTTTCCTTCTGTAAAGGAGTCCCCGCAGCGAGCCCCCCAGCCCGACTTGCTGGCATCGGACTCTATTACCAAGTCCGGCTCGCAACCGAAAATGGCCCTTCCATTCCAGGCCTCCATGTGGTTGAGCCACCAAGTCATCTCTGCCCGAACTTCGTCGGTCAGTGGAAGCAGATCCGAGTACTGGAGGCCTTTGCGAAGGTGTGAAGCCTTCAGCCGTTGCAACGCTCTGTAGTGGAGCAGACCCGGAAAGATCGCCTGAATTGAGGACTCAACAGTCCCACTAGGCGCGCCACTTGGCGGAGCGAGGTATATCGTCGTGCCTACATTCAACGGAGTTCCCTGCGGATCTTGGAGATCTTGCGAGCTGGCAGGCTCAAAGAGCGCGATACCGAGTCCACTACGAACCCCAGGAAAGTCAACTGCTGGGATGGGGTCAGAACTGACTTCTTGGTGTTGATGATAAACCCCAAGCGCTGGAGAAGGTCTACTGTGTCCTGCAACTGTTGCGAGAGCTTGACTGGACACTGTCCCATAAGGAGAAGGTCGTCCAGGTAAATGATAAGGCGAAAACCCCTGGCGCGTAGTGTTTCCACCACTGGTTTTAGAACCTTGGTAAAGCACCATGGGGCCGATGACAGTCCGAAGGGGAGCGAGGCAACTCGAACACCTGGCCTTTCCAAATAAACTGCAGGGAGCGACGGTGAGGGGAAAAATGGGTACTACCAAGTACGCATCTTTTAAGTCTAGCCAGACCATCCAATCGTCCGGCTGAAGAAGGTCCCATAGCAGATGGATGCCCTCCATCTTGAAATGCCGGTAGACCAACCACTGGTTGAACTCCTTTAGGTTTATTACGGGACGCTGCCCCCCATCTGTCTTGTCCACTATGAAAATGTTGCTCAGGAAACCTCTGGGATGGAGATGTGACGGGATCACCACTCCTTTCTGCAGCAGATCGGCCAGCTCTTGGTCTATGAGAGGAACCTGATCGCCTGCAAAAACCAACGGGCGAGGACGGACGTCTTGCACCGGGGAACCGTAAAATTCTATGTGGAACCCCTGGACGGTTTGTAATACCCAAGCGTCTGAGGTAATAACTTTCCAGTTGTCTACGAAATGGGCCAATCTGCCGCCTACTTGGAGAGGGGGTAGAGAAGGAAGTCTCACCTGAATTAGGCAAGTTGTGGCCTCTGCCTGCTCCTCTTCCACCGCGGCCTCTGGATCCCTGACGAGACTGGAAGAACTCCTGTCTGCCTGCATCTTGCTGCTTCCTGCCGTTACCTCGCTGAGGGCCTTGAGTGAAGAAGCGGCCAGTCGAGCGCCCCCTGCCACGGCCGGCCCCAACGAAAACCTCAGGGTGAAACACCCGCTTAATTGACGACTGCGCTTTGTCAAGCGACGTAAAGGTGGTCACGAACCTGGTCAACTCCTTTACAAATGGCTCTCCAAAGAGACCGCCTTGTGCCACCGCCCCTGCCTCTGAAGTTGTAAGGTCACCCAATTTCGGATCTACTTTTATCAAAAAAGAGCGTCTCCTCTCTGTCGAAAGGGCGCAGTTTGCGTTGCCCAGAAAGACGATAGCGCGCTGAGCCCAGTTGGAGATTCTGTCTGCTGAGAGAGGGGTACCAGACGCTTCGGCTTCCTCCGCTAGCTCAAGGACCTTGGTGAGGGGTCCTGCAATGTCTAGGAGTTTGTCTTGGCACGAACGCCAAGAGCGATCAATCCCCTTCTTGGGGTCGCGGATATACTTCTGCAAGAAGGTGGCCATCCTAGGGTCCACCTCTGGGGTCAAGACTACTTTGCCCAGAAGGGCATGGCGCGGACACTCAGCTTTGATGCAAGCCCTCACCTCTTTTTCGAGGGGCTTGCGTAGTCGTCCCGCCACAAACGTTGATACTTTAGTGGAGGGAGTCCATTCCGATGAACGGGGATGGACGAGATCCTCGGGAACCAGCATGTCAGACTGTTCCTCACCCTCCGGAACGTCTGTGGCTAAGGGCTCTGTGGAACGCCAAGGCCTGGACGGGCTGGCCTCATCCACGGACTCATCTAAGGACTCCTTGTCGTCAACTTGCAAGGGAGGAAGTTCCGGTGTCACTGGAGGGCTGGGGTGGGAATCGCCATCCGATCTAGCCAAAAACGCCTTTTTGAGGCGGTCAAAGGCGCCCAAGTCAACATTTGACGTGCTTTTACGCTTTGGTGGGCGCTGTCCTTCAAACGCGTACTGCATTATACGTCTTTCAAAAGGGCCCATGGCCGCGTTAACTGCCTGGTGGTTGGAGGCATCCACGGCGTCGCAAAAGTCATCATCCAGGGGGATGACCTGGAGGGACTCTTCCTCAGTGTAGTCCTCCATAGCATAGTATGTTAAGGCTATGCAGAGATACAACTCTAAAATAGAAGTACACACTGAGGAGATAGTAACCCCAACGCTCTAAGCGCTAGTAAATGAAGTACCTGGCAGGGGATGCAATTTAGGCGTGACAAGTCACTAATTTATGGGCACGCCACGTGCTCGCTGGGTTGAAACCCACAGGGGCGACTCACCCTAATTATTTTGAGGGTATCAAGCTTCTGGGCCCGCCCCAAGAAAACTCCCTGCAAGCGCTACTAAGGGCGCTGAATCCGTCACAGGCTCACTAGGCGTCAATACCGACCCGCGATGCAGGCGTAAGGGGGAGACTCGACTTTGATTTAATACCGACCTACAATGCAGGCGTAAGGGCTTCCAGAGCTCTAGGAGTCGTGCAGCACGGGCGAACGGTCGGCGCTCTCTGATCCCGATGCACCTAGCGCGCCCGGGATCAGCGAGACGCGGACGCGTGCCCCCTGTCACTGTTGCGCAACACCGCACCCTGCTGAGGGGCCGCGAGTGGAGCGATGAAGGCTCCCGCGGCCCCGAACCTGCCAAAAAGAAAACAAAAGGCAGCACAACAGTGCTTAAACCCTGCAACAAAAACAACCTGAATACAAGGCAAAAACCAAAAGGCTAAACGCCGACAAAGTATCGCATACCGCGTTTCGCGCCTATCGCTCGCGCATCAAATAGCAAAGGCATTAACAATAACAATCGGGTAAAATTATACCGTTGTACACAATAGTTTTCCACAGAATGCCTCCCGTCCTGAAGAGCGGGAGAAAACGGTACTTATCTTTGGGCTGAGCAGGAAAGAAAGAGGAAGGGTATTAGCAGCAGCACGCCCTCGTGGACCATGAACACCACTGATTGGAGGACTGGGAGAGTCTTGTGGACTACAAAAAAAGTGGAACTTGTAGTTTTTTGTTTCTAAGTTGAAGTGCTGAGTTATGGAAATAAAAGAAAGTACAGCATAATCCTCTCCTCCAGTCCTGACATAGAATAGATTCCCCCCAAACATAACCTTTTTCCTCCATAAACAGTCTTTTTCCTGCCTAAACTTAAACTTTTGCCTCTATAAACAGTCTTTTTTCCTGCCTAAACATAACCTTTTGCCTCCAAAAACAGTCTTTTTTGCCACCTAAACCTAACCTTTTGACTACTTATTGCCTGCATAAACAATAATTTTTCCACCTAAGCTTAACCTTTTGCCTCCTGTTTGCCTCCATAAACAGTCTTTTTTCCGCCTAAACGTAACCTTTTTCCTCCTTTTTGCTTCCATAAAAAGTATTTTTTCCCGCCTAAACGTAACCTTTTTACCTCCATAAACAGTCTTTTTTCCTGCCTAAACATTATCCTTTTTCCCTCCCTAAACAGTCTTTTTTCCCACCTAAACCTAACCTTTTGCCTCCTTATTGCCTGCATAAACAGTTTTTCCCCCACCTAAATTTAACCTTTTGCGTGCATAAATAGTCTTTTTTTCCCACCAAAAGTTAACCTTTTGCGTCCTTTTTGCCTCAATAAATAGTCTTTTTTCCTGCCTAAAAGTAACCTTTTTCCTCCTTTTTGCCTCCATAAACACTCTTTTTCCCGCCTACACTTAACCTTTTGCCTCCCTTTTGGCTCCCCAAACAGTCTTTTTCCCCGCATAAATTTAACCTTTTGCCTCCTTTTTGCCTCCATAAATAGTCTTTATTCCTGCCTAAACTTAATCTTTTGACTCCATAAACAGCCTTTTTTCCCACCTACACTTAACCTTTTGTCTCCTTTTTGCCTCTGTAAAAAGTCTTTCTTCCTATCTAAACTTAACCTTTTTGCCT
Organism: Calotriton arnoldi; assembly: GCA_963921515.1. Classification (NCBI taxonomy): domain Eukaryota; kingdom Metazoa; phylum Chordata; class Amphibia; order Caudata; family Salamandridae; genus Calotriton; species Calotriton arnoldi. The sequence continues at coordinate 319,346 of CAWUFW010008044.1, forward strand.
CCATAGACTGTCTTTTTTACCCGACTAAATAGTAACCTTTTTGCCTTCAAAAACCGTCTTTTTTCCCCAACCGAAACTTAGCCTTTTGCCTCCTTATTGCCTGCATAAACAGTCCTTTTTCCTGCCTAAGCTTAACCTTTTGTCTCCTTTTTGCCTCTGTAAAAAGTATTTTTTCCTGTCTAAACTTAACCTTTTCCCCTCTTTTTTGCCTCCATAAACAGTCTTTTTTCCCGACTAAATAGTAACCTTTTTACCTTCATAAACAGTCTTTTTTCCCATCCGAAACTTAACCTTTTGCCTCCTTATTGCCTGCATAAACAGTCCTCTTTCCCATCTAAACGTAACCTTTTTGCCTCCATAAATAGTCTTTTTTCCCAAATAAACAGTAACCTTTTTGCCTCTTTTTAGCCTCCATAAACAGTCATTTTTCCCACTTAAGCTTAACCTTTTGCCTCCTGTTTGCCTCCATAAACAGTCTTTTTTCCCGCCTTAAATGTAACCTTTTGCCTCCATATACAGTCTTTTTTCCACCTAAACATAACCTTTTTCCTCCTTTTTGCTTCCATAAACAGTTTTTTTTCCCGCCTTAACTTAACATTTAGCCTCTATAAACAATGGGCCTGATTCACAAAGGTAAACTGAGATCAAAGACTAACTTTACGACTTTCGGTATTCACAAAGGTCATTTACAAGAAGTAAAGTTAGACTTTTGTCTCAGTTAAACTTAAGTTTAAGTCTTAAGTTTAACTGAAACTCAAAAGTTAAACTTAAGACCAAAACTTAAGTTTAACTGAGACAAAAGTTTAACTTTGCAACTCGTAAATGACCTTTGTGAATCCCGAAAGTCGTAAAGTTAGTCAGTTTACTTTTGTGAATCGGGCCCAGTGTTTTTTTCAACCTAAACTTAAACTTTTGCCTCCTTTATGCCTCCAGAAACAGTCCTTTTTCCGCCGAACCATAACCTTTTGCCTCCTTTTTGCCTCCATAAACAGTCTTTTTTCCCACCTCAACGTAACCTTTTTGCCTCCATAAACAGTCTTTTTTTCTGCCTAAATTTGAACTTTTTGCCCCTCTTATGCCTCCATTAAGAGTACTTTTTCCCACCTAAACTTAACTTTTTGCCTCCATAAACAGTCTTCCTTTGCGCTTAAACTTAACCTTTTGCCTCCTTTTTGCCTCCATAAACAACCTTTTTTCCAGCCTAAACTTTACTACTTTGCATCTTTATTGCCTCTATAAAAGTATTTTCCACGCCTAAACTTAACCTTTTTGCCTCGTTTTTGCCTCCATAATTGTTTTTCCCTCCTAAACTTAACCTTTTGCCTCCTTTTTGCCTCCATAAACAGTCTTTTTTCCTGCCTAAACTTAACCTTTTGCCTCTTTTTTTGCCTCCATAAACAGTCTGTTTCCCACCTAAAGTTAACCTTTTGCGTCCTTTTTGCCTCAATAAATAGTCTTTTTTCCTGCCTAAAAGTAACCTTTTTCCTCCTTTTTGCCTCCATAAACACTCTTTTTCCCACCTACACTTAACCTTTTGCCTCCTTTTTGCCTCCCCAAACAGTCTTTTTTCCCGCCTAAATTGAACCTTTTGCCTCCTTTTTGCCTCCATAAATAGTCTTTATTCCTGCCTAAACGTAACCTTTTGACTCCATAAACAGCCTTTTTTCCCACCTACACTTAAACTTTTGTCTAATTTTTGCCTCTGTAAAAAGTCTTTCTTCCTATCTAAACTTAACCTTTCTGCCTCCATAAACTGTCTTTTTTACCCGACTAAATAGTAACCTTTTTGCCTTCAAAAACTGTCTTTTTTCCCCATCCGAAACTTAACCTTTTGCCTCCTTATTGCCTGCATAAACAGTCATTTTTGCTGCGTAAGCTTAACCTTTTGTCTCCTTTTTGCCTCTGTAAAAAGTCTTTTTTCCTGTCTAAACTTAACCTTTTCCCCTCCTTTTTGCCTCCATAAACAGTCTTTTTTCCCGACTAAATAGTAACCTTTTTACCTTCATAAACAGTCTTTTTCCCATCCGAAACTTAACCTTTAGCCTCCTTATTGCCTGCATAAACAGTCCTCTTTCCCGTCTAAACGTAACCTTTTTGCCTCCATAAATAGTCTTTTTCCCAAATAAATAGTAACCTTTTTGCCTCCTTTTTGCCTCCATAAACAGTCATTTTTCCCACTTAAGCTTAACCTTTTGCCTCCTGTTTGCCTCCATAAACAGTCTTTTTCCCCCCCTTAAATGTAACCTTTTGCGTCCTTTTTGCCTCCATATACAGTCTTTTTTTCCACCTAAACATAACTTTTTCCTCCTATTTGCTTCCATAAACAGTTTTTTTTCCCGCCTTAACTTAACATTTTGCCTCTATAAACAATGGGCCTGATTCACAAAGGTAAACTGAGATCAAAGACTAACTTTACGACTTTTGGTATTCACATAGGTCATTTACAAGAAGTAAAGTTAGACTTTTGTCTCAGTTAAACTTAAGTTTAAGTGTTAAGTTTAACTGAAACCCAAAAGTTAAACTTAAGACCAAAACTTAAGTTTAACTGAGACAAAAGTTTAACTTTGCAACTCGTAAATGCCCTTTGTGAATCCCGAAAGTCGTAAAGTTAGTCAGTTTACTTTTGTGAATCGGGCCCAGTCTTTTTTTCAACCTAAACTTAAACTTTTGCCTCCTTTATGCCTCCAGAAACAGTCCTTTTTCCGCCGAACCATAACCTTTTGCCTCCTTTTTGCCTCCATAAACAGTCTTTTTCCCCACCGAAACGTAACCTTTTTGCCTCCATAAACAGTCTTTTTTTCTGCCTAAATTTGAACTTTTTGCCCCTCTTATGCCTCCATTAAGAGTACTTTTTCCCACCTAAACTTAACTTTTTGCCTCCATAAACAGTCTTCTTTTGCGCTTAAACTTAATCTTTTGCCTCCTTTTTGCCTCCATAAACAGTCTTTCTTCCCTCCTACACTTAACTTTTTGCCTCCTTTTTGCCTCCATAAACAACCTTTTTTCCAGCCTAAACTTTACTACTTTGCCTCTTTATTGCCTCTATAAAAGTATTTTCCCCGCCTAAACTTAACCTTTTTGCCTCGTTTTTGCCTCCATGAACAGTCTTTTTCGATCTAAACTTAACCTTTTGCCTCCTTTTTGCCACCATAAACGGTCTTTTTTCCCACCTAAATGTAACATTTTTGCCTATATAAAGTCTTTTTTCCCACCTAAACTTAACCTTTTGCCTCCCTTTTCCCTCCATAAACAGTCTTTTTTCCCACCTAAACCTAACCGTTTTGACTCCATAAACAGATTTTTTCCCACCTAATCTTTAACTTTTTGCCTCCTTTTTGCCTCCATAAACAGTCTTTTTCCCTGCCTAAACTTAACCTTTTGCCTCATTTCTGCCTCTCTAAACATTCTTTTTTTCTACCTAAGCGTAACCTTTTTGCCTCCATTTTGTCTCTATAAACAGTCTTTTTTGTCACCTAAGCTTAACCTTTTTGCCTCCGTGAAGTCTTTTTTCGCGCTTAAACTTAACCTTTTGCCTTCTTTTTGCCTCCATAAACAGTATTTTTTCCACCTAAACTTAACCTTTTGCCTCCTTTTTGCCTCTATAAACAGTCTTTTATTCCGCCTAAACGTATCCTTTTTGCCTCCTTTTTACCTCCATAAACGGTCTTTTTTCCGCCTAAATGTATCTTGTTTGCCTCCATAAATAGTCTTTTTTCGCGCTTAAACTTAACCTTTTGCCTCCTTTTTTGCCTCCATAAACAGTATTTTTTCCCACATAACTTTACCTTTCTGCCTCCTTTTTGCCTCCATAAACAGTCTTTGCTCCTGCATAAATGTAAACTATTTGCCTCCATAAACAGTCTTTTTTCTTGCCAAACTTATCCTTTTGCCTCCGGTTGCCCCCATATGCAGTCTTTTTTCTGCCTAAACATATACTTTTTGCCTCTGTTTTGTCTCCATAACCATTCTTTTTTACCGCCTAAACTTAACCTTTTCCCTCTTTTTGCTTCCATAAACATTCTTTTTTTGCGCTTAAACTTAACCTTTTAAATTCTTTTTGCATCCATGAACAGTATTTTTTCCTACCTAAACTTTACCTTTTGCCTCCTTTTTGCCTCCATAAACAGTCTTTGTTCCTGCATAAACGTAACCTTTTTGCCTCCAGAAACAGTCTTTTTTCTTGCCAAACTTAACCTTTTGCCTCCGGTTTGCCCCCTGTTCTGTCTCCATAACCAGTTTTTTTACCGCCAAAACTTAACCTTTTGCCTCCTTTTTGCCTCCATGACCAGTCTTTTTTCCCACCTAAACTTTACCTTTTGCCTCCTTTTTGCCTCCATAGTCTTTTTTCCTCCTACACTTAACCTTTTGCCTCCTTTTTGCCTCCATAAGCAGTGTTTTTCCCACCTAACTTTACCTTTGTGCCTCTTTTTTTGCCTAAAAAAAAGTATTTTTTTCCTGCCTAAACGTAACCTTTCCGCCTTGTCTTTTGCCTCCATAAATGGTCTTTTTTCCCACCTAAACATATCCTTTTTGCCTCCGTTTTGTCTCCATAACCAGTCGTTTTTACTGCCTAAACTAACCTTTTGCCTCCATAAACATTCTTTTTTTGCGCTTAAACATAACCTTTTGCCTTCTTTTTTGCATCAATGAACAGTATTTTTTCCCACCTAAACTTTACCTTTTGCCTCCGGTTTGCCCCCATATGCAGTCTTTTTTTCAGCCTGAACATATCCTTTTTGCCTCCATGACCAGTCTTTTTTACGGCCTAAACTTAACCTTTTGCCTCCATGACCAGTATTTTTTCCCACCAAAATGTAACCTTTTGCCTCCATAAACATTCTTTTTTGCGCTGAAACTTAACCATATGCCTCCTTTTTGCATCCATGAACAGTATTTTTTTCCCCCTACACTTAACCTTTTGCCTCCTTTTTGCCTCCATAAACAATCTTCTTTCCTGCCTAAACTTTACTTCTTTGCCTCTTTTTTGCCTCCATACAGTCTCTTTTCCCACCTAAACTAAACCTTTTGCCTCCTTTTTGCCTCCATAAACAATATTTTTTCCTGCATAAACTTAACCTTTTGCCTTTGGTTTGCCCCCATATATAGTCTTTTTTTCCTCCTAAACGTATCCTTTTTGCCTCCATGTTACCTCCATAAACCGTCTTTTTTCCCGCCTAAGTTTAACCTTTTGCTTCCTGTTTGCCTCGATAAACAGTCATTTTTCTAGCCTAAAGTTAACCTTTTACCTTCCTTTTCGTCTTCATAAACAGTCTTTTTTTCCCACTTAAACTTAATCCCTTTGGTGATTGTGTCGGCCAATGGCCGATGCAAGCACTACCTCCCTGGTGCGGCGCATGTCCATTGGCCAACACCAGAGAGGGTCCCCTTTTTGCACCGGAGGTTTTCTTTTTTTTTATTTCCCGGGGGAGACGCGTCACAGTTTTCCCCACCGGAGCTGAGGACAGTCGCAGGTAGGCCACTCTCGACTCCAGTGGGGAAAACGGGCAGAAAACGGCCTCCCCAGCTTTCAGGGAGGTCTTGTTTCAAAGGGGAGAGTCTCCTCTTTCAAACAAGGCCTTCCTGAAAGGGTTTCCTGGCTGTGGATCGCTGCTCACGGCCAGGAAACCCCACTTGACACCAGGGATTTAATGGGAGGGTCGGCCCCCGTGGGAATGGGCATGGGAATTTTTAATTTAAAAAACAATTGTCTTTCCCTGGGGGGGTGCGATCGCCCCCCTCAAGAAAAAAAAATTGCCTGTGATATTGGTTGGGGGTCGGCCCTCCTGCTCAGTGGGGTCAATTTTTTTCTTCATAAATGTGTGGTTTCCCTGGGGGCCTCGATCGGCCCACAGGGAGATCGCACCTATAAAAAAAAAATCTACACCAAGGGAAAGAGCGAGAGATCTCTCTCTCTCTCTCTCTCTCTCTCTCTCTCTATATATATATATATATATATATAAATATATATATATATATATATAAATATATATATATGAACTACTCAAAGAAAGAGATAGAGACCTCTGGTAGGGCTTTGAGCGGGATGAAAAAAACTGGAGGGTCTCTCAAAGAGGTGTGGCTGATGTAATTAAGGGCGTGACTTACCTGTTCGATGTATCGGATGCATCGGATGCACGGCGCTGTCTGATGCAAAAGTGCTCCGATCAGCGCGCACGTCGCGCTGATCGTCATTGCACTGAAACTGAAACTGAAACGAGACATTTGGCTCATTTCAGTTTCACTGCCTACATGCTCAGTGGGCTATCTCAACCCCCGAGCACGTAGGCAGAGGGGAGAGGTATCGTTGGAAAGGGGAGAATCACCCCTTTCCAATGCTACCCTTCCCAAGTGGATCCCTGCTTGGGGATCGCCGCAGGGGGATGATCCCCAAGCAGGGATCCACCCAATAGGCACTAGGGAGAGGGGAGCAGCACCTTGGGCAAGGGTTTTTGCTCCCCCCAATGTTTTGGGGAAATTTCAGTCTTTCTGCCCCCATGGGAGGCAGATGGGGGCAATAGCCCCAATCTGCCTCCCTGGCAATAGCCCCCATCTGCCTCCCTGGGGGGTAGAAAGCACACTAGGCCCCAGGGATTTATTTTATTCATGTTTATAGGGGTGGGGCCTAAAATGGGCATGCCAATGCCCTCCCAAAAATGCCACAGTCTTTCTGGCCCCCCAGGAGGCAGATGGGGGCAATAGCCCTCAATTTGCCCATCCTCCCCAGGGTGGCAGAAAGTCCACTTCGCACTGAACCTTTTTTTACAATGTGCCTAGCTGTGGTTTTTGGACTCTAGCTCAGCTGGCACCTTAGGAAACCTAGCAAACCTGTAATTTTTTTTAAACTAGACACCCAGGAGAATCTAGGATGGAGTGACTTCTGTGGCTCTCACCAGGTTCTGTTACCCAGAATCCTTTGCAAACCTCAAACTTTGTAAAAAAAAACACATTTTCCTCACATTTCTGTGATGGTAAGGTCTTGAATCTACGGGGAGCCACAAACTTCCACCCACCCAGCATTTCCCCAAGACTCCAGATAAAAAAGGTACCTCACTTGTGTGGTTAGGCCTTGTGCTCATAACAAGAAATGTCCCAAAACGTACTGTAGAGACTTCAAAATTATCGATCACAAAAAGACTTGGTTTTTGCAAGGGAGTCACCTGCGTTTTTTCTCCCAGGCTTAGTGGTCATCTAGGATAAACTACCAAACCCAGACATTTCTGAAAAGTAGACAGGCTGAGTAGTCCAGGGAGGTATGACTTTCCTGGATCCCCTAACGTTTTCCTACCCAGAATCCCCTGCAAACCTCAAATTTAGCTGAAAAAAATCAGATTTCTCTCAAATTTCTGTGTGGGAAAGTTGTGGGATCAACGGGCTGACACAAATTTCCTACCACCCAGCGTTCCCCTAGGTCTCCTGATAAAAATGGTACCTCACTTGTGTGGGTGGGCCAAGTACTTGCTACAGGCAAGGGCCCAAAAAGTATTGTGGAGACATCAAAATTACCTATCCCAAAACAACCTGGTTTTGCAAGGGGGTCACCTGGGTCTTTGACCCCGGGATCGGCGGCCATCTAGGGAAACCTACCAAACCCACACATTTCTGAAAGCTAGACACCCGGGGGAGTCCAGGGAGGTATGGCTTGCGTGGACCCCCCAACGTTTTCCTACCCAGAATCTCCTGCAAACCTCAAATTTAGCTGAAAAAAATCACATTTTTTTCAAATTCGATGTGGAAAAGTTGTAGTATCACTGGGCGGACACAAATTTCCTACCACCCAGTGTTCCCCCAGGTCTCTCGATAAAAATGGTACCTCACCCGTGAGGGTGGGCCAAGTACCCGTGACAGGCAAGGGGCCAAAACGTATTAAGGAGACATCAAAATTACCTAACATAAAGAAATCTGGTTTTTGAAAGGGGGGTCACCTGGGTTTTTGGCCCCGGGCTCGTTGGCCATCTAGGGATGCCTATCAAACCCATACATTTCTGAAAGCTAGATACCCGGGGAGTCCAGGGAGGTATGGCTTGTGTGGACCCCCCAATGTTGTCCTACCCAGAATCCCCTGCAAACCCCAAATTTAGCTGAACAAATCACATTTTTTCTCAAATTTCTGTGTGGAAAAGTTGGGGGATCACCGGGCTGACACAAATTTCCTACCACCAAAAGTTCCCCCAGGTCTCCCGATAAAAATGGTACCTCACTCGTGTGGGTGGGCCCGCGACAGGCAAGGGTCCAAAATGGATTGTGGAGACATCAAAATTACCTAACACAAAACAACCTGGTTTTGCAAGGGAGGTCACCTGGGTTTTTAGCCCTGGGCTCAGCGGCCATCTAGGGAAACCTACCAAACCCACACATTTCTGAAAGCTAGATATCCGGAGAGTCCAGGAAGGTATGGCTTTTTAACAAGGTTTATGGCCATGTAAAGTACCGGGGTGACAGATATCACTAAGTTTAAATGCCCTACAACTTGAAAAATATGTACCCTACTTAACTGCAGTACCCAAAAGCATCATCCCTGCACCATAATGTATAATCTTGCCAAATTTCATGTAAATCCATTCAGCCATTTTCGCTACATCACATACAATAGTCTAAGGAAAATGCATTGATGGAAAAATATGTTTTGGGCCCCCCTTTTATGTTTGCACCCCATTAACGATTCACCACAAAAATTTACATTATCTCAAAATGTAGAAAATGCAATAGGTCTAAAAAGGTTTGTGGTGATTCATCAACCATGTGAAAAGTTATTAGGGAGCTAATCTCCGAGGAATTCCTATCTTTGGGAATACTAACTATAACTATAGAGTGGCATTCAGATTTAATGTGATTTCTTTATGTTTTACACAAAAGGAGGTAGGAATGTAGTTTACTTAGCATGCCACAATTTGTGGGTGAGGGCAGTTTTTCAACACAGGGCACATGCCACTTAAACTTAATAGGTGTGCAAACTACATTCCTACCTCCTTCTGTGCATAACAGTTTATCCAGGGGAGAATGGGGTAGGGATTAACTCTCTCTCCCCCTTTTCAAAGTGTATTTATTTATTTCTTTATATCTATTGTATTTGTTATGCATTTGTTTATTGGTTTACATAATCATGTAACCATAAATGTGTCTTTTAGTTGTTCATGTAGTAATTTTGAAACTTTTCATATGCGGTCTAGTTTATTTTTTGGGCTTCCTTGCTACTTTTGGTAGGATTGTGCTACATTTGAAGGCGAAAGTGAATGAAAGGCAATCAATGGTATTGCTAAAAAAATATAGATTATTATTTCTTTCCTGGTGGCCAATTATCATTTCCTCCAAATACAAGCTTGTGTGGCTCACTGCTAGGGCAAGTTTTCATTTTGTTGCACAGGGGTGCATAAGAAAGTTGTTTTTTGTTTGGTTTCTGAGGCCACTTTTATTTTGTGATCCAGAAAGCATGCAAAGAAAACTCTGTGAATCCACGTGCCAACATCGATGTTGTGATTGGCTGGTCACAACGTGAGAGAAAAATTGTGACCACCATTTTGTCAATCAGGACACAGTTCACGGGGAGGGAAAGAATGTATAAATAGGATATAAAGGGTCATGCTAGAGGATGGGACTGATGAAGGGGTCTGTGAGGGACCCCTCATGATCAAGAAATTGCCCCAAATCCTTTTTTTTGGGTGCGTTAGGATCCACAGATCTATGCGGCGCTCACCGTGGCCCCCCATGTGAATACACAATGGATCTGTGGATCCAGTGCTCCATTAAAAAAAATATACCTACTCACAACCCACTCTCTCATGCCCCCACAAAACCATTCACATACCTAATTATAGATCCATGCGCCTTCTCACACACCTACTCAGGCACCCATACAGCCACTCACACACCCTCTCACACACTCACTTATACACACAACCACTCACAAACCCATACAGTCACTGACACATCCAATCATAGACCCACACAGGCACCCGCACACTCACTCACACAGCCAAGTACACACCCATACAGCCACTTACATAGCCACTCACAGACCCACGTAGCTACTTGCACACCCACTCTTACACCCACCTTTCACACACTCTTATGCCCACTTACATACCCACACAACTACTCACACACACACACAAACAGCCAATCACACACCCACTCACATATCCATACAGCCAATTACATACCCTTTCACACACATACACTCACTGATACATCTACTCAGAGAAATACTTACACACCCAACCACAGACCCACACAGGCACTCACACACCCAGTCAGAGATTCAGAAAACCACTCACACACCCATTTATACACACAGATACAGCCACTAACACACCCAGTCACACATCCATACAGCCACTCACACACCCATACAGTCACTGATACATACACTCAGAGACCCAAAGACCCACTCACACTCTCATTTACATACTCATACAGCCACTCACACATCCACTTACAGACCCAGAGACCCACTTGTACATCCACTCCAAGATCCACACAGGTACTCACACACCCGCACAGATACTCACACAGCCATATGCACACTCACAGACACCCACTCACACCCATACAGCTTGCCACACCCATTAGGAGACACAGAAAACCACTTGCACACCAATACAGATACCCATATAGACACACAAACACACTTACAGACCCAGAGAACCAGTCACACACTCATTCACAGACCCACAGTACTATCACACCCTCTCACACACCCACCACACTCTCACACATCCAGTTACACACCTACACAACCAAAGGATACAGGGACATTATAATTTGGAAGTAGCATTACAAATCCATAGCAATTCTCTGAAACAACCAAAGGTTACAGGGACGTTATACTTAGGAAATAGAATTACAAAAACCTTAGAAATTCACTGAAAAAAACCCAAAGGTTACAGGGACATTATAGTTAGGTCAGATTTTACCCACAGAAAACCATGGAAAGTCAGCAGTTATAGTTACCTGAGTTAATTGTAACTTACTCCCCTGCAATACGCTGCTTGTGACCTCCCATATTACATCACTCATGACATGGTCAGTGATATCACTGATGACATAACTGATGGCATCCCAAATGACGTCACTGATGACATCACTAATGACATCATCCAGTGAATGTGTTTATAAATGTTTCTGAGACTTAAAGACTTAAAAATATATACTAAGCTACTGTATAAGTTAAATTACTATTCTTTCTGTACTACTAATCAGTGATACTATTTCTAACATATGTCTTCTGATCTATAATCCCATTTTTAAAGCAGGTGTACAATTTATCAGTAAACTAGCCTCAATACTGACACATGTCCCCTGCTGATGTATGTGTATGGTTGTGCTTTGTGACAGTATAAGCTGTTCTTTAAGTTTTCACTCCACAGTGATAGCTGAGTATAGTTCTGCGTTATGACATACTGATCAGTTTCCTTAGACCTCTCTCCTTAGTGATGAATGACTGTAGAAGTAGATTGCAATAAATTCCTCCGTTCACTGAGACCTTTCTCTAAGGTGATGGCTCAGTCACTCAATCAATCAATCAATCAGGTGACTTGTATAGCGTGACTACTTACCCGTAAGGGACTTGAGGAGCTGGGGGACTGCTGATCTGTCAAAGGTGCTGTGGTTAAGTAGAAGAGCCAGGACTTGAGGTCATTCCTGAATTGAGGCAGTGAGGGTGATTGCCTTAGGTGGAGAGGGAGGGTGTTCCAGGTCCTCGCTGCAAGGTAGGAGAAGGATCTTCCTCTGGCTGTGGTCTTCGGATGCGTAGGATGGTAGCCAGGGGCAGTTGGGCGGAGTGGAGGTCTCTGGTGGGTGCATGGAATGTGAGGCGGTGATTAAGGTATGCAGGTCCCGCGTCATGTAGGGTTTTGTAGTTGTGTGTGAGGAGCTTCAAGTGGATTCTTTTGCTCACTAGGAGCCAGTGGAGGTCTCTCAGGAGTCCGATGATGTGGCTGCAGTGGGGGATGTTGAGGATAAGTCTGGAAGAGGTGTTCTGAATGTTCTGCAGTTTCTTGAGGAGTTTCTGGGTCATGCTGGCATAGAGTGCATTGCCGTAGTCGATTCTGCTGCTGATGAGTGCATGGATGACTGTCTTTCTGACCCTCTGGGGATCCACTTGAAGATCTTTCAGAGCAGGCGTTGTGTGTGGAAACAGGTTGACGAGACGGCATTGATTTGGAGGCTCATGGTGAGCGAGGAGTCCAGGATGATGCCCAGGTTTCGTGCATGTGGGGCGGTTCCAAGTACTGCGGGTAACCAGAAGTCACAGGCAGAAGAGGTGGAGCCTATGAAAAGGACTTCTATCTTCTCTGAGTTATGCTTGAGGCAGATGTTCTTCATCCAGGTGGCAACAGACTTCTTCCCCTCGTGGAAGTTGTTCTTGGCGACTGCGGGTTCGTTTGTGAGGGAGAGAATCAACTGGGTGTCATCGGCATAGGAGGCGATATTGAGTCCGTGGTTCCTGACGATGGCTGCGAGCAGGGCCATGTAGATGTTGAAGAGAGTGGGGCTCAGGAAAGAGTCCTGAGGCACTCCGCAGTTAATCTCTGTGGGTTCAGAGTGGAACTGTGGTAGTCTGACTCTCTGTGTTCGGCCGGTGAGGAAGGAGCGGATCCATTCTGGGGCTTTGTTGCTGATGCCAGTGTTATGGAGTCTTGTGCATAGGGTGCAGTGAGAGATGGTATTGAATGCAGCCAAGAGGTCAAGGAGGATGAGGGCTGCAGTTTTGCCTCAGTCGAGCAGGGTGCGGACATCTGTGACGGCGAGGAGGGCGATCTCATGTAGTAGTACTGTAGTAGTGTAGCAAACATTTACAACAGACTCACCTCTCTGCTCACACCTTTCTCCAGTTTAAAGAATCTTTTTACTAGTGGTTTGTGACACTGTGGCCTGTCCGTTAACACCCCCCTACTGCTTGTATGTTTTAGTGGTTTGTGTAAATCTGACATTTGCACTAAAACCTCTATACAGGTTTACGAATGGTGTTGTTGTGGCTTACAATAGACTAGCCTATACAGTTATACGTTTTACTTTGGTCCCTAGTTTTTATAGTAGTGGTTTAGAAAACACTACTGTCCACTGAGAACTGTCTATTACATGATAAGTGAGTGCAGTTGTTGATAAGGTTACAGTGATCTCTGTGCTGTACGTCTCTCACCTGTGTCTTTTTACTTTTGAAAAATATAAGTGGTATTTTATGAAGTATATTTAAGTTTACTTTGCTGGATGATGTCATCAGTGATGCCATCAGAGATGTCATTTGAGATGTCATAAGTGGTGTCATCAGGTAACTATAACTGTTGAATTTCTACGGTTCTGTGTGTGTAAAATCTACTACATCCTTGTTACCTTAAGTTTTTAGTGAATTTCTAAGGTTTAAAAAAATCTATTTTCTTACTATAACGCCCTATAGCCTTTGTTATTTTCTACCCCAAAAAAACAAAGTGTAAAGGGATGTTATTGTTAGGTTAAAATGTCAGCTAACACATACTGTTTTAAATGAATAGGACCACTTAAATTCACCAGTTATAGTTATCTCAAATGACTATAAGTCATGCCCAAAAGTACTATAACTTGTGCCCCACCATGCGCAGTTTTGTTATCAATGATGTAATTTCAGAAGTTGCAGTGGTGTTATCAATGATATCATAGAACGTGTCATTAGTGATGTAATATGGGAGGTCATTAGCAGTGCATGTCGAGGGCATTATGAGGCCTGCCTTATAGGACCAGTAAATAATAAATGGGCTATTGTCACCCATTTATTATTTATTTTTACCTTTTTAATTTGTTATTCTTGTGGTTTTTTTCATTGGGGGCTACGAGACCCCACTCCTGAGTCATTGCTAGCTTTGGGAACCCATCTCCCAGGGCCAAAATTCATTTAAAGGGGTGGGAGTGTGGGCCCCCCTCCTTGAGCCAACACTGGCCCCATGCCTCCCTCCTATTTTAATATAGCGACCCCGGGGATGGGTCCCCTGGGCCTACCGAGGCTCTGGAAGAGGGGGCTAAATGCCCCCTCCCCTTTTAAGTAATTTGATCCTGGGATTGGGTCCCTTGGGCCTTCAGAGGCTTGGGGAGGGGGCTCTGTGCCCCCTGCCCTTTCATTAAGGATCAGCACGGGACATGTGGTCCTCTGGCCTTAGGGAGGGGGACCACGTGACTTCCTCCCCTTTATTTGCACATCAGCCCCAGGGGATGAAGTCCCTAAGGTCTCAGAAAGGCTTCGGAAGGGTGGTCGTATTCCCTCTCCCCTATTAAATTTATTGATCAGGACCCTGGGCCCTTTCCCTCCCCAGGGGATTTGTTTTTGGAAAGCATGGGAGTCCCCACTTTGTTTTTAAATTTTACAGTGGATTCAGTGATCCACCGCGAATTCACTGAAAATGTAAAAAAATCATTTTGGGCTTAGAGGGCTTTCCTGTGAGAACCCCTCACCAGCCCTAGGGGAGAGGGTATTTCTAACCTGCCCCCCCCCATATGTTTAACAATTATTGAAGACTGGTTAGGCAGTCCCTAATGCCTAAAATGGCTTCTGCCACATCTTTGTTGATGTGGTGGCAGCCATTCAGATCTTATATTAAGATCTCTCAGCTCCATGGATCCTCCATGGTATGAAATATACAAAGTGTTTGAGCCTTATCTTCTCGGAAATTACTAAATGGATTGAATGAAATCACAAAAAGCACGGTTTCTGGACCAAGATCTTGCCTTCTGCCAAATTTGGTGTAATTCAGGCAGTTTTTGTGGTATCGCTGCTCAATTTTCAAATGGAAAAATGAATGGTGAAAATGTGCTTTCGGACCCCCCTCTTTTTCTCAGCCCCCACTTGATGAATCATTCCAAAACTTTCCAGGAAGAAGCTGAGGTGGATGAGGCCTCTTTTGGTAAAATTTGTGAAGATTCGTCAAGTGGCACTAAAATATATATATTCACTTAAAAAATCAAAGGTTACTGGAACAATATTTATTTATTTGGAAAGTTTTATAAAGCGCGAACAAGACCCAGAACGGGTATCAGAGCGCTGTACAAAGAGGAAAATTAATGTTGACCTGAAGAAACAGTGAAAGTACAATACAAAAAGGCAACATAAGAAGAACGACAAAATACAATTCAAATCCAAAGTGAAAAATGATTGTCAAGTACATATTTCAAAACATAAAGAGAAAATGAATGTCAGGCATGCATTTCAATACACAGAGTAAGAATGATTGTCAAGCCCTAGAGGGAAGTGAATATCACATGACATAGAAGCTATTGGTTGTTATGGTTAGGAAATAGAATATGAAAACCCTTAGAAATCCACTGTAAAAAACAAATGTTACAGGGCCTTTATAGTTAGGAAATGGAATAAAAAAAACTTAGAAAGTCACTGAAAAAACTAAAGGTTACAGGGACGTTATAGTTAGACTCAGGTTTAACCTGTACAAAACCAGTGAAATTCAGCAGTTATAGTTAGCCGAGCTAGAACTCGTGCCCACAATGCACTGCTTATGACATCACACATTACATCACTCATGGCATGGCCAGTGACATCACTCATGACATCTCAAATGACATCACTAATGACATCATCCATAAAATCACTGATGCACCCACTCACAACCCCTTAGAACCTCTCATACACCCACTCCCACTCTCCCACAACCATTCACAGACCCATTCCAGTACCTACACACCCACTGACTGATTCATAGATCTACACACACATCCACTCACTCACCCATACAGCCACTCATGCACCGACTCACTCAGTAATACAGCCACTGACATATTCACTCATACACCTGCTGAATGGAATTACATCAAATTTGGCAGAAAGCTATTTCTAGAAAGCATGCTTTTTGTAATTTGGTGTAAATCCGTCCAGTAGTTTTAGAGATATTAACTGAAAGCCAAATTTGTATATCTAGTGGCACGGACCCTCCGCAGATCCACCTGCAATGAATATGTGGCTCCATGAGCCAAAGGAGGGTCTTGATTGGCTAACCGCACCTTCACAGAAAAGTTGTGCTGCCATTTTATATTTCGGGAAATGGTCCCTAGGCTTGAAAAGTTGCTTGCATACTATTTGAAGGGGTCAGGTTTTTTGGTCAATTGCAAGGCTCAGCGCGGCTCCCTGTGTAAATCCACGATGGATTTCAGAGCTTGCATGTGGCCCAAAAAATATATGTAGTACTCTCACATCCTCTGTGACACAGACACTCTCATACCCATTGACACACCCATACAGAAACTCTGACACCTACTCTCATACTCACATACCCACACAGACATCCATTCACATACACATGCAGACACTCACACACTCAGTCACATACCCATATAGCCACTCTCACATCCACTTACATACCCATACAGACAGTCACATACCCACTTACATAGCTATGCAGAATATGTCACCCCATTCAGATACCCATACAGACAATCTCACAGCCACTCACAAACCCAGATAGACACTCTCACACCCACTAATATACCCATGCAGACACTCTCACAGCCACTAAGATACCCATACAGACACTTACACTCCCTATCTAACACCCATACAGACAATCTCACACCCCCTCCCATACCCATACAGACATTGTCACACCCACTCTGACATCCAGATAGACACTTTCACACCTACTCACGCAAATTGACACTCTCACACCCACTCTAACACCCAGCTAAACACTCTCACACCCACTCACAGACCCACTGACGGAGCTACTCAGAGATCCACTCAGATGCTAATACACCCACTCACAGACAACACAGGCATTCACTCTTTCAGTCACAGATCCGCACACACAGTCATACATCCACTCATAAACATCCACAAGCGAATGCTAAATGTGCTGTTTTGTATTGAATGTGTGCTTTTGGTTTGCGGATCCGCGATGGATCAGTGTAGTCGAGAAACATTTATTAAATAAGGATTTACAAAGAAAAAGAACAACTGTTTGGGATATAATGTGGCTCTGATAGAGCCTTTGTGTCTATTGTGTGTATGTGATCACTACAGATAAAATAGGATGCAGTCTTTCAAGTTGTTCTGGAACACCCTGTTGCCTTTCTCTGTGAAATGAACTCTATCAGGTCTGTAAATCCTGTCCATGTCAAAGCTTAGATTGTTATTGCAGATAGAACCCATGTTATGGTCTCTGAGGAATGCAGAACAAGTTTTATTAACATGCTTCCTGTATGTGTCTATCTGTGGACAGAATTCAATTGACCACTTCTATTTCTGCCTCTGGCATATGTTGGAGAACACCAAAGCAGTGTAAGGGAAAAGTGCCATTAATTTTCCAAAGGTATCTTTAATTAGAATTTCCAGCCCTACCCCAGTAAGTGTGCTCAGATCATTACCACCAAAGTGCACAATTATGAGGTATGGATGTTAGCAATCCATAATGCTTTCAACTAATGGAAGCAATTGATGCCACTTTAACTCTCTACGGCCAACCCAAGTGATATCCCCACCGGCAAACCCAGGTCCCTGTGAATGGCACTCTTTCTAGCACACTCTAGCCCAAAACACAAAGCTGTGACCCACAAACCACACTCTAACCATTTTCAAAGCCAGGAGCAGTAGCACACAGGAGAAGGCTGCTGATGAATGATACAGATTTGAAAAAGAAGACACTTAAAAAGAAGCCTAGCAAGTAAAATATAAAAGATACAATTTGATTGGATGGTATAAATATGCTAGTGGTTAAAACTACTGATATTGAGATAAAAGTAAGTAGTTGTGTGACTGGCTTTTCTGATATTATCAAAAGGTAATGGTGTTGGTGTTTGGGATATACTTCTAATTGCATACACTCAACCCCACCTGGTTGGTTTAGGAGTAGTTAGCATACGGTTCTATAAACTGCTGTGAAATTGTGACCTACTGTTAGCACAGAATGTTTCAAACTTGGTCACCATAATTACAGAGCTACAGGAGCATGGGGGAAGGGAAGCAAAAAGGCTACAATGTAAGCTTTTTAAATAAAGTTTAATAGAATTAATGGTGAATAAGTACTGTTTGGGTAGAAATTTAGCCATTTCTATAGTGGAGTAAAAGTGACAATGATTATGGATAGATTTAATTAAACAGATGTAGGTGTCTTGCATGGATCCACGAATCTGCTGCAAAGTTACATGGGGGGGCTGCACTGAGCACAGAGGTGGATCTGCGAACCCGCCCAAAACCCTTACCTAAGTGGGCTTTCTTTAGAGGAGTGTAGGAAAGGGTTGACAATTATGACCAATCAGAAGAGCTGTATTATTATTAAAATATGAAAGCAATATTTCTATTTGTTTACAGCCTGTGTAACCTTGAATGCCAAGTTGAATGGTTCCCTTGTATGAAAGTGGTATACCATTCTTGTGGTTGGTTTTTGTGTACTTTCTAAAAAAAGATATACAAACTGATACTGAGAAATAAAAAGACTGAGGAACACTCACATTTAGCAGGTATGTTAATGAAGCTGTAGTATTTAAAAATGATTTGATGAAGAAGGCATGAGTGGGTATAAGGTGGATTAAAGTGACTTAGAATGTTTAGAAAAAGTAAAAGCAATAAAAACAGAGTCTGTGATGAAATTAAAGAAGTACAATAATCAGTAAAGGAGAGTAAAAAAGTGTTAAGAGTAAGAAAATAAATGGAGGTATACACTAATGTAGCCACTGAGACAAGCAGTAAAACTCTTATGCATGCAGTAACAGCTCCTGGCATTTTGTCATGTATAAAGTGACACACTGAGGTATACATTGATTAATGCATTGCGTCAGACTGGCACACAACTGTGCTTAAAGTGTCAGAGCCACGTACAGTCTGATGTTTACAATACCAGACATTGACCCATACCTATGCCTATACTAACTGACTCATGCATACACTCAATCAATCAGTCTTTATTCGATCACAATCATAAAAGAAACAATAAAAAAAATAAAAGCAAAGCAGAGTAAAACAATGCATCACATCATAAAATTGCATAAATATCACACCCTCACCAGATATCCATAAAGAAATAGTGCAGAAGGTCATATTTCTAAGACAACACTACAGTTCTCTGCCTAATGGCCCTTTGAATATAAACTGCAGTAAGATGAAAAATCCGCTGATTCGGCAGTGACTGTAAGTAAAACCTGCTCTAGTATACCAAACATTGGCTTGTTTTAAAAAAGGTGAAAGATAAAATCTTTCTCAGAGAGACATAAAATTTACAAAAAAACATAAAGTGTATATGCTCAACACTAACAACGGTGGAACTCTTGGCCTGTACCTCCAAACAGTTCCTTTCAGTTTTGGAGTATGGTGCACTACAACCAAAGTGTCAGCCTTTGTTTGACACTTTCTGTAAAACAGAAAAACCTTAAGAACAAACCACTGGAAGGTGCACCCAAAGAAATTAGTCGGCAGGTCTTTGCTCTAGATGAATATTTTTTTATTTCCTAATTGTTTATTTCATTTAGATAACAACAGCCAAGGATGACAGCCAACGCGCTTCGTTCAGACCATGCTGAACTAAAATCAGCACACAACATATCAATGACTGGATTTGTTGTTGATACCTAATGTGACATAAGCAAGCTAGAAAAGCTTAAGACATATAATTCCTAAGATTCAATCCTATTTAACAGTAAGTTAAACAATAGGTGTAGCTTACACCTGGCTTAACTTAGCATCCATTTAATTCATTTGAAACAACATTTCCTGGGTACCACTTTCAAAAACACATTGCATTAAAATGTAAAAAAAAACCATTGATGACCAAAACTTACATCCACGTCCTCTTATCTTATCTTAAGAGATCGCCCAATATACATAAATTCACTTAAATTGACATCATCTTATCTCACTGCAGAGATCATCTACTATAAACAAATTCACATAATTATTTAAACGACATACCTTTCTATAATTTGTGCTCCTCTGCACATGTCCTCACATGCGGTCCTTTCAGTTGATGTTATTTCAATTAATTATTGCAGCAACTCAATCCTCTAAGAAAAATCCATTTCGATGTATAGAGAAGAGGTAGAGGTTTACATAGTATACTATATTATCAAATGGTAGGTATAAAGACCGTCATTATACTACTATCAATCATCTATTGTATTTATACATCCAACCCCATTCTCCCATACCTCACAAAGTATTGTGACGCACGTAGTCCCCTTTGAAGGGAATGCCTCAGCATTGACAACACCCAAACTGTGACAAATAGATTATATATAATCAAGTAAATTTGACCAACCAATATGTCCATATGCCAATATATCCATCTCAGGGAGAGGGATGCCACACAATAATTTAAACAATTCATTTTTAAAAGTAATAATCCAATATCTTTAGAACGTACCATCGTAAATTAAAAACTCCAGTGCATCTAAAGTGCTCCCATCATTACACAGCAGTCACAATGAGTACCATACAAGTAAAAGCACACGCGGTGAACAGTACCAAACCTAAACATGAACAACAAAAACCTATAATGCTGATTTTTCACCCACATTAGCTATGAAGCCAGGCCAGGGTTAGTCGGAATCTCTGCATATGCTTGGACGCTGTGCATATTAGCCTCCCTCTACAGTCTATGGTCCTCACAATAAGCTAAAAATGTAGTCTTCGGTGTGGCAGCAAATCTTGCTTTGAGATTCCCTGCAGTTTTAAAAAATTCATCAAGGTCCAAACTCTGGGAGGTCTGGTAGATGTACTTTAACCAAGGAATATCCAGACAATGATCCAATTAAAACAGTCGGTAAGGATAGCCCTATTAAAAACTGTCTGGTCCCTTGTCCAGATTCGAAGCCACAATAACAGCGTGTGTATTTTTGCAATATCTTCAATATAGCGTAACCCCAGCTCCAAGTGACAAATAAAGGAGCCAGTGCTGATGGGGACAGACAGTAACCTTTTGAGGAAGCCGTTTCTACAATTACCAATCCTCCATGGTCACCAATGCCCCAAACCCCTGCCCCATAAGATGCAACCGCTCAGCACTTGGCCCTGTAAATGCCTATTAGTTCCTTGGCTGGCTCCCATCCCAGTCTACTAGCAAAGTTAAAAACAGCCTCCACCGTTTTAGAAAAGGCCACAGCTCTACTGGTTTTTAAAGATCTCCATGTAAGATGTTTATCAAAAAGGACACCTAAGTAAGAAAATGTGGGAACAGCACGTACTCTGTCACCATTAACTATAAAGGCAGGGTTTTCCTTCCTTTTCGACCCATAGACCATCGCATGGGTTTTTGACTGATTCAACCTTAGATTGAGGACAGTCATATATTTACAAAAACCATCCAGTAAGCGCCTCAACCCATTAGCTGTCCTGGCTATTGGGACTGAGTCATTCGCATAGATTAGAGCTGGGACACTACGATGACCTACCCGTGGACAATCTGCCCCAAGATCCACCAACTGCTTCTCCAAGCCATTAACATATAAAGTGAACAGAAATGTGGCCATCACACTTTGAAGCTAGGCAACCAGGTTCGAGTCTGGCGGGACATCACTTAATCACTTAATCTCCCCATGCCTTAAAAATGAATGTGTCCCTGTCTGTAATGCAACTGATGCTCATGTAAAGCGCACTGATACCTTCAGGTCGAGTTTGCACTATATAAAACTGCAAAACAAATACATACACTTATCCATATGTTAACACAGTCAGGTACACACACCTTTGTACACTAACACATTCAGGCAGACACTAATGCATATACTGACACAGCTAGGCACATACTGAAGCATACCTTCACACACCCAGACAGTAATTGATGCATATGCTAAGATATCCAGACACACTGAAACTTACAGTGACACATTGAATTACACTGTTATGCATACAGTAACACACTTAGACACACAGGTACATAGTAATGGAGCCACTAGTACACCTATGCACACACTGATACAGCTATTAACACATCCAAACCAGACACTGAAATTCCCTAGAAACACTAACGTATTCACTGACACATCCATGCACATAGCAATTGATACAGTGAGACACCTGGTCAAACAGTAATGCAACAACTAACACACTCAAGGACACACTGATGCAGGGAATAAGACACCCAGGTAGAGAATGAAATAGCTAGGAATATGGGCAGCTAAAGAATAATACTGGTAGATACAGATTCAGGTAGACAGTGAGATACATAATAATAGGCTGTGTCAAACACTAATACATGCACTGATACACACATAGACATATTAATACATACACTAATATAGTCAGCCTATCACTAATACCTACGAGCAAGAGAGGTAGATGGATACAAAGTTAGATGTGCCTACTGTAAGAAACAGAGCAAAGAAGAAAAGAAAACTATCACTTGAATAACTATTTACAACTTATAGAGTAATGCATACACAAGTTACTCAGTGAATTACTAATAAAGTCGCTTAATGTAGAGGTTAATTTACTGTTTATTTGCTTTCCAGATATCCACTTTTATTTAAAGAAGAGGAAGTACAATGCCTGAGAAGAGACAAAGAAGAAAGAAACAGAGGAAACAGAGGAAACAGCATTGCCTACTTAAAACTGAGATAGAGAAAGAAAGTAAGGTGGAGAATGTGCAGAGGAAACAAAGAGAAGCTGGTCAGAGTATTAAGAGGTTTCAGAAAAAAATATGTCATAAACTGCAGAATGAGAGAATAGTCTTATGTAAAAACTGAATTTCGAAATCAACTGAAAAAAGCAAGGCATACATGTTTCTGTAAGTAGGAAATTTTCTAAGAAAACAGGCAGATTGCCATGGAGAGAGAAACAGTTTAAAGAGTTACGAGCTAAAATGTTTCGAACTAGAGTAATACATAATTTTCTACAAAGGATGAAGAGGTATAAGAGGAGAAGTGCTGCAATTTAGCAAAAGCAATATATTGAGAGTGCCATTGACAAAGCGTTTGCTCTGAAGAGGAAACTATTTATCTTGATATTGAACAAAAAATGAGGACAATAGACAAAACAGTATTGTGTATGAAGAAACAAAACCTTAAAAAAACTTATTAATTCAATTAATTTTTGAAAGATATTTAAAAGTGAATGGAAGCACAGCTCTAGTACAGAACCTTTTTTAATGAGGAAAGCTATTTACAAGAGAACACACTAGTACATACAATTGATACAACTGATTACTGTTATGAGATAAAAGATGGTACTCCTATTGCAAAAGAGGAGATGGTTCCTAGGAATGTAGGGGAAGTGATAGCTGAAGAGTTGCAAAGAAGGTGTAGACAGGCCCCTGTATACAACTGGATCTGTAGTAGTATTTGTAGTTTTTTCAGGAATCAATTGATTTATTCAGAACTTTCCTATATGAGTTTCGATGCAGAGGTCTGAAACAGAAAATTGCTATTTTGCAAGGATTAGATCCAAGCAAAATGAGGAAGTATACTAATTGACAGTGACATTCATTGGCATGTCTATCTAGGAAAGTTTGCAGAAGCCCTTTTATAATTTTAGGAATGTAGCTGTTCACCACTCCAAAATGCGAAATTTGGTTAGGCGACTTTACTAAGTTCAAACTCCTGCCTTATGTTTTGGAGAGATGAATAAAACTCTATTGCATGGTACAGTAGCAGACGTAGGAAAGGTTTGTAAAGATGTTCAGTTTCAGTTCTTTGGTCCTGAACAGGAGACTAGGGAAAATGAGGAGTTGGTATGTGAAGGTGTAGAGTAACAGGAGACAGGTATTAGTGTGGGTAACTTTACAGAAGAGATTAGGAAGTTTAACACAGTTTCTTCTGAGAAATCAAACTGTGTTTTTATCTGTTGTCGACACACACACTACAAAAGCCAAACTCGTAATGTAGTGGTATTCTCAAAAACTGAACTGGAGAACAGAGATAAGTGGCAATAATTTGCTGTTTACTTATTTGTAGAGCAACGCTTTGACTTGGCCACACGGGAAAGTATACGTAAATACTACTATGATAAGCTAGAGGAAAACAAAATGCCTGCCAGAGAACTACATATGAAGTTAGAGTTAGTAACAGTTCCAGAAGAACTTCAAGAATTACATGTTTATGAATCAATTCTCATACAATATATACAACCATTTCAGGCTATTATTCGTATGGAGCCAAAGACAGGGAGGTGCCACCAATTGAGCTTCAAAAAGGTCTTAAAGTAAGAGTTGTATACTTACCTTCAAATTTTATTTCAAAATCTGTTTACTTAAATTTTTCTTCAGAGAGTGCGACACAAAGCATTACATAGGCAACATCAGTCGCAAAAACATTCAGCCCGGGTGTACAGTTCGCTCATGAAGGTTACAGCTTGTCCACAAGGTCCGTGGCGAATGAATCATGCAATATTACACAGTATCCTTATAAGGTATTGTATTCAGGCCCATGGTGCTGAGCATCAATCAACCCTCCCTTGATAATAACATAGAAAGGAAACTTAACTATACCTAAAAACGAACAAAACTGTGATGTCATGGTGCAAATTAGAATAACGTGAGCAGGAAGACTGGGTCACCAGGTCCGCTATTCAGGTGCCCATTGCGCTGTTCAGTGATCCCGACACATTGATGTGATTAGATAAGGAACAAGTGTAGGGCCCTAAGCCGGGGACTGCATGCTGTCAGGGGGAGCCCCACTGATAAATAGCTTACCAACGGAGACCAAATGTAATCAAAGCTTTTCCTCGTGTCCTCAACTACATCCGCCATGCGCTCCAACGCCAAAACTCTCCACAGTCTCGCGTGCCATTGGGTTAATGATGGGGCCTCTTGTTTTTTCCACGCAGCCGCAATTGCCATTTTTGCTGCCCCCAAGCAAAGCCACATCACTGATTTATCGCCCTGTGTTTGATGTTTCAGTTTGGGATCACGGACCCCCAACAAGACCTGTTCCATGGAACTAGGAATAGGATAACCTAGGATAAGCTTAATTTGGGACAAAATTTCCTTCCAGAATGGTTGTATGGAGGGGCAGTCCCACCATATATGCCTGAAATCGCCCAACATCCCACAACCCCTCCAGCACCTGTCTGACGAACTGGGAAAAATTGTGTGTAGTTTTTGAGGGTATAGGTACCAGTCGTACATAATTTTATAGTGTGCCTCCCTGAGGTACATGGAGCGGTTGAATTTCACTATATCTTTGCCTAAATGTTCCCATTGTTTATCATCTAAGGGAATAGCCACGAGTGCGTCCCAAAAGCGTTTAAAACGTGGGTTCGTTCTGGGACTCATCGCTTGTATGAGAGCATATAAGTAGTGTTAGACCTGGCATCCTTGGCGTGGGTCTCCCTTCCATTTTTTCGTAATGCCTCCACTGTTGCCGATATGTTTTTGCTGGACTAGATGCTCATGGGCACTTTGCCGCTGCTAATCAGTGCCAAAGTGCAAGTGCTCCCTATCGTTAATTGATGTATGTATTAGTGACTCCATGATTGGATGATTGGTTTACTTGTCAGTCCCTAGTACAGTGCACTCAGTGTGCCCAGGGCTTGTAAATCCAATGCCGCTGGTGGGCTTGCAGCACTGGTTGTGCCACCCACAGAAGCGGCTTGTAAAATGTGTCTCAGGCCTGCCACCGCAGAGCCTGTGTGCAGCCTAGGGCTGCCATGTCGACTTGGTGAGTACACCCACTTACCAGTCCCTAAACCTTCCCTTTACTGCATGTTGGTCACCGCTAAAGTAGGCCCTAGGGCAGGGTGCATTGTAAGTACAAGGTAGGACATGCCCTGGTGTGTGTGGCATGTCCTAATAGTGAATTACAGCCATTTTCGTTTTTCACTATTGCAAGGCTACCTGCTCCACATAGGCCAGAATGGGCAGACTGACTATTACACCTTATAGTCAGAACTGACCCAGGGAACATGGTAGAAAAACGAATTTAGTATGCCTGAACTCAGGATGATAAAATACATCTTTTAGTGAAGTTGGTTTTAACATTCTGTGTTTGAAAATACCACTTTTAGAAAGTGGGTATTTTCTTGCCTAACTATCCAAGCCTGCCTCTGCTAGGTTGTGTATTCCTTGTCTGGAGATTGAGTGACAGGGGCTGGGGGTGGCTACAGGAGACAGGGTGAGTCAGCGCAGGGCTGAATAGAAAGATCTGCATCCAGAGTGGAGGGAGGAGCTGCACCTGGGTCTGAATAGGGCTGTGCCTGCCTTCCACAATGCTGGCTCCACCTCCTGCCGGGCGGCTGAGCACTCTGCCCCACATTCTGAAAGGAAAGAAGGAGTCAGAAAAACAAAGTGCTCCAGAACTGACCAGAACTGGTTTTGGACTAGGCAGAGGCCTCTCTGCCTCCAGAGAACAAAGAGAATCAGGGTATAAGAGGGGCACCCAGACCCCAGGAAAATTAGATCACTTTTGGGAACAAGAAGAAACCTTTGCTGAGGAGCAGAACCAAGAAGAAACTGAGGAGAGACTATCCCTAAGCCTGAAGTGCTGCTTGGGGGATTGGCCTGCAGTGGTTTGCCTGACTGCCAAAGAAAGGAGAAAGGAACTTTTGCTTTGCTGTGACTTTCATCAACTTGTGAAGGATCTCCAAGGGCTTGGAAGAGAGCTTGCCCCTGACCGAAGTCCCAGGACCATTGGACTTCACCCCCTTTGTGAATTGCTGCTGGAAACTCTGTTTCAGTGGCTGCAGAGGTAGGGAGCTGTGACCGACTCTCACGACCGACTCGGTGTCCTGTAAGCACCGCATCGAAGCACCGTCTCGCCCTGCAACGCACGGCCCTGGTCTCACCGACTCCGTCAACGAGCCGCTGCCTGCACCACATTGAGGGACAACGCGTCCTGCAACGCTTCGCTACGCCGAATCGAACTGGTCCGACCGACACGGTCACTGCTGCTGAGTTCGAGTCCTGTGACCGCACCGGAGTTGGGCACCGCTCGCACGCTTTGCGACGCACCGCCCGACTCGCACCGCTGTCCGGACTGATCGACGCCAGC
The DNA here is from genome assembly GCA_963921515.1 of Calotriton arnoldi. Lineage (NCBI taxonomy): Eukaryota > Metazoa > Chordata > Amphibia > Caudata > Salamandridae > Calotriton > Calotriton arnoldi. The sequence goes on from CAWUFW010008044.1 coordinate 346,226, forward strand.
TCCTGAATCCGGCTCCGTCGCCGCACCGCAACCTGCCAGCACCGCATCGAAGCACCGTCTCGCCCTGCAACGCACGGCCCTGGTCTCACCGACTCCGTCTCGACGACGTCAACGAGCCGCTGCCTGCACCGCATCGAGGGACAACGCGTCCTGCAACGCTTCCATTTTTGCATCGCGACCGCGACGAACAGCCATCCGGCTCGCACGCCCGTGCCTGCCGCTTCAAGTAAAAGGTACTGTGACCGAGTCTGTCTACGCTGTGTTGGCCCGTCTCGACGCGGTCAGCTGGATTTGTTAGACTCTGTTTGTTCTCAACATCGCCGTAGCCGGAGGAGGCTACCGACTCGCACAGAACCTTGAATTAAGCCTTTTGATCAGAACTAAGCATTCTTAACAGTATTGTGGATTATTTTTGTCGTTTATGGTCTTGTGATAAATCTATATAAAGTATACCTATTTTTATAAATATATAACCTGTGTGTTGTCCATTTGTAGTGTTGTCACTTGATTACTGTATGTGTTCACAAATGCTTTACACACTGCCTCTGAACTAAGCCTGTCTGCTCGTGCCAAGCTACCAAGAGGGTGAGCAGGGGTTATTTCGGGAGTGTACCTACTTTCCCTGACTAGACTCAAGGGTCCCTATTTGGACAAAGGTACATACCTCTGCCAACTAGAGACCCCCAAATCTAACATTGGTGGTCAGCGGTGAGGATTCTGGACTTGCATTTGTGACTCATGTACAGTGATTGGTGAACACTACTTAGTGAGTGCAGACCAAAACGCAACCACATACTTTTATAGCATTTTTCTGGGATTTCCTATTTTTGCAAATGCCAAGTTCAGTCACTATGGAGAAACCAGCATCAGTAGCCTCTGTTGAATGTGATTGGGAAGAAGAGAGGCTAGAATGCTACACCCTTAAGCAGCTCAGGCAATTCTGCAAAAAGTTTAAAGTGTCCATGACCGGGATCTCCAGGAAGGAGGACCTCCAAAAGGCGCTGAGGGCCTGGGTCGAATCAAGGAGTGCCCCTGTGGAGGGGGCTGAGAATGCAGAAGGGCAGCTGGAGGGGCTATTGTGTCTAGGGGCTAGAAGACCACCTTCCCCAGTAGGTAGCAGTGTTTCTGCCAGAGGACTGTCTCCAGAGGAGTTGGAGGACAGGAAAGAGAGTAGGATGCACGAAATGGAGCTGACTAAGCTCAAGCTGAATGGGCAGTTAGAATTCGAAATGCAAACCAGGAAATTAGCCCTAGAGGAAAAGAAAATGCAGTTTGAACATGAGAAAGTTTTGAGGGAGTTGGAATTGAAGGCCAAAAGCTTAGAGATTACTCCCTCTGGTGGCAGTGTACCGCCTGTGCCTGTTGAAGCTAGGGTGTATATTCCCAAAGATGTGGTGAAGGAGTTTTTAAAAATGATGACATTGGGCAGTGGTTCAAAGCCTATGAGGTAGCCATGTCTTCCCACCGGGTCCCTGAGAAGGATTGGGGAGCGGGGTTGTGGGGACGGTTCCTCAGTGAAGGGCGGGATACCTTGTTGGATTTACCCTCTGAAGTCTATAATTCGTACAGCCACATGAAGGATGCCTTAATGACTAGGTATGGTTTGACCCCTGAGCTTTATAGGCAAAGGTTCAGGAACTGTAGTAAGATTGAAAGCAGTACCTGGGTTGAATATGTGACCTTCTTTTGCAGAGCCTTGGATGGTTGGGTAAAGGGTAGCAAAGCGACTGATTTTCAGGCGCTCTTTGATTTGATTGCCTGGGAGCACTTGTCCGGTAATTGTTTTCCTGAGCTACGCCAGCACCTGATTGATAGTAAGCTGACTAACCCTAGGCAGCTTGCTGAGGAGGCGGACCGCTGGGTGAGTACCCGGGTCCACAAGGGTCACGTGGGAGACTCCGCCAAGGGTGGGCAGGGTCCCCAGCAGAAGAGTGGGGGACAAGGGTAAACAGAAGGAGTTCCATAAAGGGCCCCACAGTAGACCCCAAGGGAACCAAGGGAAAGGTTCCCAGCCTCCCCCTGAGAAGAAGCCAGTGGCCCTGACAGGCCCCCTGTTCACCAGGGACCACTGGTGTGTTACAAGTGTGGCGCCCCTGGCCACAAGGCAAACGATCCTCGTTGCCCTTTGCATGGAAAACCAGCACCCACCAGTGCAGTCCCCCGGCAGTTGGCTAGTGTAGCCCTGGGGGAGGAGTTGGGTGCCCAAGATGGGGGGATCCCACAGTGTTTTCCCTTGTCTCATTAGGAGACTCTGAGATGGTCCCTAGGACCCCGCTGCCTGAGAACACTAAGAAATACAGGCAGTGGGTGACCATCAATGGCCATAGGGTGGAGGCTCTGAGAGACACAGGAGCCAGTGTGACAGCTGTCAAGTGTCACCTGGTGTCTAAGGAGCAGGTTATCCCTGATGCATTCTATCCGGTTGTTGCCGCTGACAACACAGAGAGTCACTGCAAGGTGGCTCAGGTTCCCTTTGAGTGGGGGGTCTCGGGTACTCTTCAAGTAGCTGTGAGGCCAGCCATGCCTGTTGACTGTTTGTTAGGGAACGATTTGGAGAGCTCACCTTGGGCTAAGGTGGAGCGGAGTGCGCATTTGGAAATGTTGGGCTTGCCTGATTGGGCATGTGTGACCACCCGGTCAATGGCAGCTAAAGGTGTTCAAGAGGACCTGGAGCCTGAGAGGGAGTCCCAGGTGCCTGCCGGAGAGAGAGGAGGCAGGGGCGCGGGAAACCGGCCCCCAAAGTTCCCACGGTCCAGGAGGAGGCAGACCCTGAGGGGGATGCCCTGGAGCCTACAGGGGAACAGGTAGCTGAACTGGGGGACCTACCTGAGCTGACCCATTGGCAGCAAGAAGGAGGACCCTCCAGGGAAGAGTTCTGCGAGGAGCAGAACACATGCCCTTCTCTCGTGGGTCTGAGGCAACAGGCCACAGACCAGGCAGCAGGTGATCAGTCTGGATCACATTGGATTTACTGGGAGAATGGTCTCCTGTATTCAGAGCCTAAGGTTGCTGAGCCTGGGTCAGCCCGTGTGCTGGTGGTACCCCAGCGCTTCAGAGCCTTCCTACTGGGGTTGGCTCATGATTAGGGCTCCCGGTTTTATGGTATTTACTTTTTTAACATTTCCGTCTGTATTTATCCATATTTAATTTTTGGTCATTTTATCTGTATTTATCCATATTTATTTTGTGTTTTGCATATAAATGTAGTTGTAAAACTGTACATTTCCATATTTATTTAAATGATAGACGCGCACTCATACTTTGATGTCTGTCGTGTTTTAGCTATTTAAGTTGCCAAATATTACATAACAGTACATCCACTGGCAAATATTAGCATTATACCACACATGTATGTTGTCAAGTGCAGTTATTTAAAGAAATTGCACCCTGTTTTTTAATTTCCCATGCTGTCCATCTGCTCAGCTGTTGGGCTAAATCCATGAAAGACAACATGAAGAGTCACTGAAAAAAAGCAAATTTTCTGTATTTATCCATTTAAAAAAATAAATGCAGACAGAAAACACATTGTTTTCTGTCTGTATTTATCTGTAAAAATCCGTAAAAACGGAAAACAGGGAGCCCTACTCATGATGTACCGTTAGCAGGACATCTGGGGCAGGACAAGACCTTTGACAGGCTTGTTACCCATTTCTATTGGCCCCAGATGCGCCGGAGTGCCGCCACTCACTGCAGGACATGCCAGACTTGCCAGGCAAGTGGAAAGAGTGGGAGGAAGCACAAGGCTCCTCTCCAGCCATTCCCTGTGGTCAGCACCCCCTTTGAACGGGTGGGTATTGATATTGTGGGGCCACAGGACCCCAAGACAGCCATGGGCAACAGGTTTATCCTGGTCTTGGTGGACCATGCCACCCGGTACCCTGAAGCCATCCCTCTGAGGACAGTGACGGCCCCCGTGGTGGGACGGGCACTGATGGGAATTTTCTCACATGTGGGATTCCCTCAAGAGGTGGTGTCTGACAGAGGTACCAACTTCGTGTCCAAGTACATGAAGTCCCTGTGGCAGGAGTGCGGTGTAACTTACAAGTTCACCACTCCTTACCACCCTCAAGGAAATGGGCTGGTTGAGAGATTCAACCGGACCCTCAAGGGCATGATTATGGGTCTGGAAGAACCCATGAGGCGTAAATGGGACGTCCTCTTACCATGCCTGTTGTTTGCATACCGGGAGGTGCCACAGAAGTCTCTAGGGTTCAGTCCCTTTGAGCTCCTCTATGGACACCCGGTGCGAGGACCTCTGAGTTTGGTCAAGGAAGGCTGGGAGCAATCTCCTAGGAAACCTCCCCAGGATGTATACAGTTACATGCTGGCCTTCAGGAACCAGACTAGGCGTTTCAGAGAACTTGCTGAGGCAAATCTGGAAGCCAGCCAGGAGGAGATGAAGCGGTGGTACGACCAGAATGCCACTCTGGTAGAGCTTCAGCCTGGTCAGAAAGTGTGGGTCATGGCCCCTGTGGAGCCTTGTGCGCTCCAGGACAGGTGGACCGGCCCTTTTACGGTGGTGGAGCGCAAGAGTCCCGTTACCTATTTGGTGGACTTGCAGTCTCCCAGGAACCCCTTGCGGGTCCTGCATGTGAACCGCCTGAAGCCCCACTTGGAGAGGTCCCAAGTGGGCATGCTCTTAGCTACAGATGATGGAATGGAGGAGGAGACCGAGCCTCTTCCTGACCTCCTGTCAGCCCGAGAGCAAGATGGATCAGTGGAGGGAGTAAACCTCTCTACCTCCCTGACACCTGAGCAGCAGGGTGACTGTCGCCAACTGTTGGGACAGTTCCCTGACCTGTTCTCCCTGGTTCCCAGTGTCACTCATTGGTGCGTCCATGATGTGGACACTGGGGACAGTCTTCCTGTGAAGCACAAGGCTTACAGGGTGACTGACAGGGTCAGAGCCTGCATCAAGGAGGAGGTCTCCAAGATGTTTGCGCTAGGGGTGATTGAGTCCTCTAACAGCCCTTGGGCCAGCCCAGTGGTCTTGGTTCCAAAGGCTGCCGCGCCTGGTGCCACACCAGAACTCCGGTTCTGTGTGGACTACAGAGGACTCAATTCCGTCACCAGGACTGACGCCCACCCCATCCCCAGAGCTGATGAGCTCATAGATCGGTTAGGGGCTGCGCGGTACCTCAGCACGTTTGACTTAACGTCTGGGTACTGGCAGATCGCCTTGACTGATGGGGCAAAGAGAGGTCAGCATTCTCCACACCAGATGGGCACTACCAGTTCCGGGTGATGCCCTTTGGGATGAAGAATGCCCCTGCCACCTTTCAGAGGTTGGTCAACCAGGTGTTGGTTGGACTGGAGGATTTCAGTGCCGCCTACCTGGATGACATCGCAGTATTCAGTTCCAGTTGGGAAGAACATCTGCGTCACCTCTGGGAAGTGTTGATGGCGCTGCGGGGGGCAGGCCTCACAATCAAGGCGAGTAAGTGCCAGATTGGGCAGGGTTCTGTGGTGTACTTGGGACACCAGGTTGGGAGCGGCCAGGTGGCGCCCCTCCAACCGAAAATTGATACCATCCTGGCTTGGGAGCCCCCCAAGACCCAGACAGAGGTGAGAGCCTTCCTAGGACTCACCGGGTATTATCGGAGATTCGTCAAGGGGTATGGCAGCATTGTTGCCCCCTTGACCGAGCTGACTTCCAAGAAGCAGCCCAGGAAAGTGATTTGGACTGACGCCTGTCAGAAAGCTTTTGACACCTTGAAGACTGCCATGTGCACGGCGCCTGTGCTCCAGGCACCCAACTTCTCCAATGAGTTCATTGTTCAGACGGACGCTTCAGAGCATGGTGTAGGGGCTGTTCTATCACAGATCAATGAGGAGGGCCTAGACCAACCTGTAGCCTTCCTCAGTAGGAGGTTACTTCCCGGGAACAGAGATGGAGTGCTATTGAGTGTGAGGCATTTGCTGTGGTCTGGGCACTGAAGAAGCTGAGACCATACCTGTTTGGGACTCACTTCCGGGTTCAGACAGACCACAGGCCCCTCAGATGGTTGATGCAGATGAGGGGTGAGAATCCAAAGCTGTTGAGGTGGTCCATTTCCCTACAGGGGATGGACTTTACGGTGGAACACCGCCCTGGTACAGAACACGCCAATGCTGATGGACTGTCCAGATTTTTCCGCCTTAGCGATGAGAACTCCCTAGGGGTAGGATAGTTCTCCCCACATTTCAGCTGGAGGGGACACGTGTTAGACCTGGCATCCTTGGCGTGGGTCTCCCTTCCATTTTTTCGTAATGCCTCCACTGTTGCCGATATGTTTTTGCTGGACTAGATGCTCATGGGCACTTTGCCGCTGCTAATCAGTGCCAAAGTGCAAGTGCTCCCTATCGTTAATTGATGTATGTATTAGTGACTCCATGATTGGATGATTGGTTTACTTGTCAGTCCCTAGTACAGTGCACTCAGTGTGCCCAGGGCTTGTAAATCCAATGCCGCTGGTGGCCTTGCAGCACTGGTTGTGCCACCCACAGAAGCGGCTTGTAAAATGTGTCTCAGGCCTGCCACCGCAGAGCCTGTGTGCAGCCTAGGGCTGCCATGTCGACTTGGTGAGTACACCCACTTACCAGTCCCTAAACCTTCCCTTTACTGCATGTTGGTCACCCCTAAAGTAGGCCCTAGGGCAGGGTGCATTGTAAGTACAAGGTAGGACATGCCCTGGTGTGTGTGGCATGTCCTAATAGTGAATTACAGCCATTTTCGTTTTTCACTATTGCAAGGCTACCTGCTCCCCATAGGCCAGAATGGGCAGACTGACTATTACACCTTATAGTCAGAACTGACCCAGGGAACATGGTAGAAAAACGAATTTAGTATGCCTGAACTCAGGATGATAAAATACATCTTTTAGTGAAGTTGGTTTTAACATTCTGTGTTTGAAAATACCACTTTTAGAAAGTGGGTATTTTCTTGCCTAACTATCCAAGCCTGCCTCTGCTAGGTTGTGTATTCCTTGTCTGGAGATTGAGTGACAGGGGCTGGGGGTGGCTACAGGAGACAGGGTGAGTCAGCGCAGGGCTGAATAGAAAGATCTGCATCCAGAGTGGAGGGAGGAGCTGCATCTGGGTCTGAATAGGGCTGTGCCTGCCTTCCACAATGCTGGCTCCACCTCCTGCCGGGCGGCTGAGCACTCTGCCCCACATTCTGAAAGGAAAGAAGGAGTCAGAAAAACAAAGTGCTCCAGAACTGACCAGAACTGGTTTTGGACTAGGCAGAGGCCTCTCTGCCTCCAGAGAACAAAGAGAATCAGGGTATAAGAGGGGCACCCAGACCCCAGGAAAATTAGATCACTTTTGGGAACAAGAAGAAACCTTTGCTGAGGAGCGGAACCAAGAAGAAACTGAGGAGAGACTATCCCTAAGCCTGAAGTGCTGCTTGGGGGATTGGCCTGCAGTGGTTTGCCTGACTGCCAAAGAAAGGAGAAAGGAACTTTTGCTTTGCTGTGACTTTCATCAACTTGTGAAGGATCTCCAAGGGCTTGGAAGAGAGCTTGCCCCTGACCGAAGTCCCAGGACCATTGGACTTCACCCCCTTTGTGAATTGCTGCTGGAAACTCTGTTTCAGTGGCTGCAGAGGTAGGGAGCTGTGACCGACTCTCACGACCGACTCGGTGTCCTGTAAGCACCGCATCGAAGCACCGTCTCGCCCTGCAACGCACGGCCCTGGTCTCACCGACTCCGTCAACGAGCCGCTGCCTGCACCGCATCGAGGGACAACGCGTCCTGCAACGCTTCGCTACGCCGAATCGAACTGGTCCGACCGACACGGTCACTGCTGCTGAGTTCGAGTCCTGTGACCGCACCGGAGTTGGGCACCGCTCGCACGCTTTGTGACGCACCGCCCGACTCGCACCGCTGTCCGGACTGATCGACGCCAGCTCCTGAATCCGGCTCCGTCGCCGCACCGCAACCTGCCAGCACCGCATCGAAGCACCGTCTCGCCCTGCAACGCACGGCCCTGGTCTCACCGACTCCGTCTCGGCGACGTCAACGAGCCGCTGCCTGCACCGCATCGAGGGACAACGCGTCCTGCAACGCTTCCATTTTTGCATCGCGACCGCGACGAACAGCCATCCGGCTCGCACGCCCGTGCCTGCCGCTTCAAGTAAAAGATACTGTGACCGAGTCTGTCTACGATGTGTTGGCCCGTCTCGACGCGGTCAGCTGGATTTGTTAAACTCTGTTTGTTCTCAACATCGCCGTAGCCGGAGGAGGCTACCGACTCGCACAGAACCTTGAATTAAGCCTTTTTGATCAGAACTAAGCATTCTTAACAGTATTGTGGATTATTTTTGTCGTTTATGGTCTTGTGATAAATCTATATAAAGTATACCTATTTTTATAAATATATAACCTGTGTGGTGTCCATTTGTAGTGTTGTCACTTGATTACTGTATGTGTTCACAAATGCTTTACACACTGCCTCTGAACTAAGCCTGTCTGCTCGTGCCAAGCTACCAAGAGGGTGAGCAGGGGTTATTTCGGGAGTGTACCTACTTTCCCTGACTAGACTCAAGGGTCCCTATTTGGACAAAGGTACATACCTCTGCCAACTAGAGACCCCCAAATCTAACATAAGTAGGAAATACAACCTTTGGAAGAGGACTCTGATTGCGCAAACTTCTCGATGGGGAGCAGCTCCCTGGTGGCGGACCCGCCGCATACCTTCAAATTTTAAACAGAATTCTGAAACTGTGTGTGTACACAAAGATGTTCATGAGCCACATATTAATCTTGTAAATGGTGTCCTTAACAAGAGCAAAAATATCTGGCAAGAGTTAGTGGATGTTAACAAAGTAGAAAAAGCAACATTATACCTGGTACAAAATAATATTTATAATAAAAATGTTGATTTGGTTCAAGATACAACATATATGGAGGATGAAACAATACCATCAAGTGGACAGATTGAAAAAGTGGATCAATCCAGATCAGAAGAAATTTATGAAAACTACAGCATCCATCCTCTGCATTCTAAAGAAGTCATGGGTTATGTTATTGATCTGGTTCAAATGAAACAAGCAAAAAGAGCTCCCATGAGTGTGTGGGAGAAAAGTTTAGAGGCTTGCTGTTTTCCAAAAGTGTTTCCCACTAGAGCAAGTGTCCGCCATGATGACCGTCCTGTACAGATACGAGCAGCTGAATACTGGTCAACACGATTATGTTCAGAGGATCCAAGATTTCAACAGTGCATTCCATACATATTCCATCTTCTGTTTGAGAGTGACTTGTCTGTACTTTCATATTCTGTATACCACATACTAGAGACAGGAGTTAATCTTCAAAATCTCCCTGCAAAGTATTTCATTAAAAAGGTTCACGAAAAGGTTGAAATGTTAGAAGACAACTTGATTAATTTGATGGCGTGCCAACGTGGCACCAACGAATATTGGTATCTGTGTCATGAGAACTCAGATGTATGTTGAGAGAGAAACCTAGGTGCACCCCTTGGTTTCTGACACTCAGTTGTGTTGAGTATGCTTGCAATGACCTGCTTGAATTTTTGAGAGAAGCGAACTCAAACATTAATGACATCAATGTAAAGACAGCAGGATAACTTTGCTCGTTGGATCCTGCTAATGTTAATTTCTTTTGGTATAAAGAGTACCAAGCAAGAGGTGCTCCTCATACTCACATGGCGTTATGGATAAAATATGCACCAAAATTTGGAACGGGCAGTGATGAGTCTGTACTCTCTTTCATAGAACAGTATTTTACACGCACCATTCTGAAAGACAGCAGTGAAAAAGGCCAGAGACAGCAAGTTCTGCACTTTCAAACACATCGATGTGGGAAGTACTGCAGTCAAAAATACAGATGCAAAGGAAAAGTTTACACAAGATGTCGATTTGGATTCCCACAACCTGTCCTTTCCCAAGGAAGAGTGAACAGCTTTTTGTCTGCAGTCAGACATACCGTAACATGGAAATCACCAAATAACAGATACAACCTGAGAAGAACAGAGGCCTCCAAGTATATTAATGACTTTAACCCTGTGATTCTTAAAAAGTGGAATGCAAATATGGATATACAATTTGTTGCAGAAATTTCCATTGCTGTTGCTCGGCACCCCACTTCATATATTACAAAATCAGAGAAGACAGAGATGAAGGAGATTTGAGTGGAGATTCTGCAGAAAAGAGTCTAACCAAAGAATTGTACATCTTCAGCTTGAAAATGCTTTCCCGTAGAGAGATGGGATCCTATGAAGCTGTGACCAGTTAAACTCGGCCAGTTTGTTCTCGAAGTCAGGGTGAATTGTTTGGGTAAGTCTGGGCCTTGCAAGCACATGAAACAGTGTCTTGACGTCTTTCCCAGAAATTCAGTAACTAGCAGAGTTCGACCTACAAAGTACAGACATTGTGAAATCAAATATGTTGGATACATACTATCCAAGAAGGAGTACACACCTGGAAAGCATGTGCCTTTATGAAGTACTTCCACACTACAGATACAGACGCAATGTGATAGGAAATATAAAAGAAGGTAAATATGCAGTAACTGGATGTGATGATTGTTTGGTTAGACATGCAAAAGGGAATTTAACTAATCACAGAACACTTAGATGCCAAGCTCCAGACAGAAAAGAGTTTTTCTATTTTGCACTTCGACAACTCTTCAAGCCTGGGCTAGCTGAATTGGAATTACTTGGAGACTATGGCTGCTATGAAGATTCTTTCAGTGCTATGAAAGACAGCATTGAGTGTTCAGTCTTCCCAAACTATTTCTGCATGTTAAATGAAGAAATCGAATAGGAAGAAACAATTGCTGCTCAGGTAGCTAAGAAGAGTTCCCAAAGCAGTTAAAGTTCTGCACCACTGTATCAAGATCCTCTAGGACAACCCATTATTGAAAACGAAGCCACAATAGCCATGAATGAGGTGGAAAGGGCAAAGGAACAAGCGAGACAGGAAACTGTTGATTTTTAAAAGTTAGTTAGACAACTGAATGATGAACAAAAAGAAATGTATATGGATGGAAAAGGAAAGAAGATAGAGCATGGATTCCTCCACGAGAAGAAAGAATGCAAATGTTCATCATTTAAGTCAAAACTATTATACATCAGTGGTCAAGCTAGAACCAGGAAAAGCATTTTAATTAAAGTTCTCACCACTTATCTACAGAGGACTACAGAATGACATTTCTCGTGTGTAGTAACAGCACCCACTGGATTGGCTGCACACAACATTAAAGGAATTACTCTACATCGACTAATAATGCTAGCTGAACATGACAATAAATTGGAATACCAAAAGATATCCAGTGAAGCTTATCATGAAGTGTCAAGAGTATTGAATAAACTGAAGCTTTTAATCATCAGTGAGGTGAGCATGGTCCAAAACATAATGCTTGCCTTTGTACACTTGAGAATGTAACAGATTTTAAAACAGAATGTGATGTACTGTTTGGAGGAAAGCATTTGTCTTCGGTGACCTACTGTAACTTACCCCCATCAAAGCACAGTCTCTTTTCAAGACACTTCTGCATGATGAAACTCAGAATTTTTGGGGAAGAATTGGCAATTGAAACATTTGGCTAAACTTCCAATACACGGAACTACTGAGGATTATGTGTCAAGCATCTGAGATGGAATATGGAAATATTCTGAAGGACATTAGAGTAGGAGTTCTGACAAAGGAGGGAAACATACCTTAGAAATTTAACTTATCTAGAAACTATTCTCCTCTAAGAACATAGCAGCACAGCTAATGTTCAATTTCATTGAAGAAGGCAAACCCACAGTCTGTTTAATGCCTGCACTTCAAGAGTGCTCCAATTTTAATAAAACTGGCAAAAGAAGACTTTTTGGAAATTACAGCTATTGACAATGGAACACCAGGGAGTAACAGTACAGCTAGGTGGGAAGCTACAAGCAAAATTTGATTCATTGGAGAAATCTGTATCCAGGACTGCAGGGCACGAAAAATGTTTACACATGTGCAAAAACTGTAGAGTAACTTTGCGTCATAATTTAAATGTTGAGGAAGGATTAGTAAATGGTGCAATCGGTAAAATTATTGATTTAATTAATTTTCCAAATAGAGATCAGGTTGAAGATTTAGCTATAAAATTTAATTAGATTGATGGTGGGAAGCACATTGGCTGATATATTGTACGTTTTTTTGCTCGTAAAAGACTTATATGTTCTGCAGCAGCAGTTCTCAGTGTATCTAGCATATGCTGTAACTATTCATAAATCTCAAGGTTTAAGTGTAGACACAGCTTTTATTAATATTGGTGGTACTGTACTTAAAAAAGGTAAGTCACATGTGTATTGTCTCGAGTTAGAACAATGTCCGTGTTGTTTTTGGTTGAATTTGATGACAGGAAAGTTAGTGCCGACGCAGGTAGTGGCAGAGAGTAAAATCAATTCAGAAGTGTATATGCTCCTCATTTAGGATGTGGTACAGAAAAAAGTTGGTCCTGGACTTATTTATAATGCAACAAAGTCTAAGAGTATTCACGATTTAAGTCCAAATTTATGCATGCATATAGTCAGCAAAAAATATCAAATATAGACAAAATCCTTACATGTGCACAAGGCATAAAAAACACGTTGGCACCTATTGACTTTCTCAGAACATTTCTGTTTTTATTCACAGATAAATTTCCGAACTGGTAGATACACTACCATACTCAGTAATAGTTAGGAGGTTGCTCCAAAGGGAGGGGAGTGCAAAACGGTTGTGCTCTTGCGTGAGATAGATAAAGTGAAAAAAGAAGAAATCAGAGTGAGGGTAATTCAAAATACAGAATTATTACAATCATTCCAAAAGATAACTGGTTATGCATAACAACAAAACCAGTTAGGCATGGCCTGTCCACCATTAGTCATTTTTTATAAGCATTTTTGATGATTTCCAGAAAACAAAGAAATATCATCTGTAGTTTGGGCGGGATAGCGGTGGCACGTGGTACAGGCCCACTTTGGGACAAGTGTCGACGTTTCGACCCGACTTAGAGGCATAGAGGGTAACTATATCCTCAGCTGGCGGGTCTTCCTCAGGATAGGGGAGAAGGGAGACAACCTATGGGAATAATCATAAAAAGGTTTCAATGCCACGATATAAAAGTAGATAAAAAAGGCCTGAATGTGCCTGTACAACTAACCTATTCGAAGGTGTCCATAGGTAAGTAGTTTCAATCACAGCTCCCGGGGATGGGATGTCTGTGAAAAGGGGGAGGATGTGCACATAAGATATCCGATATATTAATCAAGGATATGTCAAATCAATGTAAAAAAAGAAGACCAAAGGTCGCTTACCCGCACTTCCGTTGCGGTGTAATACCCAATATTCCAATTATTCCAAAAGGGGGAAAGTCAAAGCCCCATCATTGTAAATCCAAGTAGCGGGGAAGACTCTACATCAATGGTGAATAAATCGCCATCTGAAACGTAGAACGTGGCCCCAAGTTAATCTGAATCCCAGTCTATAAGGGGAGACACCCCGTACAATTGTGTGCCCCTCGGAGTATTTACCTTGAAAATGGAGCCGAACCGGGAGAAGTCGACACCTCGCTCATCAGTACAAGACTGACCCGAGCGATCTGTGTCTGTAATGAATACCCGGGAAGCAGCGCGTGCATGTCGCCGTCAGTGCGACGTGTCCCCAGCGCGTCTGCCTGATCTCATGGCTCCCTCGGCAACAGGAGAGCCGGTTGGGGTAAAGAAAGACTCCGGACCCGGCATAGATCACGCTGGGGAGCGGGGCTGATCGTTGTGGACTTACAGTACATGCAACATAAAAACAATTATTGCTAAAGTGCATTTTAAACAATATACAATTGCTGTACAAGACAAATATTATAGATAACCCTGGGCGTCGTGTGCGTAGCAGGGCTACGCAGAGGTCCACGGAGTTGCAAACAAACTCACGAATACTCTTAGACTTTGTTGCATTATAAATAAGTTGAGGACCAACTGTTTTCTGTACCACTTGATACCCAGGTCCTCGGACATCAATTGGGTTACCCCATTATGTTATAATGGCCCTCATTTAGGACAATATCCTATTTATGAAAAATGTCCAAAGCGAAAGCTCACAAAAGAATCTATGGATCCTGTTGAAAGGGAGGAAAAGAATGAGAAGAAGGAAGGTGAAAGAAGAGAAAACTGGAGAATGAGAGAGAGATTGTAGGTTACCAGTTGTCAAACACTTTTAGTGTCAACTGCTATGCAAATGTTGTTCTCAATGTACTATTTCATTTACCACATCTTAGAAATGCAATTGAAGAGAAACCACAGAAGAGATTATATTCTGCACTATGTGCTTTGCAACAATGTTTACTGAATGATAGGACTATAAGACTTTGTGGTTCAGGCATTCAAGATCTAGTAGATATATGTAGTGGATCAGTACTATTTACTCAGAATACTCTACAAGACGCACAGGAATTTATAATCATCCTCTTTTGAGGTTTAGCAGAAGTAGAAATAAACATAGATGACTTATTTGGACTGAGTTACACATGAAACCATGACTGTGAAGATTGCTCTTTTGCTCTGAGATATTCTGTACTTAACACTACCATATTCCAAAACTGCACCTTTTGACAGATTGATTAAAATGGCAAAACAGAATTTTACCTGCCCAAATTGTAGATCAGATGTTATGTCTACATTGCACATAGGGAGAAGTGGGAAATACATTATATTAATGCTATAACGATGCAGAGCAGATGGATCTAAATTAGAAACTGAAATTGCAAACTTCAACCTTCAAAGCTGGACAAATTTCAATTTCAGTTTCTGGAAATATACAAAACCATTAAAATTCAGCAGTTATAGTTAGATACCTGAGGTAACTACTATAGCATACCCCCGCAATGCACTGCTCATCATGACCTCACATATTACATCACTCATGATGACAAGGTCAGTGACATTGCTGATATCACTGATGACATCAACCACTCGAACACCTACTCACACCCCCATACAACCTCTCATACACCTACCTACACAGCCATACAACCACTCACATACCCATTGACTGACCCATGCAACTGCTCACACATCTACTCACTCAACCATAGAGCCACTCACACATCCACTCACTCACCTAAAAAGGCACTGACACACCCACTCACTCACTCATACAGCTACTAACACAAGCAGTCATTCACCGAAACAGCCACTCACATACCCACTTATTCAACTATACAACCACTCGCACAGCCATTCACTCATCCTTACAACCTTAGAAAACAGCCGTACACTCACCCATACAACTACTAATATACCCACTCACATACCCACACAACTACTTACATACCCATTCACACATCCATCCAACCACTTATACACCTGCATACTCACCCATACATACACTCACACAGGCACTGACTCTCCAATATACCCACTCTCACACCAACTTATATAACCAAACACCGACTCAAACAGTCAAACACTCACCTATACAGCCACTCATGCTGCCACTCACTCACCCATCTAGGTACTCAAAAACCAACTCAACCATGCATAGAGCCACTCACGCAGCCCCTCATTTACTGATTCATCAACTCACACTCCCATTCACCCTCCCATACAGTCACTTATACAGCCACTCACCCACCCATACAGCCTCTAACACACCCATTCACTCACCCAAATAGCTACTTACACACCTACACATCCACCCATACACACACTCACTAACCAATACAGCCACTCACACACCCACTCACTCACCTATACCACAACTCACATATCCACTTATGCACCCATACACACACTCACACATCTAGTCACACACCATTACAGCCACTCATACACATTCAGACAGTCTCACAGCCACTCAGATGACATATGTTAGAAATACCATCACTGATTAGTAGTACAGTAGCTTACTATATATCTTTAAGTGTCAAACACGTTTACAAAATACTTTCACTCACTGGATGATGTCATCAGTGATGTCATTTGAGATGTTATCAGTGATGCCACTGACACTGTCATGAGTGATGTAATATGTGAGGTCATAAGAAGTGCATTGCGAGGGTTAAGTTATAGTTAGCTCATGTAACTATGACTGCTGAATTTTAATGGTTTTCGGCGAGTGAAATGTGAGCCTAGCTATAAAGTCCCTGTAAACTTTGTTTTCTTCAGTGAATATATTACCTACTGGCAGTCGCCAGTAGGTAGTTATAGGTAGGACCATGTTTCCATAGGAAAAGTGTTTTTTGACTTGGCTATATCGTTGGTGCCGTTTGATGAATCTTTATGACATTTTCCCCAAAAAAGTGTTTCAGTGATTCTAGTTGAGCATGGAAGGTTTTGGGGTGATCCGTGAAGTGGGGACTGAGAGAAACGGGGGATAAAAGAAAAGTGTGTTTTCCATGGTAATTCCCGTAGGGATTTTGAGGACTTTGGGCCAGAAAGCACGCTTTTTGTTATTTGGTATAAATCCGTTCAGTGATTTTAGAGTTATTAACAGAAAACCAAATTTGGATATCTAGAGGTGCAGTTCCTTTGCGAATAATGACGAGCTTGTGCAGAGATCTGCAGAGCTCTGATTGGCTGCCAACACTTCAACCAGGAATAGTTGGTAGCCATAAAAAAAACTGCAAAAAAAAGTAAAGGGGGCAGGGTACGAATGCCCTAACTTCCTAGCCGTGGTCCTGGGGTCCCACAAAGACCCCAGCAGGACAAAAGAGCATATTTTTCCATTCACACCACAATTTATCAATATTTGCGAATACTGCTGTGAAGTTTTAAAAAAACAAGCGCAGTCTCCCATGCTTGTTTATAATACAGCCCCTGGGTGGGTGAGGTCTCGGGGGCATACAGGGTTAAATAAATAAAATGGAGGGGGGCACATGGTGCCCCCTCCAAGGGCTTATTCATGCCCTGGGGAACACCACCTCCCGGGGGCTAATGTCAATATGAAGTGGGGGAGGCCATGCAGATCTCCCAATGCCCGACGAGTACCACCTCCACTGTGTCAGCTCCCATCAAGCTAAAGCAAACACTCTGCTTAAAGTAGAAGCAGATTTTTCATTTCTTTCCCTGCCCGCAGACATGCGGAAAGGGAAAGATATGAGAATATTGCTCTCCCATGCAGGGAACTGCATTTCCAGAAGCTCTCTGTGTGCAAGACCAATGCCGGCTCCTGCAGGAGGCAGTGAGCTGGCTCGGACCTCAGAGGCATTGAGGCTCCCCCGCGGTCCCCAACATGCACACTGGGTGCCCTGGGTGGGACATGGCTGGGTCCCATGGAATGGGATCCCCAGGGTCGAAATCAACCTAGGCAGGGATTGGCTGAGATAGGGTCCCTGCACGCAGAGACGGCGGCAGGTGAAGGGGCCTGAGTCACCATCTGAGGGAGGCGGCTGCTGGCAAGTGAGAGATTAGACCAATGCCATGCTCCAGCAGTGACACAGCAGAACAATGATAGGGACTTATCAAGGTCACTGATTTTGCCTTTTATCATGACCACATCCCCGACATTGACTTGTGGTTGTTATTATAACCTTGTCTGAATACATAGGAGCCGTCCTTGGACTCATACAAAACAACTTACTATTCATCATAGAACACGCCTCGTTTTGACTATTTGGTTGTTCACATCTATTGATATTTTGAGCAGCACGAGGCCGCCATTGGAAGTGCCACTTTGAAATGGAACATAATTTATTCGACATTCTCTCCCAGCACCAAGAAGTTTAAAACATCTCAGCCTTGTAAAAGTCACTGCGTGACGAAACATGTGTCAGCTGTCATCAATATATTGAAAACTGGAGAAAAATGATTTGTGGAACAAGACTATACTGAGAAATATTCAAACAGCATTTTTCTAATTAAAGAAAACCCTTTTGTCTGACATAAGTCCTTACGGTTTTAACCTCATTTGTTTCTTGAACATTTCACATGGAGTGCTGTGGTATTCCTTTCTCTTTGTAGTCTTGCCATCTTCTCGAGACAAGGATTCACGTTATCACAGATTTATGGATGAAGATGCTTGAGGAACAATCACATTATAGAAATTACATGCACATACGGTCACTGAAGACAATACCCCATGGTCCTTTATGCAGCTGTAGTGCAGAATATGCACGAGACATTTACCCAACGAGGTAGCACTTACTAATTAACCAGATGAAAGTACTCCAGTTGGGTAGACGTTTTTGGCAAAACTGGGGGCTCTTCTGGGAAAAAATGATGTTCCAGTTTGGCCTCGGTGCGCGTTTCACTGAAATTAAACCTCAATGGGAAGCACTTACAAATATAAACATAGGAGGTGCCCCAGTTGAACCTCTACTTGAGTAAAGCACAAGCGTTCATAACTTCTTGGGCTTGACAAAAGCAAATCAAATGTGTTTCCTCTTGTATTCCACGTTGGAAAAACAATCTGAAATCCTTAATGGAGGTGAATGCATCATTGATCTAATGGAGCACAATCTGATCTGTAGTGAATGTGAAGAGTGGTTTCTTTCCAGTCATCTCCTAGTGAGAGCATGGTTCTCCCTTTTAAATACCCTAAGTATGCAAATGCCCAAAATCCATAGCGGCACTCACACACTCACTCAGAGACCCACACAGGCACTCACACACCCCCTCACAGACCCACACAGGAACTCACCCACCCACTAACAGACCCATAGTACAACTCACATGCCCACTCAGATACACACAAGTACTCACACGCCAACTCATAGCCCCACACAAATCACACACCCATGTACAGACTCATAGCACCACTCACAAACCCAGTAACAGACCCACATAGCACTCACACACTGACTCACAGGACCCACACAGACACTCACACACCCACTAACAGACCCATAGCACCACTCACACACCCACTCACAAACACACACAGGCACTCACATACCCACTCAGCCACTCACACACCTACTCACAGACCCATAGCACCATTCACTGACCCAGTCAGAGATCTACACAGGCACTCACACACTCACTCACAGACCCACACAGGTACTTGTACACCCACTCACAGACCCTCACAGGTACTCACAGATCCATAGTATCACTCACACACCCACTCACAGGCACTCACACACCCACTCACACACCCACAAACCCACTCATACACGCACTCACAGTACCATAGTACCACTCACAGACACAAAAAGGCATATGCACACCCACTCACAGACCCATACAGCCATCCATAGAGCCACTCATGCACCCTCTCACAGACCCATACAGTCACTCATACACCCACTCGCTGACCTATACAGTCACTCACACACACTCTCAAAGTTTACAGGTTACAGTTAAAAAATAAAATTGTAAAAAACATCACAGGCACACACAGGCACACACACACACACAGTCCCAGACCCACACAGCCACTCACACACCCACTCACAGACCAATAGCATCACTCACAAACCCAGTCACAGACCCACACAGGCAGTCACACACCCACTCACAGACCCACACAAGCACTCACACACCCCCCACAGACCCACACAGACACTCACCCACCCACAAACAGACCCATAGTACAACTCACACACCCACTCACACACACACAAGTACTCACACACCAACTCATAGCACTCGCACACCCATGTACAGACTCATAGCACCACTCACAAACCCAGTAACAGACCCACATAGCACTCAAACACTGACTCACAGACCCATACAGGTACTCATATACCCACTCACAGACCCACACAGGCACTCACACACCCACTCACAGACCCATAGTGCCACTCACACAACCACTTACAGACCCATACAGGTACTCAAACACCTACTCACAGACCCATACAGCCACTCACACATGCTCTCACAGACCCATACAGTCACTCATACACCCACTCGCTGACCTATACAGCCACTCACACACACTCTCAAAGTTTACAGGTTACAGTTAAAAAATAAAATTGTAAAAAACATTGAAATTCACTGGAAAAACCAAAGGTTACAGGGACGTTTTATTTAAGAAATATAATTTTAGAAATTCATTAAAAAAACAAAGATTACAGGGATATTATAGTGAGGCTCAGATTTCACTCATATGAAGCCAGTTACCTGAGTAAACTATAACTTATGCCTCTGCAATGCACTGCTTATGACCTCACATATTACATCACTCATGACATGGTCTGTGACATCACTCATGACATCACTGATGACATCTCAAATGACATCACTGATGACATCATCCAGTGACTGTGAGTGTTTTTAAAAGTTTATGAGTGTTAAAAATATATACAAAGGTGTATTGGTGAATCAGTGGGTGCATGAGTCCCTGTATGGATGATTCAGTGGGTGCTTGACTGATTGTAAAGTGAGTGATTAGGTGTCTCAGTTAATGTATGGGTGAGTGACTGGTTGTGTGAATGTCTGTATCAGTCTGTCAGTTGGTATCTAAGTAGCTGTATGGGTGTGTGAGTGAGTACAGGACTGGCTGTATGACTGAGTGATTGGTTTTCTGAGTACTTGTATGGTTGTGTGTGTGGGTGGGTGAGGGTGTGTGTGACTGCCTGTATTGATGAGTGAGTGGGTGAGTCAGTGGCTGGATGGGTAAGTGAGTGCATGTGTGAGGGGCTGTATGGATGAGTGAGTGTGTGTATGACCGTGTGGTTGGGTGAGTGTATGTGTCAGTAGTATATGGGTGAGTACCTGGGTGTGTGACAGGCCTTATAGGTAAGAGATGGGGTATATGAGTGACTGTATGGGTGAGTGAGTAAATGTGAGAGTGGCTGTATAGGTGAATGTGTGCTTGTGTCAGTAACTGTATAGGTGAGTGAGTACATGCTAGCATCTGTATGAATAAGTGAGTGGGTGTGTGGGTATGAGTAAGTAAGTGGCTGTGCAATTGACTGTATGGGTGAGTAACTAGGTATGTGAGTAGCTCTATAGGTGACCTACTCAGTGTGTGAGTTGCAGTATGGGTGTATGAGTGGATAGGTCAGTGGCTTTATTAGTTAATGAGTGGGTAATTGAGTGGCTGTATGGGTGAGGGAGTAGATGTGTGTGTAATCTACGAATAAGTGAGTGGGTATGTAAGTACTGGTATTGGTCTGTGAATGGTTGTGTGGGAATGGGAGTGGGTGTATAAAAGTTTCTATGGGGGTGTGAGTGGGTGCATCATTGATTCTGTGGATGATGTCAACAATGATGTCATCAGTGATGTCATCAGTGATGTCACTGACCATGTCATGAGTGATGTAATATGTGAGGTCATAAGCATTGCATTGTGGGGGCACAAGTTATAGTTAGCTCAGCTAACTTTAACTGCTGAATTTCACTAGTTGTTTATGAGGGAAACATGAGCCTAACTATAATGTCCCTGAAACCTTTGGTATTTTCAGTGAATTTCTAAGGTTTTTTTAATTCCATTTCCTAACTATAACGGCCCTCTAACCTTTGTTTTTTTCAGTAAATGATTAAGGTTTTTCAAATTCTATTTCCTAGCTATAACATCCCTCTGACCTTTTGTTTTTTAAGTGGATTTCTATGGTTTTTTAAATAGTAGTCACAATGGCAGAGTAGTGGAGGAAGGGGGCGGGGCCTCCAACTACCTCTCAGGAATCCTGCTATGTCAGACTTACTGGAGGTAACAGAAGGGCTTCTGGGCTGCCAAGAACCCTCAGCATCCAAGAGGACTACATCACCCAACCAGCAAAAGTGCTAGGAGTCGCTTTTGCTGAGTGGTGGAGAAAGGTGGCATGGCCTCCGAACACCTCTCAGAAACTTCACTGTGTACAACTTACTGCAGATAACAGAAGGTCTTGTTAGCCCCAAAGGACACTCTAGAGCTAAGGGGACTTCATGCCTAAACCAGCAGTGCGCCAGGAGGTGCATTTGCAGAGTGGTGGAAAAAGGGGCATGGCCTCTGAAGTCCTGTCAGCAATCGCGCTCTGTGGGACTTACTGCAGGTAACAGGAGGGCTAGTTGACCCCCAAGGACCCATTGGAGCCTAGGGGACTTCATCCCCCTACCAGCAGTGCGCCAAGAGGTACGTTTGCAGAGTGATGGAGAAAGGGGGCGTGGCCGCTGATGACCTCTCAGCAATGCCGCTGTGTGGGATGTAGTGGAGGTAATAGGAGGGGTACTTGGCCCCCAAGGACTCTCTGCAGCCAAGGGGACTTCATCCCCTAACAAGTTGTGCTCCAGAAGGGCGTGTTTGTAGAGGGGTGCAGAAAGGGGGTGGGGCCTCTGGCGACTTGCTGTCCATTTATTTTTATTTATTTATTTTCTTTATAACGGGAGGGGAGGCTGACTGGCCCTTCCGTCCCTGGCCCTATTTTGGCCCCTGGGACCTCATCCCATGGGGCCCGGCCTTTTTAATAGAAGGGAGGGGGCTGAGCACCACCTGAGCCGATTTCAGCCCAGGGTCCCCATCCCCCAGGGCTCGATCTTTTTTTTAAAACTTTCAATTAATACTATGGAGGGGGCCCCGGGGACCCCATACCCCAGGGCCCAGCTATTTACAGATGGGGAGGGGGGCTGCGTGGTCCCCCTCCCCAGGTCGAATTAGGCCAAAGGGACCCCATCTCCTGGGACCTGGCCATTTAAAGTGGGTGCCTCCAGGGTACCCACTCACGACTGGAACCACAGGGGGAGCCACAAGATCCCTGTGGTCCATGCCAGCTCCCCACCTCCTGCAGGAGCAGGCATTGTTTTTGGACTGAGGGAGCTGCTGAACAGGCAGCTCTCTGTCCAAAAGCAATTCAGCTCCGCTTCCAGTAATTGAGAGAATTTTCAATGCTCTCGCTTACTAGAAGCAGAGCAGCATTTACTATGACTTGGCAGGAGTGGTAAAACCTCCCTCCAAGCCATAGCAAACAGCTATGTCCTGGGGAAGGGCACCCCGGGACATTGCAGAAGCTGGCCCTGGGGAGTGCCGGCCCCCCTCCTTTTTTTAGAATTTTCCCCAGGGAGTTGGTGGTCCCCAGGGCTGCGGGGCGCCGCACGAGCCCCTGCATTCAATGTAAGTAAGCCCAGGGCGGTTTGGATCCCTGGGCATGTAGGGGGCTCTGTGCACCCCCCTGCATTTTTTATGGCAAAGCCCCAGGGAGGTGGCGGTCCCCGGGACTGGGAGGGGGTCCAAGAGCCCCCCCTTTATTAAGTAAACATGCCCTGGGGAGGTGGTGGACCCCGGGGCGTGGGGGTGCCGTGCAGGTACCCCAGCATCATTCTAAACAAAAACCCAAAGTGGGTATTCCTACCATGTTCCCTTTTTCTTATTTTTTCCTTATTTTGTGGGACTCTGCTTCAAGCAGAGTCCCAAGATGGCTCCCAAATCTTCCTGGTTAAAGTGTTGACAGTCAATCAACTTTTAGTAAGATCCACGAGTCCACTGCAAGGACTTGCATCTCCAGATATCTATATTTTTTAGACTTTAACATCTCTGAAACTACTGATTAGATTTACACCAAATCACAAAAACCACACTTTCTGGACCAACATATAGCTTTGTGCCAACTTTAGTGAAATTTCTTTTGCCGGTTCGGGCTGTAGTCATGTTAAAAGAATGAAAAATCACCAAGGGCATAATATGGGGAAAACGTGTTTTGGGACCCCCCTTTTTTCTCGGCCCCCACTTGACGGATCACCCTGAAACATGATTTTCCTATGGAAACTTTATTCCTAACTATAACTACCTACTGCCAGTAGGTAATATATATATATGTTCAGGTGAGTGTGTGATGGTGGGTGTATGAGTGGGTGTGTAATTGGCTGTGATGGGGTGTATGAGTGGGTGTGTAAGGGGCTGTGTGGGTCTCTTAGTGATGTGTGAGTGGCTGTATGGGTGTGTCAGTGGGTGTGTCAGTGATTTTGCTGTATGGATCTGTGAGTGGGTATGTTAGTGGCTGTGTGAGGGCCTGTGTGGGTCTGTGAAGGGGTTTGTGAGTGGTTCTCTGGGTCTTTGAGTGGATGTAGCAGTGACTGTATGGGTATGTGAGAGGCTGTGTGAGTGACTGTATGGATGGGTGAGTGGGTATGTAATTGGTTGTGTGGGTGTTTGAGAGTCTGAGTGCGTCTGTGAGTTGCTGTATGTGTTTTTTAATTGGGGTCTGAATCCGCAGCTCTGCTGCGGCTTCACACGGGGGCTATGCTGAGCACCGCAGTGGCTCCATGGATCCTCACACGTGCAAATAAAATGTTTTGCCACAACAGACCCCTCTATCAGTCCCATGAGATCAGGATACTTCTATCCTGACCTCTTATATCCTATTTATACTTTATTTCTTCCCCCGTGAACCGTGTCCCGACTGACAAAATGGCGGCTGGAACTTTTCTCTCAGGTTGCAGTAAGCCAATCACAGCATTGCTGTTGGTGCGTGGATGCACAGTGGATCCATGTCTCTAGATAAACATAAATCTTTTTTCTTTAATAACTCCAAAACTACTGAACAGATTTACACCAAATTACAAAAAGCACTCTTTCTGGACCAAGATCTAGGTTTCTATCAAATTTGGGGAACTGCGTTTAACGATTCGGGCTGTAGTCGTGTCCAAAGTCTCTATGGGAAATTGCATGGGGGAAACATGATTTGGGACCTCCCCTTTTTTCTCGGCCCCTGCTTGACAAATCACCCAAAAACTTTCCAGACAGAAGCTGAAGTGAGTGGCAAACTGGTTTTGAAAATTTTGTGAAGATTTGTCAAATGGCTCTAAAGTTATTAGCAAAACAAAAAACACTATAGAAGCTAGCTCCTAACTATAACTACCTATATATATATATATATATATATATATATATATATATATATATATATATATATATATATATATATATATATATATATATATATATATATATATATATATATATATATAGATATATCAAATCCCAATTACTCCGTGTCAGAGCCCATACCTCCACAGGGCGGCCTCTGCGCACGGGGACGGAGTTCCCCGCCTACATCCAACCATCCTTCCTTGTCACAACAAAGAAGCGCGCCGCACACCAGACCTTCAGGATGACGAATGCTTTATTATCAAACAGCAGTTTGGCAGTTGGCTTTCAAGTCCATAAACCTTCCTTTCCTGACTCGTTTCGGCTTCCTCCAGCCTTGATCACAGGTGGGCCATCAGTGTGTTAGCAGTGAAGTCACATGACTTTTATACGTCATCTTGAACTACTAAATTCTCCCATGTAGTTCTATATTACTGCAATGCCCAGAATGCACCATTTTCGAAAGCGGAATCTCCGTTTTTCTGTAATTACTGCAAGTCAGTTTCCATTTAACAATCCTTATTTTGGGGACATTGCAATTTTACTTTCATATGCGAGAGCTTTCAATGTGCAAATTATCTGATTTAAATGATGCCTTATTTTCCATTCTTGTTAGCTTTATTCTGCATTCTTATCCCTTGAATCCATCATGATGGAAACAGTGTTCCTTCATGTTCCCTTGCCTCGCTTCACCTTCAAATAAAAGGTTGGGTCAGTCCCGTACTATATATACTATATATATATATATATATATATATATACAGGAGGTTGCTCTGTGAATGGCTAAAGCGGCGATAACAGACAAGTGTGTTTCCACAAGAACTTGCGTAAAGGAATCCTTGCAGCATGCGACCCACTTGGGATTGATTACTGGACTACCAGCCCCATGATGCAGTATGGCTCACATGAGCATGATTTGGAGATAAAATTAAAATAAAAGAGGGAAGTACTGAGAAGACCGCATGTGTGCTGTAATGTTTCCCTAGAGGTCCATGAGGAAGGGTTGTACCCGAAACGCGTCGGACCAGCGGAACAGTGGGGGCTGTTTCTGTCAATTGCCGTCAGCTTGGTGAAGCGTTTTAACCTACCTGTGAGTGCCTGCCACAGGGGTAACTCTTGCTTGTTTGTATTATGTGGCTGACCCGGCCATGGCGAGGCACCGCTGCGAGATCTTTGCAGATCCGCCTCTGTTTCCACTTGACAGTATGGCGGTACAGGAGGTTGCTCTGTGAATGGCTAAAGTGGCGATAACTGACAAGTGTGTTTCCACAAGAACTTGCGTAAAGGAATCCTTGCAGCATGCGACCCACTTGGGATTAATTACTGGACTATCAGCCCCATGATGCAGTATGGCTCACATGAGCATGATTTGGAGATAAAATTGAAATAAAAGAGGGAAGTACTGAGTAGACCGCATGTGTGCTGTAATGTTTCCCTAGAGGTCCATGAGGAAGGGTTGTACCCGAATCGCGTCGGACCAGCGGAACAGTGGGCGCTGTTTCTGTCAATTGCCGTCAGCTTGGTGAAGCGTTTTAACCTACCTGTGAGTGCCTGCCACAGGGGTAACTCTTGCTTGTTTGTATTATGTGACTGACCCGGCCACGATGAGGCACCGCTGCGAGATCTTTGCAGATCCGCCTCTGTTTCCACTTGGCAGTATGGCGGTACAGGAGGTTGCTCTGTGAATGGCTAAAGCGGCGATAACAGACAAGTGTGTTTCCACAAGAACTTGCGTAAAGGAATCCTTGCAGCATGCGACCCACTTGGCATTGATTACTGGACTACCAGCCCCATGATGGAGTATGGCTCACATGAGCATGATTTGGAGATAAAATTGAAATAAAAGAGGGAAGTACTGAGTAGACCGCATGTGTGCTGTAATGTTTCCCTAGAGGTCCATGAGGAAGGGTTGTACCCGAAACGCGTCGGACCAGCGGAACAGTGGGGGCTGTTTCTGTCAATTGCCGTCAGCTTGGTGAAGCGCTTTAACCTACCTGTGAGTGCCTGCCACAGGGGTAACTCTTGCTTGTTTATATATATATATTTTTTTTTTCCTTCAAACAAACGGTCCATAATCGGTGCACTTCTTTGCTTTGCTGGTGCTCGTGTCGAGGTCAGACCATACCTCGCTATACTCTGTTCCATCAAATATTCCACTGCACTCCAGAAGTCGTCAAGTTAGAAAAGCCTTTAATAAAGCATAGTTACCACCACCTTTACCACCACCAAACGCTTCGACCAAGAGATGGTCTTTGTCACGGTTACGTGAGTCCTTTTTTACTTTCACCCTTTATAGTGTCAAACTGTGTGCCCAGTTAAATTGCATTCTGGGACTTGTATTTCCAAGTTAGTCACAAGTTCCTTTCGGATGTTAGAATTACGCTTTCTTGATTCTTTTGCATCTATATATTGGCACTATAGTTCTTCCACTTGATGTTACAATTCACTGAGTAGTATTTTTGTTTTTCTTATGCGAGTGTATTTGACTTGCCTCAATCTTAATGATTCAGGTTGAGCAAACCTTATTTGCATTTACGTATGTGGTTGCCTTGCACTTATTATTTCCAGTTTCTTGCTCAATGATTTACGGTATAGTGCCGCTCATTTAAGAATTAGCTCGCATTTGTATATTTTGTTTGTGGTTGGTTTGTTTACGTGTGTAGTACCCAATTTTTAGTGCCTTTACAGTTCATGACTCATTATAGATGTATATGTAATTCTTCATCCCCGTTAAGTCCATCCGGAGTCTTTGTTTTGAACTTGATGATCAAGCGCGATTCCAATCTTCTTAGTTTGAGTGTGCGATTCCCTCCTCTTTCGTGGATTGGGACAGTTGCTATCCCGAAGTATCGTATATTTTCCCAGTTTGTTTTATGCTGTGTATGAAGATGTTTTGATATCGCATAGTTCATGTCTTTATTGTGAATAGCCCTGAGATGTTCCAATATCCGCTTACGTAGCGGACAGATAGTGCTGCCAATATAGCGGAGTCCACAGGTGCATTCAATCATGTACACAACATATGTTGTCTCACAGGTGATTCTTTCATTTATCATGAATGTTTTCCCTTTGAAATCTTTGATGTTTGCCACGGACTTTCCAATCTTGCACGCTTTGCATTTGTTACAGTGAACAAATCCTTTTTGTTTTTCTGTCAGCCATGTAGTTGATTTCTTTGGCGAGAAATGGCTATTTACAAGTTTGTCTTTCAAAGATGCCACTTTGCGATATGTTACATTAGGTCTGGGTCCAATAATTTTTCCGATATCGGGATCTTTTTCCAGAACATTCCAATATTTTTGCAGGATTTGTTTGATTTTGAAACTCTCATTGCTATAGGTAAGAATTAATCTTGTTATGTCCTCTGTTTTATTATTTACTTTCGCAATTAGAGTATCCGCTCTCGGGACTGTTTTTGCCCGTTCTAGACCTTCTTTTACATCTCTGTGTTTGTATCCTCTTGTCATGAATCGTTTTTCGGTTTCTTCAAAACTTTTTTCTGTGAATTCATCTGCAGAACAGTTTCTCCTCATCTTGATGAATTCCCCATAAGGGATACTGCTAATCAGATTTGCTGGATGAAAGCTTTTACCGTGGAGTATACTGTTGGTTGCTGTAGGTTTACGATAGACTCTCGTATGAATCTGACTTTCTTCTATATATACTTGGACAACCAGATATTGAATTATTTTGGAACTGATGTTATAGGTGAATTTCAAGCCTACATCATTGTTGTTTAAGATGTTAAAATATTCTTTGAATTCGCCCGGGCTGCCATTCCAGATGAGGAAGAGATCGTCTATATATCTCAGCCATAGTTCTATCTTGGCCGTATATATTTCATTTTCCTCTTTCCATGCTATGAATTTTTCCCACCACCCCATAGTGAGATTGGCATAGCTTGGTGAAAATGATATTCCCATGGCAGTTCAGCACTTTTGGGTGTACACCTTTTGATTAAAAAGAAATATGTTGTTCTTCAGGCATAGTTCCACCATCTCCATTAGCATCTTTGTGTGCTTCAATTCTTGGATGTTCCTTTGATGTAGAAAGTACCAGATTTTCATTGCAGTGATCTGCTGGTCACACCCTAGTTGTCAGTATGCTAGTATACACCCACATCACAACCATCCAGCACAGGCGTCACAGGACACGTGACCCTGCCAATAAAAAAGAACGGGCGCACGTGCTCGACGCCATTTCAGAGTTGCTCGCACCGGATGCACTGTGGCCGGCACAGGCACACCGGCACGGGACGGTGACTTTCGGTCCACTGAGGTACTGGTACCGTAACTGCTGAGCGGGTGTACAGCCTGCGGTGATGGCCCATCCCGGCGGTCTGGACAGCTCAGGGTTTGTGTGCCCTGCTGGACCACAGTGTAGGCCTGAGCCACTGAACAGGGAGGCCTACCACCACGTGCGTGGCCTCACTGTTCACTGAGTTAGTGGCCACGCAAGGACTGAGCGGGTGTGCAACCTGCGATGATGATAGGTGCACTTGTATGTCCTCTGGCATGGAAAAATCAAGACGCAGCACCAAATGTGAGACCTGTTGGCCTGTTGAGCGAGACTGCATGATGCAGAGGGTGCCCTGTCCGCGAAAAGGTGAGCAGTGAGGCCTGGGTGCGCAGCGGTGGGCAAATACGTCTGGGCGGCGGGAGTGGATACACAAAGGAGGCACAGCGATTTAGGCGTACGCAATCGTATATACTCTCCCATTACTAATTCTGTACTATGTTTAGATGTGGGAGCTTGAGGGCTCCACTAGGTCCCGGCACGTGGTTGGAGACACAGCACTCACTGTCCCTCTTCGTCTCTTCCTTTCTCTCCTTCACACTCTTTCTCTCTCTATTCTTCTCTCACTCTTTCTCTCTTTCTCTTTGTCTTCCTCTCACTCTTTCTTTCTTTTTCTCTCTCTCTTCCTGTCACTCCCACTGTTTCTCTCTTTCTCTCTGTCTTCCTCTCACTCCTTCTTTCTTTTTCTCTCTGTCTTCCTCTCACTCTTTCTTTCTCTCTCTATCTATCTTTCTCTCTCCTTTGATGGACGCATGACGCACAATCTTATCTTGCTTTTTGTCTTGCAGGCCTGCGATGAAGCGTGGCCATCCTGCAATCAACACTCAACCTGAATTGTGAGCTCCGCTCTCCGTGTGTACACAACGGGTGAGGAGGTTTCTTCGGCATGTGGTGGACCCTCTTCGACACATGCCGGTGGTGTAAGGTGAGCAGAGAGGCTTGTTTGCGCAACGGCGGGCAGTCACCTCCTGGCAGTGGGAGTGGATGGGGTGCAGCTGCCTGGGTGCGCAGCGGCACGCAGTCACCTCCGGGCAGTGGGAGTGCATGGGGTGCAGCAGCCTGGGTGCGCAGCGGCTGTCATACACCTCTGGGCAGTGGGAGTGGATGGAGTGCAGCAGCCGGGTGTACAGCAGTGGGTAGACACCTCTGGGCAGTGGAAGTGGATGGGGTACACTAGCCTGGATACACAAAGGCGGGACAGCGATTTAGGCATACGCAGTTGTATGTACTCATCCATTACTGATTACATTTTTATGTTTCAGATGACTAAGCTTGAGGGCTGCCCTATATCCTGGCACGTGGTTGGAGACACACCGGTGGCACAAAGGTGAGCTGTGAGGATTTTCTCCACAGTGTCAACACTCACTCTCCCTCTCCATCTCTTCCTTTCTGTCACTCACACTCTTTCTCTCTCTCTCACTCTCTTCCTTTCTCTCTCTCACACTCTTTCTCTCTTTCTCTGTCTCTTCCTCTCTCCCTCATTCTTTCTTTCTCTCTCTTCCTCTCTCACTCTTTCTCTCTCTCTTCCTCTCTGTCACACTGTTTCTCTCTCTATTCTTCTCTCTCACACTGTTTCTCTCTTTCTCTCTTCCTTGTATCTCACTCTTTCTCTCTTTCTCTGTCTTCCTCTCTCTCACACTTCCTCTCTTCCTCACTCTCACTCTTTCTCTCTCTCTCTTCCTTTCTCTCACTCTTTCTCTCTCTCTCTCTCACTCTTTCTCTCTCTCTTCCTCTCTCTCACTCTTTCTCTCTCTTTCTGTCTCTCACTGTTTCTCTCTCTCTTCGTCTCTCTCACTCTTTCTCTCTGTTTTCCTCTCACTCTTCCTTTCTTTTTCTCTCTCTTCCTGTCACTCCCACTGTTTCTCTCTTTCTCTCTGTCTTCCTCTCACTCCTTCTTTCTTTTTCTCTCTGTCTTCCTCTCACTCTTTCTTTCTCTCTCTCTTTCTCTCTCCTTTGATGGACGAATGACGCACAATCCTATCTTGCTTTTTATCTAACAGGCTGTGATTCATGAATCGACGTCCCCCCCCACACCACCACAGCTGAACGCATGTACAAACTGCGATGATGCGTGGCCATCCTGACAACGCCTGACAAAGTTGCTTCAGCACGTGGTGCACCCTCTTACACACACGCCGGTGGCGGAAGGTGAGCAGAGATACTTCTTTCCGCAGCAGCGGGCAGTCACCTCTGGGTGGTGGGAGTGGATAGTGTGCAGCAGCCTGGGCGCACAAGAGCGCACAGACACCTCCGAGCAGTGGGAGTGGATGGGCTGCAGCAGCCTGAGTGCGCATTGCCGAAACAGATAATTAGGCGTGTGCAGTTGTATGTACTCTGCAATTACTAATTCTATACTATCTTTCAGATCACTAAACGTAAGGGTGCACTATGTCCCGGCACGTGGTTGGAGACACACCAGAGGCACAAAGGTAAGCTGCGAAGATTTTCTCCAGTGTCAACACTCCCTCTCCATCTCTTCCTTTCTCTCTCTCACACTTTCTCTCTTTCTCTGTCTGTTCTTCTCTCTCATTCTTTCTTTCTCTCTCTTCCTCTCTCTCACTCTTTCTCTCTCTCTTTCTCTCTTTCTCTCTACCTCTCTCTCACACTGTTTCTCTCTCTCTCTCTCTTTTCCTTGTATCTTACTCTTTCTCTCTCTCACTCTTTCTCTGTCTTTGTCTGTCTTCCTCTCTCTCACTCTTTCTCTCTCTCTTCCTCTCTCTCACTCTTTCTCTCTCTCTCTTCCTCTCTCACACTATTTCTCTCTTTCTCTCTCTTTCTCTATTTCTTTGTCTTCCTCTCTCTCTCACTCTTTCTTTGTTTCTCTCTTTCTCCCTCACTCTTTCTCTCTTTCTCTTTCTCCTTTGCTGGACGCATGACGCACCATCTTATCTTTCTTTTTGTCTTACAGGCTGTGATTCACAAATGGTCCAGCGATGACACAACATGGCTGTACATAGTTTTATTTGTTGTTGTTTTGTTTTAATAAAATGTTTTATATGTAAATCCATACATGACTAAGATTCTTATTTCTCCAACCTAACGTGACTGTCACATTTGTTTGTGGGGGTTGGGGGTGAGGGGAGATGGCGGACAAGGAGCTCCTACTGGGGGATGTCGGAGCAGTGTTGGGTGTCCGACCTGCATGATCGTTGCCTCCATTACATCTGTTCTCAGAGACTTAAGAGCCGGTGGTCTGTCTCGTAGATGAAGAACTGCGAGCCGACTAGCAGGCTCATAGAGGGAGAACCGCAGCCCGTCAGTTCGCAGAGGAAGAGCTGCGGGCCAGCTGGCAGAGGAACACCTGTGGGCCGACTAGTATAGGGAAAGGTGCGGGCCATCGGCTTCCAAAGGGATAGCTGCGGAACACTGATGTGGGGAGAGGGAGCGTGAAGAGCGTATCTCGCAGAGAGACACCTCCGGTATATTTCCAGTATTGGCTTCACAGATACAACTGCGGGCCCGAGAACTCGCACCCGAAGAGCTGTGAGCCGACAAGTGGTTCGCAGAGGCAGACTTGCGGGCCCAAGTATATTGTTGGAGGTATGCTGTTGATGGTGGAAAAGGGTGCGTTACCTGCTAATGTAGGGAGATGCAGCGTGAAAGCGGTATCTCGCACAGACAGTGCTCCAGTATATTAAATTGCCCCCGGGACATTTCTTTTATATTTTCACTCGATGTGAGGCACAAGATGGCTGCTAACACTTCCTGGTTTGAATTGTTAGCAGCCAATCAGAGGCAAGCTCGTGCTCGGGAGTTAGGCACAGTCCAGATATATATATCTTTTTTTCCTTTAATAGCTCAAAAACTACTGAACGGATTTACACCATTTCCACAAAACAGCGCTTTCTGCACCAAGACCTTTCTCCCTGCCAAATTTGCAATTCTTTCTTTGTCACACAGTACATGCTCTCATCAAGAATGGAATCAGTAATGGCACAATTTCCCTGTTGCTCCACACATAAATACATGTAAAGAACAAACCAGAATAGTTACTTTATTTTTCAAATTGCAAAACTTCTCTCTATTGGTTATTTTTGAACTTTCCATATAAACAGTTTTTAAAACTTTAAGAACACATACAGGTGAGAAGTTCAACGTATTCTATCAACAAACTTTCTAGAACATTCTACGACACGTGCAGGTTAAAAGTTCATCATTTTTTCAAACCTAACGATATTTTTTTGCAACATTTTCTCGAACATTTAAGGGCATGTGCAGGTTAAAAGTTCACCATTGTTTTAAGTTCGAACAGTGCCTTCCAAATGCAAGTAGCAGGTGTGGTTGAACTGAGCAAATGTTATCCTATCATATGAACTCTACGTTGAAACTGCTTTTTATTAACAAATCACAAAGATGCTTTTCGACAAACTAATATGCACCCTACTTTTTAGTAAACAATGTTTTTCATCTCCCAATCAGTTATCGTTTTGTATGAGAAAAAAAAGTAGTTCCCCATCTTTAAACATATCTCTTATTCTACGAACGGACTGCATGAGCTACAGACATCTATCCATATCTTCCAGCTACACCTTCAAAATGCTAGTGTGGATCGTAGGACATAGCTATGTTTTCTGGTGCAAGAGGTATGCAGAACAGAGACGTATTGACTTAGACCTAGGTTTACAAAATGTGGACATTAAATGGTTTGGACAGAGAGGATTGAAGTGGCACCAATTACTCCCTTTGGTTAAAACATGTTTGCATCTCCAACTCCCTGACCTCATGATTGTGCACTGTGGTGGAAATGACCTAGGCACATTGACTGGGGTAGGTTTGCAAATGCTAATAAAGGACACCTTTAGACAATTGATGTTGCTTTTGCCTCAAACTGTCTTTGTATATTCCAATATATGCCAAAGACAGAAGTGGAAATGGTCAAACAAATTTTGTCCTCAGATTGAAAAATCTAGGAAGAATGTCAACAAAGCTGTGTCTGCATACCTCAGAGACCATAGAATGGGGTCGATCTACAACAACAACATACGTTATGATATGGCTGATATCTACAGAAGTGATGGAGTACACTTCACAGATCAGGGAAATAGAGTTTTTCTGAATAACCTGAAGCTGTGCATCCGCACTTATATGTAGCTCCAACTAATAAACACAAAGGCTCTTTTTAGAGCAGCTCTATATTCCCAATATCGGTTCGCAGACTGACAACTGCGATCCGGCTAGCACAGGGAGACCTGCGGGCCGTCGGGCAGCCTCGCAAAGGGAGAGCTACGGCCCATGGGCTCGGCTCGGACAGAGAGAGCTACGGGCCGTCGGCTCGCAAACGCAGAGCTGTGAGCCAATGGACTGGTAGTGTTTTATGGTTTAGGGTAGTGCAGTGGTGTTTGTGTAGTGTAGGGGGTCCTGCTGTGGGTAGTGTTTTAGGGTTTACGGTAGTGCAGTGGTGTTTGTGTAGTGTAGAGGGAGGTGCTGGGGGTACATTTAGGGTTTAGGGTAGGGCAGTGGTCTTTACGTAGTGTAGGGGGTCCTGCTGTGAGTAGTGTTTTAGGGTTTAGGGTAGTGCAGTGGTGTTTGGGTAGTGTAGAGGGTCGTGCTGGGGGTAGCGTTTTACGGTTTAGGGTAGTGCAGTGGTGTTTCTGTAGTTTAGGGGGTCATGCTGGGGGTAGTGTTTTAGGGTTTAAGGTAGTGCACTGGCGTTTCTGTAGTGTAGGGGTTGTGCTGGCAGTAGTGGTTTAGTGTTTAGTTACGTAGTGCAGTGGTGTTTGGGTAGTGTAGGGGGTCATGCTGGGGTAATGTTTTAGGGTTTAGGGTAGTGCAGTGGTGTTTCTGTAGTGTAGGGGGTCGTGCTGGGGGTAGTGTTTTAGGGTTTAAGGTAGTGCAGTGGTGTTTCTGTAGTGTAGGGGATCGTGCTGGCAGTAGTGGTTTAGTGTTTAGTTAGGTAGTGCAGTGGTGTTTGGGTTGTGTAGAGGGT
Organism: Calotriton arnoldi; assembly: GCA_963921515.1. Taxonomy (NCBI): domain Eukaryota; kingdom Metazoa; phylum Chordata; class Amphibia; order Caudata; family Salamandridae; genus Calotriton; species Calotriton arnoldi. Next base: position 381,131 of record CAWUFW010008044.1, read on the forward strand.
CGTGCCGACAGAGCTCCGAGCCAACGGACTGGCTTCTAAAGGCATAGCTGCGACCTCGTGATGTGGGGAGAGGCAGCCTGAAAGGAGTATCTCACACAGACACAGATGCCAGTGTTGCCTCGCAGAGGTAAAACTACACACCCGATGGCTTCTACACGGAGAGATGCGAGCTGACGGACTAAGTCACAAAATGGCTGCCAACACTTCCTAGTTTCAACCGTTCACAGCCAATGAGCCGTGAGCTCGTGCTCGTAACCCTCAGCCAATCAGATGTCAGAATTCTCAAATATCGATATCTGTAAAATTTGATATTTCTCAAAAACTACTGAACGGATTTACACCATTTCAACAAAAGCGCGCTTTCTCGACCACAACCTTTCTCCCTCACAAATTTGGCGTAATTCCGTTCAGCATTTTGACCTGTAGCCTTGTCTAAAGTTTCCTATGGAAAATGCATTGAGAAAACACATTTTGGGACTCCCCTTTTTTCTCAGCCCCCCCTTGACCAAACACCCGCAAACTTTCAAGATAGGAGCTGATCAAAAAAGAGAAACTTTTTTGAAAATTTCGTAAAGATTCGTCAAACTAAGCCAAAGTTATAAGCACATGGAGGGCTCCAGGAGAGGAGCCGCGCAACCCCCCTCCCAACATGAGTGAAGCCCTGGGGCTGCGGGGACCACAGTGGGCCCCCGCAGCCCCAGCGACCCCCAGCTATTATTTTTTAAGAAATGCCCGCTGGACCTAGCCCACCCGGGGACCTCATTAAAATAAAACGCGGGAACCGGCAACCCCAGCGCGAATTGCGCCGATTTTATTTTTTTTAATCAAAAATGCTTTTTTTGGCCCTGGGGTCCTTCTGGGACCCCCTGAGCAGGCCTAGGGGGTCAGGGTGTTTCTACCCTGCCCCCTTCTCTTGTTTTATACCTTTGTTTCTCTGTTTTCTAGTGACTCGCTTCTACCGAGCCACAAGATGGCTGCCAACACTTCCTGGTTTGGAGTGTTCGCAGCCAATCACAGTGAAGCTCGTGCACAGGACTTAGGCTCCGCCCAGATATCGAAACTTTTACTTTTCTTATTTCTCAGCAACCACTGAACGGATTGACACCATTTTACAAAAGGTCACTTTCTGAGCCAAGCACTACCTTTTTGCCAAATTTGGGGTAATTCCGTTCAGTAGTTTCGGCTGTAGCCTTGCACAAAGTTTCCTACGGGAAATTGATTTTTGACTCTTATTTTTTGTATTTCTCAAAAACTACTGAACGGATTTACCCCATTTAAAAAAAGGTCGCTTTCTGAACCAAGCTCTACCTTTCTGCCAAATTTGAGGTAATTCCGTTCAGCAGTTCGAGCTGTAGCTCGTCGCAAAATTTCCTATGGAAATTAACATGGAGAAAACGCGTTTTGGGACCCCCTTTTTCTCAGCCCCCGCTTGACAAATCACCCCCAAACTTTCAAGATAGGAGCTAACCTAAAAAGTGCAACTTTTTGCAAAATTTCATAAAGATTCGTCAAACGACGCCAAAGTTATTAGCAAACCAAAAAATGCTTTTCCTATGGAAACTAGGTTGTAACTATAACTACCTACTGGCGACCGCCAGTAGGTAATATATATATATCACCAATATTGTCAAAATTAAAGAATAGGTTGTTAATGCCCACTGGGGCAGCAAGGATTTTCAACATATACATGAGCCAAAAACAGTTTCAGCCCATTTGGGCAGAATGATTAATGCGGTACCACCATTTTTTGTCTAAAATGAATAATAAGTTGTTAAAGCCCACTGTGGCAGCAATGTTCTTAGACAAACATATTGGCTAAATAATTATTAGTCCGCTTCAATAGCACCAACAATGTGAAATAATGTTGTCGAAATTGAAGAATGATCTGCAATTGACACGTTTTGAAACAACTTTATAAATTTAATGACATGTATAATTAAATATTTTGTGCGAAATTACCATTTCAAAATGGATGTCAGTTTTCAAAGTAATATGATGGACCTGGTAGTTCTATTTTTATGTTCACAATTATGTGCACTATATGGTGATGGTATTAACAAACGCTGTTAACCCATGAACAAGGAGCGGCTGCTCCGAAACGCGTCGGGCGTTTTCGCTGGTGTAAACTTAAATAAATTAAGCGCTGAAAGGAACTGGGGCCCCGGCTTTGTTTTTTCCAAAAGAAAATGAAAGGATTGATTGACGAGGTGCGCGACCTCGCTGGGAGCCGCCGCCCCAAGTGGCAGGGGATTATGCGAATGGAGTTGGTTTTGGATATATATATATGTATATCCATATATATTACGTACTGGCGGTCGCCAGTAGATAGTTATAGTTAGGACCTGATTTCTATCAAAAAACTGATTTTGATTTGCCAATAACTTTGGCGTCGTTTGACAAATCTTCACAAAATTTTAAATACTAATTTGACGCTCACTTCAGCTCCTGCCTTGTAAATTTCGGGGTGATCCGTCAAGAAGGCCAAGAAAAAGGGGGTCCCAAAACACTTTTTTTCCATATTAATTTTCATAGGAAACTTTAGGCATGGCTATAGTGCTGAACGTAATTACACTAGATTTGGCAGAAAGGTAGCTCTTGATCCAGAATGCACTTTTTTTGTTAAATGGTGTAAATCCATTCAGTAGTTCCTGAGAAATTTAAAGATTTCTCAGATATACAACTGTGACTGCGGTGGAACAGCGAACCCTCCTGATCTCGTGCCTGAGATCTGATTGGCTGCCAACACTTAAACCAGGAAGTGTTGGCAGCCCCCTTGTGACTAGGTTGAACTGAGTCACAAGCAAAAACGTAAAAAACGAAGACCCTGACCCTTGGGCCTCTTGAGAGGGTCCCACAGGGATACCCAGGGCCCAAAAATCATATTTTTTTAAAATTTCAGTGGGATTTGCGTTGGATCCGCAAATCCGGCTGAATATTTAAAAGAAAAAAAGCAAAGCACGGGCTTCCGCGCTTTGTTTACTTTAGGCCCCTGAGTGGGCCAGGTCCCGGGGGCAATTAAAGATAAATATGTGGGAGCCCCCGCAGTCCAGGGAACCGCCACCCCAAGGGGCTAGCATACAAAAATGTGGGCGGGGGGCATGCATCCCCCTGCCCCGGGGACCACCACCTCCCCTGGGATATTTAAAAAATAGGAGCCGTAAATGGACCTGGGGACCACCACCCCCCAGGGCCGACTCCAGCAATGTCCCAGGGTGCCCACCCCCGGGACATTGCAGTTTTCTCCCACCATACCATAGAAAACAAGTGTGCTCACTTTGAACAAGCGAGAGCACTTTGCTCTTGCTTGGTCAAAGCAGAGCACACTTTGCTTTTTACACCCATGGAACTGCATGTTAGCAGCTCCCTGGGTGTGAAAAGCAATGCTGGCTCCCGCAGGAGGTGGGAGTCGGCCGGGACCGCGGGGGCTTTAGGCACCCCGGCGGTCCCAAAGGAGATGGCCATGCCCCGGGAGATGGTTTCCCAAATTGGCATGGGGCAGGGGGCCTTTAGAAATTAAATATAAACAATAGGTCAGGCCCCGGGGATGGGGTCCCGGGGCCCAAAAGGGTCAAGGGAAGTGGGGCCACACAGCCCCCCTTCCTCAAATAAAAAAAAAAATCCGAAAGTGGCCACTCACCGGAGGGCCCGCCCCCTTTCTCCACTCCTCTGCAAATGTGCCTCCTGGCGTGCTCTTGGTTGGGGGATGAACTCCCCTTCACTGCTGAGTGTCTTTAGGGGCCAACTAGCCCACCTGTTACCTCCAGTATGCCCCACACAGTGGGATTACTGAGAGGTGGTCTTCAGGCCACGCCCCTTTCTCCACCACTCTCTTAACGCGCCTCTCGGCGCACTGCTGGTGGGGGGATGAGGTCCCCTTGCCTCCTGAGGGCCTCAGGACTAAAGTGGGCTTCATCCCCGAAGCAGCAGTGCCAGGAGGCACGCTTGCAGAGAGGTGAAGAAAGGGTGATTTTCATCTGAATTTTCTATGCCTTTGAGTGCCCCTCAGTACTCTGTGGGGTGAGGAACCTCATATTGTGTCCCCCGTTAATGTAGAATTTCCTTTTTCAACACCAAAATAATTTAGATATTTTATATACTTTACTATTTCTATAAAGTCTTAGCCAATTCTCCAAAAACATTATAGCTACTTTGGTTTTCCTAATAGGTTTAATCAAATATATTTAGTGCATTTAGACTTCATTAGAATCAAATGTGAGTGAGATCAAATACAAATTTCACAAATAATTTATCTAAAAGTCGACCACTATAGATGAGAGCAAGATTTTGGACCAGCAATTTTTGAAGAGTCCAAGAAATACAAAGAAAAGTGCAGCAGTGTGCAAATACACCCCTTCTTCAAACTGTTGTATGTATTGTTTTGTGCCCGGGTTAGGCCCATGTATCATAGTCACACATTTTCCTTGTTTGTACAACAACATTACTGCTGTGACCTTTTACACATATTCGCATGCGTGACAATGTTGGATTTGTTTCTCTGAAACTACTTACATCTGGCTTCGCAGAACATTATCACGATGCCCCGAACATCAAGTATATGGCCTTTACGCACAATGTACAAATGTCGTTCTGTCTTCATCCATGGGGCGACAGGGCTATCTACATATCCATAACATTGCTAATCTATACATACATTGAAGGATACTTTTTATTATAAATAATAAGCATCTCATAGGATTAGCAGAGGAGGCACTTCAGCTGACACCGAGGGCCCTGCATGCTGAGACTTCACCGTGCAGTGGTCTGGTATCTCGTGAGGGGTGTCCAGATCATGACCAGGAAGGGGTCCTACATTCTTTCCCGTCAGGTAATGGGTTTAGATCATCCGTTGGGGGATTCTTGGCTTTACACCTACACACACTCAAGACACACACAGAGTAGGATTTGCATAGTAGGAGTACGCCTGATTACTACCTTGTATTATATGCCTGCATATATACACTGTCTTAGCACCATGGTGGAACTAAATTTGCTCTTTACTCTTTTGGTGCTCGTAATCACTTTCAATTGCTTGTGTCTACTGATTATCACAGCACATGTATTTTATACAAGAATAATGTTGGTTCAATAAATATATTGAAAACATCCCATTGGGTATTCCCTGTATATTTCTCTGAGAACAAAGAGCACGAGTGACTGAGCGGAAGGGTCCTGATCTATTACCACGATCCCTGAGGGGTCAGGGTTCTCATATTCAGTGGTTGCCAGAAACTATTTCCCCCTTGTTTTGGTTAGGGGGCTGGTGGTGGCACTGTGAGCTAGCTGGTCTCTAAGCCAACATATCCTGCAGGGGTGCTTGGAATCAGTCTAGGCACCTCACCCAAAGTTTATGTTGTCCAACAAACGTGCAGATCCTACGGATTAGTGGGAACTACATGTCAGAATAAATTCTGTTAGAGAGCCTCTTTTATTTCAGTTCAATTCTCAACCATAAGAAGGTTGCTGGTGCAACTCAGGCACCTTATGCCTGAGAGTATGACGACTGACGTCATCAAACGCTGTTGCAAAATCAATAAAAGATGCTTGTTTTGCTGAGGAATAAATTTCCCAGATGCAACTAATAATTCTATCTACCTTTCATTTTGATTCTGATCTCTCTATACCTCTTTATGCATAGGAAGAAAAATGCTTCCCTTGCATGAACTCATTTTATACAGCTTGTAAAGGCTGGCTTATATATTGCCATTAAAATTTGTCTTTGGTCGATGGATACCATAGAATGAGCTGCAGAATATTCAAGGAGGCTTCTAAATCATGAGTACAGAACATTTTTGTTTATTTATTTGTCATTTCAGTATTGAAAGTCACCAAAAATTAAAGCTTCATTAATAGAAGGCAGGTGGCGTATACTTGCTGTTGGATTTGCCGCACTCTGAAAGTCACCCCCAAACGTTTTGCCTTCACCCTCCTGTTTGCTGAACCTGTTTCTGTTAGCTTTTAGGACTCTGTGAACTTTACCACTGCTAACCAGTACTAAAATGCTTATGATCGCTCCTTTGAAACATGGTAACATTGGCTTACACTAAATTGGCACATTTAATTTACTTGTAAATCCCTAGTAAAGTGGTACTACCAGTACCCAGGACAGTAAATTAAATGCTACTAATGGGCCTGCAGGTAGATTGTGTCACTCACTTAAGTAGCCCTTTATGTCTGAGGCCTGCTATTGCAGCTTGTGTGTGGTGTTTTAAACTGGCAATTCAACTTTGCAAAGTAACACCTTTGCCAAGCCTAAAACTTCCTTTTTAATACATATAAATCACTCATAAGGTAGGCCCTAACCAGCCCCTAGGGCAGGGTGCTTTGTAATTAAAAGGTTGAACATGTACTTTTAAATTATGCATGCCCTGGTGTTGAAAAACTTCTAAATTGGTTTTTCACTACTGTGAGGCCTACCTCTCCCATAGAATAACATTAGCTACCTTACTACATTTAATACGTGCTAACTTTTGATGTGGAAGAGGTAGGAAACTCAAGTTGGGCGTCCGATAAATTGTAACTTAAAACCTTTGATAGTAAAGTTGGATTTTGAGCCACAATTCTGAAAATGCCACTTTCAGTAAGTTGGCATTTACTTGTCCTAAACATTTGGTGCCTGTATCCTGCTCCTGGGTCACATGACTAGGTGTAGTTAACTGTTGGCCTTTGTGTATTCCTCCCAGACAGCATCACTATACCATACCATACTTTCACCTCTAAGGTACAGGCTCAGCTTACACACAAAGGGCTTCACACTAGCCTACTGTGCCCCTAGACAGATTGGGACCAGAGCATGGAGGCAGGAAATTCCAGGCACCTCTGAACGGGTAAACTTTAAAATCTTCTCCACTTCAAAGGAGGCACCAGGTATAAATATTGGCCCCTCAGACCCAACTCTTCAGTACAGGACTGGACCTGTGGAATACACAGAAGAAGGACTGCTGTACTGCACTGCTGCAAAAAGTACTGACCTGCTGCCCTGCCACTTTGCTGCTCTGATGCCTGAGTGAGAAGGACTGGACCTACAACTTGAACCCAGGACCACGAGAGTGACTCCAAGGACTAGATGAATGGCCTCCTGATCAGAGTCTCAGTGGCAGAAAAGACCCCAACTATCTTGAACCCTTCACCTGGACTCTTCCTGCTGAGAGTCCAAACCCACAAACTGGTGCCCCTACAGTTCTGGACCCTTGGAAGAGGGGCTAAGGTGCTCTGCCAGCCCAGCTGTGGGGTTCAGCCGAACCAAAGCAGTGCAATGCAACTCCTCACAGCTTGCATTAGAACTGCCACTGCGTGACGGATCTCCAGCGCAGGACCTTGCTTTGCAGACCTGCAGCTCATCTGAACCAGCACTGCATGACGCATCTCTGACACAGGGCCTCATATCACAGCCTTTCTACGTCAGAACCGCTGCTGTACAACTCTTCCCTGACACAGGACCTTGCATCGCCGCCCGGAACGGCCCCTGGGTAGCGCAACACTCCACAACCAGGATTTAAGGTACATTTCTCTGTAGGACTAATATGGTCAATGTATCCAGTCGACTCACCATTGTGGTCACCCTGAACTTGTGACTTTGCCTTGGTCTGGCATAACAAGATAACCACAGTTAGCGCTTTGTGATTTTAAGCACTATATTTACCTAAATCTTTAAAATTGCACATCTCTGGTTCTACTAATTGTATTTTTTTATTGTTCTAGTCTCAAACAATTTATTAGAATTGGTTATGGAGGTTTCCGACTGCCTCGGGTGAGGCTGAGAGCGGGCATCGGGGGACTGAATCGGATCTGAGGCATTTTTACACTGAATGGGTCTACGAGGCTTGACTGCCTTCCAGTGGCGGACGAGTGCGGGCCTGGGAGACTGATTTGGGGCACCCTGGTGGTGTAATGTAGCTTCTGTCTGCCTTTTGACGTTGATCAAGAGGGCCAGAGGAGTGAGGGTGAATGGGTCGCGTTGCTCTTTGTTTTCAATAAAGAAGGGGAGGAGGCACTAAACTGAATCTGAGTTACCCTACGCTGCCTTAAACTGCAGGACAACTGGCTGCCTTCTGTGGCGGTATAGAGCCAACCAGGGTGGCTGATTTGGCCACCCCATCCCTTTGCCAAAAATTGAGAGCTACGTCTGGAGATTTCTGTGCTCTGGTAGAACAACCTATGTGCACTGGATATCAAAGGTGAGAGATTTTGAGTCCATTTTGATGTCTTTCTCTCTGGCCAGCACTACACCCTGTCCTACAAAATGTCTGAAGCCTAAAGTAAAGGAGGCAGAAAGAGGACTACCGACCAAAAGAGCTCACACTAAAGGGGGCGGCCATCTTGGTGTGGTGATATTAGGTTTGCTCCCTGCAACAACTGAAAGAGGACGAGACTCTCTTATACTAACAAGACAATGTTTCCCACCCGAGGCGGCCATATTGCAATAGGTAATTTTGCTTAGCACCACAATTAACAAAATATATGTATGTGTATGAATATATATGTATGTGTATTGTTGTGTAGTTCCTATAAAACCTATACAGGATCTGTGCATTCGGACAGCATACACTGTAGGATTGGTGTCGGACTGATTCTGAACACCCCCACCGGGTATGTTGGCCTTTGGTACCAGCTACCTCACAGTGCTACTAAAATCTCCTCTTACCAAGGAGAGAATAGTTCTTGGCAACCATCAAACATGACAACCCTGATCCCTCAGGACCGTGGAAACAATATACTACTTTTCAATCAGTAACTCATGCTTACTTAGTCTGTCTTAGAGAGGTACACAGAATAAACAGGCTGGGCGTTTTCAATAAGTATTTATTGAGCAGTTGTTATTCTGGTGTAAAATAGGTGAGCTGCAACAACCGTTAGACAATAGCAGATATATAGGATTAGAAGCACTATGAAAGTAAACGGATGGTAAAGCTCTACCACCTTGCAGTAATCATGAATACATACAAGTACATAAACTACATGATAATAAAAAGATGCGTACCCCTACGATGTCTCCCTAACTAGATGTACCTAAGTGTACCTAGCATGTGTGTAGGTGTTAAGCCAAGAATCCCTCTAGGATAAAGTCAACCCCATTACCTGAAGTGAGAGACTGTGGGACCCCGTCTTGGTCTCGAGTTGGACACCCCGCGAGGGATGTTAGACCACTGCGAGGTGGAGTGTCTGCATGCAGGAACCTCAGCGTCTCTGGTCAGTGTGTCGGCCAGGAAGTCCCGATCTCCTCTGTATATGTTAGCAAGATGTGATGTATATATACCCATAGGTCTCCCCAGGGGTCCTACCTCGCTGTATTACTATGTCGGACTAAGGATGACGTCGGGCATGAAGTTTATACATAGATATTATACAGGAGATGGTAGTTCCGCTGTGCTTCCGAGAATCCTCATGCATAATGTATGAGATTTCGAACTAGGGAAAACCCGCGTTCTGAATGCAGTGTTGTATCTAGGTAAAGGGTCAGTCCCTGTAAACCGTTATAAGTGCAATGTAGGGAAGAATATAGGTGAAGGGTTATGAAGCTACCTGGGCCTATATTATGGTACCTATATGGAATATAACAGTATCTAAAGGTGGTATATTTCATTACTCTCTTGTGACATCTCAACAACGAGCAAGTGTATCATTACACAGTGCTCCTATTGCTTGGAATCTAAAGGTGGAATATTACCCTACTCACGGGTGACACATCAACATCGATCCTTGATCTTCTCACATCACTTTTAAACTGTTTGCTATCCTCACCATGGCGCAACCTACCACTAGCTCCTCTGACATCCTGGCACAGGTAGGTCTTAATGCTTTTCAGATTGTCCACCCCCCTAATCTTTTTAAGAAATCAGCAAAGACCTTCAAACACAATCTGCTCAAAGGATTCCCTGAAATGCTCATCTCGGATACCAATTTCTACACGTCAAAGGATGTTGTGGTTACCAACCTAATTTTCTACACTACCAGAAGAGCTCCAAACCAATGACCAAAACCCCTCATGGTTTCCGAATAACCATATTACCCTCACCAGACTTTAATGCTGATCTTGCCATATTCCTCTACAATAATGGAAACATCCTTATACAAGCTTCGGACCTGAATCTTGAACGCTTTGAGAGAATCTTTACGAGGTATAAAAATGCACTATATAGTCCCTACTAGTCTACATAATCAAAGTCTCCCCTCAGCTGTGGAACCTTTAGTTTCTTCCTCCTCCGTATTCACCTACTCCGCTTCCCCCTCACTCCCCCCGAGCCGGTCTGACATACCAGATGGTGAGTGTAATACCAACAAACCTAACCCTGATAGGTCAAATCAAATCTTCCTGTATACCAAAACAAGTGCTTTTCCTACCCCTCACCCAGCCTAACACTCCAGTACTTCACCCGCGAACCCTCAACTTCCTGTCTCCTCTCCCAGTACCTACCCCTTCTCACAGGATAAAGCCACTTTGCTCCCTACCAAACCTCCCTAAGGGTTGTCTCTTCAACTAGTTACCCCTAGATCTGCCGTCCACAATGCCAACCCTCCCCCATTGAGGATAATATGACTGACCTCAAGCTGGATCCCGTCCCCTCCCTCAATACGTTCCTTTGCATCTGCGAGGAAAATATTTTGCCATCCAACACCCCTCTCCCTAAGGGGTCCCATCCACTATCTACTCCTAGAACGGCTAGCTTGCCCCACATTGAGGATAAGCTGGCCGACCTCAAGCAGGATCTCCAAACTGTTAAGGATAACCTGCAGACCCTCTTACATTTCTCTTTGAAGATGGAGAAGTTTTGGAACAGCAAGGGATAAACACCGCAGGAGGGAAATTTCTTCTTCCAATAGCCTGCTCAGCCTAGTCCGGAGAACTCGGCCTTTTCCAAATCACCACTCCAGGCCCCATCGGTCTATGCACCATATGTCTGATGATGACACTCTCTCCCTTCTTCTATCTTACAACGGCTCTTGTAGTGTCTCCTCACACTCACCACTCAACATCCAAACTATATCCTCTGACCCGTTTAGAGAACCAAGTATTAACCTGAGATCTGTGAACAAGAATAACCTACTACTGGTCGCCACTTCTCACCTAGAAGTGGTAGCAACCAACTTGCATATCAAATCGATGCTTCTCAACTGCAGGTCAGCAGTGAAGCATGCAGCGGATATCTCGGACCTTATCATCACGCAAGAATTGGACCTCCTGATCCTAACGGAAACCTGGCTTAATGACACCTCCTCCCCAATTTTTGACATCTTAGTCCCTCCTGAATATGACATTATCAGACTTGATAGACCTGTTAAAGTTGGGGGTGGCATTGCTTGCATCTATCGCTCCATCCTCACGTTGCAACAGGCTCAAACTGCTATGATGTCCTACTGTGAACACCCAGACATTGAAATCTGGAACAATGGCAAGATTATCTGTTTTGCTCCACATGATATATAGTCCCCCAGGAGATAATCTGCTATTCATCGAGCAAATTATGGAGTCTATTACCTCATGCTCTGACCAACACCCTAACCATATCTTCCTCTGGGATTTCAACCTACACTAAACACATGATCCCTTATTGTGCTCCTTCAAGGCTTTCCTCTCTGACCTCAACTTCACACAGGACTCCAAGGGACCCATCCACAACAAGGGCTCCACCCTTGATCTTATCATAGCTAAAGATAACATCATACAACTTGATGACATATCACCCTGTGACTGGTCGGATAATTACCAAAACTCTTTTCACATCCTGGAAAAGGTTCTGGTCAGACTAGGTCAACTGCTCAAAACCAAACAGCTGGTTCGAAATCTGAGAGACATCAACATTAATGATCTAACATCCATTAGCAGAAATCTTCTTCCACCACCCCCTAACATGACTAACCTGGATTACCTTACGGATCATTACATACACATCATGGCAAATATTTTCGACACAATTGCACTGAAGCAACTCAGAAGGATTCCGATCAAACAGTCCAAACCCTGGTTTAATGGCTCCCTAAATAAGGAATGTCGCAAACTAAGGGTTACGGAGAGACTATTGAGAAACTCACCCTCCATTACGAGCCTCAAACAGTTATGGATGACTAGAAGCTCATATAACAAACATATCCGTAGTGCCAAAACTGATCACTTCAGGGCACAACTTGACAGCGCCAAAAACAGACCCAAAAAACTATTTGAAATCATCAAACAACAAGCTAACCACTCTACCAATCTACTCTCTGCACCCAAGATCTCTTGCCCCAGTGGGGAGGACTTTTCAGCACACTTCACTGAAAAGGCAAAAAAAAAAATATTTGAACTGTAACGTGCCTCACCTAATCTGCTGTTTCTGACCTCCCTCTCACCTTCATCTGGGCCAACGTTAGCAACAGCACCTACTTCCTACCCCACAGTTTACCCTCCTAAAAACAATGCATCATGGAATTCCTTTCTACTTCCAGACGATGCGGAGCTGCTCCAATATGTGGCCTCTTTAAAATCTTTCAATCACTTCAACGATCCTCTTCCCGCCAAAATTTTCAAAGAACTCAAATCGGCCATTTTTCCACTCTGGTTCCTGATTATTCACCAATCTCTCGTGCAGGGTAGAATTCCTGATTGCCTCAAGATGGGTCAAGTCACTCCCATCCCAAAAAAGCCAAATGCAGACTTAGCTGATCCTAACAATTTCCGTCCAATTACTAATATCATGACTTTAGCCAAATTGCTCGAGAAATGCGTTCACACACAGCTCTGCACCCACATCGAGAAGTTTCAGCTCCTTGACCTTTACCAGTTAGGTTTCAGAGGGGGTCACAGTACTGAAACAGCCCTAACTCACATCGTTGATGACGCCTTGAGATCTCTTTACCAGACTGTACCTTGTCGACTGATCCTTCTTGATTCGTCCTCAGCATTTGACAAGGTCAAACATGAAAACCTGATTGCGCTTCTTTAAAAGTGGATGGGGATATCAGACCCTGTCTTAAATTAGTTTGCCTCATTCCTACGAAACAGAATGCAAAGAATTAAAGTTAACCACTCCCTTGCAAACAGTACCCCGGTCGTAATTGGAGTGCCTCAAGGTACCACACTCTCGCCCACGCTTTTCAACCTTTTCATGGAACCACTCTCCGAAATTCTGAACCGCTCTAACATTCAATACCATATGTATGCTGATGACATTCAATTCTATTTGAAAATCTCTTCGCCAGATGACATAAAAACTCTAAACTGTGCGATGCTAAAACCTTAACAATGGTTAACTCACGATCATCTTTTGCTAAATACTCTCAAAACAGACTTCCTGCTGATTGCCCCCCACAATCACTCTGCACCCACTGAAGACTGGCTCAAACAACTTACAGTGCTCAACTGTACCCCTCATGTTGTTGACTCTGCGAGATCTTTAGGTATAACTGTGGACAAATAGCTGAATGTGCAAGATCACATCAGTGCAACTATAAGGGGAGCCAATCATCAGCTCAACACATTAAGGAAAATCAAGCCATTCTTGCCTTCTGAGGACATTCAGTCTGTAGTCCAATCCCAAGTTATCTCAGGCTTGGAATATGAATTGGTTACCCTAGCTGGGTTACCTAAAGCCAGATTGGTATTTCTTAGAGCCACTCTTAATTCTTCGCCTAGACTCATCAATGGTTCCAGAAAACATAACCACATCACACCAGACCTAATGCAACTAAACTGGCTGTCTATCGAAGCAAGGATCCGTTTCAAGATAGCTTGCCTGATACACAAAGCTATTCACTACAACACCCCTGTTTACCTGGCAAAAAAACTTGAACTATCTGGGTCGAATCGGAACCTAAGAAGCTCTAACACCCTACTGTTGAAACCTCCCAAATTGAAAAAGAAAAGAACATACAATCGTGCTTTCTCTGGTCTTGCGCCAAGAATATAGAACGCTCTTCTTCCCGAGATCAGATTAAACCCCTCTACCGCCTCATTCAAAAAACATATCAAATGGTTACTCCTCAATGACCATCTACAGCAATAGTCTCCCATTACCATCTTAACTATCTTCTATTTCCTGTTGACACTCTTTCATACTTTTGCTCAAAAGTTCTAATTTTGGCTCTTCACGTGCCCTATGAGATTTGTTGCTCTTCTGAAGCTTTACATGTCCCACAAGATGGGTTGTTACCTCAGTTCAATATTGTAATTCTGTTTTTACATGTGCTCCTTATGACCTTGTTGCTTTTCTGGTACCTCACATGTCCCTTTATGATGTTGTATTCATGCTTTTTCCTCCTTCCACTTTCCGCTTGTTTGTACAGTTCTCTGATACCCATACGGATCTTGTTCACGCTTTATAAAACTTATTAAATAAATGAATTAGAATTGGCTCTATGTTTCTAAATTTGCATGGGATTTTTCTTGTGTTGTGTTGTCACTTTATTACTGTTTGTGTGCTGCATAAATACTTTACACATTGTCTCTATGTGAAGCCTTACAGCTTTTGTGCCATGCTAACATTGGGTTAAGCACAGGTTGATTTAGTGACTTTCCTGGTTCTCCTTGATGGGGATTGTGTCTGTTGCTTGAACAGGGTAAACAACCCCTCAACCAACAATCAATTTCTCAGATTGGTTGAACCGGTGGGATACAATACATTTGTTTGTACAGTGCCATACAGTGATTAGTGTAACACTAAAATCCCAGATAAATAATTGACCCCATAGTTGACACCTTTTTAAATTCTCCTTAGTTTCTGATAGGCTATCTTTCTCCCTCTTCCAAATTTAATCTTTCCCACCTCCTTTTTGTCTACAATGGAGATGGTGCTGCTCAATGTTTACAACCTCAGCAGGGCTGAGCTGCAGAGTCTATGCAAGGAGAGAATGCTGAATTCAGGAAAGATTTTCACAAAGCTGAAACTTCAAATAGTCCTCTGTGCCTATGAAGAGGTGAAGAAGATGCTGTCCAACCCAGAGGAGCTAGAGGATTACAATCCTGAAGAGGAGGGAGTGGATTCCAGAGCTCCCAGAAAGTGGGGGCACTTGCCTACCAAAATGAAGCCCTTTGTCAGGGCAGAGAGCAGTGTGTCTTCCCGTGGTGTGTCCCCAGAGGAGCTAGAGGATGAGAAAAGGCAGAAAGGGAACTCAAATTGCAGCTGCCCAAGATGAAACTGGTAGCAGAGGAGAGAAAATCTGAAGCTGAGAGTGCCTTGGCAAAGGAAAAGGCTGAGGCTGACAGGGCCTTGGCTGGGAGTAAGCTATTGCTGGAGCATGAGATGGGCATGAAGGAGATGGAGCTCAAATCCAGGCACACTTCAGAGTCCAGCAGCAATGGTGGCAGTAATACCTCAGTGTCCATTGAAGAAAGGAAAGTTCTCATCACCCAAGGATCTGGTGCCTAACTTTGTTGTGGGCGATATCATGGATAAATGGGTTGACGCCTATGACAATGCTCTGGAGATGCACAGAGTCCCTGTGGCAGATTGGGTGGGGGGCAGCTCTGTAGGCACATTCCCAGTGAAGGGAGGGATGTTCTGTTAGTCCTAGGAAAGGGGACAGGATGAAGCATCCCATCATGAAGGACCCTCTCACCAGGAAGTATGGGCTCATCCCAGAAAAGTATAGGCAAAGGTTTAGGGACAGCCAGATGTAGCCCCAACTGTCCTGGGTAGATTGTGTAGACAACCTTTGCAAGGCACTGGATGGTTGGGTGAAGAGCATTGGTGTGAGTGATTATAAAGGACTGTACAATTTGATCACAAGGGAGCACATGTTCAGTCTTTGTTTTACAGAGCTGCGCCAACACCTAGTGGATAGTAAGCTACAGAGGCAGACCTCTGGATCAGTACCATGATGTCCAAGAAGGCACCTGGGAGTGGCCCGAAGAGGGGTGGTTTGGGTTCCCCTCGACAGAGTGGGGGGGGGGGGGATTAAAGTTGACCCAGACAAGTCCCAGAGTAAGGTGGAGGAAAAGGTTCCCTAGCCCCTTAGGAGAAAAAGGGGGAAGGTTATGGTGGGCGGTGGCCCAGGGTGCCCCATTTCCAACCTTACTGCTTTGAATGTTCCCACTTAGGACACGAGTAGGGGGACAGGGGGATTCACTCTGCCCTAATTAACCCACCCACTGGTGGGAATTCTGCAGGAGTGACCAATGTGGCCTTAGGGGGAAGTAGCCCCCAGGTCAGGTCATTGACCATGCTATGATATCCCTTAGCTGGGAGGTAATTTCAGAGGTTGAGCTTGTGATCCCTGAGGGTAGAAGGTATCACTTCCATCAGGTGATGGTGAATTAGATCCCTGTCACTGCTCTGAGGGACACCAGAGCTAGCCAGATAATGGTAGTGGAGAGGCTGATTTCTTCAGAGCAGGAAACCAGCCAGGTGTGTAGGGTAACTCAAGCCCAGGGGTAGGACTTTTTCCACCCCATGGCTCTGGTATCCCTGGAGTGGGGTGGGGCGGTGACCAGGAGGAGGGTCATAGTTAGTACCCAGATGCCTATTGACTGCATTCTGGAAAATGAGTTGTCACTGGTGTTAAAGGAGCTGGGAGCGGTGGTCACCCAGGGTGCCCTGAAATCTCAGGTTTTGGGAGTATCACTCCCAAACGAAGAGTACAGAAGCCCAGATGCAGGGCTAGGGTAGGAAAGGCTCAGCCCTCACCCCTTTTCAGCCTCAGGTTACAGACCCTGGGCTGGAGAACCAGTCTCAGGCTACCACCCCTAGACTGGTGGGAAGGAGAGTGGAGGAAGGGTGGCTAACGTCCGGGGCCATTGCCCCCCACTTTGAGAAACCTCAGAGGTCAGAGAACCCTTTATGGCTAGGGCCTGGCCCTTGAACCTGATGGCTGTCAGTGGTCTCTGTTGGTTGCTATCCGTATGGGCAGAGTTTTCCATGGGTTGGGGACAGAAGTCAGATCCAAAGGGTGGAATGGGTCACATCACTTTGTTGGCCATGGTGGTACTGTCTTCCTACTTTGATGCATCTGTGAGCAAGGTAAAGTTAGGTATACCATCTGTTAGACCTGTCAACCTTAAGGTGGTACTCCCCCAAACTTTTCTGCCTACTTACTTCCAATTATTTCTGGATTTTGTCTTTGTTGGCGTTAGGTCTCTGTGCTCTTTACCACTACTAAACAGTACTAAAGTGCTTGTGTACACTCCCTTAGTCCCTTAGCCAAGGTTTGATTGGCACATACCTAATTAACATATTCAATTTAGGTATGCATCCCTTATAGAGTGGTATACCATATACCATGGGCTGTAAATTAAATGTTTACTGTGGGCCTGCAGCACTTATTGTGCCACCCACTTAAGTAGCCCTCCAAAACATGTTACAGGCCTGCCATTGCAGCCAGAATACAGTATCACATGGTCATGTTGACTTGGCATTTAAACCCCCTTGCCAAGCTTAAACTCCCCTTTAATTCCATAACAATCACCACTAAGGTAGGACCTAGGTTGCCCATAGGGCAGGCTGCTGTGTAATTAAAAGGCTGGGCATGTACCTTTCAGTTTTACATATCCTGGTAGTGAAAAACTCCCCAGTTTAAATTTTTAACTACTGTGAAGCCTACCACTCCCATACAATAACATTGGGGATTCCTTAGTACATTTTACAAGTTGGATTTTTCATAGGGGTGGGCGGAGTTCATGGAGTTTTAATCTGCGGAATTCTGCGGAGTTACATAAAAACTCCATGGAATTCCGTGGAGGTCTGCTCATACATGAAAAAGTGTGGAGTCATTCTGTGGAAATCAGAATGCATGAGACAATATGCTTGAAGGCATTGCACTTCAAAGCGAAATGGAAGGGCTCAGATGAAAGAGATAGCCCATTTAAAGGTTTTGGTCCCATATCACTGTATTTCAATTAAAATATTGCAAGTTGATTATTTGTGGGCAGTCATTCAGCTCCTACACATACAGATAATAGAAACACTTTGACATAAATAGAGGGGCGAGAAAGCAACAGCTCAAATGCGCCGATGAAGGACGTTCGAACCGGTGCACGACTAGACTTCAGTATTCCATTTCTCTCCTGTAATATGCACTAATAAAGAGGCTGGAGCATGCAGAAACCATTAGACTGTGTCCACTAGTTTGTGACTCCACATACAGGGAGTGTAAGGTGGCGAGCACAGAAGGTATCCATCAGCCCTGCGTACCCATAAAGACTTTAAAGAGGAGCGCAGACAGAAGGGCAGTAGACAGTGTTCACCAGCCCCAAGTGCCCGTAGACAAGTATTGTAAGGCAGAGAGCACGACCCGGACTGTAGACGTGTCCGCCAGCCCCGTGTGCTGCCCATAGCATAGACAGAAAGTTTAAGGCAGAGTGCACAGCAAGAACTGTAGTGTCCACCAGCCCAGCATGCCCACAGAGTGTAATGCAGTGCGCCCAGCCAGGACTGTACTCACCAGGCCCAAATGGCATCCCACAGACCATCTTCAGGAGTGATCCTGATTATTGGGCAACTCCGCTAGCGGGGATTTATAAGGAGATCGGTACAACAAATACCCTTGCCCTTGAGCTGGAAAGGGTCAATTATCAATCCGATCTTTAAGGGAGGCGACAGGTCAGACCCGGCAAATTACAGTCTAATTGCACTAATTGATGTGGAAGCCAAATATTATGCATCATTAATCCTGGAGTACCTGGTAGAATGGTCCAATACAAACGGGCTGATTCCATTTAACCAAACAGGATTTCGCAAAGGGTGTGGCAAGACAACAAACATTTTAGCCCTGGCCATAATAGCGGACAAGAGCAAACACCTGCAAAGAAAACTACAACTATGTTTTATAGATTTTAAAGGCGCATTCGATCATGTAAACCGTGGTTTGTTATGGAGTAAATTACAGAAATTGGGCCTCCCAGAAACAATACTACGACCCATAATACAACTGTACACATGCACATGGGTCCGTGTAAAAATAGTAAAAGGCACAAAACTGTCAAGGAAAATACAAACAGAGATCAGATTAAAACAAGGATGTGTATTAGCCCCCCCATCTATTTAATCTATTCATGGCAGATCTCTCACCACGATTGGACCAGGCTAATTCACATCCTCCATGCCTGGGCACATTGCCCATAATGCACCTCTCATATGCAGATGATATAGTCCTGCTTAGCCTAACCAGAGTTGGCTTACAAAGAGCACTCAACAAATTATCAATGTTCGCCAAGGCTAATGCTCTGGAAATCAACATCACAAAAACTGTGTTAATTACGAATCACCCGGGACATCAACATCCACACAAGCTGGGAGAAACGAGCCTAGGAATAGTTAGTACATATAAATATCTGGGGGTATACATAGACAATCAATTGAATTTCCAATTTCACAAACAATACCTGGAAAAAAAGGAAATGGCCTTATTTATGCATTCTGTTCACTTGCAAAAAAACTACAGGGCCCATCTTTTAGGCCGCTACTAGCAGTAATGGCTGCAAAACTATTACCGGCAGTAACCTACGCGAGCATAGCTTTGAATGGCAAGGATGCAAAACTTCTAGACTCTCTGCAAAGACGTATAAAAAAGTCTTCTGCCTACCTCAGAATGCATCCCCGGCTCAGGTCCGACTGGAATTCGGTCTTATCCAACAGGAGACAGGGAGAAAATACGCCGCAATTAATTAAAACCTGGTACAAACTTTGGCTGAACCGATCCAATGTTTTACATGATGCCCTGTGCAGAGCCCAGGAAGACGATCCTAGTTCAAGTTACAGCAAATTCTTGAAAACTGCACTGAAGGAAACCAATATAACAGAACTCTGGGCTCAGAACCCCTCCTTCCAAGTCTTCCGCAGAGTGACAAACAAAGCGGCCAAGCTGCACTCATTATTAGAAGACAAAAGTACATTAGCTAAACGGTCCCATGTCTGGATGGTTCTTCAATCCTATAGATCAATATGGCCGGCGGAATACTTAAGTACAACATATTCATCTCACCTGAAACGAAAGCTAATGGTGATCAGATTTGGGGTATTATCAAGTTTGGCCGATCAACCTGCATGGAAGTATAAAGGCCCCAAAACATGTAGCTTATGTGGCGCAGCATGGCAAGATTTTATTCACCTCATTTGTGTTTGCACCTTCTTAAAAACCATCTGGGTTTTGCTACTAAAAAAAGCTTTTAACGATAGGGGTATTCGAACCTGCAGATCGGCCATCATTAAAGGTCTAGTACAACAGATCCCCAATTGACCTGCAAGTTGATGACATTTTTGTTACTTTACGAAAAGATCAAATGGCCGAAGGAGATAAATCCTGCCAGTCTAGTTGAGTCCAACGATCCGCCAACCCTACTGAAAGTCAAATCCGCTGCATAAACGCCTTTTAATGAAATACCAATATCGTGGACAATTTTATGATATAGAATCATGTTCCGTTTTTAATTCGTTTACATGATATGAATTCTGTTTTTTTTTTCTTTTCTTCTTTTTAGGGAAAATAATTATATGTCTTTTGTGATATTGTTATGTTTTTTATTAACTTAAACAATAAAGCATTGAATTACTCACCAGTAAAGTTGTGCATGGGGGCTGCCCTCGCTGCCCTCTCACTTCAGCTCAGACTCCAACTTTCACTCTCCGGGAAACAAACAGCTTTCACGTGAAAGTCTTCACAGGACAACAAGCGACAGCTTCTCATAGGGTAAGTCCTGCTGGCGAGGGGATGGAAAACGAAGTTGTCCCTGCTATGGGCGCCAAACCCCCCAGGTGGCAATTCAAACCCGCCATCCCAAACCGACACACACAAATCACGTTGGTGTTGTTGTCTGCAAGTGCAGATCATTTATTTTGTCTTGTACGCTCTTCCCCACAGAAGGGCTGTGTGCTCATGCATCTCAGTCTCGACTTCACTAGTCTTGATGGACTCAGGGCATGCAGAGGGCCACTGACGCCACGTCCAGGAGGCTTCTAGAGCAGGGCTGCCTAGTGGAACAACAGTGGAACGTCTATTGTGGCACCATGGCGCCATACAAGCAATTTGTTTTCTACTTTTTGGTGGGCGAGTTTCGTGCTTCCTGCCTGATGTCACTGGTAAACTCTGCTACGTGGCGCAGGCAGAGTTTTTGCCAAACTCGGCTCTCCAAGCAAAGTCCGTGAACTACGCCGATGGAGTGGAGTTTACAGCCCAGGCTAAATTTTTCATTACAATTGTGAAAATACCACTTTTAGGGAGTTAGCAGTTTTCTGCCCTTTGCCCTTTGTGCCTGCAGCCTGTCTTGGTTTACATGATTAGGTATAGTTGACAGTTAACTTGTTTTGAATTTCTCCCAGTAACAACAGAGGGATTTGGTGTGCCTCAATGGGCCATCTGCTGGCAGGACGGGGGTGGAGATCTGCACAGCCCCATTTACAACTGAAAAGCCTGTGTTCTACCTTCACACAAAGGGCCTAACGACCCTGTATTGTCATTGCAGCCAGTATGGAAGCAAGGGCAGAGGAGTCAGATAATTCCATACACTTCAAAGAACCATTCTAGAAGCTTCACCTGCCTTCCAGGAGAAGATCATTACAGTATAAAAATAGGACCGTCATCCTGCCTCTTCAGTACACTTCTGGGCTTGTGGATACTCTGCCAGGAAGAAGGACTGCTGTACTGCTCCAAGGACTGCCACTCTGAAGGAAGTGCTGACCTGCTGCCTACTGCCCTCCTGCATGGGGAAGAAGAACTGGACCTGCAACTTCATCTTGAACCTAGGACCCCTGATCTGAGCCTCAGGGACATAAAAGGCTCCCCAACAAGCTTCTGGACCCATCTTCAGTGAGCTCCTGACCCCACAAGTGGTGCCTCTCAGGCCCTGAACCCTTGGTGTATCTTACGGGCTCTGAAATCAAGCTTTTGAGCTCTTCACCACTGCAAACCGGCTTGTTCATACCGGAACCGCGCTGCTCGCACCGAAGTTCAGCGCAAGATGCCACTAGCCCGTCTCTTTGCACAGCAGTATCGACAGCCCACGGTCAACCGCCAACACAAAGCTCCAGACGACACGTCTGCGACTCCTGGCCTGCTCTTCACGCCGACAACCTCCCACTGCTCTCTCCAATGCGAACGGGACTCTTGGCCCAAAACGTGAGAAGGTAAACCTTCAGCAGGACCATTTTGGGACTGTATCCAACTTGTACTCCATCTCAGTTGGCCTGAACTTTTGACTTTGACCCGGTCCAGCGCAACCAGATATCCCAAGTTGGCTCTTAGTGCTTTATTGGCACCTTTTTCACTTAAATCTTAAAAATCCGTAACTCCAGTTCTACTGAACGGATTTTTGTCATTTCGGTGTCAAATAATTTATTACAATTTACTCCATTTTCCTGAATTGGTTTGGGTTTTTTCTTGTGTTATATTTTCACTTTATTACTGCTTGCATGCTGCATAAATACTTGACACATTACCTCTAAGTTAAGTTTGACTGCTTTTTGTGTCAAGCAACACAGGGTTATTTACAGGTTAACGTAGTTACTTTTTGTGGTTCACCCTGCAAGGGATTGTGGCTGTTGGCTAACCAACAACCCAATTTCTTACACAATCCACTTGGCCTTTCACTTAACAACTATTTAAAGTCTTTCTTCAAGACATGGGTCCTGATTATGATGGCAATGGGACTGCCACCGTCAGCCCGTCGGTGGCGGTCCCACCGCCATCAGACCCTACATTATCGCCCAGCGCATTATGATGGCAGATGGATGCTTGGCGGTCGGAGAGACCGACCGCCATGGATCCCCGTCGGACCGTCGGAGGGTCCGCTATCCCTACAATGGTGGCGATGTCTGCCAGGCACTGCTGCAGGGATTACGATGTCCCTTCCCGCTGGCCGTTTCATGGTGGTTTACCTGCCATGAAAAAGCAGGCGGTGAGGGACGTTGGGGGCCTGTAGTGGGCCACCCTTCCCCTCCTTTCCCCCTGGTCCTCCGACATGGTCCCTCGGGGCACCTATGATGCCCCCTACATATCCATGCACCATGTGGCAGGCACTGCATTGTGCCTGCCACATAGTGCAGGGATATGTACAGAGTGTATATTTTGTACTACGACGTGTGCTGTAGTCCACAGCACACGCCGCAATACAAAAGATACACATTGCGACCGCCTTGAAGGCGGTCGCATCGTGATACCGGTTGTGGGATCGCCGACAGCTAGTCGGGCGGTCCCATTTCCAAAGGAATGGCTTTTGGACGTACGTCTGACCGCCATCCTAATCAGGCCCATAGTTACAATTTTCTCAATTGACTCCTTCAATAATTCTATTCAATATTGAATTTTTTTACTTTTGCAAACATTCCAATAATGCTTTCTTCATAATTTGATTCTTATGTAGTGTATTCAACCCGGAGTATTTCATTATAGATTCGTTTTTGTCTTGTGGACTATGGCTGTAAACTCATTGCCTGAAACAAATTATTATTATACCTGTCATTAATGAATATATCTGTGATGAATTTACCATTTACAGTGTCAATTTTGACAACCATGAAGTACACTCTTAGATCTCTAATACTCAGGAATAATTCAATTGAGTGCATATTCTTCAGTTACATTGAAAATTTCACTGATTCCATATTGGTCTACTTCGCGATTCAATAAAGTCAATGAAACACCTCCACACTTTCATCTTATCTCTACATTGTGGGCCTCTAATACAACTTTTATCATATCATATACAAACATAATTTTTCATATGCAGGTGCTAGGTTGCTACCTACCATGGTTCATGGTGATTGTAAAAAATAATAACCTTTCAAATCTAAAATAATAATGGCACAATGTAATGAAACTGAGTTGTAGTAAAAACTCTCTGTTGAGAGGACGTGTCTACAACATTAAATCTTCAATAGATTCCTTGCCCTGTTCATGCATACATTTTCCATATAACCTTTTCACATTACAAGTCAAAATAATCATTTATCAGTGATTTCCCTCTTTAAGGGTTTCTCCAGAAACATAGTTGTACCCACTTGTCCAACTTGTGGTAATAGTTTCCTCATCTTTTGCAACTGAACCAAAAGTGTATACTTACTAAGCCTGGGCGTAGCAGGCATAGTACAATTGAAAGCAAAAATCCCTAGGCAGTCAAACGGTTCAAATGATTCAACAACTCATAAGAAGAACACAATCATAATGAAAAGAACTCAGTGTGAACACAGGTTGACTATATTAAAACATGTATCAATTTTATTTAGCTTACGTTAAAAACATTTCAGATAAAGGCTTATTAGACAATTTGGAAATACAAAATAACATGATTATAGATAGACACAAATCAAATAAATCACAAGAAAAACAGGATAATTTCAAAAGGTCAATTCATTCATGTAAACATAAATGGAAAAGTGGTGGCAGTAAGAAAGATCTTCTCAACGCGCGTTTCGGCACAAAAGCACCTTCATCAGGAGGGCCACGACCTTATCTAAATATGAATGAAACGGCAGACATATATCCATGCCATGCAAATTGTACTGATGAATCAATAGTGTAGGATTGTATTCATGTGTATCTTATTATAGCACTTATAGGGCGCAGGGGATTCAAAAGCCAAGGATTAGGTTTCAGTTGATGTCTCTACGTCGATGGTAAGATCCGTGTGTGGCATGTGGGGCTGAATAGCCACCGCGATGAAAATAGCTTGCGACTATGTCTACGTAGCTCTGCACGAGAGACTGGTTAATAAAATATTATGAACGGGCGCCTTTAAACGATAATGGATTCCATGCTATGATGCAGAGTATAACAGACAGAACCCCGTAGTGGCTCGCGACTGTATCCGCGTAGCTCTCGAGTCGGCGTGATCAGTTGTCTGTGGACGCCCTGCCCTAGGAGTTCTAGAGTAATTGCAGTGGGTCCTAGATATATGCATAGCGTAGCAGGCATAGTGCCTCTACGCGTTTTTCCACAGAGTCTGAAAAAAACTCTGTGGAAATACGCTAGGCTATGCTCCCTCCCCCCCTCCAAAATTAATAAAAAATTAAAAAAGAAGGCACTTACCTGCGTGGCTGCCTCCCCCTCTGCACACGCAAGATGCACAACATAGTGTTTTTTCATTGGAGAAGGACGGCGAGGAGCAGGAAGGAGAGTGGCCAGGCAGAGGAGGAGGCAGCCACGCAGGTAAGTGCCTTCTTTTTTAATTTTTCATTAATTTGGGAGGGTGGAGGGGCTGGCTAACTCCACTCCGCCACGAAGGGGAGTTTTTGCCTAAACTCCGCGTTTGGAACGGAGCGCAGAGTAGGAAAAAATCGTTGGCGGAGCAGAGTTACCCGCCCGGGGTTAATACTTACCCTGAACAATACACATGTAGTTGAAAATAAGGCCATTTGAAGAAAGTTTGGCAATCACTTTGAAACAGGCCAGAGACAACGTTTTTTACTTTTGGTTGAAATTCTGGGGTCTTTGAGGATCTTCCTTTACAAATCTTTACAAAATAAAACCTAAAACAACTATAGTTGTTTGTCAAGAAACAGATGGGACAAAACGTCACACACTGACTCTAAGGGAATAATATAAAGTAAATGCTCCTTAGGAGTCTTCAGAGCATAAAACCATGACTCTTTATTAGAATAGAGTTGATGTTAAGAAAAAGTGGTACATGATATTAAATCTGTGTTCACTTGATATAATCCACTTTCCAAAAAGTAATAAATAAAACAAAGCAATTGTCAAACAAATAGTAAAAGATGATTTTTTAAAATAAAACAAAGAGTTTGATAATATGTTGAATACAGTGAAAAACCTGAACAGAGAAATTTGCTGTATATTTGAACAAATGAGTGAAAGTTAAACTTGGCAGATCCATTGTTTCCACGGAATGCATATAAATGAACCAGGGCTAAAGCAGGGGGGCATCTTTGCACCACTGCTTTTAAACTCTGCAGTGCTGATCCTGGAAGTTGCTTCAAAAACACAAATATTCCCTAGAAGCTAGAAGCACTGCAATTGTCAGTCCTCTAGTATGCAATTGACACTCTTTTGGACAGCAGTTGGAAAGAGGCCACTGGATGCCTTGGGACTTTATTGTTCAAGTCACAACTTGACTATCAATACTGACAAAACGAAATTTATATTATTTGGATAAAGGAAATAGAAATAAGAATGTTGGTATTGGAATAATCTATTGGAGAGAGTAGCTACCTACAAGTTCTTAGGCTTATTGATGAAAGAAGGGGTTGACTTTTTGCACCACGAGGCCTCTTAAAAAGCAAAAGCTTCCACACTTAATGTTGCTTTTTTTACAGTTCATTTAAATTTGGCCCTTTGCATGAGACTATGGTGTAGTGGGTAATGTAGGTAAAATGGATGCACACATGAAAAATTATGGGGCTTATTTACAATCCCCTTTCGCAGCCAGTGCCTCACTTTTAATATGGGAAAAAGTGATGTATCAGCGGCATAAGTGGCTTGTAAATGCCCTATTACTTACCGGTAATCTTCATTACTCCGTTGTCCTCCTCCAATTCAGTACTTGTCGAGATAACCATCTCCTTGACAGAAAAAATTAACAGAGGAATGCTGGAACCCCTGGGAGTACATAACCAGTACTTACCCAGCATTCCGCCTGAACTACCAAGCCACCAACAGGAAGGCCGAACATTCGGGAGGGAAGGAGGGTTATAATCAATGGGACGAGGACAACGGGACCCGGAGTAATGAAGATTACCTGTAAGTAATACAGCATTACCCCCAGGTTTCTCCAGTCCTCGTCCCATTCATTTCTTGCGGAGGATAACAAAGCTAGGAAACCAGACTTCTGAACCCCCAAAGACCAACCTGGACACCACACCAAAAGCAGTATCCCAAGCGAAGCAAACAGGAGAACCGCAGGATAAAACAGGCAGGAGCACAGAGCCCACAACGACCCAACCAATCAAAAGGGCAGCACCACCCAGAACAAGCAGAAGAGGACCCCGGAGAACAATAAAACAGCAAGCCCCCTTCCCGACGTCGCCACCCAGAGGGCAGCCAACCCACACCGGGAAAACTCCTGAACCAACAACAGAGGAGGAGCACCCACCTAGAAAGCACCAGAGACCGCTAACCACAGAAGGACAGCGAGGATGCCACAGATGGAAGAAGACCCAAAGCAGCCAGACACACCTGCAAGCCAGGGACAGACCAACAGGGACAAAACCAAGGCCCGGAAGAACCAGGATCCCGGAAAGGAGAAGCGACCACCGCAACACAGAAGCAGCAAACCACAGAAAAAAATTAAAAGCAAGGCACCCACCGCCCTCAACCCCCAAAAATCACAGATTGGACAGAAGCCAGCCCAGAAAACCACCACAAAGGCGACCAGGCAAGGACAAACATAACCAAGGCCGGAAAGGAGAAACATCACCGAGACCCTTAGCCCAAAGGCCAAACCCCAGCGAGGAAAGGAGGCCGAAGAAAACCCATCAAAATGGCAGACACCAGAAGGACCAGAAAAGACCCAGCAACCCACAGGGCACATAAAGTCCAGAAGGGCACCCACAGGGCCAGAAGGCCAACGCAACCAAGCCGCCACACAGCCACAGCAGCAGAACCAACAGAGAGTGCACCAAAGCAGAAAATGGAAGAAACGCCCAACAATGCCAACCCCAGAACAAAACCATGGGGAAGCAGGGGAAGACCCAAAAACCCCAGCCCCAACCAGGAAACGAGAGTGACAGGGCCAACAACAGAACAAACCCCACTACCACCTGGAAGGCCCACAGCAAAGCAGCTCCAAGAAAAGGAGGAGAGAACCCGCCAACAGGGTCAAGGCACAGACCCCGAGGACCAGGCAAGGGCAGGACCATACAGACCAAACCAGGAAGGGAAGAGGCACCTGACCAAAGTGCAAGCCCGCCCAACCAGACAGACCTGCAAGCACAGAGGACACCAATGAAAACCCCAAAAGAGTACTGGGCCACAGGTCAATAACGACCAGCACCAACCACCAGCGCTGGCACAGGACAACCGCCAAAGCACCCAGACCGGAAAAAGGAACGCAGGGGACACAACCAGTGGAACCCCGCCATACAAAGGCACCACTGTGGCCCGAAGGAGGCAGGTCCAACGAGCACCAGAAACCCCAGCCGCCCGAAAACACACCAGGAGGACCAGGCAGCCAGAAACAGACCCATAACCCCTGAGGGAGCAGAGGGCTGAAGGTGACAGGCCAGAAACCACAGCAGGGCAACCAAAAGCCCCAAAAGGGCCCCAAGCCCCGAGACCAACAATGAGCTGGCAAAGAAAAGGAGCCACAAAAGCAGGTGCAATCCGTATGCCAGACAGAAACAGAAATTAGAGCAGCAGACCGCACAAGCATCTGACAGGAGACCGAACACAAGGCAACATCAATGGGCAGGAGTAAATGAAAACAGAGATGAAGCAGTGAACAGAAAATAGGGCAGAACCAGGACACATGGCAAACGCACCAACATGAAGGCAGGGAGAAGAAAACCCACAAAGTGGTACTCACACACGGGACCAGCAAACTCCAGGACTCACCGCCTGCCCCAATAATGCCCCCATCAGCTAGCCCAGGTGCACACCACCAACCATAGTGTCTGGGCACCAACAAAATGTAAAAGAAGTTATAAGAAAAACAGCTACACAGTACTCACCATGGGGCAAAATACACAGCAAGAAAAGAAAATGCCCCTAGGACTGCACAGGCATGCCACCGACACCGGTGTGCCTGGTCCTCTCCTCTCCAAGACACCCAGAAGCCAGGCACAAGAGGAGCATCCTCAATCCACTCCGACGTGCCATGCAGCCACCTCCTGCGACTGCCAACCAGGGCAGGGCTGGCCCATGGGCTCCGGTGGCCCCCTCACAAGGGAGAGGTGGGCCACAGGAGAGGTCCACCAAAAAACCCCACTAGGCAACCAGAAACAAGCCACGACAACGCATCTTCCACCCAGCCCATCCCAAGGAAGATGCGCTGCCGGAAACCAAAACTGCAAGCAGACCCGGCGCACCAGCCGCAAAGGGCTGGCAGCCATCAATCGAGCTTCCTGGCAAGCCCGGTAGTCTGGGAAGCACAACCAGCACTGTCAAGTAAAACCCAGCAGACCGACAGGCACACCATAGAAGATGCCACTCCTGCTCAGCAGAAGCAGCAACCAGCACACCACGTCCCATTCTGTCGGGAGACAGAAAAAAAGAACAGGCGGAATGCTGGGTAGGTACTGGTTATGTACTCCCAGTGGGAGAGGGTGGGGTTGGGTCCCAGCATTCCTTTGTTCTTTTTTTCTCTCAGGGAGGTGGTAATCTCCACAAGTAATGAATGGGACGAGGACTGGAGGGACCTGAGGGTAATAAGCCCCTATGGGTTTTGGATAATTTGACTGGTTGGGCGAGTAGCATAATGTCAAGCTTATAGATTGGTTTTTGGTTGTTTTGACTTTCTGCTGCCACAGTACAGGCTTTAGTACAACTAAAATAAGGGTTATTAAAGCAGGTGTCATTTTTTGAAGCTATGTTTGTTGCAAACTGTTTTAAAACTGACCTAGTCTTTTCGGAGGCCTTAAAACTGTGATTTGGTTTGAATTCAGTAATTGTAGATGTTCTACCTGTTGAACCATCTCCTTAAAAGATCCTTTTTATCAACGTCCTTTTTGTCCTTAAACAATCTTCTGTTTGGAACTGTTTGGATTATTTAGTAAGACTTTAGCAATACCATACATTTTGTGAGCCATCATAAACAAAATCTATCACATATTTACGATTTTAGCACTGAAACACGCATAGATGCTAAAAAATTCTTATGACATAAGGGACTTTCAGCAGTACCTTAGCCTTTTCCCCGCTCCCACATCCCCAAACTCGGCCGCTGAGCGCCCACCTGATTACAAGTTGTAATCCAGGCAGGCGGTCCTGCGGAGGCTGGTCCACAGCACTGCCTTTCAAAGGCTCATAGGAAAGCCTTTGAAAGGCAGCACAGTTGGACTGCCATAGCGCGTTCCAGCACACCATGGACTGTAAATTCCATGCCGTGCTGGAACAGGGGATGCATGCACACAGGAGGGCACACCATGTGCCCCCCTGCATGAATCCCCAGGCCTTGAGGCAAGTTTCCTAACCACCAAAATTTCCATGGTGGGCTCACCGCCATGGAAAGTGTAGCAATGTCAAAACTCTTGGCGGTGCCGCAGGGTCACCACCAGCATATTGCAAGCCTCTGACCGCTGCCCCACCACCAGGGATCGCGGATCCCTGGTGGATGTCGTGCCCCAATGGCAGTCCAACCGATGTAATCATAATACAGCGGTTGAACCACTGGTGCGGCGGTTGCCACACCGCCACCGTAGGTTTGGCGGTCCATCGTACTGTCAAACTCATAATCAGGCCCTTCGTCACTTTTTGGGATATCGGATTCTTCCAGTGGGGCAAGGTTGCAGGCTGCAGCCGAAGAGGGCTCCACAAGCCAGATACCTTTTCCAGAGGTCCCACTGAATTGGATTTGTGGCTGCAGAGAACAACGTAGAGGTAGCAACCTTAATCTATGGATAAAAAGTGGCAACGCACCTTCGTCCGATCAGAACAAAAAGTTGCCAATAAGTTTCTAAGTCCCAGGTTTCCAGATTTTCAAGGAGCACACTTTGGCACCAGCCAATGGTCCAGGACCTTGGACACAGCACTTGGGGGTCAAGACGTACTCCAGCAGAGGCCAGCAGCAAGGTTCAGGGCAGGTTCAGCTGAAACAGGTCATCTAGGAATGCAGTAAAAGGCATCTTAAAGCTTGTTTTGTCCCTGCAGCTTAAAGAGGGGATCCGTCTTATAACGCTTGGAGTCAAAGTCTTTGTCCTGGGCACAAGAGGGTGAGAGGTCCAATCTTCAGGGCTCTTCTCAGGTCACAGACAGCTGTTCCACAGGTCCAAAAATGATTCCTTTCTGTGGTAATGGGGATTCAACATTTATGCCTAGTGCAGTGCTTAATTTGAGCTGGTGGTTTCCTATACTCAGCACCGGCAGTTAATCGTCAACACCGGCACTTATGGCAGCCTGCTACATGGTGGCGCTGGTTTTGTAATTTGGAGATGAGTACAACAACAAATATTTATTAGTTCGCTATACATTAAAAAGGCCTAATACATGCCTCCCAAGCCAATCTTATAACTTTGGGGACCTGGAATAGTCAAACTTGTAGTAGTGTGATGGTTAATAGTTGTGTTGCTACAGGCACTGGCTGCACTGGTGGTGCAAGCTGCAGTGGCCTCCTGACGAGGGCCCTGGCACATTTTTAATTTACAAATTAAGCACTGGCCTAGTGCCAGCCTCCGGGTGGGGGAAACTCCTGGCCACTCCCTAACCAATGGGGAAAAGTTCCTAGAGATGCCCCTATCCACTTTTGCAGTTTTCAGAAGTCTTGTGCTCACTCTACAGGTGTGGCCAGGAAGTGAGCAACCCCTCCTCTGTGGTCACTCAAAACCGTTTCTAGTGGCAGCTGCTCCCCCACTGTTCCCAATGGGCCTGGTGCCTGACTGTACAGTAGGACCAAGGAAGGGGGCAGGCCCAGCTGTTAGCTATGTACGCCTGTGATAGGGTAGGGCCCTTTGAGGTTAATTACATTCCTGGACACAGCCCAAATGGTTAGCCTGCTAGAGAAACAAAACACCCCCCATAACCAATGACTCAGCTCTGGAAGCGAGTTTACAAATCATCAACGGGGCTATTCAGCTCTTGGGTGACAGTTGGAATGGACTTCTAGAGGTTTTAAGCAGGTAACAGGCACCTTTTTATTAGTACCTGTTCTAAAATATTTAATTGAAATCCGACTTTCCAATGAATTGGGTTTGTAATAAATATGTTAAAATGTCCCAGAATGAACCCTGTAGTTGTTTCCTAAGTGGATGTAGCAAAATATAAATGTTACTATTGTATCCAGTGCTTTCCTATGGAACAGCTTACCCGAATACAGTGAATATAGCCTGTTGGGACTTTTTACTGTAAGGACACCTTTAACATTAAACTTTTACATATCCCACTCATAATGGGCAGTAAGGCCTACATTGGGGTGAATTTGTAGTTTAAACCTGCATCACTGTGCTACACATTGCAGGCCTGCAGTCATGTTTGTCCTGTCACTGCATTGAGTGGCACAAGGTGTGCTGCAGCCTACTGGTGACAATGAACTTACAGGCCATGGGTACACTTTCTGTACCATATACTAGCAACTTTGGATAGTTAAGGATGCCTTTTAGGGGATGCAAATTTCATCATGTTGAAAGAGGGAACATGGACACTTTACTGCTGCATAGCAGAGGTAAAGTGCACAGAGTTCTACAGGGTATTTCGGCAAAATATCAAGTTTTAAATATCGATATCGTTTTCAAGAATATCATTGTTGGTGATATAGTTTTTAATAATATAGTTGTAAATGTTTTATTTTTATTTTAATTATGTGTTTTATTTTATAAATTACTTTAATGTGTTATCATTGTTTGTATAATTGTTCATATTTTTTTTAAATATAGTTTCTCGGGGGCGTGGCCAAGTAAGATGGCTGAGCGGACGTGAGCCGCTTCAGCTCCGGACCTCGTCGATTGCCCCATGAGGTTTACCACAGCCTAGAGAGCAATTTTTTACCTGCTGACCGCCCGCAGCACCTCAGGAACAGGTGGGACCCTGGGGAAGAGAGAAGGACGAGTGGCGACAAGTGTGTCTCTCCGGGGCTGATCCGCCGGAGTCCCGAGGCCTCTCTCAAAATGGCGTAGCGGGACGAGACGGGACTCCTACGGGCTCCCACAATCGCCGGAGGTGGACATTGGAGGCCCTTCCCTACACCACAGTAGGCAGCGTGGCCCCTCGACTTGGCGGACCCATGGAGACATGCCAGCTGATACCGTCCGCTCTAGAGACCCTGATCGTATGGTGAATGCGGGCGGAACTTCACCGGTGCCATTTCCACAACCCGGATCGACCACAGAGCGGCTACAGCGTGGTACTGGGTGAGGCGATGCGGCAGAGGGACAGCTAGGCGCGCCTACATAGAGCGGGTCGGATTCCCCCACTTCTCACCATTACCGCTGTTGCAAGGCTGGAGGGGCTGGGGAGTGCGCCTCACGAGTACAGCGCCTGACCCTAAGATGGCGGCGAGGCAGGAATATGCGTCGGAGAGTGTCCTGCACCCTGGGCCTTGAGGGGGAAACGACCGGCAGTATGCAGTGAGCCCTCAGTTGCAGCCTAATTGATCTCTTGTGGGGGGAGACCACTTTGAAGCTGCCAGCCGGACCAGGCCTTCCCTTTGCCTGACTTCAACATGGCGATCGGTTTCTCCCACCCAGCAGAGGCCTGATTTCACCACGTGGGGTGAGCACACACTTAGGTTCTGGCCCCCAGCACCCTCATAGCCGAAAGACTCTGGGACCCTTGACCGCACACCGTGCTGGGCAGTGACCTTATGCCGCCCAAGAAAACTACAAACAAAGTTTCCCGGTACTTCAAGGCACCTGAAAAAGATATCCCTCCAGAGGAGACCATTCAACCGCAAAATATGGCGCTCACACGAGAGGACTTAGTAGCCACCCTCCGCGACTTCAAGGCAGAGCTCTGCTTAGAAATTAAACAGGACCTACGGTCCTCCGTGGACCAACTGAAAGCCAATCTCACCGAGAAACTGACGGCTCTTCGTCAAGATGTGGACGCCGTGGGTACCAGAGTACTGGAGGTTGAGGAACAGGCACAAGACCTGACGACGACTACTGCCAAATTGCAAGACTCCCAGCAAGCACTTCAAGCCCAGCTCCAGCAAGTGATGCTGAAAGCAGAAGACTTGGAAAATAGAACCCGGCGAGAGAACATACGAATCCGAGATCTGGAGGAGGGGGCGGAGGGACCCGATCTAGAGGAGTTTGTGTCGGGCCTTTTCGCAGAGCTCCTAGCCCCACAACAATTGAAACTCAAGTTGGACCGGGTCCATCGCGTGGGTACTCTACGGGCTGGGGGCCACAAACGTCCGAGAGATGTTCTGGTCCAATTACATTCCTTTAAAACAAAGGAAGCTATCTTGTCTGCAGCGAGAAAGAACAAAGAAGTGTCCTTTCAAGACCACAGATCTACCCTCTACCAAGATCTGGCCCCCGCAACCTTGGCCCGACGTCAGTCGCTGAGACCGATCACCACCAAACTTCAAGAGGAAAACATTCGCTACCGCTGGACATTTCCTTTCGGCCTTGGTTTTGAGTATCGTAACAAGCCCCACCACGTGACAGAACTCTCTGACGGCATCCGCATCCTAGGCCTTCCTCCACCGGAAGAGACATCCACAACAAGCGCCTCGGCGGCGGCGGATTTGCCCAGGAGAAGCTCCAGACCTTGGCACACGGTCACGAAATCCCGATGAAACGTATCTGTCCCACTTGGGGGGTCCACCTCTATCTCAATGCCGCAGCCCCTAACACTTCGGTTCTGGCTACTTTCTCGGGAGTCGACGGTGCAACACTAGGACGAGATCCTGGTGCCGGTGGGGGCCGGAGTGGGAGTGCCTGAAGCATAGCACGATCCCTATGGACACTGAGGTTTTTATTTTTCTGTTTATTACCATAATGCTCACTAGACAATATGGACTGGCAATCGGGGGGTTCGGGTCTTGCCCGTGCTACCCACAATTCTTCCTTTTTTTCTTGGAAGAAGCTCGGGCCGAGGACCCGTTGGTCCTCCGGCCCTCAGTTTTTGGGGAGGTTGGGGGGGTTTTTGGGTGGGGGGAGAGGTCCTGGTGGTGGCTTTTGGGGTTTTATGTTTACTCTTTTAAGTCTCATTGCACTCAGTAGCGAAGTTGGGGTAGCGGCTGGGTGTGTCGCAATCTGGGACGGAGAAGTCCGCATTACGATGGGAGTGGCCACGACTATGCGGTTAAAGGGGCGGAGGTCCACCTGGGGAGGGGGGCGAGGTCATTCACCTTGATGGTTAATGTAGCTTCATGGAACGTTAAGGGATTGAATTCCCCCCAGAAACGTCAGAAACTATGGAAATACCTCGCGGACCACAAATTTGATGTAGTGGCTCTCCAAGAGACACAACTCAAAAGACCCGGTCACTAGGCTCCGACATAGGGCGTACCCCCTGATTTATACTTCATCTTCTACCACTAAACACAATGGAGTTGCACTGCTCTTCCATAGCACAACTAAGTTTCAACCCGAAGCCGTTAAAACAGACCGGGAAGGGAGATTACTACTGGTTAAGGGGCGGCTGAAAGGCACACTCTGCACATTCATTTCATTATACACCCCCAATTCGGGTCAGTCCGCATTCCTTTCCAACGTGCTTGACTTGATAGGTAGATTTGCAGAAGGGCCCGTAATACTACTGGGTGACTTTAACTTAACTTGGCACGGGACAGTGGACAGCTCACGCGCTAACAGGGCTCCTACCAACACCTTCTCCAAAGGGGTTAAACAGAAAATACTCGCACTCGGCCTGTGCGATGCCTGGCGTTCCCTACACCCCACCACTAAAGATTATACACATTATTCGCACGTTCATCAGTCGTACTCCAGGATTGATTATATATTCATTAGCCAGTCCTTGATGGGGTCACTCCAGGCAGCGCAGATAATGCCGATCTCAGTTTCAGATCGCAGCTTGATTACCATCGACTTGGCCTGGCACGGTCCTAAAACTGGACCTCCCAGATGGTACTTTCCATCAGCGCTTACACGGGATATGGTCCTCAGGTAGGAGCTAAGGACTTCCATCATTGACTTCTTTACCCATAACAGCCCCCAAGACACTTCCCCGCAGAACAATTGGGACGCCTTCAAGGCGGTGCTGCGAGGGAAATGCATCCAACTTAACTCGACCCTAAACAAGCAGAGGACGAGAGAACGTTTAGCTCTTGAGGGGGAGTTAGAGATAGCTGAACAGGCACACAAAGCCACACCGACACGCGCGCTGCAGAGACAACTCACCGCACTCCGGGGCAAACTCCGTTCCATCTATACTAATCGGGCGGAATACACTCTTTTAAAGCTTTGCCAGACATCCTTTGCACAGGGCGACAAGGTGGGTTCGCACTTGGCGTGCCAACTCAGAGTGAAGAGGGAACAGGAATTTATTGGGGGTATCTTGGACCCACAGGGCCAACTCACACACATTGACACCACTAAAGCCAATATTTTTGGGGATTTTTATGGGCAGCTTTATCAAGGCACTACTCCCGATAGGACCCTACAACAACAATACTTAGACTCTGTGCCGCTTCCGCAACATCCCCACACGACAGCCGACTCGCTGGACTCTCCTATTACCCAAGAAGAAGTACGGGACACGATCTCCAGGCTCAAACTACATAAAACCCCCGGACCCGATGGCCTTACGGCACAATTTTTTAAATGTTTTGCCTCTGAGCTAGTCCCTCACCTCACGACCCTATTTCAGGCAATAGCAAAAGACGCACGAGTTTCTGGTTCTAAGGCTGAAGCAGTGATAACGGTTTTCCCAAACTTGGAAAGGATCCCCAACTCTGTGGCTCGTACAGACCCATAGCTCTCCTTAACCTTAACGCAAAGCTCTACTCCGCGATCTTCGCAGCGAGACTCGAAAACCTGATGCCGGATTTAATACACCCGGATCAATCAGGTTTTATAAAAGGCAGGCAAACACATGACAACATCAGGCGCACCATTCATCTGATTGAGAAAGTATCCAAATTTAAGATTCCTGCAGTACTGGTGGGCCTAGATGCGGAGAAGGCCTTCGACAGGGTGGACTGGTCTTTCCTCTTGTTAACAATGTGGAAATTTGGTTTTGGGGATCTATTCCTCAATATGGTTAAGGCCAACTACCACCTTCCAAACTCACGGGTCACCGTCAACGGATGTCCTTCCCTCCCCTTTGCCCTGAGTAGAGGTACCCGACAGGGGTGTCTGCTGTCCCCCCTTTTATTTGCCCTCAGTATTGAACCCCTAGCGGCTAAGCTTTGGTCTAATGACGAAATACGAGGCATTCCGTTTAGTGGCATGGAACACAAGGCATCTCTTTTTGCCGATGACATACTGCTCACACTTACGGACCCTGCTTCTTCACTGCGGGCAGTACAAGGAGAACTACAACAGTTCGAACAGGTGGCGGGCTTTAAGGCGAATCTGTCCAAATCTTCAATACTTAACCTTACCCTCTCTGCTACCGAGGCAAACAGATTGAGAAACCAGACAGCTTTACAGTGGGCCAAACACTCTTTACTTTATTTGGGAGTTCAGCTTACGGCCAAGATAGGCGATCCATACAAAGCCAACTACCCATCTTTAGTAGCGCAGCTACAGCAAGATCTTAAGAGATGGTCTCCCCTTTACATCTCATGGCTTGGACGGATCAATGTGATTAAAATGTCAGTTCTGCCCAAATTTTTATACCTGTTCCAAGCCTTACCCATTGAACTTGATCGGAATCTATTGCCACAACTTCGCTCTTTGATCACTAAATTCATATGGCAGGGAGGGAGGGCACGCTTACCTTACCATGTGCTAAGACGCCCAAGGAACAAGGGGGGACTGGCTCTGCCTGATTTCGCCATATACTATCAGGCCTCACAACTAAGAGTGGTGACTGAGTGGTCGGTGAGGGAATCGGATAAACATTGGCTCCACATGTACCGCTCGGTCTTAGGAAGATCCATTTGGGATGTCCTCTGGAAACCCAAGGGAGACCGACCCGCAAATGCTTACATTAGCACCCCCACACGCACCACCTTGATCATCTGGGACCAACTCACACGGAGAGAAGGTTGGACTTCATTCCCATCCCCCCATACACTTCAATCTGGCGTTCCCCCCAGCGCTACGCGAGGGGCCCTTCGATTGCTGGAGGGAGGGAGGGTGCCTCAAACTCTCAGATCTGTTCCATAACGATGAGGTTTTAACATTTGATAGTTGTAAGAGAGAATTTACAGTCCTTCATAGTGAGTACTACCACTATCTCCAGCTTAAACACTGGGCTACACTTCCACACATTAGAGAGGCGGCCACTAGAGACCTTACACCCATGGAGCGGATGGTGATTTACAAGGCAGATATCATGAAAGGCACCATCTCCTCACTCTATGCTATGCTACTGACCACGTTGCATACACCTCGTGCGCGATACATGTCCTTCTGGGAACGAGTCCTGGGCCGGGACGTAACCGAAGAGGAATGGAAACACATCTGGGGCGACATCACTAAACACAATAAGTCTATGGCCCTAAGGGAAGCTCACTATAAGACGCAACACGACTGGTATCTGTATCCTACCAAGCTATGATGAATCTTCCCTGATACCTCTGATCTTTGCTGGCGGGGATGTGGGCTGCAGGGGGATTTCCGACACATTTGGTGGGACTGCCCGAGTGTTCGCTCCTTTTGGGATGAAATTCTCTCTCACATCAAAGACATGCTGGGGTATCCCATTCCTACCACCATAGAGTTTGCCCTTCTGGGTATTAGGGACCCGACATTAGAGCACCAAACTAAAGCCGACAAGGCGATCATGTGGACAAGCTTGGGGGCGGCGAAACTCACCATAGCAGCTGCATGGAAAAAGACAGAAACACCAGCAATTTCGTTGTGGCACGCCGGTTATGGAGGATCCTCTCCATGGAACGCTTGGCAGACATCTTTAGAGATAACTATAAGGGCTTCGAACTTAGTTGGGGCCCACTGGTTGCCTTTTTATCCCAAGGTTTGCCCTCTGCAGTCTGTCCACCCTCCGTACGGGCTATGCACCTTTTTCAAGTCTGAGCTGACCTCAGCCCACTTCGTAACAGCATGACCCCCAATATGTGATTGGAGGGGGCCTCACGCTGCACACTCTAACCCACGGCAGCGCTTCAATACCTCATGACTCTACTGCATACTTCCATCACCACCAGGACCGGGGGCGGGGTTGTTTTAGGGGGAGGGGGAGGGTTGTTCGGAGGGTAGGTTCTAGTTTGGAGAACCTCCTCAGGGGTTTGTTATTTCAAAACTTAGCATTATTTGCCTTGCTAGGGGGGCTTGGTATGGCCTAGGGTTTTCTGAATCTGAGACCCATAATAGCTGAGAGTCATGCAACCTCAGGGCCTGCGCGCCCTACTGTAGTTTTGCTGCCATTGTGCCTTTTTCATGATGCTTAATAAAAAGAATTTTGACAAAAAAAAAAAAAAAGTATATAGTTTCTCATTTTAAGTGATTTATAATTTTTAATTCAATTGCTAATATTAATTCATATCGTGTTGCTAGATTTGTAGGGGTGTAGGGTGGAAAGTCAATTAGCTATAATAAATTGACAATTAATTATTAATGAATTATTAATTGCTTATTATTATGTTAATTGTGTAACAATTATATTTTTTAGGTTATTTATTATGTGCGGGCTGCTGGGTTTGTAGGGGTATAGGATGGGAAGGTAATTAAGTAATAATGAATTAACAAATAATGTATTAATAATTATTTAAGTAATTATTAAATATGTACCTTGTGTAATAATTATATTATGCTAGCTATACATTAGGTGCAGGCTGCTGGGTTTGTAGGAGTATAGGTTGGTGGGTAGTTAAGTAATAATTAATTCATTAATCAACAATAATTATTGCTTTATTAACTATTATTTAACTGATTATTAATTGTGTAAATCGTTTAATAATCATATTTTTAAGTTATATTTTAGGTGTGGGCTGTTAGGTGTGCAGGAGTATAGAGTGGGAAGTTATTTAGCTAATAACTGATTAACAATTAATTACCAACATATTATTAATTATTTAATCAATTAATAATTGTGTATATTGTGTAACAATTGTACTTTTTAAAATATCTATTAAGTGTTGGCTGCTGGGTTTGTAGGGGTATTGGGTGGGAAAATAATGATTAATTAATAAATTAATTAGCAATTTATTATTAATTAATATTTAATTTATTATTACTGATGTTAATTGTATTATATTTATTTATTTTAGTTATATTTTAAGTATGGGCACTTTTAATAAGGCCGACAGGATATCCATCATGGTTCTGATGGAGTAAGCTGTCCACCAAACTCTAAATTAGACCTTCGTTTCAGGAGGCTTTTAATGCTACTTTTAAGGGTATTATTATACTTCACTCTACAGGCAAATGCAAACACAAAAAGAATGTAACAGCTCTTGCAAAAATTGCTGGAAAGATCTTAATAGGGGTAATTCAGCCACTATATGTCGTAGATGGATTGCCGCACAGCATCCGTTGAGAGAGCACTATTTGTAAGCTAGGGTAATGAGATTGCAGCGGATCATGCAACTGGTCCATGTGAGGGGAGGAGAGTACGCAAGGAAAGGTTTAGCTTGCAAATCTAAAGAATCTGAGATCCATAATAAGATTTGCTTACATAGTGATTCTGACTCTGGTAGATTGGCTACCCAATATCGAAGACTTAAAAACGGCATTTACATTCCACTCTCAGAAGATTTATAAGGCAGATTCAACCCTCCACTCTAGAATAGTATAATAAAAGACTTTCTGGAAAGTCTTGATATCGCTCAGCATATGCAAGACAATATTGGGGCTCTCACCAGTTATAGAGCTATAAAAAGAGTTGAGGTGACCTCTTAACGTGAAAGGTTCCAGTGGAGGACAGATTTCTTAAAGAATAATATGACGTATGTAAAGGAATTAATCCTTCTTACTAAACTCTTCAATAACGTACTAACAGAAGACTAGATTCTACAATCTGTTTATTTAGGCACACATATTTTTTTTAAACCTGGGAAAGGGTCAAGCAACCTTAGATTATATAGCCACATAATGTTGCTGATCTCAGACTATAAAAATGTAACTAAAATAATTGCAATAGCATCTCATCTAATACATTAAGATCAAAATGGTATTATACCTTCACACCAACATGCAACCAATGCTCCCTTTCTTACAAAGACCATAACTATAGCTTTAACTCAAAGAATCCTTGCAGCTAAATTATTCTGAGATGTGGAAAAAGCATTCAACCATATGAGTTGGAATTTCTTTCTCAAAGTTCTTAAAAGAATGAAATTTCCATCCCAACTCATGATGTTTATCAGGATTCACAGGTGACCATAGATATTGGTTCACACAAAGTAGGTTCTAGTTGGGGTACCCTTGTAGAGTGCTCAATATTTACAATTTTATTTGCTGTACTTATGGAGACTTTGAATATAGCGATGTTACAGGCTCCTCAGATTAGGTCACCGTAGCTTATTCTCCACAGAAATATCTAAAACAGAGCTTACAGAATGTCTGCTTTTGGAAAGATTACACACCAGGGTAAGATTCTAATGGACTAAGATTTTGGAAGAGAACCCCCAGGTGAGGCCATTCATAATTGGAAGCATGAGACCGGAGTAGAGATTAATTTGCTTGCTTGAAGAGAAGTTAATGATTTTAGTGCAAGAGTTATTATGGGTACCAATTTCTGCAAAATGTGTTTTGGGATATAACAGGTCTGGCGGTCCATGAAGCGCCAGACTCGTGGTGGCACGGCAGTGGTGGTCGGGCCGTCCTGGGACTACAGCAACCACCAGGGATCAGAGATAACTTGTGGAGGCGCAAATGTCTTAAGGCCGCAATATGCTTGGCGGGGCCGCTGTGGCCACGCCAAGCATATTACGAGTTTTCTCACCGCCACACTTTTCATGGCCGTGCAATGGCCATGACAGAAGTGGCATTGAGGAAACAAAGGTGGACCGGTGTGGAAGTTACGCACCGCCAAACTCATAATAAGACCCTTTGTTTGCATCCTGGGTGGTTTCATATACATATCTGCAGCTTTCCACCACTTTTGAGGACAATACACTGAATCTGTGGACTTGGTGCTAGGGCAACTGCACTGGCAACAGGGTTAAAAGATTTGACCATGCCCACTTTTCTAAAAATATCAAAGGAAGATTTTTGATTTTACTGGGGGAGGTGCGGATGGTTGCCACCTTCCCTTTTTTGTTTGGAAGTATCAGTCATGCAGGTAATTTCATACTAACAGGCCAGTGTGTAGTTTTTATCAATGCTGGTAGCTACATTGGTAATCACAGGTGTCTGGAAATTAAGCAACTGCTCTAATAAAATGAGGAACATGTATAGGCTATATAAAGTTTATGTACCTAGAAATAGAATACTTATTAAAGTCACAAACATTAGAGTGAATTTTCATAGTGTTATGTTAATGAAGGAGGATGAAGTATGTATATTTTTAACATTGGTTTAGAAAATAAATCTTTAACGTGAAGTTAAAATGTGAATGCTTATGGAGATTATGATGTGTATTCAGGAGATTGGAAACGTTAAATCATCTTGCTCAAATACTGTAATTTTATAACTCAGTATTTCTATATACTTTTTATGTAATTCTGCAATGTTTTGTATTTTTTCTACAGAATGAAAACATTTGGATATTTCATAGAATCTTTTTAGAGATATTGTTAAGGAACTTGGTATAATACCTAAAGGGCTATACACACTTCTGTGAAATAATCCAGATCTCCCTAAATCATATCAAGAAATGGAAGTCAGTAAATGGAGGACGCTCAGCTGCTGATTGATGCTTGAAACTATGACAATAGTGAATGTTTTCAGAAAGTCCAACATAAATATTACCCTCATGGGCTCAGATTTTGTTTATCTGTTCTATAGTACAACTGAACTAAATTCTTCAGTTGCTAACATTAAATATCTCACAGATATTTGCTGCCAACTGTCTTTTTGACTCCCAAAGTAAATGAGCAGAGAAACCTGCCACACACAAGGCCTCATACGCTCAAGAGTGGAAAAGAAGACAAAGAAAAAGCAAAATGATGAATCTTTCTTGTCTGGTGCCCGATGTTGAAATATTTTGATCATCTGATGCATAGAATGGCTTTATTTGTTTCTGAATCTGCTAATCCGCAAGGGTGATCCAGCCCTGATGCTCCCATAGGTATGTTGGATGTGCAGATTTGATGCATGCATTATTTCTGTGTATCCCAAGTGCCTCACCTAAAAATGCACATCATTATCTCAGAATTAACACAGGGTTCATTATAACAAATAGGCATTCACAAATGTAGACTCCCTTCTCTTGAATTGCATCATTTTAATTTCC
Source organism: Calotriton arnoldi (assembly GCA_963921515.1). Classification (NCBI taxonomy): domain Eukaryota; kingdom Metazoa; phylum Chordata; class Amphibia; order Caudata; family Salamandridae; genus Calotriton; species Calotriton arnoldi. The sequence continues at coordinate 424,067 of CAWUFW010008044.1, forward strand.
TTCAAGAATGTCAAATAGTGTCTAAGGCAAGATGTTATAATTGCATCCCTTAACTCACTAATACACTCAATTGTTTCTTCTCCTTTACTTTTAGTCTGGTCTTTTTATTTGTCAGACTTTATCTCTTAAAGCTCAATTTTCTCTCTCCTCTCTGTGCAGAACAAAATCAGTGCATTATTTTCTACCAAAACATGCCCTTCACCAAACCCTTATTTGGGAACATCAACCTTCTATGGAGCTTAATGTAGGTCTTTAAATATGAATTCACTCTCATTCATCTGATACATTTTTGTGAAATACTGTTTCTATTTAGAACATTAGCATTATTTGCTGGTGTACCTACTCTAAAACATAATTAAAATAATATAATATCTATTAACTAGCCAGTTAATGGTTTTCATAGAAGTATATTTTTGCTAGGTATGTCACAGCTGTCAGTACTTCAGCTTTTGTTAGATGTTCATGTAATCTAGTTTACTTCTTCCTTTATAAATTCCTATCCAGCTGAAGAAGTAGGCCATGCTACAGATCAAAGAAAAGATACTGGGTTACACTTTTGGTACATCAAATGTCTTTAGGCATACATTTCAGCTTTTTGTATTTTTGTGTTCTTCTGCCAAAGGTAAAGCTGTCTCTAAGGAAACTGCTACCAGGAGGATAGTCACTGTACCAGATCATGTTTCTAAACAGCCAATCAATCTGTTCCAGGTCTACTATTGATTCACTCTACCGGATGTAATCATGTCACAATAAAGACCATGGCATTTTCCTGGTTGCTAAATGGAAGTCAGTCAATACTTGCTCTTGCCATTACCATCCTAAATAGGATTGTAAAAACAACTCTCAGATAAACTGAGGACTCACTTAAAAAACCCCTAACTCCAGGATGTCCTCTTTCCTTTCCTTAATTTACAATGCTAGGTCAGCTGGAGAAACTCAAGGTTAGTGATTCCCCAGAATTGGTATCTTTCCTAAATCAACATGCTGCTCACACCTTCACTCCTGACCCTACCCTCTCCGTTTTTCATGATCTTCTATTCATCTCCTTTCATGCATTAAAATGCTATGGAAGATGGCCATCAGGGTCAGGGACTAGTCTGTCATTGATATCAGTTATAGTTAGGATTCTCATACTGCTAAGTGTCTGCTAAGTTTACATTTCAAGTAGTGTCCTTCACCAATGCGAAGCATATTGGGATATCATGCCTGTAATACTCAGTTTCTCTATTACTCTGCTTTTGTGTTTTGTAAAGATAGGTTGACAGCTAATCAATACACGTGTCTTTAATAAAATTTAAATGTTCTTTTCAAAGAAAATTAGTAAAATCAAGAAAGTCCTTCTAAAATATATTTGACAGTATCTCAGCATAAGTTTACATTTCATCTTCACCATTTTCACCTTCTGTTGAAACTGATGTTACTTGTCAGGTTCACTGTGCATAAAGAACGAAACACGTGAGCCACTTTTGGATACTGATCAGCATAATATTGATACACACAATCTGTAAATCATACAAGGTTTTACCCTAAAAGAACATATATTTCAAATGATAATGTATACTCACACAAGACATAATAATAGAAATGAAAGAACAATTGAAATGGAACAATTCAGAGGGAAATATATAATTTTTCAAAATGCAATAAAATGTTGATTTCTTATTTTCATTAAAGACTTAGAGGTGAGCATTTGTGCACACGCACTCTTTACTGGTTTCCATTAAGAATAAAGAAAAACGTGACTTGAAATGAATCAATCATAATGTGTTGATTAGAGAAAGACTACTAATCAAAAAAAGCAGTTAGACAGTGAACACCCTAAACCATACAGTCTGAGTAGCTACTTGCCTTTTGCTGCCTTTGAGACAGATCACACCAAAAACAACTTGCACATTCTGAAGTCCTGAAAGGGGACGAAGGAGGATCAATTTTCTAGACTATGGCCAACAAAAACAAAATAGTGGGATAGGAATACAATGTGAACTGAAACAGGTACAAAAAAGTTGAGAATATGAGGTGAGATGGTACAGGGAGGATTATTACTTGTCATGGTGCATTTAAGAAAATCAATATTTTGTCAATATGTATTTTTTTCTGTATTTCATAGATTAAAAGCCCGTCATATGAGGCCCATCCTCAATGAAGGCACCCGAATGCTGTGGGGCTGACTCACATAGACATTTATGAGTAGATGAAGTAATACTCTAATCGTACTTTTTCACTGTCAAGCTCACAGACATCAGCAAATATGGTAGCATTGAAAATGTAATTGTTTGTAAGTCGCTAAATATTCATCTAAGTGTTAGTCCCACATGTTAAGTGGTCTTTAATTGGCAATACCATCATATTCACCATTTGCCACTAAGCCTTGAGGGAGAACCTTTTAACCTTCCTATGAAATGATTTTTATATTCTAACTGCATCTGACCAATATTATTGGCTTAATGTGCTTAAACTTACACCATTTGCCTCTAAAGGTCCCATAAATCATTGGTGCAGGAAGATCTTTAATTCACAAGACGCTCTGACCAATGCTACTGGCTTGATGTGTGTAAAATGCACTGTCTGGCCCTAAATTTCCCATAGGAACAATTGGGGAGAATCTTCAACCCCCCCATAGAAAGTGGTCTTTAAACCCCACAATAGGTTGAACTTATGTGCCAATGAATGCACCATTTTACACTACAAATGCCCCCTAATCCTTCTGCCATATCCCACTAGGTAACTGGTTAATCCTAGCACCTAAGACCACCAGAACCTTTTGCATATTACCCTCTGTATTCATGCCATAATGATGGCATATTTGGTCTATTACGATGGAAATACCAAAAATGTGTGACAATCTCCAACTCATGTTTTTATTTTAACATTTTTTTTAGGTAATTCAAAGGTACACAATTTGTTTTTAAACATAATATACACCATTGCTTAGCTATCATTTTTTACCTTCCGCCATATTGCAAAGGAAAAATCTGCTAATTCATGACGTTTTACTTTTTTAGAGCATTTTTCCACTTAGACTGTCTTTCATTTTGTAAACTCTTTTCATCCTTTAAAAGAGGAAGTTACATCAAAGCAGAACTGAACATAGGAAGTGCATATTATAGATCCACTTCAACAGCACTTATGTGTTTGTCCTGGGTTGATTGATCTCATGTGACACATACTGAGAAAGTCTAACAGAGGGAATTGTTCCACTTTTGGGACAGTCAATCTGTATGACTTGTTTTTAGATCCAAGTAAAAAGAGACCTTAAGTATTTCGCAACAGTATAGGAGTCATCCAAAATAGTTGGTGTTGCGTCCAGATATTCGAACTGCTTGACGACCAGGCCGTGTTGACTAAGCAGTTCGAATATCTGGACGCAAACACCATTGGGATTATACCGCATGCCCATTGATAATAATGGCCCATGACACCGCATTTATTGACTATTTTGGATGACTCCTATACTGTTGCGAAATACTTAAGGTCTCTTTTACTTGGATCTAAAAACCGAGTCTCCAATAGAGTTTTCTATCTATGAATATTGAGGAGAATACGTCTTACTGCTTCGCCCTGAAGAAGTCCTTGATGGACGAAACGCGTAGGCTACAATCTCTTTTTAAGAAGAATTTGAATAAAGAATTGGAACAAGACCAGACCTGCTGAATCATTCTTTGAACTTATTTTTTATTAACTGTTGCAATCTGAATTTGTTTGGAGTGCTGGATCAAATTTGTGTTTTGATGATTTGTGGGATCTTGTATCCTAGGGGACTTAAGGGTATTGAGTCTCAGGTCCTTGGCACCCGGTTAGCTTGAATGACTTTTTACCCCACATAAGGGATAAGTGCAGTCACAATTGCCCCATACCCTTCTTCGCTGTGCTTTTAATCTGTATGACTTGTGTAACAACTAATCATGTGCAAATTTGGTGCAATTTCTTGACCTCCTTATTAAGCATCTAACAAGACCTCAACAATAATGTTAAAATGTTTACATTTTTGAATGATGACTATCTCTATTTTTAACTTGTGTTTTAAGGGCCAATCATGATACTGAAGATAATATGACTGTATATATGTGAATGATTTGCAGTTATTATTGATTCAATGTAATGTTCACATTATCATTGTTTCTATTGTATTTCTATTGTATTTTATCTATTGTGTTATGACATCTAGCTGTATTGCTATAGCTGTTTGCAACAATAGCAACTAATTAAAAAAATGAGATTTGATATGGTGCAAAGTAAAAGAGTTTCCTTACTTTTACTTTCAACCAACAAGTTTACATACTAGGCACTCCATATGATCCTGTCCTCCTCATCCCTCACAGACTGTTATCTCCAACCATTCTGTGCCATACCCTTCTATGCATAAGTGATTGAACTCTCTCTCTCTGCCCCATCACTCTACAGAAATATATTTGGTTAACCTGCACCTCTTCTAGAATAACCATAACTGCTTAGAAAGCCAGTTGCTCCACAGTTATACCTAAAGGTGCTGCAAGTATTGGTCCTACTAGACTAATATTATTACTGCATCTAATACAAATGTTACTGCCATTAGTACTACTACTAGATCTCTTTCTTGTTAGTTTGCTACTAACAGTTATACAATTATAGCAACTACTACTTTTGATACGAATACTACTGGTAGCAGCACAACAAGTGGTAGCGTTATAAGGCTGATATGACTACTGGGGTTAATACTACTAATAGCACCACTACTACTGTTTCAAGTGCTAAAGGAAGTACAGCTAGTATTGGTACTATAGAAAACACTTCTTCTAATTGCCATTGTGGTCCTGGGATCATTAATAAAGCATTCAATCTGCTACTACTAATTGTACAACTAGTACCACTATATTATTTAACAATATTTGGACCACAAACACTACTGGTTCATATACTACTATTAGTAATATTGCTACTATATGTACTTCTGCTATTATTGCTAATGCTATCTTTAGTGCTACTACTGAGACTCATATTGTTACTACTATTACTACTATTACTTCATCTAATTCTTCTACCCATAGAACTAACTGTAAGGAAGATAAAAGAATAATATCAGGAAGCACACGCAGGGCTAGGATAGCGGAGAAGTTTATTCCGTGCGTACAAGTTAGAATCCAGTCTCTCAATGCCTAACCGCTTCACCCGTCACAACTCCCCCAACACGCTATACACTTGAAAAATGCCCCAAGTCAAAGAACGCAATGACACACGGCACTGAGCGAGACAACCACGAGCTGTGACGAGAATCACACTCGTGACAGCCACGCTCCGAGTACCCAACACACCTCCCCCCTTTTAAAAGAAGGGAAGAAGTAATACAGTACAGTGCAGAGGTAATATAATACAGTATCAAATTTAGCCCAAAAAATAAATAAATAAAAACAGAAACAAAACAAAGGCAAAAAAAACACAAAAAAGAAAAAAAAAAATAACACATTACTTTATAATAAAATCTTTGAATCTGGCAGGAAGGCGATGATCACGCGTGACTCTGGTGGGGACAAAATCATGGTTAGTCAGAGCAAGATTATGTTTTCTCACCTCATCACTGGGCCCAACATCAAGAAACACATTACTATTTGAATCTTCATGCGTAGTTACCGCATTCTTAAACAAGGATATCCTGTTGAGATTCCAAACACTCCCACCCTCAATTCTGACAGCATTCCTAAAGGTTTCTATGACCCTTTTGGAGCCGACCAAATGGGAGAGCCCTTACAAACTCCTTCCTTTTTTTTTATGCGTATGAGATCACCAATGACCACTCTTCGTTTACTCACACTGTCTCGTTTTCTCTCCAAGAGTTCCTTCATTCTCGTTTTGTAATCTTCAACCCTGTTACGAATCAAATCATAATCTACACAAGACGAATTTTGATTTTCACCCATACTTTTTTTTAACCACCAAGGAACTAATTTGGTGCTTGGTTTACGTCCTCTTAAAAGTTCAAAAGGACTAACTAATGTAACCGAATTGGGTGAAGTCCTGTAAGCCAATAGCATGGATTGTAGGGCGTTGCGCCAGTTTAATTCTCCCTTAACTGATAACTGAATGGCCTCCTTAACTACTCTATTAAAGCGCTCCACTTGACCATTGGCTTCGGGATGGAAAACAGCTATTTTCCTATGGATAATACCACACCTCTCAAAAAATAAACTCATTTCTTTACTCACAAACTGAGGTCCATTATCTGTAACGATTTCTTGGGGAATACCTTCTCTGCAAAACACTTCGTCAAGAAATTCTTTGACACTGCGTGAAGTTACCTCCTTGACCATTTTAACCTCTGGCCATTTTGAGTAGTAGTCTATCAAAACCATACCAAAACTCTCTTGCTTGGGTAGAACCCCAAAAGGACCAATGATGTCTAACCCTAATTTTACCCATGGACCAGAAGGAAAATCCACCGGATGGGGTTCAGCTCGCATCACAACTGCTGATTTGTCACTATTTGCGCATTTGTCACAAGTGCGTACAAAATGTTCAACAGACAAATCAATGCCAGGCCACCAAAAAGTTTCTCTGATGCGTCTCCTGGTGAACGACATACCCATATGTCCTTCATGAGCAATCTCCATAATCTTGCCTCTTAAACCCCAAGGTGGTATAACTTTATCACCTCTCATAATGAGACCATTTTCAATACCCAACTCATCTTGAATCTTAGAATAGCTCATCATATCTCCTGATACCCTTCTTTGATCTGGCCATCCATGGACTATATAATCCCTTATTTTTTTTAATTCTACATCGTTTTCCATCTCTGAAATCCAGAAATCTTCACTCAAATTGGGTTGTTCACCATATAACAGATTCATGTCAGAAGTGGTAAAGGCAACTTCACACTCATCCTCACTAGTATCTATCTCACTTACAACAGGTAATCTGGACATGCAATCAGCATGTATATTGGCTTTTCCTTGCACATACTCTATCTTGTACTGAAATGACTGCAACCTTGAGGCCAATCTAGCCAAACGTGCTGACATTGAACGTCCTCCTCCTGGACCCATGAGGAAAACTAGAGGCTTGTGATCAGTTTTGATAGTGAATTTCGTTCCCCATAAAAATGTTCTAAAATGTTCAGCCCCCCACACACAAGCTAGGAGTTCTCTTTCAATAACAGAGTAGTTTTTCTCTGAATCTTTTAACACTCTAGATGCATATGCAACAATCCATTCCTTACCATTATCTCTCTGTAATAACACACCCCCAAGTCCTGTGTTGCTGGCATCCACCATAATAATACATCTTTTCCCAGATACAAATGGTTTAAGACATGGAGCATTAACAATAAAACTTTTCAATTTGTCAAAGGCATGGGACATCTCATTAGACCAACAAAACTTAGCATTCTTTTTAAGAAGACATCTGAAAGGATCAATTTTTGAAGAATAATTAGGAATGAATTTTGCATAAAATTCAATTAAGCCCAGGAAAGCAATAAGCTGATCTTTTGAAACAGGAACAGGAGCATTGACAATGCTTTCAACATGTTTATGTTTCGGTTTGATCCCCATTCTACTGATGGTATGTCCAAGATATTCTACTTCCAATGCTTTAATTTTGCATTTATCTAGACGGAGAGTAAGACCCTTTTGAGACAAAGCAGCTATGACTTTTCTCAGGTTAAGATCATGTTCATCATTGTCCTTGCCGTATACTAAAATGTCGTCTTGGAAAGCGGTGGCACCTGTGAGGCCTTCCAAGGTGTCCTTCATTAATCTCTGGAAGACAGAGGCTGCACTGGCAAGGCCGAAAGGCATACGACAGAACCTAAAAAGACCTTCAGGAGTGATAAAGGCTGTCAAATTCTTGGATTCTTCAGCTAATACAACTTGGTGGTATGCACTGGCCAGGTCAATGCATGAAAATACTTGGGCACCTGCTAAGGTCGATACCAGTTCGTGTAAGTTGGGCAGGGGATGGGCATCTACCCAAATGGCATTGTTTAAACTGCGCAAGTCCACACAGAGTCTCAGTTCGCCAGAAGGTTTAACAGAAATAACAATGGGAGAAACCCAAGGGGATGACTCAATGGGTTCAATGATGCTCTTCTCACATAATTCTTTAAGCATATCTTTTAACTTGTCTCTGTATGATAGAGGTACATTTCTTACTTTATGACGAACTGGTATTGCGTTCTCATTTAGCTTTATTACATGCTCAAACCCTTGATATTTTCCAAGTTTCCCACTAAATACATTAGGAAATTGTTCAATTAATTGTTTAATGTAGTTCCCATTAAGTTGATCAGTTACTTTTTGAGGAGAGATGGAGTAAACAGGTGGATCAGCGTTGGGATCAAGTTTAATTCCTAACTTCTCTTGGTCGGGCCATCCTAATAGAGAATGTCCAGACTTGGCAACATAAACTTTACTGAATGCATGACGTCCTGCAAAGATTAAGTGGGCTTTAAAGAAACCCGTTAATTCAATTTTATCTCCCGTATAGCCACTAGGTGATACATCAGGTGCGAAAAGGGTTCTATCAGGCCAGTTATTATGGAAAACGCTAGAGGATATAATAGTGTACCATGAACATGAATCTACTAAAAATTGCAAATTTACGTTATCCACCGAAATGGAGCAGGATGGAAATTTAGAGAAACCTGTATGATCACACATATTGATGACAGTATTAATTTAATTCTCTACGGTATCATATGGGTCATCGCCGTCTTCCAGGTATTGTATGTAATTGACTTTTTTGGGAGGAAACTTACAAAACTTGGAGAAATGCCCTTTCTTGTTACATTTGGTGCACATTTTTTCCATGGCCGGACACATTTTGAAATTAGCTAGATGCCTATTACTTCCACACCTGTAACAGAGCAGTTGTGAATTATTTCTCTCACCATTTGGATATCTGGGTCTATTTTCGGATCTTGTGGTGAAATCATTTTTACGAAAATTAAATTTTTTTGTTTGTCATATTCCTTATTATCCTTGTTGACATTAAAAACATCTCCTTTATCATTTCCTCTTATTTCCTTGACAAATTTTTCTGAATGTTCAATAGATTTAGCTATGTCAATAGCTGAATTGAGAGATAAATCAGACGTAGTCCATAACCTTTCTTGTACTTTTTTGTTATTTGTTCTCATAAGAATTTGGTCTCTAAGAACTTGTTCATACGATATATGCTCAAAATCACAGGAAACAGCTAGAGACCTAAGTGCGGAAACAAAGTCTTCAATTGACTCATCAGTATGTTGTTTGCGTGAATAAAATATAAATCTCTCCATAACTATATTTTTCTTCTTACCAAAACGAATGTTGAGTTGTAAAGAAGCATATTGGTAAACATTAATATTGCCAGGATTGAGTAAGGAAGGTAACGTAGCAAATTCTTTTAATCCAATACCCCTAAGCAATGTTTTAAAAGAGAGAGTTTTCTTTCTGGTTCACAATCATTACCTTCTAACACTTCCACGTAAGCCAAGAACACTGGTTCCCAAATTTCCCATGCCATGGGAGGTTCACCTGGAGCGTTGAGAAAAGAAGGAGGAGGTAGTATACCTGACATAGTAGACACAGATGGTCCAAAAATAATAACACGGTGTGCGTGTCACGGTAGGAGTAACTTACAAAAGAAAAATAAACAAATAATTATAACTATCACTAGCCTTTCCTCCAAAATTTTTTTGCCTTAAAGATGTGCTTGTACCAGATGTACAAACTATTCAATTATTGGAGTATGACAGTACCTTCAATGGTGTCCATCCTCGTCGCCAGTGTAAGGAAGATAAAAGAATAATATCAGGAAGCACACGCAGGGCTAGGATAGCGGAGAAGTTTATTCCGTGCGTACAAGTTAGAATCCAGTCTCTCAATGCCTAACCGCTTCACCCGTCACAACTCCCCCAACACGCTATACACTTGAAAAATGCCCCAAGTCAAAGAACGCAATGACACACGGCACTGAGCGAGACAACCACGAGCTGTGACGAGAATCACACTCGTGACAGCCACGCTCCGAGTACCCAACACTAACCCTTTTACTTCTAATAATACTAGTTACAAGTACTACGTTCACTACCTGCTAATTCTGCTGCTACTACCACTGATAGTATTATTACTTCCATAGATGGGTATGCTGTTTAAGGCAAATATGTTAAACAAGTCCTTAAATGAAAAGCACTTAATCCATGTACTGGAGGCTCCCATTTGGATCACATGTATAGGTCTAAACAGCACCCCCAAAATTGGTGTTAACACCAGTACTGTGATATTTCAGAATACATGATACCTAAGAACTTAGGGGCATATTAGCAAGGGCTGGCGATATAATTATCGCCGCTTTAGCGTCCGTTTTCGGGCGATAAGCGGCGATAATTATATCGCAATATCATCAAGGACACGCTAGCGCATGTTTCCTTGATGTAGAGCCCGTTTTTTCACAGCCTCGCCTCGCATCGCTAATGAGATGCAAAGAAGGCGTGGCTGTGAAAACAGCACATGAAAATATCGCGAAGGCAGCTTCGCGATATTAACAAGGAGGTGCAGCGATAAAAAAAATCGCGCTACCTCGGCCTTAACGCTGGAATTTAACGTCTGTTAAATTCCAGACTAAGGCATACTAATAATGGTAGGTGGATTATGCTGATACGACCACAGGGTCGTATCAGCAATGTTATCGCTGTTTTCCATGGAACATCGCTGGAAAACCAGCGATGTTCCATGGCAAATACCGCTATCGCTGAAATATTATCGCCATAGCGCTATGCATTGTAAATATAGCGTTATCATGGCGATAATTTTCAGCGATATCCGGCGATAATATTTCTATCGCTATGTGGGGCCAGCGCTGGCCCTTGTTAATATGCCCCTAATTGTTTTAATCCCTATTTATTGGGATGCAGTAGTTGGGAAATTCAGTGGGCATTGAGGTCTTGATTTAGAAGCCTAGAATATAGGAATTAAATTGTTTGCTGATGTTGTCATTACTTTTCTATGGGTATGCGTGCACACCAACCATTGATAGTGAATCAAAATTGTAATTTTACTACTGATGTTAAATTTGAAATGAGGCAAAGAGTCAAAAAAGTGTGCATTCACAAGGTAGGTACTAAGACATAAACAACCTTTTGATATATAACTGTTTATTCAAACTCCCAGCGATGTCACCATGGACTTTAACAACTTAAGTATCAAAGGATCGAGGACAGATGAAAATGGGGAACTGCAAATTTCTATGTCCCTTTTCACACAATTAGAGATATTGCTAATAATTTAAGTAAACTGTAATCACAAGCTAAGTATCTTTTAAATCTAGTTTGACAATCACTTTATTTGTTAGAATAGTTTCCTAAAGTACATGACTCCTCCTTCATTCATTTTCACGTTTTTAAGGGACCAATGTGTGTTGATTTGGTAAATTCACAGTGTGTAATCCATTAAACATTTGCTGATATTTCAGGTCTTCGTGAAGCCATTCTGGAAAAAATGTAACCTTTGTTTTGTTCAATTTCAAAGTTCTTTGATCATCTTGAACCTGATCCTAATTTGAAAAAGTGATTCTGTGATTGAAAGTTTGTAGGAGTCATAAGGGAAGGGCCAGAAAAAAACGAGAATCTGAAGGAATGCATTCACTAGAATATGGATCACTGCCCAAAGAGAAGGAGAAAAGAGTAAAGATAACCCATGCTGGCTTCACTGTCTGGTTCAAAATTTATGAATCAGTTTTATGATGCAATTCAAGAGTTTTCAGTAATCAAGAAGTACCGCCTAAAATGGGGCTCAGATAAAGCAGACTAGTGACATCAATTTGCTTCCTGTGAACAGCTGGTAAATTTCAGAAAGACACTGTTTGTTAAACTGAGTCAAGTAATAAGGTTAAGTAAAAATCCAAGCATTTCCTTAATCATATTTTTCTACACCATCTCTAAACATTTTGACAAATACTATCTACGTGTTGATTTTTCCGTTATCTATTACAATCTGCTGTATGTCTGTCAGGGGGTAGCTGAATAAAAATCTTCCTAATTATATGACTGGGAGAGATGAACCCAGCATTGTTGCTAGATGTTAAGAAGACTCAGTTAATCAGTCACAGCTGACATGTGCTCTTATCTGCCGGTCACATGTTCAATTCTCAAACGTCCAACTCACAGATTTGCATCCTTTGGAAGTCACTATATTAAATACTATTAAGTGAGGTGCTAGTAATACCTCTTATTTTATAGCTCTTTGAAATACCAGAAGTGTTGTATGAATTACAATATAAACAACAAGTTATTATTATCACTATAATGGAAGAACGTATTTACCTCAGATATGGTGGTATAAACACATAGTTTTCAAACAACTGACCAATGCTATTACTACATTTAAATGGGCATCAAAAGATGTTGGAAGAGAAGATGTTTGGGTGTGTCTCTCAGCTGCTGCTAAGAGGCTCAAACGTCTGAACTAGCAGTCATAATATTAGGCTGCAATAGGGGAGTGAGTTAAACAATCTTTGCTTTTGCAGTTTCACAATCATTCACCATTAACTTTACTACTTAATGAGGTTTATAAGTACTGATGTTGGAACATATTGAAATTACACAACCCAGTGTCTTTTGTTAAAAAAAAAAGTTAGGTTGAAGATGGTTTAGGTGTTAGCCCATACTTTGAGTGTTATTGCTACATTTTAAGGCATTCATTTATAACAATAAATTCACCTTTATGAAATCTCCCTCCTTTTGCTTAATCTTACAAAGCCTTGGGTAAGGGTTGGACTCTAAGGGTGTTGGTAGTATCAAAGATATTATTGATGTCAGTGGGTTGCAGCCCTTCAGCTTGCTTTCTGCTCACTATCAACTACCCCATTCCATCCTATTACAAATCTCCATATATTTCTTTACGATAAAAGAACTAGTGTAGGGCTACTGGAATAGGAGGTATGTATTGATATTTGATTGACAACTGTACAAACGGCCTTTAAAACATCAGCAGCAAATGGAGCAATTAATTGACCTTTAATAACATAAAGATGTTTCGATCACATACCAAATACAGTGCCTAAACAATTTTGCTACCTGCAAAATTATGACAACAGCCCTTTACCATATGCCACCTGCCAGTCTCTTTAAACACAATATAAAATCATTCTCTACGTTATAGCAGCTGTGTGGGGCCAAGATGTGTCACATTCTGGCCATCCATTCCTCATTAAGTGCATATTGCCAAGCAATCATTTCAAAGCAATCTGACATATTTTCTTCTGATGTCAGTAGATTTGCTAGCTAATCTGATGGGATACTGATGGGAATGCATGTTAAATATAAGGAGCAGTTATTTAACTACATAGCCATCGCTCAGCTAACTCTTGTTCAGCATTGGTTAGAGCCAAGCCCTCTATACATAAGCATTGGTGGAATATGGTTATTGATTGGATGGCACTGAAGTCTACCATTTGTAATGAAAGAAAGGGACCAGGGAAGCTGGGTGAAAAATGGGTGCTGCTTCAGACCTATCTACAGAACTCTTAAGACATAAATACCTGGTACCCATTTTGTCCACTCATTTATGTAGTACATATTATATGATCAGGCTTAATGAACTTCGCCATTGTATCCCTTTATGTATTTATGCCACCTTCTACATAATCCTGTGCAATATATTATTATATTTCCTTTTAAACCCCCTTTTTAAAAAAGAGAAGATGTGGAAAATTGTAGTTAAGAAAGAATCCGTCACAGGATTTGAAAGGGTGTGAGACCTAATTATCTTGACCACACTCCCTGAACACACTTTTACTGTAGTAATCTTGTTTGAAGCTACAAAGTATATAGGGATCACTGAGTAATAAATGTGAAGGTTCTCTGATGCATATGCAACTGATCACATTTGAGACTGTGCAATGCAGCCTAGCTGCTGCATACACATGCATGAATCGAATACAATGCAAGTCTGTGTTTGTGCCGGTATGGTGGGTTAAAAACGGGGAAGGGTCTGCATTACTACAGAGGATCACAAAATAGTGTGCTAGCAATGCAGCACATACACAGCTTGTAGCTCCTCGTGGGCACAAAAAGAGAAGAGATGTTGCCATTAGTCATGTGCAAAACAGGGAGAAAAATGACACTAACATAGAGACTGCTGCCCATCAAAAGACAAACAGCATAAAACAGACTTTTCGGTATGGAACACAAACACCACAGTGTCCTTATCTGCAAGGAAGTTGCAGAATTCAAAGAACAAACTGGCCTATTCAGGCTATTTAAGTTTATGTTTTTTACTGTTCTGTTACTGTTTCTTTATTGACATATTTGCACATGTGACTTCATTAGATTTATGATTTGTTTCTGTTCAACCTTGCCACTGTGGATAACCAATAAACAATATATTAAACAAGAGCCTCATTTCAGCAATTATCTTAACAGACTTCGGCAGTTTATAGTTTACTTATATTCATTTATTTATTTTGAGACATATCTAACTTGATTGCTCTAAATAGCACCACGTATGTATTTAATTATCACTTTATTTATCAATTTATAGTTTTTTTATACACCTGTCCAATTTAACATGTAAGTCTCTTACAAAATCCATGTGCCTTTTCTAAGGTCATGCTTAACTAAATATGAACATTTGCAGCAGATAACAGGTTTTAAAGATTAAAAATACATAATTTACAAATGGATACAAGAGTGGGAGACTTTATACATGTTTACATTTAAGCAATTAATTTATTAAAATGACCTTGTACTTTAAAATAATCAATATATGCCCCTGCATTGGTATAGAATCTCATTGCACTTCTAAAACATCTATCAGTAGTAAGGGTTTGCAATCAGCCCCTAGCGGATAGAGAACTTTTTATTAGGAATTGGTTCTGCTGAGGTGCAAGCGTAAGTTATTGCAAAGTAGTGTTTAAGAAGTTTTTTTTTAATAATGGCAACTTATTGATAGCTTCAGATATCTATCTATTCAAATGTACAGGCGGAAAATATGTTTTTGCTGCATTTACCATAGTTAATCATTTTTCCTTGTAATAATTAGAGGTTAGTGACTTAAGACTCCTGAGGAAACTTATTGAATATGGAGAGCATATTTCTCTTTACTCCTCCTCAGTGTTTGACTAGAGTAGATTAGTAGTCTCTTGAAAAGTTTCAACTGAAGCATGAGTTATAAAATATGATTTCAATATGAATCAGCATAAACAACTTAATACAGTAGCTCAGAGGATTCATGAGACACAGTATTCGGTAATTCAAGAAGTGAAAACCAAATCAGAAAAGTTAAAAAATTTACTTTCTATAGTAGTCACCACACAAAGAATATATCTCAGCATGACATTTTAAAACAGTTTCACATTGCATTTGGAATATTGGCATGACACATATTTTATAAATAGCAAACAGACAGTGTTTTAAAACATTCTGTAACAAATGAAGCTATCTACTTGTATTTGTAATACAAATAATTCCATTTTTTGGTGAATATTATATATCCTGCCACGAGTTGTAGAAACAATAGTACAGCATCTCAGTCCTTAATTGAAGATGGAAACAAGAGCATTAAAGAAAGCAATACCAAATAAAAACATCAAAAATATTTCTTATAAGAAATGAGAAATCTTCATTCAAGATTGTTACATTCCACTTGGCCTCAACCAGTTTTGGAATTACTCGGACTCCGAAAAGAGTTCTGTTGGTTTCAGCCATAAGACTTGTCCTTGCTTTTCATTCTTTCTCCTTCTTTGAGAGATTTTTTACAAACAAGCTTAGAACATGGTGAACAAACTGATATTGTTCACATGTCTGAATCATTCCTCCCCTAAAACAAAAAGAAATGCATGTTAATCAATTTGGAAGATTTAGTCTTTCATCACTAGACTGCCGTACAACAGAGGAATGAATGTACTTTTTTTCAGCAAAAGGAAATGTTTCTGCTGCCTCGACACAGTGGAAAGTGAAATTGTTTTCCTAATAGAAAGTGACAAGTGCTGCTGATTTATTTGTTTGGTTAGTTTTCATAGGGAAATTGACCAGATTTTTGCTTAGTATTTCCACAGCATTTCAGCTAGAATCTAATTTGTCATGTTCAGGTTACGTTTACAGACTAATCATTGTCCCTACAAACGTTGGTGCAGATTTCAGACAATCTAGCTCACTGGGAATTTTGGACTTCTCAAAACAACAGGGTTTGCCAGGACTGGCATCAGCAAAATCATAAACACAAGCGGAATCTTGGATTGAGGGAATTTAACTACTAAAGGAAGTTACTATTCATTTTACCTTCAAACTAGGGATATAGAACCTCAATTAATTGAGAACACTTTTATCAGTTCTGTTTTCCTTTAAACGTGCTGCAAATGTTAATACAGTTTATAACTAGGCCTGGTCGGTGTACTCCGCTCCGTTCATGGAGTTTTTGGAGTTTTCTGCACTCCCCGCTCCGCGGAGCTCGCGGAGTGCAGAAAACTCAGCTTTGTATAGTGTAGAGGAGTTTGTTCCCCGCTCGCGATTGGTAAGTTCGTGAGCTGCCGCTCGGGTTGAATTTCTACCCGAGCGGCAGGAAGACCAGCGCAAACAGCAGAGCGCACTGCACTCCGCACCTTGCGGAACTTCGCAGAGCTCTTTTGTTACGTCGCGGAGTTCCGCGTAGCAAAACTCCGCGAACTACGCCCAGGCCTGTTTATTACTTATTTTTTTTAAGTAATATAAGGATACCAAAATGTTTATCCGAATTGTGCAAAAATCATCTTTACTTCTATGTGTTGGCTAGACTAGACCGTACTGTTTATTTCCCAAAGTCACAAGTGCACTGTTGCAATGAGTATGTTTGTACTATTTTCTTAAAACCAAAGAACATCTGATGTGGATGGAAAATAGCAATAAAATAAAATTCTGAAACATGCTCTCTCTTCCAGTAGATCGGAATGTACATTAAGAATTTTAAAAAGTTGAGTTACCTGTCCATCCGTAACTGGCAGGTTGTTCTTAGTATATCAACCACACCTTCATTCTTCAACTGCTTGCAGCCTATGCTGGTGGCGATGAAACATCCGGTTCTGCCTATACCTGCACTGGATAACACATAACAAATAAAGTTTTTGTTGTTACTTTGATTATTTTTCGGTAGATTAATTGTGATCACTAAAGTATTTACGAACTTTAGTGGCTTTGTGGAACACCATATCAGTGACAAAATTACCAAAGATTTGCACTGGAACAAAGACACAGAGGCACAACCATTTCTGTTTCTGTAACAGGCAATGAAGTACGTGAAATCAGCTCCAGGTCAAGTGTAGATCAAATTGACTTCACCCTACCTTTCTCCATGATAAGTGCATTCCTCCACATATTTAATGTGCTAGGTGGGACTGTGTTTGAATCAAAATTAGTTTGTTCCATTCTTTTTATTCTATAAGTAACAGGAATAGTGTGACATCAGTTTGTGTTATTTCTATATAAACAAGCATTGATAAAGACAGTCCATCTCAGCAGTTAAACCTATTAACTTGGCCAATACTTTTTGTTTGGCACAGATAGCTGTGTGGAATTTACACATTTCCACTGTTACTATTTTGGAAAAGGTTTAAAACAAACTAAAGTGCATTGAAATATGGCTGCCATGGATGCATGTGAATCCATGGAGGCCATCTTTGATTGCATTTGCCTATATTTTAACAAATGCCATTTAAAGATGGCCATAGAGAATGCATCCCACCCACAACAGTCATCCTTAAATGATTTTTTTTAATGATCTTTATTGAGGTTTCATAGGATACAAGATGTCATTATAATAAGTGATTGGTTTACATATCAACATCATAATGCAATCCTCAATATAGTCAGATCAACAAATCCCCAACAAACCTCCCCTTCCCAGCAGCTCTCGTGCCAGGTCCCACAAAACGTACTTAGGGGCATCCTTGTTTGGACGGGCCTTGAAGTAGTTTCAAGGATAACTTGACCCACACCAGGAAATGCATTTTGTTTTCCCATTCCAAGATGTCTGCCATGTATGGGTGCGCATCCACAGGAGCCATTTTGGAATGGTATTTGCCCATTCACAAGGGCTGCGATCTTGAACTCATTTCACGATGGCTGCACACTGACAAGGTGGCAGGTATAAAAGATTAAAAAGGTTTTTAAGAAATCAGGGCAGCTGGGCAGGCAGGAGGATGTTTGGTGGGGGTATGGAGAGAAGATAAGGAAATGGTGAGGAGGAAAAATGAAGAGAGATAAAATAGTCCCTCACAGCCCCTGCAAATCAAGGCTACACTATGCAGCCATTATACAACGAGAGCAAAATGAGACCTAAAGTCTACTGAACCAAGAGCAGAAATGTGAGATAGATGCAAACCATCCAGTCATGAGCAAGGGGCTGACCCAAAGCTTACTCTAAGCATGTGTAATGTTTTGGGTCTATAGATCCTGCCAACAGTTAGTTAAAGATCTCTGTAACCGAGACCTAAAAATTGTTATTTATTACCGAAGATTTTTTTTTTTAAATCTCTTGCTCACAAATTATAGGTTGCATACATTGTCACAACAGTTTTTTTTAATGCAAAAATCTTTCTGTAATATCGGTTGGTGAAAATTGAGTTTGCTTTTTTCAGTAATAAGCAAGCACAAAAAATGGAGAAGATGCTTTTGACCTGTTTTTGCACTGCTGCAAAGCTTCTATAAAATGGTCCAATATCCTCAGCATTAGAACCTAGCTCACCAGCTTTCTTTCAATCCAAACCTTCTAACATACAATAAATCAATAACCATTTACCCTCTGGCTAACCCTAAAGATATAAAATTGTGTTTGAAAACACTCCAATATTCACAAATAGAAATTTGATAGATTTTCACCTGTTGCAAATGTATAACATCAGTTACCTATTTTACCTGAGTGCTTCTGAATTAGACATGGAGGCATTGGTTAGCATTCTTTGCCAGCAGAGTACACAAAGGAAAGAGGTGTTGAAAGATTCAGAGATGGCTATTCCTTAAATGGGAGCACAGTTGCAAAATATAAATGTTGCTGGGAATACAAAGACACACACATTTTGTTCAGTGGTCTCAGTCTGCAGAGACTGTGAAAGTGGTATGTCCCTGCTCATTGTAATCATAAGACGAGAATAAAGTAACTACTCCCACCTCCCAGGAGATTTATTGCCATGGAAAAATAATCTTGTCATAGAGTGGACGGGTTAGCGGTCTAGCTGCACGCGATGGTCTATTTATGGCGGACATGCCGCTGGCACGCCAAAGGCAAGCCCGTCTGCACCCGTCCGCAACTGGCCAGGACCAGGGGCCAGGAACCCTGCACTAACTTCTACGCCGGACATCATTCAGCTAAGGTACAACTCGGACTTCCAACGCCAGCTTAGACCCGTATCAACATCCCATTGTGCACACTTCATCAAGCCAGTCTCAAAAAAAGTGCAGCGTGCTGCCCACACTGTGGTTTCATGCTAGAAAGTAACTCATCACACATTGATGATTCACAGGGAAAGATAGCTCACTGGAAAATGGGCCTCCTAACTGCAGGTCACTCCCTAAGCATAAAACAGAGATTGGGATGCTTTTGGAAGAGGAGTCATTTGGCGTATTATTCTTGACCGAAACATGGCTGAATCAGAGCTCCACTCCTGATATTATTATGGCCCTCCTCTCTGGAAATTCCATCAGCAGGCTCGACAGGGTGGGAAAATCAGGTGGAGGAGTGGCCATTAGTCACAAAGCCCAGGTCACATGCTCTATTACACCTTGGACCCTAACCAACTGCGAGGCCACGCAATTCAGAATCTCACTCACCCCTACATCCTCTTTTTCTGCAATACTTATCTATAGACCCCCTGGGGCGCACGCAGCATTCTTAGACGCCCTCCCAGAGCTCCTTGCCAGTCTTATCATAGGAAAGGGAGCTCTCACAGCACTTGGTGATTTTAATATCCATCTGGATGACCCTGACAATACAGGCTCTAATAGGCTGTGGACCGATCTCGAAGCCCTTGAACTCCTTCAGCTAGGGAACGCAGCTACCCATGAAAAAGGGCATATCCAAGACTCATCTTCTCGAATGACCCCAAGATCCGGGTGCTCAGCCCACTCCCAGTCCCAGTCCCATGGTCTGACCACAATTATATTCCCTTCCGTTACCTCAAAACACCTAACCAGTCTCGGCCGGTGGGTAACCCGATGTCAGGCAGGAAATGGCCCGCAGTTGCCCCAGAAAAATAGATTAATTCCCTAAAGTTTAACCCACCATCCCTCAGTGATGATCCCAACAAAGCCCACTCACACTGGTCGGACTGGATTAATGACTCAATGGAAAAATGCTTTCGGAAGCCAACTATGACAACACAATGTAAGCCCAGAAGAGCAGGCTGGTTTAACAGCCATTTAGCCTCCCAAAAGAAGAATTGCAAGAGGCTAGAAAGAAATTGGAAGAAGATGTATGACCCTGATCTTAAGATGCAGTATAGAATCGCTATACGACAATATCATAATGATATCAAGGAAGCTCAGACAAAATACTATGAAGAACGAATCAGTATGGCATCCAACTCACCTAAAGAGCTTTTTAAAATCGTAAAGTCCCTTACTACCATCGCACAGAATTCCCCCACCCCTCAATCTTCCAAGGAGAGGTGCAATGAGTTTGCTACCTTCTTTAAAAGTAAAGTAGAATCTATTTACAACTCACTGCCCCGGCACCCCCTTGGTAAACCTGAAGTCACACAGGCCTTCTGTGAGAACTCAGGTCCACACCACAGGCCAGCCCTCTACCCCCACACTACAGCACCTGTTCTGGACTCCTTCCCTGCCCCAAACATAGAACAACTGGGAAGCTTCCTAAGGGACATCATATCAGGTTCACCTCTTGACCCAGCCCCTTCTCACATTCTTCTCCAAGGCGGGGAGCCGGTTCTCTCCACATTGGCTGATCTCATTTCACTATCCTTGAGTAGCGGCATAGTACCTAAACAATGGAAGCACGCCATAGTAAAACCTCTGCTCAAGAAGCCCCAACTTGACCCCACTTCCTTGAGGAACTATCGTCCCATATCCTTGTTGTCCATTCTAGGCAAAGTTGCAGAGAAACACGTAAATAGGATAATCTCACAGTTCTTGGAGGTGAACAACATTCTGGACAAATAACAGATGGGTTTCCGTCCTGAACACAGTATGGAATCCAGGCTCCTTATAGTCTCAGAGAAACTTAAAATGATACTGGATCGGGGGGGACTGCCGCCATTCTTCTCCTTGATCTAAGTGCGGCATTTGACACTGTCGATCACAGTATATTAATACACAGACTAAGGGAGATTGGGATTCAGGATAAGGCCATCCTATGGTTGTAATCCTTCCTAAATGAAAGATCCTTCCAATGCATGGAAGCAGGCCTCTTCTCAGACACGCTTGCTGCACCGTATGGAGTCCCTCAGAGATCTGCAATTAGTCCCACCCTGTTTAATGTTTACATGAGTCCACTGGCACAAATTGTTAAGGAGTTTGGACTATCAATTGTGTCATATGCCGACGATACGCAACTGGTAGTATCAGTGGCTGATGCTACTAATTCTAATCATCTTAAGCAGCCCCTTGAATTGCAGCATGAATATCCAATTGCTGTCTTAAGCTCAACGGTGAGAAAACTGAGCTTATGTTCCTGGGTACCTGTACAGATCCTTGGAACAAGATCAGCTGGCCTTACAACTGGGGCTTGCCCCCTGCCCCTAAGCCCTCTATCAAGAACTTGGGGATGTGGCTTGACCGGAACCTCACTATGGACACCCAAGCAAAAAAACTCTCAGCTACCTGCTTCGGCATTATGCGCATGCTCCGCAAGATATTAGACCTACTCCCAGAGCACGCGCGGAGAACTGTGATTCAGGCTCTTGTTGTCTCAAGATTGGATTATGGTAACTCACTGTACCTGGGGGCCCCCAAATATGTAGTCAACAGGCTTCAGGTGGTCCAAAATGCAGCAGCTCTCACGGACATTGATCCCCCGAGACATCACGCCGTAATCCTCGGCTTGAGGCCATCGCGCCCACCGAGCACACGCCTGTGGCTCCTTCCCGCATCGACGAGTGTAGCATCACGCTCCCGTAGAGGAATTCCTAACCTCTGTATCCCCACATCGTGGTCTTAACCTCCGCCGCACCACTTGCGGGCGATCCCGTAACTCCCATTGAGGACCTCGCCCTTTTTGACTTACCGATCCTTTCTCACGTAATTTTAAGACACCCATATCTCAGGCATGCTTATCTAATGTCCTGAAGATGATCCATGCAACTTTTTCTTGGATCGATACGCCGTCGACACCCTAAAAACGCCTCATACATACACTGTGATGTTACCATTTACCATGTAGAGGCGCTCCTTGCGATTTGTTGACTTAAAATTGTGAATTTCTTTTCCTGAGAACAAACCGTGAGCGTTGCCTGAGCCTTTCTTGATTGTTGCCCAGACCGCATGTTTGTATGTTTCTATGTTTCTGTAGTAGGATGCAGGCTTGTGTCCCACTCTCAGTACATTGTGTTGTACATATTTCAAATAATTTCGTAATAATTAAATATTGAACCTCTGTCCAGCTGGACATGTTTAACCAATACAGCACTGATTGGGTCTGTATTTATTATCTCTGTTCACCCTTACTCTTCCCTAGGCACCACTGTTGTCTATAATAATTGATTCCCAAGGTCCCTGGCCGACTTTATTTGGGTCCCCCTTGTTGTTTAAAAAGAGGACTGAAGTTACCCAAGCATGTGTCTGTGAAAGCTTCATTGTCCAAACTCCACTGGCTCCCGATCCAATCCAGAATCAAGTTTAAGGCACTGTGCATAGTCCACAAAGCTATGCACGGCAGAGGTCCTGCCCTGCTACAGTCCCTCATCTCCCCTTATGTCCCTAACAGGTCCCTCAGGTTGTCATCTGACCATCTCATGTGTACTACGAGAATAAAAAGAGCCAGATGGGGTGGAAGATCATTCACCCATCTGGTCCCAAAACTCTGGAACTCAATGACATGTGAATTGCGACTTATAAAAGACCTTTGCAGCTTCAGGAAGAAACTTAAAACCTGGCTCTTTCCTTGACCCCTCCAACATACCGATCCGCTACCCTCTCTGCAGCGCTGGGAAGCCGCTGGGCAGCTATGCGCTTTATAAATCACAAAAATAAAAATAAAATTAAAAAAATAAAATCTCCGTGCAGTCATTTGGGGTTTGGGGGGCACAGGAATAGAACGCATGTGAAATTGCTCCACCTCTTTGTACATATAGCCATTTACTTTGCCACCCATGGTAGATCAATGTCTCCCATCTGCCCACAAGAGTCCTACCATCATTACCACAGTAGCCAACATCAACCACCATAATGAAATTCTCTGAATAAAAATTAGCACTTGTAGCTGCCAACCAGAGGTTGCATCCTCCAAATTAAAACCAAAACTAAAGGCCATAAAGGACAAACTTATAGGAAATGCAGGGAAGGGTAATATTCCAAACCATTCTCATTCACTGAAAAGATGCAAAACTCTTGAACTGCACATAGCAGTTTGGTAGCTCACATAAGATTACATTAAAGGAGGTACAAGGGACTCCATGGAATATGTAGTTACGTTCTGTAAGATATAGCACAAAAATATAATTCCATTAAAAAAGATTAAGTAAACCTATTCAAGACATGAATAATATACAAAATTAAACTTCCAGATTGTGAACTCAATTCTAGTAGTGGAATTCATATGCATTGGGTTTAGGGATGTATTTTCTCTGCAGAATAAATGAACATTATCATTCACATGCTCCCACAAAAGCCTAGTCAATATTTACTAAAATGGTATTTAAATATGAATCTGATTCTATATTTCCAATGACATACACATCCAATATTATGAGCTGAATGTAGATGCAGCCTATATTCTTGTAATGATATACCAAAGATTAAAGGGCTGAGTGGGTCATGATAGCAGCAGTGCAGTCTAGAGACATATCTTACCAGCTGTACTTAACTTGACTTTTTATCAGCAAAGGTAAGTAATTTCACAAATATAACTTAATAGAGATGAGAATCTAAAGCCCTTTTGGTCACCTCCAATAACTTGACTGAACATTTTTTAACACTGTTCTGAGCTGTCCAACAGAGAGGAAAGTAACAAACGGTCGCAACTGAGGTACCAAACTGTTGAATTAACTAAAGAAAAATACATCAGTCAAATGATCACATGCTATTTAGAGCTCTCATAACGCCACCAAAGTAAGAGAATGACTCTCTAAGTTAATGATAGCGATATGTGACTACATGCAAAACACTGGACTACATCAGTGTTTTGGATGTCAAAGTTATCACAAGGAACTGTAACTGATTGCCTCTCTCATCAATACAATGTATGTTTCGCTGATAAATATTCATGTTGGAGATCATAAAATAGTAAAGTTTCCTCACTGTTATGAGTCATGCACTATCCTTCACCAGAACCACTTCTTGCTGATCCTTGTAATGGCAGAGATTATTAGGCAAGAGAAGTATACTCTTTTTGTATTAATATTTTCTTTAGATTATTATTCAACACTACAAGCAGTGAACACAATACTGCCAAAATTACAGAAACTTGAGAGAAGGAAGGCAAAAAGGAGCATTAATGATAACAAGTGTCATGCATATCAGATAAACAACATAGCATACAAGATGCACGGTCAACCAGGCCCTCATAACCAGCTGACTCAACTACAGCAACGTGCTCTACATAGGCATCTCCAACCAGCTCACGCAAAGATTCCAGACTATCCAAAACACCTCTGCCAGACTCATCCTAGACATCCACAGAAGTGTTCACATCACTCCCTACCTCACTGAACTACATTGGCTTCCCATTCAGAAACGCTGCTAATTGAAGCTGCTCATCCACGCCTACAAAGCTCTCCACAACACGGGACCAGCATACCTCAATGACTGACTTTATCTTTACCACCCTCCAGACAACTATGATCTACCTATCTCACCCCTGCACGGGTCCAGCGCATCCACAGAAGCAAGTCAGGAGATCGCGTTCTCTCCTTCATCTCTTCCAAGAACTGGAATAAACTTCCTCAACACATCAGGACAGCTCCTTCACTTCTCAACTTCCGCTAGAAAGTGAAGACCTGACTATTCAACTAGGAGCTTCGCCAGGCCTATGTTCCTGCTCCAGCGCCTGGATACCCTTACAGGTGATAAGCTACACCATACAAATCGACATAACATAACAGCTTACAGAGCAACAGGAGCTCTGGGTGACAGGCTGCCTAGCAGGGCTGTGTATAAGAGGTGACCCAGTAGTGTGGTGTTAGACCTGCCGTCCATCGGTGATCTTACCCAAAATGTTTTCCCTGCTTACCTCCTCTCTTTGCTGATTCATTTTGTTGGCCTTAGGACGCTGAAGCCTTTACCACTGCTGCCCAGTGTTAAACTGCATGTGCTTCTCCCCTAAACATGATAACATTGGTGTATACACAATTGGCATTTTTAATTTACTTGTAAGTCCCTTGTAAAAAGGTATACCATATACGCAGGGCCTTGTAAATTAAATGCTACTAGTGGGCCTGCAGCACTGACTGTGCCACCCACCCAAGTATCCCTTTAAACCTGTCTCAGGCCTGCCACTACTGAGCCTGTGTGTGCTGTTTTACTGCCACTTAGACTTGAAGCCTGAAACTCCCCTTTTATTACACACACGTCACACCTAAGGTAGGCCCTAGGTATACCATAAGGTGGGGTGCTGTGAAAGTAAAAGTTAGGACATGTACTTTTGTGTTTTGCATGTCCTGGTAGTGAAAAACTCCAAAGTACGTTTTTCAATACTGTGAGGTCTACTCTTCTCATAGGTTAACACTGGGAATTCCTTAATACACTTTAAAGCTATAATTCCTGATTAGAAAGGAGTGGCTGTGTCATGTTTTATATCTTTGTAATGGTAATGACAAATCATCTTTACTGGTGAAGTTGAATTTGACATTACTATTTTAAGAAATGTCACTTTTAGAAAGTGTAGCGAAACAAAAATCGAGAAATTCGAAGAAAACCTGCCCTGGGGAAGCTGATAGCATACAGCGAGAATCCGCTGCAATCGCTCGTCTAGAAAAAATACTTTTTTTCTAGAGACCCCTCACCCACCAGGGTTGCCCCTCGGTGGCATGCTT
This sequence comes from Calotriton arnoldi, assembly GCA_963921515.1. NCBI lineage: Eukaryota > Metazoa > Chordata > Amphibia > Caudata > Salamandridae > Calotriton > Calotriton arnoldi. Next base: position 450,191 of record CAWUFW010008044.1, read on the forward strand.
CATCATTGGTGTTCCTCTCAATCCTCTAAGGATTGAGGCGTGCTGCGACTTGCGAAATACGTAGGAGCACTTACTGGTGTAGACTATGTGAAGTGAAGTGAAATGGAGTGGAAAAAGAAAGCTTAAAAATACCTAACTAGTTGGCAACTCTTTTATTCCCACCCCTAGTTGGTATGGTTAAAAATCAGGGGTTGTTACTGAGAGAAAACCGGATGGTAATGAGTCTGGTTGTCTCAGTAATGTATAGTCAACATGTTTTGAGCCGTTCCCCTAATGGCTCTTCATCAGGACTCCACGGGGTCCAGCCCTGTGTGTGCCACTCCTAGTCAATCCTATAATAAGGACGCAAAACGTGCACACTAAATGTGCATGCGCTGTATATATATATACGGTTTTTTAATGAAATAATCTGTATCTGTAATTAGAAAGGAAAATGCATTAAAACAACGACCTGTCAGCCGGGCTGGCAGGCCACAATTGCTCAACTTAATCATGCAAATGTAACACCCGTATATGGTGGGTGCTCGTAAGGTCTAGCCAGTGTACACTCATTTGTGTGCCAAATGTTTGCCACACAACGTAGATTGGTGAAAAAAATAATGAAAACCACTCGTGAGACAAAACACCACGTGACGATACAACACAACATTAAACATATAAGAAGTAAACTTCGTAACGTACTTCTAGAAACGCTATGCTAATCTGTCATTGTCAATACCGAGGGATCGAGGGGCTTGTAGTCAAATCCTATATGAGGAGAGAAAATGCTGAACAGAAAACTGGCATCAGTCGTGCAACTTCCTAGGTGTCGATTACCACCTGATTTTGAGCATCCTAAATCCGAAAAAGAAGGACCCCCGCAACTTACTTCGTCAAAGCCGCCTCGGGTTGAATAACCTATTTCTTGCCCTGGAGACCGCATACTGGCGAGTGCTTGCTCCGACTCAGTATTTAAACCCGCTCGCATTCGTGCGGCAGGAAAAACAGCAGAGTAATGCAGCCTGGGAACACTGCACCGTGCAGTGTTCACATATGGCCAACGGTATCGGCGTCGCGCCATGTTGGGAGTATTCCTACTCAGGCTACTCTTATGTACGTACCAAAATAAGAAGTTGATAGTGTCTGTGCCTACTGATCTTCAGAGATATTTTCTAAAAAAAATTATGTACTCAAAGGACTGCTAATGATTATAGTATTGATGATAAGAGGAGAGGTTTCAAGCTTATTTGCAATGCGATTTGCTCCAGCCCCGTTGCTAGATCCGCTCATGTACGTGCGGTGTGGAGGGGATAGCAAAGTCGTGCAGTTTGTTTATCCTGCACGGCGCTGTTGATGTCTGCGTCATGCCTGCACCATATTACGAGTGTATCTTCGTACAACTTTAGAAGACTGCACCCATGGTTTTGATGGTGCTAAGGTGATTGATGTAGGTCGTGCTCATTGTTCCGCATGGGAGAAAAAGAATACTGTCATAGACCTACTCTGGCATTATAAAAGCTTTACTGTGGCCTATCGAAAATAAGAGAGGTCTGAACCCTTAGTGTTCATGGTTGATCATTAAAGGAATTTCCATCAAACCATATGGCAACAGTATGTACGCCATTTAAGAAACGGCAAACATGTTATAAAGGTACTGGTTTCAGGACTAAATGGACCGCGTTGTGCACGTACGGTACACATGATCTGATCTGGGGTGAAGATAAGGAGTACTAGTCCAAAACGAATATTAACCCGTTTTGTTATATGTTAAAAAAGTGCAAAAATTACAACAAATATAGTAGTGGTTCTCAATTTGCTCTTAGGAAATCTCCTTATTTTTTGTTTGTTGATGATGTTGGCATATGGTTATTGGTGGTATCGTTTTCCATTGCCTTATCATCTAGTGCCCTCGTACTTCTTGGTGTAAGGTGTTTATTTCAAATTAGGAGGCCCCACTGGATATTGTCATTCAGTCCCATGGTGTCTGTGTGGGGCTTAAACACCCACCGCTGCTCTTTCTCCAGGAGTCTGTGTTCCAAATTGTCTCTATTGTATAGGTGTTCTAGGACTACCCACTTCAGGTCAGTGGGTGTATGGTTTTGTTCCATGTAATGGGACGACATTTTTGTGGTAATACATTGACAACCGACATTGCTGCGGTGTTCGCTCATTCTGGTGCTTACTTTCCTCGTGGTCATTCCTACGTAGTGTAGGTTGCAGGGGCAAATAATGAGATACACTACTCTTGTAGTGTTGCAGTTCGTTAACTTGTGCAGTTCCCAACTCGTTCCGTTGTTGAAGGACACAGTTTTAGTGATGGTTGTAAGGTGGCAGACACTGCAATTTCCGCAGGGATAGTGGCCAGTAGGTGGTGCGCCTAACATAGTCTGGTTCCTTTCTCTGGTGACTATTGATTTCAGTCGGGTATGGACCAGAATGTCCCTCAAACTCCTCCCCCTCCTGTGGGAGAACATTGGTTTCGGGATGTTGAGTATGTGAACACTGCGTGGTGCAGTGTTCCCAGGCTGCATGACTCTGCTGTTTTTCCTGCCGCACGAATGCGAGCGGGTTTAAATACTGAGTCGGAGCAAGCACTCGCCAGTATGCGGTCTCCAGGGCAAGAAATAGGTTATTCAACCTGAGGTGGCTTTGACGAAGTAAGTGGTGGGGGGTCCTTCTTTTTCGGATTTAGGATGCTCAAGATCAGGTGGTAATCAACACCTAGGAAGCTGCACGACTAATGGCAGTTTTCCAGTCAGCAATTTTCCTCCTCATATATGGTTTGACTACAAGCCCCTCGATCCCTGGGTATTGACCATGACGCATTAGCATAGCATTTCTAGAAGTACTTTACTAAGTTTACTTCTTATATGTTTAATGTTGTGTTGTATCATCACGTGGTGTCTTGTCTCACGAGTGGCTTTTATTATTTTTTTCACCAATCTACGTTGTGTGGCAAACATTTGGCACACAAATGAGTGTACACTGGCTAGACATTACGAGCACCCACCATATATGGGTGTTACATTTGCATGATTAAGTTGAGCAATTGTGGCCTGCCAGCCCGGCTGACAGGTCATTGTTTTAATGCATTTTCCTTTCTAATTACAGATACGGATTATTTCATTAAAAAACCGTATGTATACACAGCGCATGCGCATTTAGTGTGCACGTTTTGCGTCCTTATTATAGGATTGACTAGGAGTGGCACACACGGGGCTGGACCCCGTGGAGTCCTGATGAAGAGCAATTAGGGGACCGGCTCAAAACATGTTGACTATCCATTACTGAGACAACCAGACTCATTACCGTCCGGTTTTCTCTAGGTAACAACCCCTGATTTTTAACCATACCAACTAGGGGCGGGAATAAAAGAGTGGCCAACTAGTTAGGTATTTTTAAGCTTTCTTTTTCCACTCCATTTCACTTCACTTCACATAGTCAACACCAGTAAGTGCTCCTACGTATTTCGCAAGTGGCAGCACCCCTCAACCCGTAGAGGATTGAGAGGAACCCCAATGATGAAGCATGCCACCGAGGGGCAACCCTGGTGGGTGAGGGGTTTCTAGAAAAAAAGTATTTTTTCTAGACGAGCGATTGCAGCGGATTCTCGCTGTATGCTGTCAGCTTCCCCAGGGCAGGTTTCTTCGAATTTTCTCGTTGTTTTGCTACATAACTGTCAGGAGGATAAACCTAGCCTCTACCTCTGCCTCCCTCTCTTCTTTATTTGTAACTTTTAGAAAGTGGACATTTCTCTGCGCTTCCAGTTCTGTGTGCCTGCCGCCTGTCTCCAATACACTTCTGGGTTGGATGACAGCTACACTTTGTTCATTCACTCTGTTTACCGGCTCAGGCTTGATGAACTAGTTGTGTTTTAAGCGCCCGAAGAATGCAGCTGTCAGCGGAAGTGGTATATTTATGAACAAGTAGAACAGTTTATGAAGAAGCACCATCTTAATGAGCCCTATTCGAAAAGCCAATGAAAGCGGGAACAACATCCAACTTTAGACCTGGGGCCGTATTACACATTATCACTGTTTGCATCCGGTGCACCTTTCAAAAGGTACGCGGGGCGCAAACAGTGATAGTGCGCCCCACTATGGTGTATGCGCTGCCCCAGGGTTGCCGCGAACTAGCGCTGCCCTGGGGGCAGCGCATTCATGTAAAAACACGGAGCAGATGCTCCGTTTTTTCACAGTGTAGGCGGCACCCACCAGCACTTTCAAAGGGGTTTAGAGATCCGCTTGCAGGCGGGTGCAATCAGTGACTGCACCCACCTGCAAGGGGATGTCTGGGGGGTCCCTTGGATCCCCTTAACCCCCTGCAGAGGGCTGCTGTCAGGAGGCGCACTGACAGTGTGCCACCTTTTAAATGGCGCACTGTCAGTGCACCTCCTGAGGGATTCTTTTACTTTGTGCCCGTGTCTGTAATATGGAGCAGAGTCAAAGGATGTCCCTCATTTGCATAGGACACGCCCCTATGCAAATGAGAGACCACCCTCTGTTGATAGCGCTGGCGCATTAAGTGCGCCAGCGCCATCGGTATTATAGAAGGGGATGCACAAGCGTCTGCGTCCCCTTCTATAATACCAAAGTGCCGCGGGGGCGCGCACAGCGGGTGCAAACGCCCGTTGCGCCCCAGGGCACCATCTGTAATATGGCCCCTTGTCCGTTATGGACTCAAGTGTGACTCCATAATTTGTGCTCATAACAACCTCTCTGTCACGAAGTATCCAGATACCCAGATACTTGAGTTCCTCAGCGCACCAACGCGGTGGAAAATCCGGTGTAAATTGCAGTGTGTTGGCTGTTAGTGGAAATATTCGTGATTTCCCCTAGTTAATGTGTAGCCCAGAATGTACGACAAATCCTATAAATTCCCACAATATGGTGCTTACGTTTTCACTCAGTCTGAACTAGACCATCCCTAAAGGGCTGTGACCTGTCGTGGGGGTGGGTCCCAGAGATTGGGGGCCTTCCCCATACGTGAGAAACGGTGGTCACAGCCTCCCGGTGCCACCAGGGAGGTGCATGGGGTGACCTGGGTGCTGCTGCCTGCATTGCCTCCCTCCATGTTATCTTACACTAATGTCCAGGATGCCTCAGAGGGGGCTCCACGGATGGTCTAGGCACCCCCCACCGCTCCCACCCTGGATCATTATTACTGCAGGAGGTATGAGAAGCAGCGACGTGGAGGGGCCCCTGCCGCTCTCTCCACTTGGCTTTGATTGTTTTATGCTACCATTCCCAGCGGGGGTCACTCTTCCCACTCCGTTCCTCACGACAACTGTGACTTTCATTACACCCCCCTCTCTCCATCCCCCCGCTGCACTGCCCACCTGTAAGGGGGAACTTTGTGAACTGATATAGGCACGTTGTTTCTGTCATGACTGAGACCCCAGGGCACAGTGAGGAGCTAGGTACTAAGTAGTTTCCTGTCTGCAGGCACGGCTGCCCTTCTGACTGAACCCATGGTTCGCCTTAAACAAGACAAGGCCTCTGCGACTAAAGCCGGAGCAGGCTGCGGCACAGCAGATAGTGGTGCTCTGCATACTACTAAAGTGACGTTGAAGAGTACACTGTTAGATCACTCTCAAAAATTCGATGAAATCCTACAAGCTGTCCTGGACATTAAATCTTCCCTGTAACCCAAAATAGACACCCTGGGAATCGACATGAGCCTTATGCGGGAAGACCCTAGGAAGTTTAAAGATTGAGTGTAGGACTCAGAATCTACGCTGACGATGGACAGGCAGGCAGTCGTGGAGGCAGAAATTCGTATCACGGCTTTCCAGGAGATGGTACGCTACCTCAAGAAACGAGTTGAGGATCGTGAAGGTTGATCCCACTGCAATAATGTGAGATTTGTAGGTTTGCCAGAATGCACCAAAGGCCCCAGCATTGAGCTCTACCTCGAGGAATGGCTTGCACAGACTGTTCTAGAGGGTAAACCATCTACCTTCTTCCCCGTGGAATGGGCCCATAGGATACCGGGTAGTCCATCCCCTCCCAGTGCCCTTCCGAGACTGGTGGTTGCCCGCCTCTTCAACTACAGGGACCACATACTACAGGTTGCATGTGCAAAAGGGCCCTAGGCGATTGACAATTCACAGGTAAAACTATTCTGTGACTATACCATGGATGTAAAGAGGAGGTAGACTTCCTTCCTGAAGGGAGAAGCACCAACTTTGAGCTCTGAACGTTAAGTATGCTTTGCAGTGTCCTGCCAGTCTAAAGATGATACATGACGGCCACACCACCTTCTGTACGATCCCAGGAGAGTCATGGCCCAGGCTAGACCACAGGGGCATTGCCCCGCCTCCCACAGTAGAGGGAGAACTTGCTGGCTGGAAGGTACATCAATGCGGAAGGCAGGAGGGCGGGCCGGTTGAAGGAGCAGGTGGCAAAGGAGAGAGCCCAGGTGGCTGTAGTGGCTGAGTAGCACTCTGCGACTCCTTTCCCTCCTTTGGGTGAGGTCGAGAGACTCGATAATGCTGAATCGGAGACAGGCCTTGCTCTGGCTATGCCCTTGCTGCGAAGGGGCTCACTCATCACCCCCATTTCTGCAGATTACCTGATATAGGTTAACCATACTGGACACGTAATGTGGGTTGCCTTGCACCTGGATGTCAGCCCTAGTCGAGCGGGACGTTGCTGTAAGTACTCTTTACCAGTGGGTCAGTGATGGGGCCTCTAAATCTTGAGGCGCGCTGTCACAAGAGTCTCCTTACCGAGTGCATACATTGCTGCCACATAACCCTAAGCCTTCACCTGAACAGTGGCTACAATTCATGACTGTTATGAGACCACATTCCTTTGCATTATAGTGCTGCTGGCTGTGTGCCCGTTGGTGCACTGGCCTGGGAAGGGGTGTTGGGAAGTTGATTTCGCTTTTCGTTGTTTATTATGCTCTCCTGTTTTTTCTAAGGCATGGATTGCTGTGGGACTTGGGGTGCATGTGTGGGAGAGATGGGAGGGGAGGTGAGTTGTAAGGGTCCAGGTTGTATTGCATTGACCATAATTGACAGTGAACATGTAGCTGGGACGAAATGCCAGCTTATGACCTGGAATGTTATAGGCATGGCCAACTATGGCAAGAGGTATCGCATGTACCAATATTTAAGGAGACATGGGGTGCACATAGCATTTCTCTAGGAGACCTATCTCTCCTCCCCTGTTCAAGAGGGGGTGAGCAAGAGCTGGTGGGGTACAGTGGTGGGAATCACAAACTCCATATACGCCGGTGCGTTTTGACACTGTTCACTCCAGGGGTGCCTCTTTCTGTGTTGCACAGTAAGACCGAGCTGAGGGGAGGTACGTGGTAGTGAAAGGGCTCTTGGATGGACTTCCCATGTCCCTAATCTCATTGTATGCCCCGAACTCCAACCAGGCACTTTTTATTGCTCGACATGCTGGCTCCATGTTACTGGGGTGAGACTACAATTGTGTCCCGGATGTGGTGTTAGATGGTTCCCATATACTGGTGCCTGGTGCACAGTTTATTGCCTTGTCTAAACATCTGCAGCAATGGTTGTCCCACACTCAGGTGTTGGACGCCTGGTGCTGTTTACACCAAATAACTAGGGAATACTCATATCACTCCAGTTTGCATGACCTTCATATTAGAATTAATCTCTTCTATGGTAGCACTGCTGCACTCTCCAGGGTGTCACAGGCTGATTGTCTGGGACATACCTCCTCTAATCACAACCCACTCCAGCTCTTCTTATTGTAGGGCCAAGGCTGGCCGCAAATATCGACTTGGCACCTGTCAGTGGAATGCCTACAGAATGCGGCATTTCGTACCACTCTCTCTGAGCACATGGACTCATACTTTAGAGAAATGGGAACTGCCTCAGATGCCCAGATAAAGTGGGTTGCGTTTAAGGTGGTCCTCTGGGGTCTAGCCATCAAAATGGTTTACAGCACTGAGTTGGTGTTGTGGAAGGAGTTTCAGCTTTTGTTAACAGAAATCAGAACACACAAGTTAGTATTGCCCACGGACCAGACAGCCACTCTCCCGTTAGTACAGGCCTAACTCGCGCATAAGGCCACTTTGGTTAAACTGGGTGCCCTGGTCTACAGGGAGTACTCGACTACGAAACACGCAGGCAGACTCCTGGCCTGGCTTGTTCATTCATTCACCCAGAACCCCCTTCTCTACTATTCGGGATAGGCAACGTTGTCAACTCACAGGAAGCGATTAACCTCATCTTCCGCTCCTACTACAGCACGATGTATGCAGCCATGGTGGTAGTAGATGCCACCGTGATACTGATGTTCCTGGAAGCGCTGCACCTCTCCCAACTGCAAGCATCCCACCAAGCCCCCATAACAGGGGATGAGTTATCTCAAGAGCTTAAACAAATGGCGTGTGTTAAGACCCCCGGCATGGATGGTTGGACATGGACCCCAATTATAAGACCCCAATTATAAGATCCATGGGAAGGTGCTAGCCAATTAACTGATAGCACAACACATAATAGACTCTGATTAGAACAGTTTTAAATCCCCGGTAGGAACACCTTCTGGAACTTGCGCTGCCTTTTCATGTTAAAGGACTGGGCGAAGACATCCAGCACCAACCGCTGGGATACCTCTCTCGATATAGAGAAGGCGTTTGATACTCTGGGCTTGAAGTTCCTCAAGGAGGTCCTCCACAGACTTGGGGTGGGGCTGAGGTTTCTGAAAGGGGTTTCACTGCTATATAATATACCAATGGTGCAAGTAAAGACAGGTGCTATTGAATCCGACCCACTCGACATTGAGCGTGGCACACGACAGGCTGTCCTCTCTCCCCGATCATTATCGCCCTGGCTAAAGAACCCATTGTGTGTGCGCTCCACAAAAGCTCTCCGGATTAGGGTGTTTGGGTCAAAGACCGGTGGTATATAATATCATTATATGCAGATGACGTGCTGGTGTACCTCCATGAGGAGGCCGACAACATCTGTTGACTTATGGACCTACTGCACCTTTTCAGTCAAGCCTCTGGCCTGAAGAGGAACTGGGACAAATCTCATATTTTTTTCCTAACAGAGAACTGCGGATGAACAATGGCAGAGGCTCTCACTTGCCCCCTTCTCTGGAGCCATGACATTTTAAAATATCTGGGGATCAGAGTATATCATACTGACAAAAAAGCCTTGGGGAATGGAATTATAGGGAGGGCACTAACTGCGGTGCGCAGTTCCCTGCCTATTTTAACAGGTGCCTGCTCTCTCCTATGGGGCACACAGCCGTCTCTAAAATGCTGGTACTCTCGCCACTACTATACTTCTTCGCCATTCCCATCCTGCTGACCAGGGGGTTCGTCGTAGGCTACACTTGCTTCAGATTGCCCTGATATGGGGCAAGGTGAGGTGCCGGGTGATGATCTTCAAATGATATGCCCGCTGACTGAGGGCGGCTTAGGAGCACCAAATTATGAATATTATTATGCAGCAGCCCAGATGCAGTAGCCTGATGTGCTGGGTAGCTGGGAACAGCATGTCAGAACTGGGACATTGGTTCAGTGGAGTGGCTACACCTGAGGTATTGAGGTAGTTACCGGGCTCCGAGGCGGTGAGCCCTACGGGAGGTGGGAATGTCCTTATACGGGTAGCTAAATTCTGCTGGGGCACCTACACTACCAAACATCGCACACTTACCCACTATGCACCGGGCCTGCCTCTCTGGGCAATGCCGGGTTGCTCCACGCTCCGACTGAGACAAGAAATAACCCTAAAAAAACTCTACTGTCTCCACCTGCAGCTCATCCTTAAATCTGGGGTCCATGAGGGCCTCCGGAGTAGGGTGCAAATTTTGCCTTATAGGGGATACACCTGGGACGCCCATTTTCATCAGCACTGAAGGGTGGTTATAGAGAGTGCGTGCAACATGGTCTACACTGTGTACGCATGTGGCCACCCCTCCGTTCGTCAGCCAATAGTCAATTTGTGACCATCCTACATGCACCCCAGAGAAAAATGTGAATGTACCCTCCTTGGCAGCGGGTTGCTTGGATCTCCAGATATCACATAAGTGATGTTCCTGCATAGTCTTCCTTAAACATTTGGAGGCCAGTCCACAGTAGCTAAGGAGACATATGATCTCCATATACCTTCCTATAACACACAGTTGAAGTCCCCCCCAGGTTAATGAGTGCGGGTTGGTGGAGAGGATTTTTCCCAATTGTATGTCGAAGAATTGTGGGTCGTCTACATTCGGGCACAGCAGTTTATGAACTTTATCTTACAGTTACTCAACTTTCCCCATGTCACAGCATACTACTCCTACTCGTCTAGGAAGGAACCCACATCATGTTATGAGAACGTGTTCTTTGATTAATATGGCCGCTCCTTGGGAGTAAGAGGAATATGGTGATGCCCATTTAATCGTAAAACTATTTGCCACGTTTGGCACAAGGAAGTGAGTCTACTGTAGGAGTGTGAACTGGATGTGATGTCTATCTAGTTATGAAAGCACCTGTTGCATCTTACGGGGGCTATTTCACCATCTTATGGTACAAGTCAAGCATATCAGCAGTCTAGGAAGCCCAACTGTGTGTGAACCTGTTGTATGGTCAGTAGGATAGCACCAAGGCATCTGCGTCTAGGTGCATGAGGACTACATGCCCACCACCTGATTGAATCATCGTGCATCTCAGCATTTGCATGCACAACATTTCTCCCTGGATCCCTTCCTCCCTCTACCACACCGGTAGCTCAATCCCACCAGGGAAAAGCACCCACCCCAAATGTACCAACCGTGTAAAGCACATGCAAAACTTAAATCTAGAACAATTATATTAAACATATAAAGAGGTTCAATCATCAGGGAGAGCAAAGTGCCATAGGTTGATCTCCAAATAATGTCAGGGTTGACAGAGAAATCAGTAGAGTCTCCTGCAGCTGCCAGCACCCACCACCAATGGCAATTGGGCTACCATTGTAGTTCATACAGTTTGGATTCTGCTTGATAAGTAGTATTGTAGAAGTTCTGCTAGGGCTGGGCTTTCTTCCTACTGTTCCATAGTATGGACCTATTATGTTATGGAGTTATTATGGGTGCAACAGGATTCACAGGTTTTGCTCAATATTCAGCAAGACTCATCATTTTAAATGTCAGGTGTGTAGTACGCCACAGCTGCCCAACAACATAGCAGCATTAGTTCCACATCTTTCTCATCTTAGTCTGAATCAGCTAGCGGGGACGAAGCTCAGGTGCCAGCAGGCGAGTGAGTCCCCCATCTCTCATCCCGAGGAAGTTTATGCATAAACTCAGTATCTTGTTGCGGGGTTTCAGATATCTTTTGTTTCCCCCGGTGGGAGACACGCAGTCATGCCAGGTAGAGAATAGTATGTTGAGTTGCTGGAATTTCTGTTTGATGGTGGCAAACTTCTGTCTTGCCTCCTGTACGGCAATGGTGAAGTCTGGGAAGAGGGATACCGTATTCTCCTCAAACATCAATGTCTGTTTCTTTGGGCCATCCGGAGGGCAGGAGCTTGGTCTTCAAACTTGAGTAAGCAAGCAATTATGGGGCTAGCTGGTGCTCCAGGTGGTGGTCTGTTGGCAAGTGGTCTTTGCGCGCTCTCTACCACAAGCAGCGGGGAAAAGACATCTAGGCCGAAAAGATTTACTAGCATCTTCTCCACGTAGGCGTCCATTTTTCTTGTGTTCGTGAACTTCCAGGATGCGATATTATTTTCATGTAATATTGCCTCCAAATCTTCATTTTTAGCAGTTATCAGCATGAGTACTTTTTCATGTTAAGAAGGCATTCACCCTTTGCTGCTATCTCATCCTTCGTTTCTGAGATGTGCTGCTCTGCTTCTTGCAGCCTCGAATTGTGCCTCTCTATTCTAGAGCCCAACACATCCATTTTCGATGCTATTGACACCAGACTACCTTGCATTGCACGAAGGAGAGTTTTCACATCTGCTTTTTCCTCCCTTCAATTTTCTGTCGTAACTGCAGATGTAGGGGACTCAATGCTAGCCTCACATGAGTACTTGCAAGCATCAAAAAGCAGCTTAGGGTGTTTGCTGTCAATGTTCCCCATCTCCAAGTGGCAGTGCAGCACTCCGATATGCTGTGTAGTAAGGGGGTCATGCAGTGGCCGCTCAGGTGCACTCAGTAGCATTGATGAGCAGCTCCACCTGGGTATTGCTGTCCGAGAGTGCACTTTGCTTTCTCTTAGCTCAATTGCAGCAGTTATCAGGTGGGGGATGGGGCAGCACCCTACCATCTCTCAGCTGGGACCCACAGGACAGTGCAGGCAAATACGTGTCCCGCCTTACACCCCTCTCAGCAACACGCCCGCTAGATTTCAAGGGGGCCACAAGCAGACTGACAGTCAGCAGGCCCAATGTCCCAGGGACCGGTCTAGTAAAATGGGCCTTTGGTTATATCCCCCTTTCAGGCTTGAATTGCTGACCAATAATGGGGCATTACATGTTTTGGGCATATGCATGAGTGCCTTAAGGGGCCAGTACAGTGCAGGGGCCAGCCAAGGTACTAGTATGACCCACCGCAGCCTTTCAGGGCCCGTGGAGCATGCTGCCAATATGGGATTCACAACCACAGCTTCGTCTGTGTCTTGGTGGCTGCATCTCTGCCCAATTAAGGCTTCTTGCCCTCTGTCCTCAGAGAAAAGGACTTAAAACCCTACTTTCACTCTAGCAGGGTTAGCTGTTCCACAGGAATGCTCTGGTAGTTAATATTAAAACTAAATAATCTTATCTCCACTTAGGAACCAGTCACAAAATTAATTCTTAGACTTTTAAAAATATTTATTGCAAATCCAATCCATTAGTAAAGTCAGATTTGATTTCAATATTTTTCAAAAGGTCTTGTTCTTGCCCTCTGTCTGGAAAAAGTATCAAGGTGGATGGAAGAGTCATTTTTGAAACTCAATGGATCAAAAACGGAATGAATGCTCCTAGGGAACAAAGAAAAGACAAATCTTGGGCTACTCTGGCCCAGCTCCTTTGGTCCTGCCCCTTCTCCCAAAGACCAAATCAAAAGTCTGGGTGTCTGGCTCGACCAGAACCTTGATTTTAAAGAACAAGGGCAAAAAGTAGCTGAAAGCTGCTACGGGATCCTACGAATGATCCGTAAAGTGCTCCCACTACTCCCTTTCCCTGCAAGAAGAGTCCTAGTTCAGGCTCTCATCCTGTCCCGCCTTGACTATGCTAATGCCCTCTATCTTGGAGCCCCTGGCTCCTCGATACGAAAGCTACAAATTGTTCAAAACTGCGCTGCGCGCATGCTCATGAACATCCCAAAGCGGTCCTCTGCTAAACCAGCTTTGGCATCTCTACATTGGCTCCCCATCTGTGAGTGCATTAAGTTTAAGGCATTATGCATAGCCCACAGGTCACTTGCAGGCAAGGGATCCTTGGCTATTCAGCCCCTCATCCATCGGTACCGTCCAAATAGAGCCCTCAGGTCAGAAACTAAACATCTACTGTCAACCCCAAGAATAATGAGAGCACGAAGTGGCGGCCGCCTCTTTTCGTATAATGTGGCTAAAATCTGGAATAGCCTGCCCCCGCAGATCCGTGACCAACCTAACTACCTCATCTTCCGGAAGCAGATTAAAACATTACTCTTCCCTAAATGAACGGCTTACAGTTCAGTGTGCCAGCAGGCAACAGTGCGGGGATGCCCATGGGTAACCAGACGCTTTACAAATCCTGTCTCAATTCAATTTCAATTCAATTCAAAAGGTACATTTGAAAAGTTACATTTTGACTGGCTAAAAGTCCATTAGCTTCAGCTTTCAAGTGTCAATCAGGAGCTAAATAGCTCCTTGATTTTAAAAAACAAAAAAATTTAAACACAATTTTATTGAGTTTTTACAATTCTTGATGCATATGAGATACATAGTTTGGCAAAAGTAGAGAAAAAGAAAAAGAAATTCTTGAAATGGTAGTCCTGCGATAAAATAATACAGCCAAACAGTAAACGTAAATATGAATACTTATACATAATGACATTGAATAGTACAGTGGTCTAGGCATAAATACCTCCTTGATGAGGTGTGAATTGGCTCCCAGAGCAGACACAAAGGGTTGGGTGAGGGGAGGTCCTGTTCCTCTGATAGGATGACCATCCGGGCAGTGCCTGAGAACTTAACTATCTTCAAAGGGGCCTTGCCTGTCACAAACAGATGTAGCTGAGCCTGCCCTCCAATATATTCTCTTCCTAGTCAGCCAGGCATCAATCCCAGTGGGAGAGGAGCTGCCCTCCGAACCGGTTTTCAGTGACCACAGGGAAAGGTTTGCTCATTTCTCTGGCCACAACCGTAGAATGGGCACAGAAACTCTACACAAGGGAAGAAAAGTTCTGCCAAGTTAGATTTAGGTAGAGAGGGACATTCTGCGATTGTTTGCAATAGGGTGCACAGTAACTACTGCAAAAATGGTTAGGGTTACCCCGGGGAACTGTTTTGCTTTTAGTCAAGAAGGGGCCTGGAGTCAACCTCACTTAAAGGCTAGTGCCAGATATAAATGTGATACCCCTGGGCACCCTCTTCACAACACTGCTGGACCTTTGGAAGCCAGCAGGAGAACTGCATCTGCTATTGTGATGTGTGAGGAGAACCCTAAGGACTGGTCCCACATGTAACCAGGAGAAAGAAGTGGACTCTAAGGGTCAGTTGGCTGTCTTCCTGTTAAGCTACAGGGACACTGAAGCAGGAGGAGGCCCAATTTCCTTGAGGAGCCCAGCTGACCAGTTCCAACTGGCCCTGCCCTGGACCCTGCTGGTAAGTAAGTAAAGTAAGTAAGTATTTTATACAGCACACAATTACAAAAGTATCTTGGCGCTAGCCGAAACCTCAGACACCTGCCCACAAGACACAAAATTATTTAGAAGAGGTGCCAAAAAGCCATGTCTTTAGTGATCTTCTAAAGAGAGGATGGCTGGGTAGGGATCCACAGAGGCAAAGAGTTCCAAAGTTTGCTTGCTAGATAAGAGAACCTCCTGCCACCCCATGTGGTCCTTTTTAGTTTTGGGATGACCACCAGTTTGGCTATTGCAGATCTTAGATCTCGCCGAGGGCAGTACCATGTAAACATTAGGGGTAGGCGGTGAACTCCGCTCTGCCAGCGGAGCTTGCAGAGTTTTGCCACTCCGCGCTCCACTTGGAGTGCAGAGTTTGGCAAAAAAACTTTGCCAACCGATTGCAGACGAGTTTCTTGGTGCGCTTCCAGGCAAAGGACTCTGAACTGCTTGTAACTCTGACAGCAACTGCACAGCGGCATATGCTTTCCATGTGTGGTGTGCGGAGGAAGGAGGCCGGCTCCGGCCTGCCATGAGTGGTCTGTCACCATGGAAACCAACCCCACCATCCGCAGCTGCACACCGTGCCA
Source organism: Calotriton arnoldi (assembly GCA_963921515.1). NCBI lineage: Eukaryota > Metazoa > Chordata > Amphibia > Caudata > Salamandridae > Calotriton > Calotriton arnoldi. The sequence continues at coordinate 465,528 of CAWUFW010008044.1, forward strand.
GAGTCCCTACTATTACTCTCACGTTGGGGGTGCCTAGAACTGTGCTCTAACAAAACAGGGTATCGCACTGCAACAATGCCTGAGATTACTCCCCCTCTGGCTGCGTTAAGTGGGCTCCTCCTCATAGTGCCCCCTCAAAGACAGAGACCCCTGCCTACTGCTGTCACTCCCTCCCTGCCTCGCTGCTTCCCCGTTTCTGCCACATGCTCCACCCGTTCCTCACTCACCCTCTTGCCGCTCCCTCTGAACCTGCGTGCAACTTCGCTTTACCCTGGAAGGGTTTCTCGGTGGCAGCGGAGCAGCACAGAGCAATGTGGCCGCTCAGGGAGAAGAGGAAAGAGGCCAGAACCGCACCGCCTGCTAGGAAAGCCTCGCTGCATGTACCGGACTAGGAAGACACGACCACTGGTTCGTTGAGCAGATGACAGTTTAAGGTTAAAACATATATTCATTATGCTTGTTTTTACTAGATATTGCACAGATTTTATTAGTCTCCAGGTCAAAACAGAATTTTATTAATTTTCTGAGAAAGCAAACAAAAAGCTTCAGTGACAGCATACATTAAGGATTCGGGGAGCAATATATTACAAGTGCTATTAGTGCCATAGCTGCAGCCTCCCTTAGGGTGCCGCTCAACGATTCCCCTTGGCCCTCATGCCCCACTACTGAGTCCTCCCTCAGCCCCCGCTGTATGCAATTATACAGTCCCTAGCAACCCCATGTATATTATCGTTCAGAGTGCAGGGTCATCATAGGCATAAGGAAAAAACAAAAAAATAAAAATAAAACACCCAGCCCCAACACCCCCCCTCCCCAACTACCCCTCTAAGCCCCTTTAGCCCCCCCACCCCACCCACCCTCCCAAGCATGCCGCTAGCCACTAATTAAAAGGTTCCAGGTATTCCCGGGTCGTCCCCATGGACCGCCCGGTACCCCATCACTCAAATCCGCAGCCTTGATAGGGCAGAAACACTGGAGGCGATCCCCCGCAGCCCCGCCAGCGGCCGCAACATCCCTCCCTGTCAGTTAGAGCTCACAATATCAGGTGTCTTGAGTGCCCCCGTCTCAGTCAACACACTTTCCTCAGCACCAGGCGGATGCTTAGTCAATTCCACAAGCGCCACCCATGCCCTGGCCAGTTCCATTGAGTGCTCGTTCCCCGAGCGTCTAGCCATGCCCATCCTGCAATTACCCTCACTCTCCGCCCACTTGACAAGCTCCCGTCTCCACCGCTCAAGGGAAGGTCCCTGCCTCGCCTTCCACCGGCTAGTAAGCTCCCTTTTCGCGAGCACTAATCCCAGGTCAATGAACTTACTGGCGACCTTGGTTTTCACAGTGTGGGGATACTCATGTAGTAAACAAACCCCTGGCGTCAGTGCCAACTCTCTCTCCGTCACAGTCGTTAAGACAGCCATTGTTTCCCGCCAGTAGTTCTCCAACTGCGGGCAGCTCCAGAACATATGCAGGAACCCCGCCCCCACTAGAGCACAACGAGGGCAGGCAGACGACCCCCCAAAATAGTCGTTCAGTTTGTTGGGCGTTAAGTAAGCCCTATGTAAGACATAAAATTGAATGAGCTGGAAGCGCGCATTTCGGGAACTCTTCCATGGTCTCTCAACTACCGCCCCCCATGCTCCATCCGAGAAGGGCTCCCCCAGGTCCGTCTCCCATTTAAGCCGCAGCGCTGTCAGGGGCTGACGCAGGTCCTGAGTAATCCGGCGATAGCGACAGGTCACCGCTTTAAAAGTACCCGCAGCCATCACCACGTATTGACACGCAAGGGACGTAGCCGGTTCCAATAGACCCCCCCGCCAATGCTTCCTCACTGCCGCAGCCAGGGCCGCATGGAAAAGGAAATCCCCACGCGGGAGATCATGACGCTCCAGGAGATAATTAAACGGTAAGAGGTTGCCCTCCTCATATAGATCCCCCAAAGTGAGTATGCCCAGCTCCGCCCAGGACTGCAGTCTGCTCCAGTCACCCCCACGAGGCAATACCTCACACATTGTCAGCGGAATTTCAGGCGCATACAGGGTCCTGACCCGTAACTTCCTGGCCATACGCATCCAGCACCGCTGCACCACGGCCAAGTCCGACGGCAACGCCTCGCCTCCCGGATGCACCCGCAGCAGAACACAGGACAGCAGGCGCCAGCTAGGATCCAATCCCCCCATAGCCTCCGGATGTCTAATGTGGCCCGCCACCCACTGCGTAAACCATTGGAATTGCGCAGCGTGATAATAGACCTCCAGATCTGGCAGCGCAAGGCCCCCCTCCATCCTGGGCCGTTTCATAGTGAGCAGCGCGACCCTCCGTCTCCCCGTGCCCCACTGGAACCCCGTGATTAAAGAATTGAGCTGTGTAAAGAACCTAGTTGGTATCCAAACGGGGAGCGTCCCAAAATAATAAAGGAACCGTGATAAGGTGACCATCTTCACCAAAGCAACCCTACCCGCGACAGAGAGCGGGAGGGATCCCCAGAACTCAAAATTAGTTTTGGCACTACGCAACGCTTGCCACACATTACCCTCCATCAGGTCAGCACTGTCATGATAAATCCGGGTTCCCAGGTAGGAGAGGCAACAAGGCTCCCACGGTATCGCCCCCACAGTCTGCCTATCGCGCCCGCCTGCTTTGGTAGGAAACAAGCACGACTTGGCCCAATTCACACGAAGTCCCGACACTCTCCCCAAAGTCTCCAATAGCTGTTTCGCTCCTTGGAGCGCATCCCGAAGGTCAGGCAGAAACATGAGCAAGTCGTCCGCATATAGCGCAATATGGTGTTCCTGTTCCGCCACCAACAGCCCTGCATAATAACTGCCCGACCTGGCATGTGCAGCCATTGGTTCCATTGCCAGAGCAAACAGCAACGGGGACAGCGGACATCCCTGCCTCGTGCCTCGGGCCACCGCACAGGCAGCAGAAATTAAGCCCCCCCGTCCTGACCCTGGCGGTAGATTCACTGTACAGCAGCGCTGTCCATCGGACGAACCGCTCCCCGAGCCCAAACTCCCGCAGTGCACCAGTAAGATAGGGCCATTCGAGGCTATCAAAGGCCTTCTCCATATCGACCGCGAAAATGCAGGCCTCCTCCTTATCATACGTGTCAGCCCCCAGGATGCGCACGAGCCGACGAACATTCATGGCGGTGTTCCGGGTCGGAATAAAGCCCGCCTGATCTCCGTGCACCAGCGTCATCATGTGGGGCATTAGCCTGCTTGCCAGCACCTGACTCAATACCTTATAGTCCATATTGAGCATCGCAAGAGGCCTATACGAGGAGCGGTCCCACGCAGGCCTGCCCGGTTTGAGAAGAGGAACTATGATGGCCTCACGGGTGGACACAGGGAGAACACCCTCATGATACGCTCTATTATACAGCTCCACCAGGCAGGGCACCAGAGTGTCTGCGTAGGTCGCATAAAATTCCACCGGCAGCCCATCAGTTCCCGGGGTTTTGTTCCTGGCCATATGCTTTATGGCGCTGCGTATTTCACCCGCCTCAATGTCCCTACCAAGAGCAATCGCCTCGTCAGAGCTAACCTTAGGGAGAGCCGCATCTGACAGGAACCTCTCGTCACCAGGGAGGCCAGGGCCCAGCTTGGTGCGATACAACTCGGAGTAGAATTGCAAAAATTGGTTGTTTATTCCTCTCTGAGTATAAACCACCTCGCCCCCTGTCCCCGCAGTTCCGTTATCGCTGTCCCTCTACGCGCCGGATTGGCTAACCAGGCCAACAGGGCACCAGATTTATCCCGCTCTGCGTGCATCTTGTCTGTGTACGCCTTAAAATCAAAGCAACGCAAGCGCTCGAGCTGAAGCGCGAACTCCTCCCTGGCCGCAAGCAGCGTAGCATGTGTATCTGGACGCTCTGGGCGCTCTCGCTCTGACATACGCAAGTGTTGCTCCGCAGCTGCCACATCTTGCAGCAGTACCTTGCGGACTCCCACCATCTCTCCTATACAGCGCCCTCGGATCACCGCCTTAAAGGCGTCCCATTCCACAAGCAGAGTGGATGCCGTATTTGCATTGGTCCTAAAGTAATCCTCAATGGCCGACCCTATAGTGTCCTTAAACACTGGGTCGTCCAGTGTGTCTGGCCACAGCCGCCATGTGGGAATGGCCGGGCGATCCCGTGACCAGTGCAACTGCACCAGCAAGGGGTTATGGTCCGAGGACGTTCTGGCCAAATACTCGCTATGCATCATTCCCCCATGGACATCCGGAGAGCAAAGGACTGAGTCCAGGCGAACATGCAGGTCATGTAATGAGGAGAAGTAAGAGTAATCCCTGTCAGTCAGGTGATGGGCCCTCCATGTGTCCGTTAACCCCCAACGCTGCTGCCAGATCCTTCGTGCCACCGCCAGTCTGTGTACCGGAGCATCCACTAAGGGGGGGTGTGACCGATCTAAATGGACATCAGTAATGCAATTAAAGTCACCCCCCAAGAGCACAGATCCCACCAGCAGAGGGGCCAATTTCGCAGAGAGATGCGCAAAAAATGATACCTGGTCAGTGTTAGGTGCATAAATGCTCCCCAGCACTATGTCTCTACCATCTAAGCGCCCTGACACTACTACAAATCTGCCCTCAGGGTCCACCAGTTGGCCAGTACTTTGAAACGGGACTCCAGCCCTGATCCAGATCAGAGCACCTCGTGCGTAAGCCGAGTATGTCGTACAGAACACCTGCCCTAACCACCTGCGCTGTAAAGCTAAACCCTCCTGCTTGGTCAAATGTGTCTCTTGCAACAACGCAATCTGTACCCCTCTCCTCCTAAGATAGGCATGGACCTTATGGCGACGTGTCATATTATGCATCCCCCTTATGTTCCAGGACAAACAATGGATACCTACGGCGGTTCGCATGAGGCGGCAGTTCGTAGTCCATTGTCCCTACTTCCTACAGCGGCATGCTTGGCCCCGAATTCTCCCTCCCCCCCAATACCCCTCTAAACCCCCAATTCCCCTTCCCCAGGACAGGTTCCCTGAAACTAGTTCCCATCCAAACTAATACAACCGTTAACTGTGCACACAGCAACAGTGAGACGTGCGCCGAACCCTCAGGACCCAAAGCCCCGCCAGGTCCCCCCCCCCGTTACAGCACCAATAGGGGGCCCCCAATGAATAGTAAGCAATAGACATCACCCCTCTCTCAGCGCAGGCCCAAAAACACACAATAAGCAAACCCAAACCAGGCCATTAGCTCAGCTCATGCAAGCAGCCGTCGCCCGCTCAGCCAAACAGGTCCGCCGTCTGCGGAGTAACCACAGGTAGTTCGATGTCAGAACTCGCTGTCGGGCTACAGGAGATAGAAGTCTCGGAGCCCCCCAGGGGGCGGCCAGAGGCAGCAGCACTCGGGCTCACCGCACCCTGACTGATCACTGCAACCGCCTGTACCGCTCTGTCCCGTTCAAGGCGGAGAGTCGGCATCAAAGGTGCCCTCACCGGACTCGAGTGTGCAGGGGATCCACGCTCCACGGGGCTCACAGCAGAGCTTCGCCTGGATCGCGTCCGTCGTGTTTCAAGCCAGTGCCAGGCCTCCTGCGGCGCAGTGAAAAAGTGTGTGCCAGTGGTGTCCACCACCCTCAGCCGGGCCGGGAAGAGCATGGCATATTGTAGACCAAGCTGGCGGAGTTTCCGTTTGAGCGCAATGAAGGAGGCGCGCTGCTTCTGAACCTCCCTAGTGAAATCCGGAAATATCATTACCCTGGAATTGTCAATCTGGAGCTGTTGCTTTTCTCTAGCACGCTGCAAGAGGTGATCCCTGTCCCGATAGTGCAACAGTCTCACCACCATCGGCCGCGGGGGAGCACCCGGTTTAGGAGGTCGCGCCGGCACCCTATGGGCTCGTTCAAGAGCAAAGAATGGGGACAGCCCTTCTGGGGCCACTTCAGATCTGAGCCACTCCTCCAGAAATTGGACAGCGTCATCCCCTTCTGCCCGTTCCGGGACCCCCACCAAGCGGAGGTTATTCCTGCGGGATCGCCCCTCACTGTCCTCTGCCCGAAGTTCCAAGATCCGAACCTTGGCTTCCACCTGCGTCAGGGATCTCTGCAGGATTGTCACCGCGTCCGGCACTCCCTCCATTGTTTTCTCCGCCGCCGATACTCTGTCTTTCAGTTTCCTGTGGTCATCTTTAAGCAGGGAGAGATCCACACCAATGGCGTCGATTTTTGCCTCAAGGGTTTCCCTGGACGAGGTAATAGCCTGCAGGATATCGGTCAGCGTAGGTCCCCCCGGTGCGACAGCTCCCGAGCGCCCCGGCACCTCTTCCTCCTCTTCAGATTGTTGACTTGCCCCGTCCATCTGGAGGGCCGCAAATCCCTTCTTCCTGGACACCCACCCCATCGCAGCAGGACACTGCACCACTCGCTTTCCCAGTAGGAGGAGGGCTGGCGTCCCGATCCCCGAAGGCTCGTCAGTGTCCCAAGCGGCCATCAAGTGTTGCTTGCTCCCCGCCCAAACTCCCTGTCCCCGCACTTAGGTCCACTCACAGGCCCCTGAGCAGGTCCCGCCTGCAGTGCGTCTGCTCTAGTGCCTCCTCTGTTCTGCCGTGCATGCAGCCACTCCAGACCCAGAGCGTGCGATGAAATGTGCTCCTTGGTAGTGGTCCCCAACACAACGCCGGGTTCCCCACCAACACAGTCGCTCACCAGGGCTCTCCTCCAGCCCTCCGTGCCGCCATTTTAAGACCGCTTCTCAGCACGGGGTCCCAGTGCTCCGCCGCCCCAGCGCCCTCTCCTCGGTGATATGGCTGTCAGATGCTGAGATCCTCCGCACCCCCAGCACCGCCGCCCTCAGAGGCCCCCGCCGATGCTAGGCTGCCTGCGCAGACCCAGGCTCCCAGTAATGGCCAGTCTCACCGCCGCGGGTGTCTTCTCTGCACCTCCGTCTGCGCCTCCACAGCAGCCTCAGGAAGCCCCATGGGCACGCTATGTCACCCGCTCAGAGGCAGCAAGCCCCAGTCCAGTGCCGCAGTCTCCGGCCGCTCGTGCGCTCACCAGGTCTCTCTCCCAGTCCGCATAGCCGCCATCTTTGGGTCACCTCTCAGCGCCGGGTCGTGATGCACCGCCACCGCAGCGTGTCCTGCCCCCGCCTGTATCGTCCTCAATCTCCGTCTCATGAGCAGGTCCGGAGCTCGTCACCACTGTCCAGTAGCAGTCCGCTGCATCCACAGTGCCACAGCCCGCAGAGGTCGTCTCGTCACCTCACGGCCGCCATCTTAGGTCGCCAGCCAAGCAGGGAGTAACAAATTACTCTGCGCCGCAGGCACCTCGCTCATCGGCAGTTGCCCCACAGTGGCACCAAGTATTCCGCCACCGATTGTGCGGTAAGGGGCCCCCACAGCTGGTCAGGATAAATTACAGTGGAGGGAGGCCACGGAGGAGCTCCGAGGTCCGCTTCCCTCTACATCGGCGTCAAGCCACGCCCCCCCTCTCCAGGTCAAGCTTGACATAGTTTCTGTTTTGAGGTACACACCAGTCTCATTTTTCCATAAAAGTTGCCCCAACCTGTCCTCCACGCAAACAAGTGACTGGCAATTGTTTCTAGATGAAAGACTTCACCAGTGTATAGCTCCCTAAGAAAAGGTATTTATTTTCCAGCTGTTTTTGCTTGAACTTAATGTCATTGTTTGTCTGTCTCTAAATCGGATACATTTTTTGAATACACTGGTGGTTGGTTTGATAGTAATGACATTTGCCTTGTGTCAGAACTAAGTTACATGCGTTTGTGTTTTCAAGTACTATTAAGGTATTGTTTAGCGGGAACAACATTCTTTATAGCAACGTGTTGCCTGTGTAATCCATTATTTATGGGTTCTCTGTGTTACTTAGAAGTGTTCTCAAATTACGTTTAATAATATTCTTGAATACTCTAGAGTTTGGAGCATTGATTACACGTCACTTGGGAGACTTGGCAGCTTTGGACTACAATTTCCAGCAGTCTAAGCAGTACATGTGAGGGCATTCTAATTTCTGACACGTTTCCTTGTGTCCACACTCACTGTAGCGTGAACGCCTAAAATAAATGCATCTTCATCCCAGCGCCACAACAATACACTTGGCGACGGATGACGTTGCTGTCCACCAGTCAATCTCTTTGATGAAGTGAGTCCCCATCGGGGTAAAGTGCTAAGCGGCAGTGAGAAAGTGAGGATGGGATAACTTGAACTTCATGGACATCTCCCACTGCTCAGGCACTTCTCAATGTTACCCATGACTACTAAATACAATCGGATGAGTGATAGCCGCCTGATTCAGGTGCCTTATTATTTATTATTAGGAACTAATTACTCCTGAACTGCCAATGATAGCTATAGGCACGAAGTAACTTTCCACAAATCATAATAACAACATTATGGGGATACCCAGCAATAGCCTGCTGGTGCACGGATCTCCTTGGAATTCAGCTGAGTGAAACTCCGCCCACCACTAGCAAACATGTTTTGAATGTATAAGGTGCCCGAGCTATGCAAGGCCTTGTGAACCATACAGAGCGCCTTAAATTTCACTCTGTCCACCACTGGCAGCTAATGTAGATCCTGGATCTTTTTGGAGACAGAACTGAAACTAGACAGCTTCAGGAGTAACCGAGCTGCCGAGTTCTGCAAAGATTGTAACAGGTAACGCCTGTTAGAGTGAGTCTGATCCCTAAGTGCTGTTCATGATGTCCTAGAACCATTGGCTGTTGTCAGAGTGTACTTGTCCTGTGTAACCTTACAACCTGGGACTTGAAAACATTTTTCAAGATTCTTTGTCTGGCAAACTGACAGAAGATCGAGACAAACCTGTCAAGTCAATCTGACGAAGGTGCGCTGCCTCTGGGCCAAAGATGCAGAGTGCTCCTGCTCAGAGTGCTCCTGCTCAGAGCTTTTCTGCAGCAGCAAATACGTTTCAGCATGATGTCACGGAGAAGGTATCCACCCTCGTGGAGCCTGTCCAGCTACTGTTTTCAGCCTTGCCGTGATGTAGGAATCTGAGATCCAAGAAAGTGACTGAGTAAAATGGTAGAAATCTGAACGGGCCAGTCTTGTGAGGGACTTGCCTTGGGTGCAGATTATGAATTCTCCCCCTTGGAGTTTTTCAAATGTCAACGTCTTCTCTCAGACTTTGTCCGACGGCTATCCTTCCTTGTGGAACCCATTTCAGCCACAGGCTGCTGCCATGCCCCACTGTGAATTTTTGACCTCCATTTCAGGGACTAAGTTAGAAGGTAAAACTTCTAACAGGGACTAATCTGGTTGCCATCTCCGACCCATGATCTATTGTGGTTGGCCTTAACTCGTGCCTAGGTACCGGTCAAGTGCAACTAGATGACCGCAGTTAGCACATAATGCTTTTTGGCGCTTTTTTAATAAAAAAAATTGCTAATTCATATCTCTGATTCTCCTTTTTGAATTTTTGTCATTTATAGTATCATTTTGTTCATTCAAATATTTTCTATGTTTATTAATTGGAGTCAGAGTTTTTATTGTGCTATGTTTTCATCTTTTTTACTTTTTTGGTGCTTCTAAATGCTTTAGAAATGTTGTTAAGTTAAGCCTGTCTGGTCAGTGTCCTAGCTAGATGGGACTGAACTCCGATTTAATAAACTGACACCATTACCGGACTCTACAAGAGTAGTGCAATCATTTTTTTTGTAGTGGGCTGCCATTCAGCCTGACTAATAATCAACTTTCTCACAATAATTATTGATCAGAGAGGATGAGGAGTCAAGAAGGTCAACGTAAAGTGAAAATACAAAATGGCAGATGTTTTGTTTAGGTTGTCAGGTGGTGTTGGATAAAATCTTATAAAGACTGAAAATGAAGGCATAAAATTTCAGTTTTATAAATACCTGTATATGCACTTATTTTTTATGTTGTGTATGGTGTTAGTTGGTTCTATTAACAAAGTGTCAAATTGTTTTAGATTGTGATAACTTTTATGCAATTAGTTGTCCAGCAAATAAATCTAGGAATGTCATGCAAGTGGAGGGATTGCAACATTACTTTCTATGGATTATTTCTGGCCCTATAAGTCATATAGTCATGCCTTGCATTTAGTACAGTATATAGTGCTTAAATGAAAAAGGAACTCAGGGCAGGGGTCCAATATTTTTCTCCTTCCTAACGTATATATTCCTTCCTCTGGGTCAAAAAACAACTTTTTGTTAAATCTCTCTTTCAGTATGTTGATACAGAAAATATTAAGAAAGCAATTGTTGTCGAGGACTACAATGCTAAGGTTTCAAATCACACCATAAGTCTATTTGCAGATAGAGAGAGGGAAAAAAGTTTAAATATTCCTAGCCCCATTTTTCTGAGATCATGCAGAGTAGATAAAAGCAGGAAGCTTCTCTTAGAACTTTTTTTTTTTTTAACAACAAATTTTATTTGGTTATTCATTGGGAAGATGGGCGACAGCTCTACAATGACCTGTAGGAGAAAAAGGATTAACATCACTGAAATACCAGTATTTTGGCCAATTACCAACACCTGCCAAACATGCAGGTGGTACAACTGAAACAAACTTTCTCTTAGAACTTTGATTGAATAATGGGTCCATTATTGTTATTGGTAGACTCAATAAAGATTTCCCTGCTCATCCACTTAAAGTCTAGTTCTATAATTATGTTATTGCTTTTTTGTCCTTTTTTAGTATGCTATCTTACTTAGAAATTCTAGATACCCCCTTGATTGACCATAAAATATTAACATTCTCTGTTGGTATTGCTCCAAAGGAAACTTTGTCTTGAAATATGGTGAGAGAAAAGGTGCACCTTAATATATTAAATGGAAAGGTGCGCTGGACAGTGTCTAATAAAGAAAAACTAAAGGATGAACTAAAAAATGTACTAACGGATACAACAGAGCAGGGGTTGAAGTCTCTAGATAAATTTGAACAGGATATGGCAAAGTTTGTGGTAAAACAACCCCTGGCACAAGGAGTTCCTCAGGTGAAAAGAGATACTCTCAATGATACTCTTAATGACCCTTGTAAACGCTCCAGTCTAAATAAACTAGTCAACAATTGCAAAGGCTTCAATTGTTATACTTCTCCATAGAGAGAAGGAAATTAGTTAAACTATTAAAAAGAAGACAGTCTAGATAGAAAGAATTCATAGTTAAACAACAGTCCAATAAGATATGGATTGACCTCCGTGAGGCCATAACTTGGAGACTCCAGAAGTTTCTGGAGAATTATTGTATTGGCCAGCGGAAGCGGTGGCCCCTAAATCTACTCAGTCTCAAATGAGGACTGGCTGTATTATATCTCCAATCTTTATGCAGCCAACCTTCCAGACATTGTGAATATTTTACCCACTGGTTCCCAATAGTGTGAGGACGTGGACACCTACTGTTGATCTAAAATACTGATTGGGGATATCATTCATTACACCAGAGCTTCAGGTGCCCAGACCAATTATCCATCACTATTTTGTAGTTGGAGGAAGACTTGTGGTCTTGCTACTCTGTTTAAATACTACTACATATCCGAGCAAGTCCCGACCTCATTAAAGAGTAGCATTATTTTCCCTTTAGACAAGAAAGTCTTAACAAGCCTCCCCAGTAATTACAAACAGATAACACTGCTTGATTACATTGGGAAAATATTTGCCAAAAGCATTTCAATTCACATGCAAGGGAGGGCAGATGACAATAACATAATTTAACTAGAGCAAGCTGGGCTTAAACCAAAGATCTTAATACTGGATAACACCTCAGCGTTACATATGATTCTAGAGGAATATGTATTTTCACAGGGTATGCTTGTCTACATGGCCCATATTGCTTTTTTGATAGTATTTGACTACGTGGCTAGATCTACCCTGTGGAGAAAACTTTGTAATTTAAATATCCCAGAGCCTCTCCTTAATCTTACTTGGCAGTGATTGTAGGATTTCCCTGAAAGTTTTCACAGAAAATGGATTAAACCAACGTCGCCTGCTGCTGTTATTATTCTCCCTATACATTCATGATCTTTCAGCTGCATTGAATGAGTTGGGAGGTGATGCACCGAAGTTAGGTTCTTGAAACATTTCTTAGTTACTCTATGCTGATGATATAGTGCTTATGGATCTGTCTCTAAAGATTTACAAAAATGATTTGATTGTTTGCAAAAATATGTCTCCAGTCTTGAAAATCAATACACAAAAAGTAAAGTAATGATGTTGCAGGTCAAGAGCAGTAAAATGATTAGGAAATATAAATGGTTTGTGGGGAGTCAGGAGATGGACATTGTTGATGCATACCCTTATTAGGGAAAAATCTTTTACGCTAATCTTTCAGATAAAGAGCGTATCTCCCATCTCTCAAGCAAAGTATTGACCCATGTAAATGCACTTTTATCTTTATGCAGGGCCACTGGCAGTATACTGTGCAAACGGCCCCCACCCACCACATTACTTTATGCCATAGAAGTTTACACACAAAGGAAAAGAAACTGCAAATAAGGAAAATTCGAGGCAGAGATCTGTCAAAACAACACCGTACTTTCAACTTGCCGCGGTTGCTGTGCTGGGTTGAGGTGAGCAGAGACAAGGTGAATGCAGGCAGTAGGGGCAGTCACCGTCGGAGGTCTGGTGCGCGTCTCCCGGATTGCTCGTTTGGTGGTTGGGCGCTGCTCGGCAATCTACTGGCTGAGACTGTCCTTCAAACTATCCAGGGTTTCAGATTTGGGCTGTGCAGAGAATATGGCTCCTCCAAAGACGGCTTCCAGAGGCACACGAGCAGGGCGGATGCCAGTGAGTTCAACGGGCACAGCAGGTACGGCACTGCTGCGACTTCTGCAATCAGGGAAGGCGGCGGAACTGTTTGCTGCAGGCGCAGCCTCTGAACTGTCCACTGGTAACAAAATAGCAGATGCCATTCTCGAGGCGATTCCAGTGCAACATAGTAGCTGTAAAAATGCTCCTTGTAGCTCCGATGCTCTTAGCCTCACGCAAAGCAATATTTCAGAACAGCTAGTGGGGTCTCCATGTTCAGACAATGCTGATAATGATGATAATGCTACAACACATACAAACGAACTAACAGAAGGGCTCATATTATCGTCAGAATTAATGGGGCCTCTGTCAGCGGATAATTCTATGGAAGAGGGGCTAATTAGTAAATTGCAATCTGTTGGTGAAGAGCCTGGAAGTGCACTTAGCACACACAAGGGAGTAAGTAGAGCATTAGATGACCAGCTCGGCATAGAGCAGAACTTGGCGAGTACTGATTGCTCTATTGTTACAACCCCTGCTACAACCCCTGTCTTAACTCCTCTAAGAAGGGATTCTGACATGGATAGGCGAACTGCGCCTCGGATATCAACTGGAGATAGTGAGACAATCTCAGAGCTACAAGATTCCCAGCAGGAATCCGGTAAATCTCTGGAAAGGAGTGACTCTCCAGCACTCAATCTGTCTGCTAAAAAAAAGAAAAATGTCAGACTCAAAATAACGAAAGGCGGGAAGAAAACTCATAATGGGCGTGATAACCAGCAATGTACCGTTCCATCATGGGTTAAAGATCCTTCTGCGGATAGTCCCCTGCGTCGCTGGGTTCAAGCGAAAGGCGGGGTTAAGACAATAATATCACGGTTATCAGGTGCTAGCCCATTAGATGGTGGTGGCAACATGGAAATGGTAGAAACAGTGGTTGGCAACATGGAGATAGAATCAGAGACAGCACCTGGTACTTCTCGAGCACTGCAACGGATAGTGGGGGAAGATCAATCGGAGAAGGTTCAAGACTATGAGCAACCATCACTTTCCATTAATCCTCCAGGCTTTAAATGACCAGAGATGAGAAGCACAGGAGCATTATGCTCAGGCTAGAGCTGATAATTATAGCATTCAGCAATCCTTAAAGGAGGTGACAACCAAGGTTGGGACACTTACGAATTATATTTTGGAACTACAACAGAGGTTCGCAACTACTGAAGAGACTACTACTCAAGCTGCTAGCTCGCTGCAGATGATTGAGGTCTGCATCGCAGCCATGCAGCTCAAGATGGAGGACCTGGAGAATCGTCAGCGGCGACATAATTTAAGGCTGTTTGGAGTCCCAGAGGGCGAGGAGAGGTCGGACCCCTGAGCATTTATAGTCCAGCTTTTTCAGAAGGCTTTTCCTGACTTGGGGGATTGGGACTGGGACTGTCAGTTGCAAAGGGTTCATAGGCTCCCACTCGTAAAATATAAGCAAGGGTCTCGCTATCCAAGGTCATTTTTGATTTTTTTTGGAAACGTCCTACTTCGGCAGGCGGTATTTCTAAAGGCTCATCCTAGCTCCCCTGTGACAGTTGATTCTTACACTATTTTTGTGCGCTCAGATCTTTGTAAAGTGACAATGGTTAGACGTTGGAAACTCCGCCAATTGATCGATCCACTAAAAGCTACTGGCGCACAAGCATTTTTACAGGAGCCTTCACGTTTGAAAGTTCTGCAAGGGGGCCAATCGTATTTCTTCTTAACTGAACAGGAGGCAAAAGAAGCTATTGGCAGATGGCAAACAGGGGACTCAGATAATACTCGAAAATCTTAGACTGTTTTGATTTGGATTTGTTTTGCTGAGCAAAAGCTAAAAGGGGGAAATGGAGGGGGCCAAAAAAAAAAAAAAAAGAGGGGGAGGAGGGGGAGACAGTTTTTTGACTGCGTAATTGAATATAGTTCTCTTCTCTCTTGGGTTCTTCGCTTCTTTCTTTCTCCCTTTCTCTTGGGTTTTCTTTTCCTTCTGTTAATTATTTTGGTTTGGTGTCAATGGCAAATTTATAAACGGGTTGTGAGTAATGGGTGTGGGTTCAGTTTGGGAGTCACTGTGGGGGCACTGTCTCCAAGAAGCTGCCAAAGGATTCCTCCTCTACGACACAGGGAGGGGGGTGTGGTTTCTAAGGGGGAAGGGGGTGGGGGGTGGATCATGGAGGGGCAGGAAAAAGTCAACAAGGGGGTATATAGGAAATTTAGCAGCAAGTTGGTAAACAGAGCGTATGAAAAGGGAATAAGTATAAGAGTAAAGATATGCTTAGGGCAGGGTAGTAATAAGATGGAAGGGAATAGTTTTTGTTATGGATTGGATTAAATGCCTTGCTTGGAATGTTGCAGGCCTCAATAGTAGAATTAAGCGGGAACTTGTCTGTGAAGAGTTAAAAATGTATAATCCCCAGTTAGTTCTGTTAACAGAGACGCATCTCTCATATAAAGATCGTAATCTTCTTAAACATTTGGGGTATGAAACAGTAGTGTGTACGACACAAGGTACTTCAACGAGGGGTACTGCCATACTAAAACACAAACGTTTCATATGTACGATACATAAGATATTGGCTGATCAGAGGGGTAGATGGGCAATTGCACAGCTGGGAATTAGAGGCAAGAAATATGTTTTTTGTTCATTGTATGGTCCTAACATTGATGATCCTACTGTTATTGATGTCTTGAATATGGAAATGTTAAACTGGGAGGGGGAGCGGGTGGTAATGGGAGATTTTAATTGTGTTATGAATTATAGTATAGACACAACTAGACGTGGAGCTAGCCATAGAATGCGGAAGACTTGTGGAGCAATCGTAGAATTGGGATGGCTCCAGTCTATCAGGGATGTATGGAGAAACTTGAAACCAACTATCCCAGGGTATACGTACTATTCTGCCCCGCATAGGCTCTATTCCCGAATAGATATGGCATGGGTGTCGGATCAAATAATGCTGTCATCAGACATAGAAGTATGCCCACGAGTTACTTCTGATCATAACCCTATACTACTATCGTTTAGGTTAAAAGCCGAATCTAAGACACTTAGACCTTTTTCTTTTCCTAGATATCTACTTTCAGATAGTGGGTTTTTGGCTAACACTAGAAAACAGCAATTATTTCTTAAGGAGAATATAGGCACAGCCTCACCACTTACAGTTTGGGATACCATGAAGGCTGTTATAAGAGGTACAACCCAACAATATGTATGGCAACAGAATAAAGCGCGTAAAATTGCAAGTAAGGAGGCTATCCAAGCAATACGCAGAGTCGAAGAACAACATGCTGAGGCAGTTCTTCTAGCTACTAATGATCAGGGACAGCTGCTTCTCTCTCTAATGGATGTTAGACTAGCTGCTAAGAAGACATTTAGGGAGACAATTGCGGCTACGTACAATAAATATCGTTTTACGCAATACGAATACGGCGAACAAATAGGAAGGGTTCTAGCTTATAAAGTGGCAGAGGATAGAGCTAAAATTCAAATAAGAACTATAAAAGGGACAAATGGTACTCTGTATTCACATCCACAGGAGATTTTATAACAATTTTCTATTTACTATCAAGAGCTATATACCCCAACTATTGATCCCGAAGAGGACAACATACGACGATATCTTCAGGGTAAACATCTTCCAACTGTGAGCGAAGAGACATCTTCGCTATTGGAGAAGGATATTATGAGGGAAGAAATAGATTTGGCAATATCCACTCTGCCATCTGCAAAGGCGGCTGGGGAAGACTCTATACCTATCGAATTTTATAAGCTTTTTAAAGATATTTTGACTCCACTCTTCAAATTGGTTACACAAAGCATAGGCTCCACCGGAAAGATACCAGAGTCCTGGAACATGACGCAGATAGTCCTTTTTATAAAAAAAAGGACAAACCTTCTGACGAGCGCGGCTCTTATCGGCCAATCTCGCTCATTAACCCTGACGCTAAAATCTTTTCGAAAATTTGAGCGAATCGTCTTTCTCCAGTTATGCCTGGGCTAGTATCTTTTCAACAACACTGTTTTATTCAAGGTAGGGACACTACAGCCCATGTTAATATGGCGGTGGGTGCCTTCGATATGACTGGAAGGCTGGCAACTCCTTTAGGTTTGATTCTTTTAGATGCCGAAAAGGCTTTTGATAGGGTGGGGTGGGACTTCCTGTAGGCTATACTTGCTAAGTTTGGTGTTAAGGGGCAATTTAAGCAATGGATACAAGCTCTATATAATAAACCCCAAGCCAAATTATCATACTTAGGCTCACAGTCATCAACTTTCTCGATACTCTGTGGTACTAGGCAGGGTTGCCCCCTTTCACCTCTATTATTTGCTTTATACATTGAGCCATTTATTTGTGCTCTACAGTCTAATTCTCAAATTAAGCCATTTGTGTCAGGCGTAACTTTGCTTAAGAACATCGCTTACGCAGATGACATTGTGGTTTTTACAACTGAACCAGCTAAAGCGATAAATGTCATCGAGGATGAAGCAGTTAAGTTTGGCTCTATTTCAGGGTATAAAATAAACGTTAAAAAAATCACAAATATTACTCAATTTTAAACCGGAAAGATCAATTCTTGGTGCCTGTTCCGTAGTTACTTATTTAGGGGTTAGGTTATCCGCACAGGTAGACAAGGTATTTTCCTTAAATTACGAATCTTTATTGAAAGACACAGTTAAATTGTTAAAGAACTGGCATAAACTTCCTATAGCTATTATAGGGCGATCCAATATTATAAAAATGAAGATACTACCCAAATTCTTATATTTATTTCGATCCATTCCTTTGCGGGTTCCAAATTTTATTTTTAAGAAATTAGAGGGAGTTTTAAGTAGTTTTATTTGGGGTTATAGAAAAGCCCGGCGAGCTATCGATTTGTTAAAGCTCCCATATAATCAGGGAGGACTTGACTTTCCTGACTTTAAAATTTATTTTTGGGCAGCTTTCGCAGGGCGCTTTCGCAGCCTTTTAAATACTGCGCACAACATTTTTTTCCATCAAATTATACTGGGAGAAGATAGCAACATGTATCTATATAGAATCAATGACCCGAACTATTTCAAAAGAGTTAAGTTCAAGACCATAAGAGATAGCATACGTATATGGCGTGCTATATATTTTAGATGCAATATGTCATTTTACTATGATAAACTTCCTTTATGGGGCAATCCGATATTCCCGGACGTGTTCCAGGATGTTGTTAGTAAACGGTGGGCTGGTTATGGGATTATATGTCTCGGGAACCTTTATGATCATAATGGATTTGTTTCTTTTGAGAATTTACAGCTGCAGTATAAGCTACCTGATTGTATGTTTTTAAAATATCTTCAGATCAGGGACTACCTTGTGAGACATTTAATCCTGACAAAAATAACTAGTTCTGATATCTGGGACTGCTTGCATAGGGAGAAGATAAAATCTTTGATAAGCCATATGTATAAGTGTTTTAACAACTATAGGCAAAGTGATTCTGAAAGATTGGCGGAGCACTGGAGCAAGGCTTTGGGGACAGAGGTTACGCCTACTGTTATCGAACAAGCACTAAGTACCATAGATGACTCAGTACACTCTGTTAACTTGCCGCTACATCAATTTTGTACCATATGTTTGCTGTATCATACGCTGGAAAAAATTTCGAAATGGTCCTCGCTTGGTCTAGGCAGCGATCGGACAAAATGCCCTAGATGTGATTTGTATGCGGCTAGTATCACGCATATGTTTGCAACTTGTCCCGAATTAGGGACATTTTGGCAGAAGGTTGGCCAAGTATTTTCTCAGAGACTGGGGATAGACGCACCTGTTACGGTCAAAGAAATTATGATGGGTTATAAGAATACGAATCATAGATTTACCCGGCTATCTTCAATACTGCTGGTTGCTGCTAGGCTGGCAATTGCTCGGGTATGGATTGCTCCAAAACCTCCCTCTATAAATGATTGGTGGCTGTTGGTAAGGGAAACGTACGAAATGGAAAAAGGATTAGCTAAGGCAAGGGGTATCTGCTCCCTGACGAAATTAAATGCAATATGGGGGCTTTTATTTTAGAAACATGTCTTTTGTACATTATCATTCGAGATATTGATAATTGTCTTGTTTTGCCGATCCCTATTGGATAAACAATTTATGTTTGTTTGCTCTAAGTTTTTAAGTCATGTTTACTGTTCTTCTTCTTTGTATGTAATACGATGTACAGCTTGTGCCCCTCTTGTTAACAATAAAAGAAAAATGTTTTTAAAAAAAAGAAGTTTACACACAAAATGCTGGGATATTGTGCACGAAATAGAGAGTCAAAGTTATAGAACAAACTATACTTTAAATACATTGGCCCCAACTGAACCTATTTGTCTTGAAATGGACTTATCAAGTAGTTATATATTGGTTTGGCCGCAACACTCCACTGGGGACACCAGCTACTCCATAGCACTAAGAGCACCTTAAGAGGCCTTTTATGTACTGGACATTTTGGCCAGTATATGAAGGACTGTACTATTTTGAAAAACTTTAATCAAGCACTTAAGGTCACTATAGAGGAAATGTCTTGCTTCCAACATAAACTTTCTGAAATACAGTATCGGGAGATAATGGTTAATGATATGTTCTTGTGTTCAGGAAAAAAAGAAGTTGGACATCATTGTCTCTACTTGTAGTGAAGCCACAACCCTATCAAACCTGGAATTTAGAACACAGAGGGGGATATTCTCAAGAACGTGCGATAAACATTGCCAAAATAGGTCAACGCAAGTTTACATATCGCCGTCTATCACGGGGAAACAACCCCGTGTCAACATGGCATTCACAACACGGCGGTAACATGCGCTAGTACCCCGATAACGCGGCAAATGTCCGCGATAACACCACCGGGACGGCGATAAAAACCACAACTCGAACGTGAAAAAAGTTGTGATGGGCCCAACCGCGATAGAAAAATCGGCGAAAAGCAGCGCCAGGCTTGCAATACTCACGTCAGGCGGGTAAAATCACCATAAAAGCAGCAAAAAACCCAGAAAGAAATAAAAAAGACATAACAACTGCGAAGCACAATGGAAGGAGCTGGAGCAAGTATAGAGGACAACCCGAACCCCACAAGCCCCACGGAGGACCAGCCTGGGACCTCGGGGCCAGGGAAGGGCAAGGAGAAGAAGAAGAGGAAGACGCGGTATAGTCCGCAGGAAAACAGGACCCTGATTATGGAGGTGACACTCCCACCATCCAATTGCCATTGGTGTAACTGACAGCACTAAATGCTGCACATACACTTGTCAGAGCGATGTGCCAATGCAGAGGAGTGACATGCACACAGGGAATGTGACTAGGAATTAATTTATTTGCACATGCTGTGCCTGTGGCCATTTTGACCTGTCCCATGATTGCAAAGGACAGTCCCCATGTGGCGTGCCTACATGAAGAAATTGTGAATGATAGTGTCCCTTCGGACTATGCCAACTGCTGCTGCACCGGGGTGTGGTCCACCTGCCTCATCTTCATCATCATCGTCCGGTGCATCAGGCACTTGGATCCATGGGGCATTGGTGCGTACACATATGTTGTGCAACACACAACATGCAATGATCATCTTGCACACTATTTGCGGGCTGTATAGGAGTCTTCCACCTGTGATGTCCAGGCACCTGCTCCACAATGCCCCTGGTGCGTATGTGGGCCGCATTGTACTGCCTCTGGGCCTGGGTGTTCGGGGCTCGGAGGGGTGTCATCATCCACGGGCAGAGTGCATATCCTTGATCACCTGTGACAGGGGAGAGAGATGTGCCAATCGGTGGTCCTGCATTCTGTGTTGGCAGGCCCATCAGTATATTGGTGTGTGATGTGTGGTACTTCGGGATACATGTCTGACATGTCTTGCATGTGGCAAATGAGCGGCATCCATGTGTAGTACGTTGCCTCACATCTGCTCCTCACTCCCCCCCGAGCCTATTTACTTGTGTGCGCTGCGCGGTTGCAACACTTGCACTCCTAGGACACACCATTGTCATGACTGTCTGCGCATGTCTACAAGCCTGACAACAACACTGATATATTGGCCGTCGAAGGTGGTCGTCCACATGTGCGTAGGCCTATGGTCGGGACATGGAGGGAACAGAGACACACGCAGTAGTTGCCTAGGTGGCCATCTCAGAAGTGAACCACGCCCTAAGCCCCAGGCTATTAATTGCCACTCCTACGCTGGCCCAGCCCACTCCGCTTACGCTTACAGGGGGGGGGGACATGGCTACATGTCCAGGGTCTACCCCACTGCCTGAGGTAACATGGTTGCGCCCACTGTCTACGACACTACAAACACCTGCAGAATATATCCACATGGACATGTCTGTGCTCTGCATACTTGAGTCTGTGCAGCACATCCCCTCCACACTTGGCATTGTGTACATTCTGATTCATGGGTCACTTGCCTCCCTCGCACATACTTGGTTCCCGCCTCTCACCACATACTGCTATTGTGTGGCAGGGGTGCCATGACATGGATGGCTTGTCTGCCTGTCTGGCCCCTGTTACAGCATTACCATGTGTTGTCATGTCTGGTAGGTGGGCATGTTGTTTGGCATGTCGCATGTGATGTTGTAACGTGTGCATACCCACAGTTGTGAGTTGCATGATTGTGGAGTTGAGGTGTGTGGTGTGTTCCGTTGGTACTTACCGACGAGCAGTGCATTTCCGTAGGTGCCATCCTGGAAGCGCTGGTTGATGATGGACTGTCTGAAGATGTAGGAATCATGCACACTGCCTGGGTAGTTGGCGACGACGTTGGTGAATAGTCCCCGGTGGTCCACTATTGCCTGCACATTAATGGAATGCGTGTGCTTTCTGTTGCGGTAATTGTGTGCAGTGTCAGCAGGGGGCACAAGTAGGACATGTGTGCAGTCAATTGCCCCAACACGTGCGGGAAGCCAGCTATGGTGTAGAAGCCTTGCTTGGTCTCCAGCTGTTCCTGCGCAGTGTGGGGGAAGTGAAGGTACTGGGGTACCAAACTGATAATGGCATCCAAGACAGGTGTGAGGAGCTTTGAAAGGGCTGGCTGTGAGACTCCTCCGACTCTGGCAGTTGTTGGTTGGAAGGTACCAGAGGCCAACAGGTGCAGCACAGCCAGCAGCTTTGCCTGCGGAGGGAAGTTGGTTCTCCGCTGGGTTGGTACCGTCAGCCTGTGGGCAATGTGGGTCAGGATGCGGAGGATGGTCGTCCTTTTGAGCCTGTAGTGGGCAATGACTTCCTCTGGTGTTAAGTCTCCGAGGATTGTGCGTTTTCGGAAGGACCGCTGTCTCATTCTGCGCTGCCTCGGTGGTAGTCCCAGGGGGGGTGGTCCGGGGGAAGTCCTGAGGGGTGTGGGGGTCTGGGGGTGGTGGCAGTGGGTGTTGTGGGCCTCTTGGGGCTCCGAGCTGCATGATCAGTAGCTCCTTGACATGTGTTGGTCTGCCGATGTGGCTCTGGGCTGGACTCCCTTTCTACTGCAGGTTGTCGTCCTGCTTACCACCAGTAAAAGGCAGGTGTTAAATCCCTGCTGCTAACGCGCCTTATCACCTGTTTTTGGTTCGCATCGCAGTTCGGGCTGGTCATTGTGAATATCGCGTAGTGGTGTTTTCGTGTGTTTTTGCACGGGAACGCCTACTCTGCATATCATTAGCGTTAGTTGTCGCTCTCATCCGTGGCGATGTTTTTTGCAGCAGCTATCGCTGGTAAAGTGGCGATATCGGCAGTTTGCACCAGCTTGTGAATAGGGCGATAGATCTATCACCACTTTTGTGGCGCTAAAGTGCCGATAAATCGGCGATGAGTCCTTGAGAATATGCCCCAGAGTTTGCCGTTGTTTACCATTGTTGAAAAAGGACATTTTACCACTACATGTGGTTGCGGGTAGGTGGAAATGATTATATCATAAGAATAGATTATGTAATCTTTGTATGATCTCGCCTCAAGGCATTAATAATGTGCCATTTTATTGTTAATTGTTGCACTTTAATCGCTGCCGCCTATTGAAACCTTTGTTTGTGAAATATGGGGAATGTTCAGCAAATGAAGCATTGCACTTTATTCTTAATCCTGTGAATGAAATGGTATGTAGTAAACTTTGTAAATCTTTTAAAGCTGTAATGATCATGCTGTTTTGTATTATTGACAATGTAAATCTAATGGTAGATCTAAATCTTGAAATAAATTAAAATAGAAAACAAAGTGTCTTACCTGCAGTGAACAACGATCGGGACATCCTTTTCTTCTGCACACTGTATGGCCTCTTCCACATCCTGCACCAACTGTAACAGAGCTGGGGCTTGGTCGGGTGTCTTTTGATCTGGCCACGAAGTATACCAGTAATGCTTTAAGTGCCTTTCTTCTTCACCACTCTGCACGGTTTCAAAACAGAATACATAAGAATTGGGTTGTTATTTTGCAAAACATCACTAGCAACTAATTATAAATAAGCCATAATGCTAACATAACATACAAATGTACAGTAAAACACAATGAATGAAAAAGGACTTAGAAACTAATGAGTGTTTTGGAATGAATTCAATTGGAGGTTGAATTTGCTTTCATTTAAAAGAAAAAAAAAATGTTAAGAAGTCGGTGAAAATTAGACAATGATGCGAGGTACAAGGAGTGTACATACATCATGACAAGATATCAGCAGATCATTACCCAAACATTACAATGCGGGTACATCCTACCCACCCTACCTTCTTCACCCCCTCTTGTAATGGTTCTTACCTTCAGGAGTCTAACTTCACAGGTCTTATCTTAGGGCTCTTCTACAGTATATCATTCCCCCAATCTTCCCCCCTTCCCCCTTCCAACTAACAAACTGGTGTAAACACGTCTAATCCTCTGTGTCCTCTGCGTACCAGGCCTCCCAGATCTTCCAATATTTCTTCTCACAGCCTCTACCCTATAGACCTCTTTTTTAACAATTTTACAGTGTGCCATGCCCTTTTTCCAATTTTGGAAGGATGGCGCTGTGTCACATTCCCATTTCTGTGCTATGTCTCTTTTGGCTACCAGAAATCACATATTCACTAAGGTCTTCTGGTACCTTGAGTGTCCTGAGGGTTCCCACACGCCCAATAAGGCCCCCCGGGAGTGATATTTCGAGGCCCCCCCTGCTGCCTCAACCAGAGATTTTGTCCCTCGTTCCCAGAATGGGCGCACCACAGGGCAATGTTACCAGGTATGAATAAAAGTACCCTTGGTGCCACACTTCCGAAGACACAATGGGGCATATTTACAAAGAAGTGGCGGAGTGTGTTGTTAGCCTCCTTGGCTTAACGACACGCTCCGCCACGTCTGAAACGCAGGGCTGCACCATATTTACAAGAATATGGTGCAGCCCTGCGATTCCCCCCTGCGCTGGTGCTAAGTTTAGCAGCCTAGCGCCAACGCAGTCTGCGTTCAAGGGAAGATTGTTTATGTACAGAAAGGTCCCCCTTCCTGCATATAAACAATCTTTAAATGCCGCTTTGTAACTTCTATGTGTGCTGCTTAATGCAGCACACACAGAAGTTGCAAAACGGCATTTTAAAAAAATGATTCTTTATGTGTAGGAAGGGGGACCTTCCTGTACATAAACAGTCATTGGCCTTTTGCTGTTTTCATGTGTGCTGCACAATGCAGCACACATGAAAACAGCGAAAACTAGGAGAAATGAAACATTTCTCCTCGTTGTGCCAGGGTAAGACCAGGTATTTCCTGGTCTTAATTCTGGCGCTGCCTCCCATTTACACCTCCCTTGTAAATAGGTGGCAGCGTCTGAATCAATGGGTGTTGCTGTAGAACGCCCACAGCAACACCGATTGCCCTCACCTAACACACTAAGTATAGCATGAAAGGGGGCCTTATTTACAAGGCAGCGTTAAGCCACGTCAAGTGGCTTAATGCTGCCTTGTAAATAAGGCGAGGCCCCTATCGCCACCACAACATCACTGAAAGTGACGTTGTGATGGCGATAGGGGCTTGTAAATATGTCCCAAAGAGCTTGTGGTCTTCCCAATTTTATAGAGTAATGTCCTTGTGTAATATGTTCTGTGTAACACTCTGAGTTGGATTAACTTAAAGCTAGCCTTGATGCCCCCCCTGCTAAGAAGTTCATCGCATCTTGGCAGTCATCATCATCAGTTTCCCCATATCATCCTCCCAACTATTTTTAAGGTGCGTCAGCGGTCCCTGAATATTTCACATCAGCGTGCTGTATGTCAACTATATAAATTTCTGCCGAATCTGCCCATCTAATAGTCTCCTCTCCATTGGGGAATCCTCCTGCATTTCTTCATCCGGGTCTATGCTGCAGATTAGGGCATGCCAGAGCTGTCTATACTTTAGAGTCTAGACACTGTGTGGCTGACATTCAACACTGCTCTGGAGATGTCCAAAGGGAATAACCCTGTTAGCGACCCATACTTTGGCGAGTGTACTGAGGCCTATTTTGTCCCACCCCAAGAAGCCCTGAAGACTAGCCATCTGTGTTAATCTAGCACCCTCCCAGAGGGATGTACCTGGTGGGAGTCTCTTGTCCCAATTCATCTCTCTAAGGGTCCTGTTCCATGTGTCCTGCACCGTAATTCTAGCCGGACATGCTTGCTACAGCAACCTGGAAAGGGCGAAGAGCATCGGAGACAGTGGGCATCCCTGTCTCATTCCCCTCCCAATAGGGAAACTCCCAGACATGCAGCCATTGATCTTTATTCTGGCACAAGGGTTCCGGTATAGCAGTGTAATCCAATTAATGTAACAGGGCCCAAATCCCCTTATTTCAAGGAGCAGAAACAGATAAGGCCATTCGACGGAATCAAATGCCTTATCGGCATCCAGGGACAACACTGCCCAGTCACCACTGTATGCAGCCTATTAGCCAGTACTTTTGCCAGAATTTTGATATACACATTAAGCAGCATAATTGGCCAATATAAATCAACCAGCTGCACTGGCTTCCCTGCCTTGGGTATGAGCATGGTGGTGGCCATTCACAAATCTTCTGGCAAGGACCTTTGCTGAAGAGCATCCTGAAACATCAGGAGCACCAGCTTAACCACCCTGCCAGCCATTTTACGGAAGAATTCTACGGGTAATCCTTTGGGACCATGGGCCTTCCTAGTCTGCATCTGGGTCAATGCCTCTGCTATTTCCGTCTCTGAGATGTTCGCTTACAGCCTCACCCTCTGTTTCAGGGTCAGGGTCCTAACTGGGCAGTCTCTTATGAATCCTTTTATATCCTCCATCGAACCCCCAGCCCTGGGTGTGTAAAAAGCAGCCATATACGTTGCAAATGCTTCTGATATCTGTCTACTGCCCCTCTTCCAGGTTCCAGCTGCAGCTCCTTAACATGCATGAGTTCTCTTTCCCTGCTGCCTATCCAGGCCAACAGTTTACCCACTTTGTCTCCAGCCTCATAAATATGCTTTTGCTTGACCAAAAAGGACGTTTTAACTTCATGGTGTGTAACTTCCTTGTATTCAGTGCACTTATTTTCTAGCTTCTGAACCAGGGATGCGTTTGGGTGGGAGATAAATTGATTGTCAAGGCCCCCAATTTCTGGCTCTAGTGGTTGAAGGTGCTGCACTCATACCCTCTTGTCCCTTACTTCACCCGCAATCAACACCCCTCTGAGTGGGGCCTTGTATGCCTCCCACACTACACTGGCACTAATCACTGAACCTTCATTTTGACGAAAATATAAATCAGTAGCTTTATCAAGTGCCTTCACTACCAGCTTATTTGCTAGACTCCAGGAAGCCATCCTCCAACCCCGGGGCTCTCTGCTCCTCCCAGTGGCTATGCTAACCTGTAGAGAGGCGTGATGCCAGTTCCCCCTTGCCAAATATTTGGCACTGGAGAACCTACTTATGGTGTCTCTAGGTGTCAGGATATTGTTTAGTCTAGGGGACATATTATTGGAATGTGAGTAAAAGGAGAAAGCCCGCTCCTGTCCTTGGAGGGACCTCCAGATACTGGTTAGTCAAAGGCCTGTACAAAGCCATCTAATTTCCCTATCTTGGCCTCTCCTTCCAACTTGGCGCTCATTCTGTCTAGATGTGTATTGTGCACTAGATTGAAGTCTCCCCCTATGATTGTAAAAGACATCGGAAATCCCACCAGTAAATGTCTCAATTTCTGCAACGTCTGTGTTTGGGGACCTGGTGGCACATAGACATTCAGAATAATTACCATCTCACCCTCCTATTCACCCTGCGCAGCCTTGTAGGAGCCAGCTGCATCAGACCAAGTGTGAATGATGTGGAAGGGAAGAGATTTTTTTAGGGAGGTTAACCACCCCTCTGGAACCTGATGTGTATTGTGCATAGGAGGCCAGCCTATATCTATCTCTTCTGAGGCAGTTGTGTTGCCCTTGCATCAAATGACTTTCCTGGAGAAATAGTATGTCAGCCTTATATCTAGTGAAGGCTCTAGTAACCAGGCTCCTCTTCCCTGTTACCTAGTCCGTTAACATTCCATGAGACTAGGGTCAAGCCCTGTGATTGAACCAGAGCCATTGGATTCAGGTACATGCTCTGTTCCTACTCCGATAGGGTGAGTCCTGCGTCTACTTCATGTGTGAGTGGTGCAGTTCCCATTCCTGTATAATGATTCGAAAACTTCCCAGAAACTCCCCCCTCCCTAACTTACCGTGCTGTGACTTGGAAAATGAGCACCTCCCCAGTTCAAGATATGTGTGATCCCTCAACCTAAAAAACATGAGAAACTAAACGTACTATGCATAATTCATGGGAGGGTACCTCTAGAGGCTATATATCAGATGTAATAACGATCGCACCACTTAGAGGACGCTGGCCCTCCTCTGGTCCAGGGTAGGCCTGGTACAGTCATGGAAAGATATTAGGCCCTTGGCACAAGTTCTCAGGTGATGGACCTAAGCTCCTGTCCCCCAAAAAGATTTACTCACAGTTCCTCTGCATGAGTGCCTACTATATGATCCGATGACATCGGGGTGATCACTAGAAGCTGCTCCCCCTCAGTTTCTCTCCAGGAACTCATCAAATCCTTGCCCCCCCCATCCGCAGTGCAAGGACCCTCCATCTATTATTGCCAGGGACATCAATGCAGTTTTTGATGGCAGTTGCTGCTTGGGCCTGCGCTGCCTTCATCTGTGCCTGCGTTGGGAAAGATCTGCCACCTGCATATCTCCGTCTCCTGCCCTTCCGCAGCTGCCAAACTGAGTCGTTCCCCAAGGGACCTGTCTGACCAGACCAAAGCCCATGGGACTCCAGCCACTGCCATGCTTCCTGTGCAGATAATAAGAAAAGTGTCTTTCCTTTGTTTTCTAATCTGAGTTTCACTATGAAGATAAGGGCATATTTCGGTTCATGATGGTGCAGTATTTTCTTGATGGGTATAAAGTCTCCTCATTGGCGCTGGACTAGGGAGGTGTAGTCCGGGTAGATATTAACATCCTGCCCCTCTAATGTCCACGGACCATGATTATGGGCAATCTGTAGGATGCTATCGTGGTCTCTGTAGTTCATCAATCTTGCAATTATTGGGCGGGGTGTTTGTCCCAGGGCCGGGGCTCTTGCCGGTATCCTCTGTGCTCTTTCCACCGCGTAGAAACGGGAGGGCTTCCCCTATAGTACCATTTCCTCCAACCAACCCTCAATGAAAAGTTTGACACTCTGCCCTTCCGCCCCCTTGGGGACTTATATAATGCAGACGTTATGTCTTCTAGAACCCTCTTCTGCATCTATAAGTCGGACTGTGAGCACTGCCAGCCCCTTCTCCAAAGTTGCACAGTGCTTTGGGGGGTCCATCATTGTCGGATGCATCTCATCTAGTTTAATTTCCATTTCTCGGACTCTCTCCGACAGTTTCCTGTGGTCTGCATGGAAAATGCCCACCTCATTGACCACCACGGCTATCTGCGCTTCCAGCGTGAGCTTGGTATCTTTTATAGCCGCCAGAATAGTCACAGTATGTGCAGCGAGAGGGTCTTCCACTGCATGCATAGGCAGGCTACTACTCCCATCTTCCTCCAGCGGCACCTTCAATATCTTGTTCTTTGCCATCTTAGTCTTCCTCATTGTTGTGCAGTCAATAGTGTAGAGGAATATGTGAGGTGGGCGGTATCTGCGGGTCAAAGAATTGTCTGTTTTCACTTGGGCATTCCCCTGTTCTCACAGCATCCTCTTGGTGTAAGGATCAAACACTCTGGTCTTCCGCCCCACCCCAGTGATGTATCGGGTGCACGACCGCATTAAGTCTGAGGTGTAGGAGGGTCGGGCCCGCGGCCCCTTGTCGTACTGAACCACACTTACAGGGGAAGATTCACAGTCCTGGGCCAAGCACCAGCTGACACCCAGCATAGCACTTCAGCTAGCCCCCAGGCCCTTTACAGGTCTGGTGTGGCAGGCTCTCACCCCTCTAAATCAACAGTGGACTGTCCAGCACAGTGTTCTAATTATCACCTTCCACAAGGCTTTGCACATCCCCTGTTCTGACTCACTCCTTTACAGGCCCAGAGAGACTCACGCAGCCCCAACCACGGCCCGTAGGGCACCACCTGAGATCCGGGCACAAACAAGTCCAGGCCATACACCAGAGGCAGGGCCGGTCAACGACTTCCAATCCGTTGGCGTGCCCCTCCCCAGGGTGACAGAGGATGAGAGACAACCGGAGAACCAGCCGCAGTCAATCTGGGACCAGATCACCAGTCCACGGCTCAGGGCCTCCTGCACAGAGCCCAGACAACATCCAACGTTGTCTCAAGTGACTCCGACAGTCCCCCCTCACCTCAGCTACGATGGCAGGTGTTGCGGTTCCGGCTGTCTTCCCCGTGCCTCCAAACTGTTTGCCCATGGTCTCCGCGGTGCAGCAGCAATCACTGTCTTTCTTCTGCCAGGTCACCCTTTACTCACTGCTCTGGTTGCCATTTTATACAGGGGGTTCAGCCGCACCGAGGCCAGGCTTCCACCAATATGAGAAATGCCAGCTCCACAGGACTTCAGCTGGGTTTTGTCACGTCCTATTTGCCGTACCACAGAGAGGTCTCTCTGTGGTGCGGATTTATTTTTGCTGGGCACAGGATAATTGATTGCGCGACCTCGTGGACGGCAGGAGCTCAGCTGAGCACAGCCATTGCCTGCTAAGCCACGCCCTTCTACATGCATTTTTAACTCTGCACAATTACCACACAACTGGTGGATACATCAGTGGAATGTAGTTATACATAGAACTGTGTGAAAATGATGGATGTAGGGAAATTATTTTTAAAATGTTACCCCTTTGAAACTTTACCAAGTTGGTAAAGTTTAAAACAAAAGCAATGAAGATTCCCATATGTTGGAGTTTACAGTTGGCTGTCCTACTTTTTTCAGGTTCATTTTTTTGCAAACAATGTTTCAAGAAAAAAGAATCCCCTGCAAAGGATTTATCTGTTATTTGTTCCTCACACATTGTGGTGTGAAGTTGTGCAGTTTTTAACTTCACCCAACTCCACCAGGGAAATTTGAATTCTGCAAACCTCCAGTTTTACCAACTCAATCACAAATGGAAATTTTTATCATTAATCTTGAACTTGTTAGATTAAATAGGATCTACCTTTTTATGACAATTAATAAAATGGAAGAGAAGCCTTTTGGAAGCCATGGACGTAACTGAATCAGTCTGAGAACTTCACACCCAGATCACTCAGCATACAATGTAATTTAAAGCTCAGATTGCTGTCAGATATCACTCAATGAAAACATGCAGAAACTGTGGACTATATTGGCCAATGACCATCAATGTAAATTGCAGTTTTGTATCTGTTAATACTGCAGGGTACATTTGTGTTGTCAACTAACATCAACTAACATCGACAATGGTATGGGTTCTTACATAAATGAGCAATGATTGTACAAGTAAACAATATCAAGGTTATCTAACATTCATCAAATATTCGTATATATTTTTTTCCCTAAACAATTATTTTGCACAAGAAAATATTATACAAAATGCTTGCATAAAATCATACCCCAGCATTTTAAATTGCCAACCAGATAGAATGTAGAATCAATCCCAAAGTTGAAAAAACTTAGCGAAAGACTTCAATCATGAACACACTGAAAAAATGTTTTATTGTTTTCGGAAAAGAATGGCTAAGGGTTTTGTGTTCAAAATGAAATATGATCTTTAAAATAACAGGTGCATGACCAGAATCAGATGACATAGACATTGAACTTGATGCCAAAAAAATGTATTAACCCAATAGCTGAATGAGATGTAATAATGTTCTGAAAATTAAATAACAGAAGCTAACTGTGGTAAACAATATGCATAATATGCTTCTCACCAGTTTCATCACTGATATTGGTTTCACACTTCTACATTTTAAAGATCTCTTTGATCTTCAAATAACTCCTGCCGTCATAGCACGAATGCCCCATTCAATAAGGGAATGATGTATTTTAAATTTAGATTATTTATGAGTGAAAAGATGGATTTACTGATTGTCATCATACTGGACTTGCAGTAGAATACGTCGACGCACTTTAGTAGGATCATTAGATCCACAATAAATGTCATCATTACATCTGCATGATCAAATCAGAGATATAGCTGGAGCCCTCTTCCACAATAAGTCTTTTCTTCTAATTCATGGCTACACAATCTTCATAACTATAATGCCTGATTAACACTTCTAAATGTCAGAATAAACTGAGAAAACAGTAATAAAGTGTATACAAATGAGAAAATTCTGAAAAGCACTCTGCCTCCAATATGGTTGTTAAGTTGTGGACAAAATTTCATGTGTCTTGTTTATTGTTATTATCCAAACCCACACAGTCTTTCAGAAGTATAAATGGGCATCAGGCTACCTTCTGCTAATTGTTTATCCTGAACTATTAAACAACTGTTAAATAATAGTATGTAAGCTAAGTACAGGGTGTGAAAGGTTACAGAACAGTTTAGTGCCAGGCACCACAAAAATGATAGGCCTTGAAGAATCACATCATCTACTTTGGCGGAAGGCTAACGGAAAGGCATTCTGCATTTACATGCTGCGCTTATTAGCACAGCTGCGAGCACAAGACAAGAATAGCAGGCTCTGCTATTAAATTAACATAATGAACATAGCAGGTGTGAACCATCCCTGAAATTCAAATTAGGTTTTCCTTTTGGGACTAAGATTAGTTTAGTAAATAAAAGAATGGAGGTGGGAGTATTATAAAAGTTACACAGAAAATAATTTGGAGTAGTATATGTTATTCAAACTTTTTGGCAAACGTTGCAGCTGCCATTCTGTTTATCATATAGTAACAATTCATATAGTGTGTACTAGGATAGGATTTTGATTTTAAAAATAAATCTTTAAAATGTATCCATTGTTTCATAGTTTTTCTTGATTGTTCTCTTTCTTAAGGAAAGAAGGTTTGAGTTCAATCCCTGTGACTTCTCATAGGATTGATCCTTACCTGAAACACATCTTACTCAAATATTGCTCAGTGGATTGTGGGGTGGATGCAGTCCAGCTGGGTTTCTGTCTCGGCTTGGCACATTGATACAGTCCTTAGTGCCAGGGGGTCTAGAAAACTGAACTCTAAGCTGTGTTTTAAAGAGGATGATCTAGAAAACATCAAAAGTATTTAAAGGGAATTTGTGGTTTACAATTTTGAATTGATTGATTAAACTGTCCCAAAACATTTAGCTATTCAGGTTTGACCCGTTGCGATTTACCAATTCTGTAGCATATGTTAAGGCAGTGTCTGTTTGGACAATCACACAAAAGGTGATGGGAGGAACGCTTATAGCCTAACCACTGTCAACCACTCAGGGTAGCATTTCAACTCACCATTTTTCACCCAGTGTGCCACTCTAGACACTGCTCTGGGGTAGCATTTATTCTAGTTTAAAGAGGACCTGGCTTGTCACTTTGGACCAGACTGTTCCTATTGGAGCAGGGCCAAGGCAGATTTGCATATGGATGGATCTAAGCTGAAGTGGCTTGCTGGGCAAAGAATGATGGGTTGCAATGCTACTCTGAATGATTCCCATTGGTTAGACAAATTGCAAGCATTCATCCTATGACCTTTTGTGTGTTTAATGTAATGGCCTAAGTGGGCAAGTGTATACCATGGTGTGGCTCCCTTGCTGACTGTGCAACTGGAACCAATCTGCACCCGAAAAACCTGTTTTAGGCTGCTTGCTTCTGGATCGGAGAGGATCAGGCTTGGTAGTTTGGGTTGGACTGTTCCTAATAGAGCAGGACCAAGGATGCTTTGCATATAGCTGGGTCTAATCTGAGGTGGCATGGTGGGAAAAAGAACACTGGAATGGAATGCTACGTCATGCAATTCCAGTGATTAAATTGCAAGCATTCCTCCTTTTGTGTGTTAGTTTTATGCTACAAAAATATAAACTGAAACAGAAGGACATTTTACAGTTCACACCATAACACGTCCCAATTAAACCTGGAGCCTCCTGAACCCAACAAATGTGGCACTCTTAAGGTCGACACGTAGTTAGGGTTTATTTAAGTGGTACCTTCTCAGCCTGCAAGGTTTAATCAGTCAAAGTGCTTTGTTGTACTATGGATATTTTCCTGATTCATGACATCTGAAGAACCAGAAATTCTTGGCTATCAGAACCTATCAAGTGCTGTTCATAGAGACTGATGCTTTATCTTCCCAAGGAGAGGGTGAGCCCTTCCACCCTGCATGTCCCAAGAAGAACGTGGGTTACTGGGAAACGTTTATCTGTAAACTAGTACTAAATTTACCAAGAAAGTAAAAGCCACAAAGTCATAGAAACAAATACATGTGGGTTTTCTGAGAGAATGTAGTCTGCAAATTCAATTATGTAATTAGAGTAGATCGCATAATTGCGGCAGAATCACTTTTAAAAAGATGATAGATATCAAACATAGGGCTACATGGAAAGTATCAAAATACATATTTTTCTAATTCTGTATGAAATAAGGAGTCTGTCGGTGCAAATCAGACCTATATGCTCTGACTGGTTGTCTGAGGTGTGTCAGATTTTTAGCATATATTTTTCAAAATATATCAATTGCCACAAGTCTCCATCGGTAAGGAACAGATCCCTGCAAATGCTTGGCCCTCAACTTTGTTTATCTTGGTCTCCTGCGCATAGGGGTATCAGTCGTGTCTAGGTTTTCTGTCAGTGCAGGGTGCCCATAGGCAATGTACTGCGTGCAATGCATTTTGGGAATTTGGAAAGCAACTGCAAGCGATATGCCAGTTTAGGCAACCTGTCTTTTGATGAGAGGTATCGCCCGTGGGCGGTACGGAAACATACTGCAACCAAATATTTTTAATATCTGCATATATCCAAAGCTTTCTATCACTGGATGTCCGGCCTGCCTCATGCTGATTTGCTGGCTGGGAGATTACAAAGAATAAGGCGCTTCTCAGATTCTTTTCCACAAAACATGGTAGTTTCCTTCAGTTGGTCTCAGACAGGAACATATCCCTTCCAAGACTGACCCATATCTATGCTTTAGGATCCCCTGACTGTAGGGTATCACGCATGTGTGGATGTTCAATGTATTTATTCTATGGGGGATGACTACGGATTTTGGGATCTGGGGTCTACACTTCTTCCATTAAAATGGCATTCCACATGTGTTGGTGGGCCTATTTCAAGGGACACGAATATCCCAAAATTGTAACCACATGATTTCCACATTGACGTGTGTCTGTCCCTGACAGAAGCCAGAGGTTGCTTGGATTTCTTCTAGACTCAAGAAAAATCCAAACACGATCTGGCTCCTTGCTGTGACTCATATGAGTGTGCCGTGCCCCAGCAAGGAGCCAGGTGATTATTGGATTTTTGTTCATAGACTAAGAAAAAAACCCAGCCTCTGGCTTCTTTCTGGGGTACATAATTGTATACCTGTGCCCTAGAAAGGAGCAAGAAGCTCTAGTGTGTTTTTTAACCTCAGTAAAAAACCAAACAGAATCGGGCTCCTTTCTGGGGACCATGCTTGTACCTAGAAAGGAGTGAGACACTTTTTGTATTTTTCTTAGTATAAACAAAATACAAACAATGGGGCATATTATCAAGGGCTCTATCGCCGCTAGGCTATTCTTGTCTATCAGTTTCTTCTAAACTTTCCCATTTCTGAGTCATGGAATGATGTATTTATAATTTTTGTAATTTTCATTATTCATTGGTTGGCGCGCCCCGCATTTACCATTCTTTACCGATTTTTCATGTACTGTGGTTATCTGATTAGTGAGCTCTTGTCCTTTGCGCGTTGTTTTTAGCACTATTTTTTGAACTTGGGGATTACTTACAAGAATTCTTTCTTGTTTCAGCTATGGGTTACGTTTGAACCCTTGCTCCTTCAATACGGATACATCCGCGACCTTAGGCTATTGCGTACCTTTGGTTCATTTCTATACGGATTGCTTTACCTATCGTGAGTAATTGCTTAGCCTATTAAGACTCTATGCTTCACTCCTCAATATCCACTAGTATGAGCAATGACCCTAGCGGATTTTGTATGTCTCCTTTCTTTTCTCGGCTGTTTAGGAGCCTTGCTGGCCCACATCACTATCTTTCAGCCTGAAGATTCCTGTGCTGTCACTGGTAATTTACTCCTATTGATTCTCTGTTTGGATGCCCTTTCCATTAGACACACCTTACTAATTGCATAATATTACTCTTAGGTGCAACATAAACCCCTCGCTTCCCTTCCCCCTCCCCCGTTGGTCCTGATGAAGACCCCACCTCCAAGACGTCAAATCTGCTGGTTTTTATAGGGGTCGAAACGTCGACATTTCCTTCTCTTCACTTATCAAACCTGGATGACAGAGAATTTATATCTGCATTTTTTGTTTATGATTTTGCATTTGTATGATTGCCAGTAATTTGGCATGTTAGGTTATCATTATTGTATATTGATGTATATATATGCACCACCTTTCCCCTGCACATCACTTTCACTTATCCCTACTACGCACCTATCACCTCACGCTGTATGCACCTGTTTTTATTAAATGTTAAATGTG
The DNA here is from genome assembly GCA_963921515.1 of Calotriton arnoldi. Lineage (NCBI taxonomy): Eukaryota > Metazoa > Chordata > Amphibia > Caudata > Salamandridae > Calotriton > Calotriton arnoldi. The sequence continues at coordinate 501,204 of CAWUFW010008044.1, forward strand.
ATATTCAGTTCACATTTTTTGAGCCTATGATCTATGATGACAATTTCTGTGATATTCATTAAATCATAATCATTTATTGAATGAGCCAATTGGTGTTGTCATATTTTTTGTACATAGACCATGTATTGGTTGCAGATACATTGTGAATATTTTCCACTGTGACTATCTTTTGTGTACCACTATTTACCCGAGTCCAGTGGCCTTTCGGGTTACCCCATTGATACGAAACTCTATCGCCGCTTTAGCAGGACTTTTTCCCGCTAAAGCGGCGATAATTCAAACGCCCTATTAGCAAGCTGTCGCTAACTGCTGTTAGCGACAGCTTCTAGGCGATAGCGACCGGGTTGGGTGCCGCTTTGCATGCCAGCGATATTTATCGCTAATGGCATGCAAAGTAGGCGTTCCCAACCTAAAAGCGACTGGAAACAGTCGCTAAGGTCGCTATCGCCTATTAGCGAGGCAGGGGAGGTGATTAACGAACTAGCGCTAAACACGTTTAGCGCTGGTTGGTTAACGCCTGGTCTAAACCTGATTTAGCCATGTAATCCAATGGGAGGTGGATTACATGGCTAAATCCCCTAGCCCTATCGCCAAGCTAACACTGGTCACAGTGTGAATATCGCTTGTTTTCAAGCGATATTCACACTGTTCTCAGGGTTTCTATCGCTTTGGAGATAAGCGTTGCTGATAGCACGCTATCTCCGCGATAGAAACCTGCGATAACCGGCGATAATTATCCTAGCGCTAACTGCGCTTAGCGATAATTATCGCCGGTTATTGCTAATAGGCCCCAATGTCTGGCTCTTTCCTGGAGAACAGCAGTGTGTCTGCACCAAAAAGGAACCGGATTCTATTTGGATTTTTAGACTAAGAAAAATCCAAACACTGTCTGTCTGTATGGCTGTGCCCTATGAAGGACTCGGGTGCTGTTTGGATATTTCTAGGCTAAACAACAATATCCAAACAATATCTGCTCCCTTTCTGGGACACATACAAATAGCGTCTTCATGAACAATTGAAGCCCATCCCCTTGCAATCCACATTCTTTTTTGCTGTTGGTGGTGTGGGGGTGATGAGAGTAAAGATGGGAGAAGCCTGACTGCCCCTCTCCCATCTCTTTGCCTTCCATCAACACAAACAAGGGGATTGAGCTTGTGGGCATGGCTAGGGACAGTCTTAGCTGCTCATAACCACTGCTGTAACCCCAGGGGCTAAGGAATCCCTCCAAAGTCCATCCAATATGTATGTGATGTCACTAGTGCCATCACACATATATTGAGGCAGCCTGGAAGTGAGCACAGGGCCACCTCATTTGGGAGATCACCAGGGCCGAGATACTCTTTTAAATCTCCCCCAGCAGTCAGAGGAATTTGCCCCCCATCAAAGGGACAAAAAGAAAATATTTCTACCATGCTCAAAGGATGCCCCCTTTAAATATTGATGTATATTTTCAGTACATATATTTTTTTCATTTTATAGAAGCTAGTCGATTTCAGGGTTTCCTTGATTAATGTTACATTATTCATTTTCAGCTCCTTTTCCCTGAAGAAAGGCAGTGGAACATGTCAAATACATTGGAATGGAGCACGGATTTTGTTGTTGCACATTCAGACACAAGAGAGCAGAAGTCTTGTTGATGGATTTAATTAATTGTTTTGTATTTCTGCATTCATCATTGTAAGTTACAATTTTATGTCTATCTACACTGATTGTATTACAACTCACACCTTCAAAGAACTTACTTTGTTTCTACAAGTGGATCCTTTAAAGATAGGGTTGTCCCAAGGCGAGTGAGCAGCAAGTCTATATACAGGTCGGATATACAGCATCTTTCACAATTAACCACTATTATTAAACATTGCAATGTGTGGATTTATAAAATAAGCATTTGAGTATAGTAGGTGGGTACTTTTTGACATGTCAGTAGGTCTGCTTTATATATATTGATGGGCTTCTCCCTTGATAAAGCCAATATGCCCCTGCTTTTTATATTCTGTTGCTTGGACGCTGTGACAAGGCCAGTGTGTCTGCCTTATTTAAAATGACACAATTTACATTGTTACATGACATAGCTGTGTGTTGCCATGGGGGGGGAGGGGTTGAGAGCAAGGCCTGGCCGCAGGCAACTCTCTGTGCCTAAACCCACGCTGAGCACTGCCAAAGGCCATGCACAGTGGGGGAGGGAGGAGCCCACGGGGGTTTTGGCACAGGATATGCACCCAACCCCACACTGTGATGGACATCCTACTTTACATTAAAAAAAAACATCGAAATTCCCTAAAAACAACAGATTCAAGTGACTTTATAGTTAGGAATTGTGATAATATCTTACTTTATATAACAAAAACATTAGAATTTCACTGAAAAAAATAAAAGTTAAAATATACCATTTTAAATCAACAAAACCACTGAAATTTACCAGTTATAAAGTGAAGTAACTATACCTCATGCCCTAACGACCTAAGGCACTATAACTTGCACCCTAGCCATGCACTGCTAATTCCCTCCGATATTATGTTAGCATGTTTAAAGGCATAATTGATAACATTGCTACAACATCTGAAATTACATCCATTAACAACATCACTGAGCATGGTGGGGGCGCAAGTTATAGTTACTTTAGGCATGAGTCATAGTTACGTGAAATAATCAAAACTTGTGAATTTCAGTGGTTTTGTTTGTATAAAACATATTTTTTAACTGACAGTTTCACATATTACCTTCCTTTAAACTTTGCTTTATATATCTATTACACTATGACAGGTTAAATCGAGGTAAAGAAACTAAAGGCTATCTATATTGAACGTTGCCTTTTTTTAATAAAGTACTTGGGTAGCAAGGGAGCCTTTGGTATGGAGCTTTTTTAGTTTGTACGTTTGTTGTTTGTTTGACAGCATCACTGTAAACCCAGACTTAATGAGACAGTTAAACATTATTAAATACAAGCATAAATATATATATCCTTATACTGAGGTATATGCACCCAAGAATGTAATATATAAAAGGGGGTTAAAAATGAAAATGTAAATCCAGTGTTTGCAGTATTTACTATCCTAGTATGGTGTGATATTTTCTTTTTAAAATACTGTATTCAAGAAAGCCAAAATATTTGTATATATTACCTTTTTTATGTAAATGAACAGTAACATTAAGGGCCTGATTTAGATCTTGGTGGATGGGTTACTCCACCACAACGGTGACGGATATCACGTCCGCCGAAATATAAATCCCATTATATCATATTGGTTTTATATTTCGGTGGACAGGATATCTGTCACCGTTGTGATGGCATAACCCGTCCGCAAAGATCTAAATCAGGCCCTCAGTGTTATCTTGGAAGTCCTACACTTACGAACACTAACCCTACAGTGAAGCACACCGGAAGCGATGATCTCACCTTTATGGTAATAAGTCTTAACATGTAGTCATCTGTGTGTATCAGCTTGCTGATGATGATCTCCAGGCCGTCATAGGTCGTTTTGTCTTCTGGCCAGTATTCTGTGCATTTCTGTAAAAAACAATTAGTGTATTAATCTACTGAACTAGTAACATGCAATTCATCTTTTGGGCAAACATAAGTCTCACATTTCTGGATACGATTGTAAACCTAAAAACTGAGAATTTCATAACTGTCCGTGCATGACGCAAACATCATCACAATGCGTCCAATGTAAGAACAATGCAGTAGAGGTAAATGCTCGCCCACTGATATCTGACATGATACACAAGTCACAGGTAGGAATAGTAGCAAGGCCAACTCAGCGTTCTTGTTGTGGCAAGTAAGCATGCTTAACCCAGAGCCTCTCTGAGTTCTGCTGACCTTCTCCTGCATCTGCACCATTGGATCCATTCAAAAGGCATTTCTAAGTCTGTGAAGTAGTTCTACAAGACTGAATTGGTCCAAGTGTTCATGTGCAGACTTCATGCAATAGATGAATGCGCAAATCATTATTTTTCTCCACTTATACAAAGAAAATATTCTGCGGCAGAAATGTTAATGATAACCTGAAACGCATGTGACTTATTTCCATTTTATTTGTTGTGTAATATTGTACACACTTCTCACAATAGAAGGGTCTTTAAATTATGTACACATAATAGAACATAATAAATCATTACCTCATTTACTTCCTCTATGTTGGTGATCATTACAATGATGGGTGCATGTTGTTGCCAAACCATTCTCCAGAAATCACTGACAGTGTTAACAGTTGGCCCCTGAGTGGCAATGTACTCCTTCTCCTTCTCTTCATAGCCCTGTTAAAAACACAATGACACATTACTATTTTTGAAAATGTGCAATACCAGTTTTTCTGCTGGGCAAGAGGTCATGGAAGGCATCTGTGAATTAATTTTGTAATTTTCGATTGCACAATTGCTAGAAAATCTGGGAAGTCGCAAACCAGCAGTCACACTGTGACTCAAAATGGCAATTCATTACCACATGCCCAAAGACACCCTCACACCCATTTGGCTACATTCATGCCCACACCACTAACATTACATTATACAAGATAGCCACCGCTCCAACAGAGTAAGCCGCACTGTCACTCTCCCACTACCTCTTCCCTGCTCCGCATGCTATCTCTCCTCACAGTCGCTATCCACCATCTAGAAATACGCATCCACATAAGTCACAAAGTCACCCAAAGTCGTTAAATGAATAACCAATCCATCCCAACCAAAGCAACTCTCATCAACACTCAAACACAAACATCCCCACTTGCTCCCAACCACTTACATCCAACCACCAATGAAACACATTCATGACTTCATCTCTATCCTTACTCATGGTCCATATTTCATGAAGATGAACCAAGTAAGGATCACATAAGTACCTCCACTAAACGTATACATTCACATACTCACACACACCCCACACACACACACGTTGATAGATAGATAGATAGATAATGTTTTTGAGATTTTTCCATCCAGGAAGGGCAGATACATGGGCACTTTTTACCAGTTATTCCTCTCTCCTTGAATTTGCCCGCTCCTGGGTACTTGAGTATCAACATAGATATAAAGATTAATTTAAATCTTATTTAAGTAATTTTTCTACATGGTGCACACTTTACCATGGTAGTCACTGGGTAAAACTCAATCGTATACTCTATAACTTCTGAGTTGTAAATAAAAACTGTACCTTAAAGTACTTTCATTGTGGGCACGACCATATCGTATGACCCCCACCATTTGATGCTTTAATTACAGCGGCTTGAAAATCTGTCTGAAATCGTCATTTTGAATTTATGTAATTTTTCAGGGGTAGGTTATATACTTAGAAAAATTGATGCACCTGACATTAACCCTCCTCAGAGAGGTCAATGTGAAATGCTGGTGGTAGAAGTGTTATCCTATATTATAAAACCAAGGTTCATTTACATTTTTCTAATCTATGGTTTAATCAAAATAAGGTATTTTTAACATTCTCCTATTCTTAGATAAATTACGTGCTGCAAAATGATTTTGAAATGAATTCTGTTGCTTTCAAAAATATCATTATAGAAAGGATTCTTAAAAAACACTCCAAATTTGTATGTAGAAAAAATGCACGGGGACTTTCACCTGCTTTCTTTTTGTCTGTTCTCAGGGAGCTAATTCAATGGCAATTAAAAAATGTTTGATAGACCCCACAATAACTTCTTTCCATACTCTGAAAATGACTTCCTTCAGTGGGAGACATACATAGTTGCAAAGTGTCATTTCAGCATGTATTTTAGGTATTTGTTTATACAGATAAAAGCCTTTGCATCCTTTCTTCAATATTTTATATCAAATTAGCATTAGGCTTTGCACCAATTTAAAGAATAGTGGGGACTCATTACTAAATCTGATAGTATTCATATAAATATATAATTTTTGAAAAAATATTGAGTAAGGGAAGAAACAAAGGTGGCGAAAAAATCTTGTGATATACTGTAAAGTAGCTGCTCCCTAAGAGCTTCTGAGATTGGATAGAACAATCACCCGTCCTTTATATTCTTTTGGAGCTTATCGCTGCTAATTGCTGGTTTTTATCTGTGGCAAGTTAATTTACTAATGGAATGCATGATATAGTGGATAAAGCAAATACATAAACAGCGGAATAGACTTTTTCACCAAAGCTCTTCTGCCTATAATAAAGATCGGAAGGTACTCACATCTACCCATTAGTCTACTAACCTTGCTTAATGGTGGCTTGAAACTGCCTCCAATGTCATCCTTTAGAAATAAAATCATCTCATCTGCATACAGTCTTAGCTTAAATATCCCTTTTAGAGGCAAGCGTATACATAAAGCTGAACTGAGAGCTTTTGTACGTTGTTTTAAAAGTTAGTCATAAACAATGGAGATAGGGAACATCTCAGGCATGCTCCCTTCATGATGGGTACTGACCAAATTCTTTTAGAATTTATAATAATTGAAGTATATACCCCAATATATAATTATTTTAATAAACCTTGTGAGGCATGATTGAAAGCATCTTCAATAATGTATTAAATAGGGGGCGTGGCTAGCGGCCGAGGGAAATGGTCGCTTGCTGAAGCGGCTCCACAGCCCACGCCGTATTAATCCGATTATAGATCCGTAGACAGCACTGAAACTTCCCCCAAACAAAAGGGAACGTTTCCTAAGCCAGTCCTCAACAAAGGAATCGCTGCGAGGCTAATGGGGAGGACCGGAGCAACATAGGCAGAGTGATCCAGGGCAAATCGAAAATGGCGGCCCGGAGCGAGCGGCTCGGACGGCGGTGGGAGTGAACTCCACAATGAATCCGCCTTGAACTACGCGACACTAGCCGGAAGGAGAGGTAGCGGCAACCTCCGAGGCTTCATCCCTGATCGGCGCTGGACGTCACCGGCTGCGTTCGGAGACGCGGCGTCTGGACTGCGGGAGGAGCCGACCGTCTTCGGCCTGCCCGATCTGGGTCCCTGGCCGGGGGCCTCTCCGGAATAGAGCGGGTGAAATCGAGCAGTGCGAGGCCTCCGACGGAGCCAGGTGAGGAGTTGCAGGCAGGGTGTGGCGGAGGGCGGAAGAGCGCGCCTGCCCACCGGACTGAGACCCAGGCAGCCAGTGAGGGAGCAAAATCGAGCCCCCGGCCTTGCGGCCTATCATCGGGGGGTGGCTCATCCGACTCAGACCCAGTGGGTGAATGCGCCAGGAAAAAATACACCAGCTAGCGTCTTGCTCCCTCCCCGAAACGCGGGCGCAACATCTGTACCTCCAGGCGAGATGGGAGCACCCCGATAACCCGCAGTAACACAGCCTTAGCGGGAACTTGGAGATAACAGAGCGGCCAGGGGAGAAACAAAGCAGAGCCCGGGCCTTGCGGCCTAACAGCGAGGGCCGGATCCTGTCAGGCGTACCCTCAGAGCAGCTAAGGCAAGAGTGGCCCCACAGGGGGTGCGCCTGCCCCAGATCCCATTTACTCTCTGGTGCCCTGGACTGTGGACGATACATCTGGCCCCCAGGGCGAGAGGGCGGTGTCTGAGTGGCCCACGGCAACACAGCCTTGGCGGGACACTAGGGAAACCGTTGTAGCCCTGATCACCATGAACCCTTGCGTAACCGGCCCTACCATCTTCTGGGCACACAGATAGAGGTATACCAACGCTCCACCCACTCCTCTAATAATTGTGGAAAAGAGTCGCGGAGGACCGCCGCGAGGGCCCCAATCGACCGCCTAACCTGCGAGCTGCACCTTGAAAATAGATAGGCCTCCCACATTCCGGTGACGGCCGAGACGGGGGGGGCCCCCCGAAGTTATCCCATGGCTACTACCAGAGGTCCCAAAATTCAGGTCCAGAAACACCTTTATAAGTTTGCCTGGACGAAGAAAAATGAGGAGGGCAACCAGACCTCTGGCGAAGATCCTAAAACATCGCAACAGTGTTCCCAGGCCAAATCTCCCACTCTGGAGGATATCATGGAGGCCATAGCAGGAGTGCGAACGTCCTTGGAATCGCGCATAGATTCCGTGAATGTAGAGGTGACCCTTTTGAGAGCAGACCTACGGAAGATGGACTCTCGAGTCCGGGAAGTTGAAACCACTACAACAACTCTGGTAGCAGACACCTCACTCCTACAAACCCAAGTCACACAACTACAACACCAACAAAAAAGGATGGAGGACCTCCTCGACGAATATGAAGGAAGGGCCAGAAGAAATAACATCCGCATCCTCGGCGTACCGGAACGAATGGAGGGACCCACAACTGACCTCTTCGTCGAGGATCTCATACTTAATAAACTCCAACCCAAGCGTCTCTCCAATTATTTCTCCATAGAGCGCGCCCACAGGGTTCCCGGCGGGCGCCCAAGGCCCGGGGCTCCTCCACGTCCACTGATCGCGAGGATTTTTAACTTCAGAGACAGAGACGTGATTTTACAAACTGCCAGGACTGGACCTCCCTGAAATTAGACAATGCAAATATCACTTTTTTCCCGGACTACACGGTCAAGGTGCAAGCCCAAAGACGAAGCTTCACAACCATAAAGAAAGCGCTCCGGGATAAAAACATCAAGTATTCCATGTTATTCCCGGCCAAACTACGAATAGAATCCGACGGAAAGACTTGGTTCTTCCTGTCCCCGGAGGAGGCCTGGGACTGGATAGAGGGCTGGCGTAGAGCGGGCAAACACCTAGACGGCCGGAATAATGGAGGCGCTGGTGGAGGCAGACGCCAGCCCCCTGTCACGGGAGAGGGAAGATCAGAAGGAGATTTGGAGGACACACACTGACCCAATCTATAGGGCTGCAGGGCCTCTCATGACCGATGGACCTACACCCACTGAACTGAGTCCTGTAATGCCAAGAACGACCGAATAAGAAAACAACGACTCAGCTATCGACGGAGGGACCTCCGAAACCCAGCGTACTGGGGATAAATGTGACACTGTTATCAAAACACCTATAGGACTGGACAGTAATGTTAGTCATAACTAAAATATCATTGAAAGCGGGAGGGACGGCGAGGACTGGTTGCGGTTAGCCAGGCACCTCACGAATGGGGGGAGGGCGACAGGCACTCTGCCTTGTTGGGGGGTGGATAGTTCAAAATCCACTGGCAGGGGGCGGGGAGGGGGTACAGGGGGGGGAGGGGGTTAGTTGGGGTTTTAATGGTTTGATTTTGTTGCACAGCACACACAACGCAGTGGGGTATCTCAGGCTTGAGAGGCCAAGAAACAACGTTTGGGGGACATCAGCAGCTATGGAAGGGAGGGATCTCCCAAAGCAACCAGATCGCTTACATCACCCTGTCCTCAAATCCGGCACCGCAAGCTCCAACTCTTGGCTAAGAGCTACAGACTCGTCGCCTCGTAACACGTGCCATGACTCATACAACACATAGGAAGCTGTCCGTACTGACGTGGAACGTCAATGGACTGGGAAGTAAAATCAAAAGGGGGATAGTCCTGCAATATCTTAAACGTCATTCCCCAGATCTGGTGTTACTACAGGAAACCCATTTAGTGGGCAATAGCTGCAAGGCACTCCACCGATGGGGGTACAAACTGGTGGCCCACGCTGGTTTTACATCCGGCTCTAGAGGCACTGGAATCCTTATGCGTAAGAACTTAGCCCTTACCCCAACTCGTGTACAGACCGACCCGCAGGGTCGATTCGCAATACTGGAGGCCACCTGGGAAGGGAAACATCTCAACATAATCTCAGCCTATCTCCCACCAGCCCTAGGCAAACTAGCACTACAAGAACTGGGACAGATACTTATAGCTCTCCCTCTGGGCACGCTGGTTCTGGGGGAGACTTTAACATGACTATGGACGACAAGGTCGACAGACACCCTCATACAGTTTCTCCCAGACGCCCCACACCACTAGCAAACTTTGCTCACGCCATGGGAATTACAGACTTGTGGCGATCACTGAACCCAAAGCAAATTCACTTCACGCACTATTCTAATGCACACAATAGCATGTCCCGAATTGACTATTTTTTTACCCTCCTCTCTGACGTAGGGAACTTTAGATGTCTTCAGGGCCTCCCCAGGGGAATATCCGACCACTCTCCCCTTGTAGTGGACCTCACCTTTTACAAACCCGTGGACCGGGGACCCATAATTATTAACCCATGGCTGCTCACTATTCCTGACATCAAAGAGGACCTGACCGCCCATACAGATCACTACTTTACTGAAAATCTTGGATCGGTGGACTCAGCGAATACCATTTGGGAGGCTTACAAGGCGGTCATTAAGGGCCGGGCGTTGGGTTTGAAGATAGGGTACCTGCGGAACCAAAACGAACAGCTGCATCAGAAGGAGAGTGAAGTGCTCCTTTTAGAGGCGGAACATAATACTTCCCCTACTGTTGATACGGCCCAAAAACTCCGCAATAAACAACTAGAATACAGGGAACTAGCAAGAGAGAAAGCCCAAGCAAGGCTATTTCAAACTAGACACAGGGTTTATGAGCACGGTGAAAGGGCCGGGAAAATGCTAGCATGGCTAGAGAAACGAGATCAAGAATCGCGGTGGGTCCCGGAAATCATATTGGGAGATGGGACATCAGTTACAGATCCTCAAGAGGTGGCTGATACGTTTGCGAACCACCTAGAAGATATATACACTTCTAAAACCTCGTATTCGTTTGAGGAATCCCGCCAGCTTTTAGAGGAAATGGCCCTGCCACGACTGTCAGATGCCGACAGGGAAGCCTTAGATGCTGATATCACGGCAGAAGAGGTTTGTGGAGCTATTTTCGCTCTGAACTCAGGAAAAGCGATGGGACCCAACGGGATTCCCATTGAATTCCTGAAAGGGTTGGCTCTTAAGGTTGCTCCTCACCTCAAAAACATGTATGAGGAAAGCAAAGAAAGGGGAATCCTTCCCTTAGACCAAAGGCTAGCTAATATTGTTGTCATCCGCAAGCCGGGCAAACCAGGGACTACTTGTGGGTCATACCGACCCATCTCACTAATTAGCTCGGAGGCTAAGGTGCTGGCTAAACTCTTAGCATCCCGACTAACAGCTGTACTCCCATCTTTGGTCCATGAGGACCAGTCAGGCTTTATACCTGGTCGAAATACCGCCCTAAATATTCGACGGGTCCATAATGTTCTGGGCAGACAGCCCTACCTGCGCGAAAACGCGGTCATACTCTCTTTAGATGCCACCATGGCGTTTGATTCAATAGAGTGGCCATATTTGTTTGAGGTGTTGGCTCGACTGGGCTTTGGCCCCAATTTTAGACGGTGGGTAACACTACTATACACAGACCTGCTAGGACAGGTAAGGGTAAATAATCACACCTCCCGCACATTCGCCTTGCATAGAGGCACCAGACAGGGCTGTCCCTTGTCCCCCTTGCTGTTTGCCCTCACTCTTGAACCATTGGCCCACTGGATAAGACAAGATGTTGTAATAAGGGGACTAAAATGGAGTGAGGACATAGAAGATAAAATCTCATTATATGCTGATGACATCCTTATATATCTGGCATCCCCTCGAACTTCCCTAAACAGACTGTTTGATGTTATCACGAACTTTGGCAAATATGCAGGCTACTCTATCAACTGGTCAAAATCAGTCTTATATGTGCTCCACGGCCCTCCACCTCGCCTGCCTGGGGGTTACTCAGTCCAGTGCACATCGACAGGCTTTAAATATCTGGGCATCTTCATCACCTCAGACCCTAAACTGTTTTATGACCGCAACCTCCTGGGCCCCTTGCAGCGGCTACAGGATGATGTGCGACATTGGCGATCGCTGCCCCTATCTCTCCTTGGCAGGGCAGCTCTATTTAAAATGCTCTCTTTGCCCAGATTTTTGTATGTCCTTCAGAATAGCCCCTTTCCCGTAACAGATCATTACTTTACAGCCATAGAAAGTGAACTCCGCACCCTACTCTGGGACGGGAAAGCCCCGCGGATCGCCCTCCAGAAACTTACCAAGAGCTGGTACGACGGAGGAATTGCCCTTCCTGATCTCCGTCTTTACTACTGGGCCTCTCAATTGGTACCAGTTAACCAATGGATTCATGGCCCCCAACAAACCCGGCCTTTCACTTAGAAAAATACCAAACAGGCCGAGAAGGATATATGGGAGCCCTCTATAGCAAACTCCGAAGGGGCCGTTACCTTGGACCCATGTCGCAAACAGTGGCGGTCTGGCACCAGGCTAACAGACGTCTGGGGTGGGCGGACAAGTTCACCAAGGCTACTCCGTTGTGGTCTTCACAGAGACTGGGGTCGCTCTGCTTTCACAAAGGATTTGATAGGTGGGACACTATCGGAATCACTACATTGGGGGACCTGGTGGATAAGGGGAACTCCTCACATTTACTGACTTGCAAACCAAATATACACTCGCACAAGGAGAGATCTTCCGATACATACAAATCCGACACGCCATTCTTACCACTGTCCCTGACCTCTCTACCTTACCCGACGCATCCCCTTTAGAAGACCGATTACTCATAGACCCACTCAGGACCAAAGCTGTATCTAGCACATACCGTAAACTCTGCAATAATTTACCAGACACCCTTCAGGTTTTGAGAACGCGCTGGCAGGCAGACTTAAGGGAATTGGACGATGACGAATGGCAGGCCGCCTTGATGTCCCCTAGGGAAATAGCTGTGAACCATCGGTTCCGCCTCATACAATTAAAAATACTCCATAGGACATACCTGTCGGGCACCCTATTGGCGAAAATAGGTAGCAGAAGCGAGGCACTATGCCTGAGGGGATGCGGACGGGAGGGCTCCTTTTACCACATCCTCTGGGACTGTCCTCTCATTCGCCCTTTTTGGGAAAGAACCACTACTAAGATGAAAGATACGCTGGGCAAACAATTTCAGCTGTCGCCAAAAACAGGGATCCTCAATGTGTGGCAACCTACTGACCTCACGGAAATCGAACAGCAGTGGGTGGCGTTGGGGTACCTATTAGTAAAAAGGGCAGTGGCCATGTCCTGGGGATCCAACACACCACCATTCACGATAAGTTGGGTAGCAGAAATGGACAGATGTATGATCATGGAGAAAGAAGTTTACAAGAGGAGGGGCTGCCCTAAGAAATGGGATAGAAAATGGGGAGGATGGAACGCTTATCGGGGTGAAATCTGTACTTCTCCCACAGAGGAGATGGCAATGAGACGAACAAATGCTGAGAACCTGTACTGCCCTAATATGTGATGGATTTGACATTGACGTAATATGTTGTTTTAATCATATACCCTACGATCGTATTGCTATGTGGATATTGTGCTTTATTTTCAATAAAAAGTTAAAAAAAAAAAAAAAAAAAATGTATTAAATAGACATTGCAACCCCACAAGGTCAAAAAAGCTTTTTCAGCATTGAGCACTGTTAAACGAGGGCGGTTATTTGGACTTGAAACAGGCTTATGGCTTCTATAAGTATTTGTGGCTATGTTTCTTTTAAGAATAAAGCCACTCTAGTCAGAGTATGCTAATGTTTCTAAGACACTTTCAATCCTGTAACTTCCATTCTTCATAACTTTTATCCTACATTGGCTTCATTTGGGATGGTCTCATGAATATTATTACTTTAAAACTTTGTTGCAAAGCTAGCTGTTTGTGCGACTTAACATATTTACTTTTAAACTCCTCTGCCGATTTTCTAAAGTTAACTAAGAAATCTCTCTTCTGTTTGTTGATTTTAGCCATCTAGAAAATATTTCTTCCTCTTAAAATGGCATTAAAGCCTTCCAAACTACTGCAATATCTGTTGTCCTGTTGTATTTGTAAAAAATATAAATAAAAACAAGGAATGAAACCCTTTGTTGTCCACTTAAATTCAAAGTCTTGCAATAAATATATATATAGGGCTGAGTTTTTCAGTGTTGGAGTTTTTATGTTAAGTAGATAATTCTAATATTACTGCTGAGTGATCTGACAAAATAAATGGAAGTTTGGTTATTTCTATCACCTGTAAAGTGTGTGAGGATAGTAAGTACTCAATCTGTAAAGAAGATATATGCTTCCTTGAAACAAAGGTGTAACCCCAATATTTTTCAATTCACTATTATTCACAAATTCAACAACCCTAACTCTGTCATTAGAGTATCTAATGTTGTGGGCTTAGTTTGGCCTCCATAATTGATGGTGGTATCCACCTCTGAAAAGGTAATGCATTAAAAAAAATCCCCTATTAAAATTTCAGTCAGAAGTCTTGTCAAATCTAACAGTAATTTGTAGCATAGTCTTGAATTATACTCTATTGGGCCGTTGTAAGAAAACAAGCTTTTTGCAAGTGCCCCCCTAACATTTTGCCCCCATTTGGACTACTAGATGCTGGTTATGATTCTGAAAGTGCACTGGGTCCTGCTAACCAGGCCCCAGTGCCAGTGCTCTCTCCTTAAAACTGATACATGTGAATTGGTAACCCCAATTGGCAAGGACTTTAACCCCCTTATAAGTCCTTGGTAAATGGAACCAGTGGTGCCCAGGGCATGGGAGTTAAAGGGGTCACCAGGGCCTGAAGCACTATTTGTGCAACTCTCGGTGATCCAAGTAAACAGAGGAGCAGTACACACTGCTTGAACTCAACTTTGCCCTCACCATGTGTGGCATGGTCAAAACACTATCTTTCATATATGCCAGTTACCCCTAAGGAAGGCCTTCTAAGCCCAGGAGGCTGGGTGAATTATAGTAAAGGTGTGGACATATAAATGCAAGCTTGTATGTCTCTATAGTAGCCTTTTCCATTAAGGGCTACTATAAGTGATCAGCGATCCATAGGATAACATGGGCTGGTACTCGGGCAACCTTGAGGTTGCCAGCTCCATTATGGTACGGCCAAAATATGTCATATTTGATATCAAACAACGTGCCTCATCACCCCTGACATGATTCTCATGTCAGAGTTGATTTGGGATGCACCTAGGTGGCTACCTTATAAATTGCCCACCTTGTTGCCCCAGCCTTTCCTGTGCTCTGGCCAGCAGTCTGCAGCTGCTGCCACCAAAAGAGGAAGCTGACCCCCTGTCAGGAGCTGTGAACTCTCACAGGAGTCAGAAACAATTGTGTGGGAGTGAATGAGGTGATGCCTCCATCCCTAACAGGATGGCTAGTGAAGTGGCACATCAAGGCGATGATCTTCAAAGCTTACACCAGCTCTGATAAGCATCCAGGCTGCCCCCAGGCACATCTGCATCAGGGCACATGGGAAAATGAGGTAGTCAGGAGGTGTACTCCCCAGAAGGCTAGCCACACCCCTGGGGTGGACTACCTGGTCTGTACAGCTAAGGAACGTTTCTGCCCAGTTTTAAAGTGACAGAATAGAGGGTTCTGTGTAGAAAAGGTGGCACATACCCCTGGATGTGATCACCTCAGGGGCAGATTAGCCTCTTGGGCTAGTAGCCCATTGGTCACTTACACCCACATCCTTAATGCCCCTAAATCTAGGATTTAAGGGGCACCCCTGGCATCAGAACCTCAGTTCTGATTTGAACTGCAACAGTGAACACAGAAGAGACCAGAGTCTGCAACAACAGGTCCTGCACAAAACAAAGGTGTGATACTCTGCACCTGTGGCAACCATCCTGATACTATACGACTGTGACTAGTCCCAGACCAAAGACTGGTTCCCCCAGACCACTTTGAAAGCCATATGCAACCCCAGGCCCCCTTGGACTAGTGGCACTAGTCCCCTGCAGTCCGAAGGCAAAAACAACGTACCAAAATCAAAGAATTGCTGGCCATCGTGCCCTCCGAGGGATCGCCCAGCAAGTTTCAGGTGGCTACTGTTTTCTCCCGGAATTTCAGATGTCGAAATAACATCTTGCTGACCTTACTGCTGCCAAGGATTGTTGGTAAAAGACACACAATTGATGGACGGAATGCAGAACAAATCAAAACATTCACCCCCAGTCAAGAGATCTGGGTTAAATCCATCATTCTTTTGCTCACCATGCCACCCCAGTTTAGACCTGGACATATGCAAATCAGTCTTGACCCTGTGCCTCATGGGAACAGTCCAGCCCGAACTGCCAAGCCAGGTCCTCCCTGGACCGGAAACAAGCATCCTAGGACCGGTTTCGGGGTTTCACCCCTCTTCAGCCAGGATAGCTTGATTCCAGTGGCACAGTGAGCCCAGGACCCACGTCTGGGCATACCTGGCGCACTTAGGGCGAGAAAGCAAAAGACACACAATTGATGGACGGAATGCAGAACAAATCAAAACATTCACCCCCAGTCAAGAGATCTGGGTTAAATCCATCATTCTTTTGCTCACCATGCCACCCCAGTTTAGACCTGGCCATATGCAAATCAGTCTTGACCCTGTGCCTCATGGGAACAGTCCAGCCCGAACTGTCAAGCCAGGTCCTCCCTGGACCGGAAACAAGCATCCTAGGACCGGTTTCGGGGTATCACCCCTCTTCAGCCAGGATAGCTTGATTCCAGTGGCACAGTGAGCCCAGGACCCACGTCTGGGCATACCTGGCACACTTAGGGCGAGAAAGCAAAAGACACACAATTGATGGACGGAATGCAGAACAAATCAAAACATTCACCCCCAGTCAAGAGATCTGGGTTAAATCCATCATTCTTTTGCTCACCATGCCACCCCAGTTTAGACCTGGCCATATGCAAATCAGTCTTGACCCTGTGCCTCATGGGAACAGTCCAGCCCGAACTGCCAAGCCAGGTCCTCCCTGGACCGGAAACAAGCATCCTAGGACCGGTTTCGGGGTTTCCCCCTCTTCAGCCAGGATAGCTTGATTCCAGTGGCACAGTGAGCCCAGGACCCACTTCTGGGCATACCTGGCGCACTTAGGGCGAGAAAGCAAAAGACACACAATTGATGGACGGAATGCAGAACAAATCAAAACATTCACCCCCAGTCAAGAGATCTGGGTTAAATCCATCATTCTTTTGCTCACCATGCCACCCCAGTTTAGACCTGGCCATATGCAAATCAGTCTTGACCCTGTGCCTCATGGGAACAGTCCAGCCCGAACTGCCAAGCCAGGTCCTCCCTGGACCGGAAACAAGCATCCTACGACCGGTTTTGGGGTTTCACCTCTCTTCAGCCAGGATAGCTTGATTCCAGTGGCACAGTGAGCCCAGGACCCACGTCTGGGCATACCTGGCGCACTTAGGGCGAGAAAGCAAAAGACACACAATTGATGGACGGAATGCAGAACAAATCAAAACATTCACCCCCAGTCAAGAGATCTGGGTTAAATCCATCATTCTTTTGCTCACCATGCCACCCCAGTTTAGACCTGGCCATATGCAAATCAGTCTTGACCCTGTGCCTCATGGGAACAGTCCAGCCCGAACTGCCAAGCCAGGTCCTCCCTGGACCGGAAACAAGCATCCTAGGACCGGTTTCGGGGTTTCACCCCTCTTCAGCAAGGATAGCTTGATTCCAGTGGCACAGTGAGCCCAGGACCCACGTCTGGGCATACCTGGCGCACTTAGGGCGAGAAAGCAAAAGACACACAATTGATGGACGGAATGCAGAACAAATCAAAACATTCACCCCCAGTCAAGAGATCTTGGTTAAATCCATCATTCTTTTGCTCACCATGCCACCCCCGTTTAGACCTGGCCATATGCAAATCAGTCTTGACCCTGTGCCTCATGGGAACAGTCCAGCCCGAACTGCCAAGCCAGGTCCTCCCTGGACCGGAAACAAGCATCCTAGGACCGGTTTTGGGGTTTCACCCCTCTTCAGCCAGGATAGCTTGATTCCAGTGTTGGTGGCCAGTCTGGCTACCACCGCCTTTACTCGCCACTGCAACACAAGGGAACTCCACAGCACCTTCAACCGACCACAACAGTGGCCCCGTTGTTGACTTTTTGCATCTGTTTCCCAGCCAGCACCATCTAAGAGGTCCAAAATAGCTCCTCCGTGGCTCCCGCTTCAGCACTGAGGACAGCCAGGACAACTCTGCACCCGGGCCTCTCAAGCCAGGTAAAATCGAACTGACTGCTGTGACTTGGTCCTGGGACCCCATCACCTTATCCCTCAGTGGGTTCATGCAACTCAACCTGCAAGTGACCGATTGTCACTAGTGCTTTTTAGGTCGAGCCTGGGCAGCGCATGCGCTGCTCTGCGAGGAATGCTGTATTGAAGTAGACTCCGCCCACTCTCCGCCCACATTTTTCATTGGTTTGTGTCATTGTCCACTGTAAACTGTGGCTGTTCATTGGTCAAAAGGCTTTGTAGTCCCTCCTTAGTACCGCCTTGTCACATTTTGTAACCTCCCATGGCGACATCCCCTGTTGCATATGTTGTTGCTCTGTAGGCTTTAATTACAGCCTCCGAGCACTATTTTCTCAAATAGCTTTATCCTGCCTGCTGTTCCAGGCAGGACACACTCTCTCCTAATGCTTTTTGTAATTTTTATAGCACGCATTTGCAATGCAATAGGTTTTGCATTTGCGAGAGTTTAAGCCATTGGCATTGTAAATGACAATGCCTTTTATTTATCTGTTTTAATTACAACACATAAATAAAAGGCATTGTCATTTACAATGCCAATAGCTCAAACCTCTCATAAATGCGAGACCTATTGCATTGCAAATGCTTGTTCCCATTGACAATAATGCCAAAGTTTTGCAGTATTGATTTGCAATTATTTATTTTTGCTTCTAAAATCCATAACTCCAGTTGTCCTTATCCGATTGACTTCATTTTGGTGTCTAACTTTATATATAAATCTGGCTTATTTTTAGAAATTGGTGTCAGATTTCTTTTGAGTTGTGTCAACTACTTTTCGTTCATGTGGGTACTCTGAAATGCTTAAAACATGTTCCTCTAGTAAAGCCTTGCTGCTCTTTGTAACACTACAAGGACTGAGCTAAGGATGATTTTTTGGGGAATTCAAGGATCGTCTCTGGTTTATTGTGAGAGTATTACAAAGTGAAGCCTAACCAGCCTTACTACATAATACTGCACTTTCCTGCTGCCGTAATAGTTTGTCACAATATTTTTCTAATCAGTTAAATATTGCCCACACTCGCTACTTTTGTTAATCTGCCTCTTAGGATATTATCCTTATCCCAACCCCTCATTTGACAAGAATCCCCTGATATGTTCCAGATATTGACAAAAAATGAGATGTTCTATCCATTCTGAGATGGATAGTTTTTCAGTTGCTCTAAAGAGAGTTTCTTGCAGTAGGGTATTTGAAGGATTCTGATCTTTTAGCCATAGTGAAGTGGCTTTACGCTTTTGTGCATTATCCAACCCATTTGTATTATATGATAATATCTGAAGTTGTGACATTCACAAAAAGAGAAAGGGGAAAGAAATACATTCTTTCCCATCCCACTCATCGTTCTGTCTTTGAATCAAGGCCATGGAAATCATTTTTTTCTTTTTTATGTTGTTTTTCTGCTGCTTAGTATCTCTTATTTCTGCAAACCCCTTGTCCTACAACATGTCACTCCCACACCCAGACATTTTACCCTCCTTCTCTCTCAATAGGACTTACATACAGGTGATCCCTATAATCACTGGGACCCATGTAACCTACCTGGTGTCTTTGAATTGCACAAGTACAGGCAAGACCTCCCTTGGATCCTCCTATGTACAGCCCTCAGTCCCCATTCCTCCCACAAACCCACAGTTTAGTGTATTCTTACTGTAACCTCTTTGTTTCTCCCTCTCTTTTCTTTCTTTCAGTCATTGTCTGCATTTGAAGATTTCAGAAATTATTTGGCTGGTGTAACGTCTAAAAATATTCTAAGTTTTCTGTGAGCGGGCCCTTTCAGTTTACTCAGATAGATTAAATTTGATTGAGCACCAGCATTTTGGAAAGGTTCAAGCAACTATTTGAACTGCTATTACCATTTGGCTTCTACTCTAGGCATATCTGAGAAGATACCAAAGTAAAATTCATTGCTGGCTATAAACGTTTTGTTTTGCACAACCCTGCTCAGTAATCTCTTAATGCGGTACTACTGTATGAGGTCTTGTATTCCTTTTGGAGGCTTGAAGGGGACCTTATGTGCTCTTTCAATGGTTAGATCTCCTTTAAAATCCGAGCTTGCATGATCTTGAATGAGTTACTCTTCCAATTCAATCAGTGAGCCTTCTTCTTTTTTGGTTTGAGGCATTCCCACAAAAGTCCTCCTGGCAGAGTTGTACCGCCTAAAGATGTTTCCTTAAAGTTGAGGTGTGTATCTGGGGCTCATTGCATACTTTTTCGACCTCGGCGATTCAATCTTCAATCTCCTGGGATCTCCCAAGATCTCCTAAGAAAGCATTCTAACTTATCATTCATTTTTCCATCTTTTGATTCAATAGAGCTGTACTTGATTGTTGAGAAGTTTTAATTTTTGGCACTTCTAAAGTAATCTGCAAATGTATACTTTTATTGAGCTACCCACTCGCTTCCTGTTTTTTTTGTCTGAAGCAAAGATTTGCCCTTATGTGAGCTGACACATGGCCTGTGTATCAGGAAAATATAATGGTTTCTTATGTCAATAGGTTTGTAGTCTGCTCTGGGGTCATAAGCCTTCCTAGTGATCTGAGCTGCATGTGCTCTATTGTCGAGACCGAGTAATATGAACTGCCCACATAAAAATTACATCAAACTGCTCACAGAGATTTCCTTCAGCTTCTGCCATTGCTACTGGTGTGGTACAAAACAAGGTGGTCCCAGTGGATGAACCATCAAATCAATCACGTCACCGATAGAAAACTATACAGACAATTTTTCTGGAAAGTCAAGTAGATTTATATCAGCATTTAAGTCATGCTAATGAACTATACATTTGTAAATAAGTGCCCCAAGGGGGGGGAATCGTGTGAAACAGGGGTGTTTATACAATATTAACAACGTACTTTAAAAGCAGACCTGACCAGTCGCCGGATTGGCTCAAAAACTTTAAATATACAGTCAAAAAATAGACACAGTAAAGCAATTGCTGTTATCTATGCTGCGAAACAAAAACTAGTACAGGTACAAATTGACAGTTGACACGGAGGTACATTGGGTCCTTAAACCGGGGTCTTCATCAGGACAAGGGGACACCTATGAATGTGTACAAGGTGAAAGGGATAACTGAGTTACTATGGGTGTCGGATATATGTGCTAAAAGGTGATAAACTAAAGACAATGAATGTTCACCTTAAAACCACTGCAGAAGTAGGTGGAAAAAAGACACATCAATGGGCCCGTAGGCTCCTATGGCAGAGAGATAAAAGACATCAGCCCGGTCCCTTTACTAGACTTCGTGGGTGCTGAGAATAAATGAAGAAAGAATATTTAATACACAAGAACTTGGAACACCCGCCGGGGCGCCTAATAGTATTGGGCTGTGGATCACTACTGGAACCGCTATGCAAATATGTGGATTTCTTTCTGAAACCTCTCACTGAGACTACCAAATCTTACCTGAGAGATACCATGGAGACGATCAGACTTGTGGACAACCTGCCTTTCAACCCTACTTGCCAGCTTCCAGTGACCATGGATATCGTATCCTTATATTCTAGTATCCCTCAAATATCAGCATTGGAGTTCATCAGGACGGTACTAGAAAAAAGACCTCAACCAGCCCAGGCTCCAGCTGATTTCATCATTACTTACTAGAGGTAGCCATGAGAAAAAATGTCTTCTTTTTCCAGGGGGAGTATTTCCTTCAAACAAAGGGTGTTGCCATGGGTGCGAGCTTCGCACCGGATTTAGCCATTTTATACATGGATAATTTTGGGAATTCTTACATCTATCACGAAACCAACACGTACCTCAACCATATAATGTTCTGGAAACGTTATATTGATGATTTCCTGCTGATTTGGATGGGTAACGACCCGTAAAGTTCCCAGCATGTACAGGGGACATTTCCCCCATAAATCCTGGCTGACAACAAGTGGGCCCCCCGTCCTGTTTGGCAGTGGCCTCACCTCTGACAATTGTTCTTGTCTTCACTTTGCAGCTGGCGGGTGTCCTTTACCACATAAATCCAAACGAAATTGACACTGAGAAGGACGCCCTTCCTAGCGGATCAGGGCTTGTAAGTGGAGCGTCACCACCGATATATTCCATATGAGAAAATCCCTGCATCCGAGGATAAACAAGCCCACCAGCCGGTAAGTTTAAAAACATTTCTTTAATGCGCAGAAGGTGTTTGGAGGAAATGAGGAAATGAAGAGTCCCTCTAAATGAAAACATGTGAGAAAGCAATAACGGTGCCTTTGGAGTTTTACTGAAAACATTAGAGTACTGCCCTACATGGAATTGGTTTCTTTTTGAGGCAACATGATACATTAATGATTTGAAAGTGGCTGGAGGCACCATAAAATTGCCAAAGGAGAATATCTGTGACATGAATCCATGATGGACATGTTGAAGCGCAAATGATGCATTATGGGTATTGCAGTCCAAGCAATCAAATGGATACAAAAATAGCAAAATAACATTTGTGATGCCAACTAATGGAAAATAGTGTGCAAATATACAATTTAAATAATGCTACCAGACCGCAGTTTACCCAAGTAAAAGACTACTATAGTGTAATTCGAGCTGAATATGTGCTGAGTAGCTATCTACCGTCCATCTTCACTGTCTACAACTATGGATTTAAAAGGTGAACAACTGCCCTAATCACATGATGCATATGATTAAGACCTAGTGAGGTCGAAACGCGTAATGCAAAAACCTTCTGCGCATTAAAGAAATGTTTTTAAACTTACCGGCTGGTGGGCTTGTTTATCCTTGGATGCATATATATATCTATACTTATATATTTTTTTTTGTATGAACAAATCAAGACCAAAAGGACAAAAATCCAATAAGATAAACGGAATTATGAATTTTTTAAGAATAAATGAAAATGTAGTGCTTAAAAGCTTTAAGGGCCAACCGGGGATATCTGGTTGCGCTAGACCGGGGTAAATCCAAAGGTTCAGTCTTGGCCCGCTGAAAAGTACCTTAGAAGTTGTCAACGGAGCTGAGATACGGGAGTCAAGGAGATGGTGCGTCGTCATCGAACTGCAGGATTAAAGGTGATGCGTCGGTGCCAAGCTGTGCAAAGTCAGAAATGCATCAGGACTGGAGTCGAGATACATGAAGCAAGGAGGTGATGCGTTGTCTCTGAACTGCTGAGTTGAAGGCGATGCTTCGGTGCTAATCCACGCAAAGCGGGTGATTCATCGGAAACTGAAGACGACGTGTTGCGCAGTTGGTGATGCAATATCCGCAGTTCGTGCAGCTGCAGCAATGTTTTGGCATAGAGGGAAATGCACCAGTTCCAATCGATGCAACTTCGTCAATGTGTGGATTCTAGCAGTTGCAGGACTTTATGCCCACTTCCAAGGTCCAGAACTGGATTGGCACCACTTGGCAGGGCAAGACTTGCAGCAAACAAAGTCCAGGTGGTGGTGGAGGTTGATGAAAAGTCTTTGATGTCCCTGAGTCTTAGAACAGGGAGCAAGCATCATGCCCTTGGAGTCATTCTGGGTTCAAGTTAGATGGGTCCAGTTCTTCCTAAGCAGGGCAGAGAGTAGCAGGCAGCAGGGTATCACAGCAGAAAAGTAGTTCTTCAGGAGCAGTAGTCCAGCAGAGTGGCAGTCCTTGTAGAAGCACAGCAGTCCTTCCTCCTAGCAGAGCTCTTCACCGGTACAGTAGTGTACTGAAGTGGTGGTGTCTGAGGTCCAGCACTTATACCCAGTAGTGTTTTTGAAGAGGGAGAGACTTCAAAGAGAGGCCTTCGAAGTGCACAGAATCCCTGTCTTTCCTGCCCTGGCTCCAGACTCACTAAAAGGAGCAATACAACCCTTTGTGTGGGGATAGGACACAGCTTATTCAGATGTAAGTGTCAGCTCCTCCCCCTCATCCTGCCCAGGATGGTCCATCAGTCACACCTAAGCTCCTTTTCTGTGGCTGTCTATCTAGAGGGAATGCACAAGGTCCAGCTGTCATCTACCCCAGGCATGTATTGGAGACAGGGTGCAGGCATACAGGGCTAAGAGCAGAACCATGCCATCTTTCTAAAAGTTGAAGCATTAAGAAATTATCTGACCACTTTTTTAGTCGCTGATATTTTATTTAAAGCAGACCGAGAACCAATCTATTATTTTCTTGGTTCTACCAATTAATTAGCAAACATTTAACACTTTTCAATGCATTTTTCCTTATTCAACAATAAGTCATGACAAAAACGATGCACTTATGAATCACCAATAAATGAGTTTGTCTGTGCACCTTATATGTACATTTCTATCATCACATCTTTCAACAAAATCAAATACAATTGAATCAGAACAACTTATATGTTCAAATAAAGTCATATTACACCAAATTATCCCTCGTGGCTTCCTGTGCCAACGTGTTTCAAATCCCTATTTTAATTACGGGATTCTCCTCAGGGCAGTGACTGGTGTAGTCTGTATTGTTGTGTAGTATTTCTCTTTTGCTGGTGCGGTTTCAGTCATGTGATGGTCTGAGCTGAATTTAGGTTTATTCATGCCAGAATCTTCTCATTATTTCTGGGAAATTATGTCTCTGTAATTGTGCCATTCGGTAGAAGAAGTGGTTTTGACAGGCTGCCTTTCCTTCAGTTACTGAATCTTGTTTCTGATTTTTTTTTAATCGAGGCGATATTGCAAGCATCGTTTCCTTTCCAACGCGGTGTATCTTCAACGGGTCATTTCGAATCATTATTATCCCGTAATTAAAATAGGGATTTGAAACACGTTGGCACAGGAAGCCACGAGGGATAATAATTAAGAGTGGTTCTCAGTCAACATCCCCGTGGTTACCAACTCTCTAAAAGAAATAGGCTACCAATGTCAAGGGAGTTAATCTATAATATCACTACTGTTGTTTGTGACAAATTGTATTTGGTGTAATATGACTTTATTTTAACATATAAGTTGTTCTGATTCAATTGTATTTGATTTTGTTGAAAGATGTGATAATAGAAATGTACATATAAGGTGCACAGACAAACTCATTTATTGGTGATTCAAAAGTGCATCGTTTTTGTCATCACTTATTGTTGAATAAGGAAAAATGCATTGAAAAGTGTTAAATGTTTGCTAATTAATTGGTAGAACCAAGAAAATAATAGATTGGTTCTCGGTCTGCTTTAAATAAAATAGCAGCGACTAAAAAAGTGGTCAGATAATTTCTTAATGCTTCAAGTTTTATCACGCCCTATCTGGCCACGGTTGGGCGTAACCTCTAATATGACTATCTTTCTAAAAGTGGCATTTTTAAAGGGTAATGATAAATTCAACTTCACCAGTAAATAGGATTTACCATCACCATTCCAATGAAATGAAACATGACAGATCTACTCCCTCTCAATTACGAATTACAGCTTATATGTGTAAAAGGAATTCCACATGTTAACCTATAAGAGGGGTAGGCCTCACAGTAGTGAAAAACGAATTCAGGTGTTTTTCACGACCAAGACATGCAAATCTTAAAAGTACATGCCCTACCTTTTGCTTACATAGCACCTTACTTAACACTTGCCCTATGGGCTACCTAGAGCCTACCTTAGCGGTGACTTATATATAATAAGGGGAGCTTAAGGCTTGGCAAGGGGTTTAAAATGCCAAGTCAACATGGGAGTGTAAACTGCACACACAGGCTCTACAGTGGCAGGCCTGAGACATGTTAAAGGGCTACTTGTGTGGGTGGCACAATCAGTGCAGTGCTGAAGACCCAATAGTAGCATTGAATTAATGAATCAATGAATGTTTATTTATTTGCATAAGTTAATTAAAACCATTGCATAACAGATAAAATAGTAAAAAACCATGATACTAAACCACAAGAATGTGTACATTAGCTAAAAAACTCCAATTGCTCCCATGTCCAGTTAAAAAGGTTTTTACATAGAACGTTGCAGAGGGCCCTTGCGTCAAAGTTCAAGAAAGGTAGGGTGATTTCAGGTAATGAACAAGAAGGCACGCGCTTCCCGGGGGCCGACCCATGCAGACAGTATCCCCAGAGTTCCAGCCCTTTAGTTCTCCGGCTCTGTAGCCCTCACCCTTTGGCAGCATTTATTTACCCCGAGGGCCAGTTCTCTAATAAAGTGCATGTGCTCTGTGCAATTAAATAGCCTCAGGCTTATAATTCATGTTATTTGCGTCTCTTTACTCAGTAAGTCAAACGCAAAAGACAGTCCACCTTCTGGTTCTTCTTCTGTTTCCCTTTGGCAGTGCCTACATTTGCCCTTGATCCGTGTTCTTTATTGAAAGTGCTTGTGCTTCGTCCCGCCGTGGTA
Organism: Calotriton arnoldi; assembly: GCA_963921515.1. NCBI lineage: Eukaryota > Metazoa > Chordata > Amphibia > Caudata > Salamandridae > Calotriton > Calotriton arnoldi. The sequence continues at coordinate 527,378 of CAWUFW010008044.1, forward strand.
CCTGAAACTGGCTTTTGTAAAGTTTGGTCCTTAGTGATCCCCAAACACTGAGGTTCCCACTCTGGAGATGAATAGATCTTGTCAGAGTGCTGTGGGTTCCCAATCCGAAAATAAATAAATCTTGTCAGAGTGCTGTGGACTCCGTCCACAGCGTGGCTTTGCTGATGAATGGACGTGATCTCGTCATTTCATTTTAGTTCGGCAAAAGGACAAAGCCCAGAATTTCATTTGAAGTAGTCCAGTATCAGTGTTTGCACTTTGTGTGGGTGTTGAAGAGTACCAAGACGGGCTTGAAAGCGTCTCTGAGGGTTTGAACGAATCTTGCACAGCGAGACAAGGTAGAGGGGTCCTTTTGTGTAAGGCTTATGGCCGAGGCCTCTAGGCGGGTACTTGCTCCTTCCCTTAAGTATAGTTCACTAAGAAGGGTTCTCCTTGCGTGGGCAATGGCGGGGCAACAACATAAGAGATGTAGCCACGATTCGTGTTTATAATCACAGAGCCTACAAGCTCCTCCAGGTGTGGAGTTGGCCCAGGCCCGGTTGAAATCCGCAATCGGTGGGGCCAGCAGTCGCATATACATTATCTCTCTTCTGACTTAAGGTTGAGAGAAGCTGAGAGGTAAGGTTGCGGTTTGGTTGCCAGATATGAGGCATTTAATGGTGCCAAGAAAGAAGAGGTTTTTAATCAATCAATCAATCAGAACATTTGTAAAGCGCACTACTCACCCGTGAGGGTCTCAAGGCGCTGGGGGGGGAGGAGGTGCTGCTACTGCTCAAACAGCCAGGTCTTGAGTAGCCTCCTGAAGGTTAGTAGGTCCTGGGTCTGCCGTAGGAGGATGGGGAGGGTGTTCCAGGTCTTGGCGGCGAGGTAGGAGAACGATCATCCACCGGTGGTCGCTCTTCGGATGCGGGGGACGATGGCGAGGGCGAGGTCGGCGGAGCGGAGCTGGCGGTTCGGGGTGTAGAAGGTTAGTCATCAGTTGAGGTATGCCGGTCCGGTGTTGTGGAGTGCTTTGTGTGCGTGGGTGAGGAGCTTGAAGGTGATCCTCTTGTTGACGGGGAGCCAGTGCAGGTCTCTCAGGTGGGGTGAGATGTGGCTGTGGCGAGGGATGTCGAGGATGAGGCGTGCAGAGGCGTTCTGTATGCGTTGCAGTCGTTTCAGGAGTTTGGCCGAGGCTCCCGCGTAGAGGGCGTTTCCGTAGTCCAGCCTGCTGCTGACGAGAGCCTGGGTGACCGTTCTTCTTGTTTCGGTGGGGATCCACCTGTAGATCTTGCGGAGCATGCGTAGGGTGTTGAAGCAGGAGGACGAGACGGCGTTGACCTGCTTGGTCATGGAGAGTGTCGAGTCGAGGATGACCCCCAGGTTGCATGTGTGGTCGGTGGGTGTCGGTGCTGCTCCCAGTGTGGTTGGCCACCAGGAGTCGTCCCAGGCTGACGGGGTGGAGCCGAGGATGAGGACCTCCGTCTTGTCCGAGTTCAGCTTCAGTCGGCTCTTCTTCATCCACTCGGCGACGGCCTTCATTCCTTCGTGGAGGTTGGCTTTGGCGGTGAGGGGGTCCTTGGTGAGGGAGAGAATCAGCTGGGTATCGTCGGCGTAGGAGATGATGTTGAGGTTGTGCAGTCGGGCGACGTGGGCGAGCGGTGCCATGTAGATGTTGAACAGTGTCAGGCTGAGGGATGATCCTTGGGGTACGCCGCAGATGATCTCGGAGGCTTCGGAATGGAATGGGGGAGGCGGACACTCTGGGTTCTGCCGGAGAGGAAGGAGGTGGTCCATTCCAGAGCCTTGTCTCGGATCCCTGCGTTGTGGAGGCGTGTGCGTAGGGTGCGGTGGCAGACCGTGTCGAAGGCGGCTGAGAGGTCCAGGAGGATGAGGGCCGCGGTTTCACCGTTGTCCAGCAGGGTCCTGATGTCATCGGTGGCGGCGATGAGGGCAGTTTCGGTACTGTGGTTGCTGCGGAACCCGGACTGGGATGGGTCCAGGATGTTGTTCTCCTCGAGGTAGCGGGTCAGTTGTCTGTTGACGATCTTCTCGATGACCTTCGCCGGGAACGGGAGCAGGGAGATGGGCCGGAAGTTCTTGAGGTCTCTCGGATCCGCCTTGGGTTTCTTGAGTAAGGCATTGATCTCTGCGTGCTTCCAGCTCTCCGGGAAGGTCGCGGTCTCGAAGGAGATGTTGATGACTTTGCAGAGATGGGGTGCGATGGTGGTGCTAGCTTTGTTGAAGATGTGGTGCGGGCACGGGTCTGACGGAGAGCCGGAGTGGATGGTGTTCATGATTTTGATGGTGTCGTCGTCGTTCACGTTGGTCCAGGTGAGCATGGGGTCGATGCGGATGGTGGCCGGGGGGTCCGAGGTAGGGGTGGGCGGAATTTGCGTAGTCGCGCTACGCAAAGCTCCGCGAAACGGTAAAAATCTCCGCGAGCACGCAAAAGTTCCGCGAACACGCGGAATTGCTTGTTTTGCCCGTTCGCGATGCTTTTTTCCTGTTCGCGAATGCTGTTTGCGTGCTCGGGGAGAAATATCTCGCGAACACGCATTTTTAAAGCGCGAACAAGCAAAAAATTCCGCGAAGCCGCGGAATTTATGGCAATTTCGCGTTCTCTGCGGAACGCGAAATTACCCAAATTCCGCGAGCGGAACGGAATTTACCGCCCAGGCCTAGTCCGAGGTGTCGTTGGCTGTCAAGGCGGTCAGGTTGTTGAAGCTGTCGTGGATGTCTGCGATCTTGCGGTGGAAGAAGGTGGCAAGGGAGTCGCACAGGTCTTGCGATGGTGGGATGTCGTTGGCGTTGGAGCTGGGGTTGGAGAGTTCCTTCACGATGTTGAAGAGCTCTTTGCTGTTGTGTGCATTGTTGTCAAGGCGGTCCTTGAAGGAGGCCCTTTTGGCGGTTCTAATGAGGTGATGGTGTCTGCGGATGGCGTTCTTGTGGGCCTCATGGCTGTCCGGTGTCTGTTCGCGGTGCCATTTCTTCTCTAGTTTCCGGCAGGTTTGCTTGGAGGCCTGGAGGTCCGCGGTGAACCAGCTGGCTTTCTTGTCGGTGTGTCTGTTGGAGGGTTTCTTGATCGGGGTGAGAGTGTTGGTGCAGTCGTCGATCCATCGCCTGAGGTCGCGGGCGGCGGTGTCTGTGTCGGTAGGGTCGGCGGGTGGGCTCCGGGCGAGGCTGGTGTTAAGCTGGACATCGGTGACTTTGCTCCAGCTGCGGCGGGGGATCTGTTGAGTGCGGTGGTGCGTGGTGGGTTTCCGGAAGGTGAAGTGGATGTAGCGATGAGGCCTGGTCTTGCTGGAAGGAGGATGATTGCACTTGTCTGTTAATGTTCTTTTTCCAGGTTGCATAGGAAATACAAGGCAAGACAAGTGCAGATTGATTTATCTCCAAAGTGACAAGTGCTTTCTTAAGCTGGGTGTTCCACTGGGAGCCGGTTTTTTCAAATATGACTCTGAGGCGGCTCTTTAGAGATTTTTCAGGTGACTTCAGAATACGGTTGTAGTATTTAGGAAAGTCAGCCTCGATGGTTAGGGCTTGTTTGACCAGTCCAAATTCCAGCCTGAGTCTGGCCCTAAGCAGATGTTTTGGTAGTCGGAAAATCTTTTTATATACCACACACTGAGCCCGCTCCAGGCAGTCAGTACAGGCTTCAGGGAATGCTTGATGTCCGTAGGAAAGTGCTAGGAGAAGAGAAGCTTGGATGACTTTACTTATTGCCTCACCTGACAGACTTTGTAGGTTGTTGTTAAGTTTAATTAAGCCATACAGGATGGCTGTTGCTTTCTTCACTAGGTTGTTTTTGTGAGCAGAGACTTGGGCAGATTCTGTGAACCAGACCCCCAGGTATTTATACTTCGGAGCAGACGAGATGGACGTGTGGCACATGAAGCATACAACTTGTTTTTTGTGCTTGTGCCTGAGGAATACAACGATTTTGGTTTTGTCGGGATTGATGGTGAGAAAATTATTTACACTGTAGTTGTGTAGGCTGGTCACTTTGGTATGGTCCATAATGAGTATATCATCTGCATATTGAAGAATGTGCAGGGGGCTACGGCCTAAGCGCGGTGGAACCAGACATCTATTCGCCAGAGCTTTCCCCAAATCTGCTGTATACAAGTTAAAAAGTAGGGGTGCCAACACACAGCCTTGTTTCAGACCCTCAGTGGTGCAAATTTTAGCAGATAAAGATGTAGGGCCTGTTTTCACTCGCACCCAGGTGTCAGAATAGAGGGAAACAATGGCCGTCAGGAGAGGTGAAGGAATTTCCCAGCTTGCCAGTTTCTTCCAGAGGGAGTTGATGTTCTGTTGAGATAGGAATTTCTTTAGCTGGCATGGTGTCTACAATGAGCGCTTTGGGAAACCCTTTTGCCCCTGAAGTGATTCTGCGAGGGCTCTAATCATGGAATCCCAGTTTGTAAGCAGAATATCGCCTGGTTGGTCCATGTGCCGGAGTCTCCCTTCGCGGAGCCATTTGCCCACCTGATGCGAAAGGAGGGGTTCCCACTTAATTCTCCTGACCAAGGTATGGGTTTAAGCTCCTGTCGAAAGACCGAGCTCCTGGCCGTTGTCTGCAGTCAGAAGATTTAGGTCCAAACTTATGACCAAAGGATTATGATCTATTTCTTCGCAGTATATTATTTCGAGACTCCGAAGACGGGTTGCCAGGAGTTTTGACATAAAAATGTAGTCGATTGTGGAAATATTCTTGAATGTGTGTCACCTCTTGTTATCAGGGCACCTCTGAATTTGGTCTGCTGACTGTAAGCTGAATGACATAAGAAGGTCATTGAGTTCTTCTTGTTCCTTCCTCTTTTGCAAGACATTGTAGTGGCTGCCAAGGGATTTAATGTTAAAGTCACCTGCCAGTATAACTTCGTGAGAAGGATGGGATTCAATGATTCCTTTTATGCTTGCGCACAAGGAGCTCATGGTGCGAGTTCTTTGGGTATTGCGAGGATTGAAGTAGCAATTGTTGAAGAGCAAAGGGAAGGGCTTCTTGCCAATTTTTAGACCTTCTACGGCAAAGGTTAGCAGATCCCTATGGGTTTGTAAAGGCGGGGAATGCGAGATTTTTGCTGATTGCTTAAGGAGAGTCAAGAGACCCCCTGAAGGCCATCCGAAAAGGCTTGTTTGCACTGCTGATTGAAACACTTTGTAGAATCCGTATATTACCGTGGGGTTCAGTGACCATGTCTCCTTGAGGCATAAGATGTCGTGACTTATAAGGAATTCGTGACCAGCCTGGGATCGTAACGTTGAAGCCAAACCCGCCACATTCCAAGAGATGATAGAAAGCTGTTTTTTTAATGACCGCTTTCTCGGCTGTAGGCACAAATGGGCTAAAGAGGAGGGTGATTCCGTTTTGCCAGGTGGAAGAATAAAAATTGCTGCCCCTGAAACTTTTCGGCGGGGTTCTCCTCTCGTGGTGCTTTGCTGCTGTTTGGCAACTGATAGTCCTAGCCTTGGTCCCGCAGTGGACAATTAGGGGGTTGGAAGTGTTCATGGTCCTTACCAACCAGTCATGGGTGGCACCCCATGCTCCCTTCAATATGGATCCCCTTGGGTGTGTAATATTGTCTCCCAGTAGGACATACAGGTATTTCCGTGGCCGGGTGAGTTCTAACTCAATGCCCCATTCCTCGAAGGTGGGGGCCTCTTTCAGTATGGCATCTCTAGTTGCTGTTGAGTCCCAGTTGGTAATTGTGGATTCTGAAGACGTTGTCCCTGAAGTATGAACAAATTTTACCGAGGTGAGTTCAGTTGAGGTTAGATGTTTCAAGGTTGGTATATGCTGGAATAATCGTAAAAGATTCCCCCTGTTTAAAATATCCAAACGGCCATTAGAGGCGTAGTGGGGGATGAATACTAATCCTGCTCCATGAAGATCTGCCCCCCTCCGTCCAGCATCGTTTGGATGGGATTGTGTTCATTCTCCTGGTTGTTGGGTAGGAGGATCGACGCAATCTCTTGCTGGCAGGTCTTTTTGATTGATAATCCCAGAGGCTATGCCCTCTGCCCATGCTTATAGTGGGTCCTCGCATGATTGTGTTGTGGGGGTCTGCTGACGTCCTCAGCAGCAGATTTATAGTGCAGGGATAGGGTGATCGCTCGTTCGTCGTCAGGGAATGGACCCTGAGGGGTGACTTTAGTAGATTCCACAGTGTTCGTGCTCCCGCTAATCTGGTTTTCCTGGATCCAACCCTCATATGTCCCGGAGACAGCAGTGCTGCCCTTCAAGTTTGCATATTGGAAGGCTGTTTGAATAGGCTTCGCAGGTCTTATAGAAGTGCAGAACTGAGGAGTAATGGTGGTAAGGATTCCGTTTGATTTGGCCAGGTGGATTGAACTGGAGACAGGGCCGATGATAGTGGCTGGAACTCTATGTTGGCACGAGCTGGAGCCTTCTGGTTCCCCTGTTTGGTTGTCGTATTCCTTAAGCAAGGTTCGTGCATAATTACATGTTCGGCATTGTGCCGTGTGATGTCCTTTGTACAAGGGGGGGCCGGCGACAAGGCACATGGGTTACCGTGAGCTTGGTTAGTTGTAGTTTGCATCAATTGTTCGTCTTTTTTTCTACTTGACTCAGGAGAATGTTGTGTTGCCAAGATGCAGGCCCCTAGGTGTGTTTCAGCTATGTGATTTCCCTTAAAGTTACTGCTTTCTTTGAAACTCTGGTTGAACATTGGGAAGAATTTAACTGACTTTCTATGTTGTTTGAGAGGATCTTCTATGAGGTTCAAGCCTATTGGCGCTGAGTGCCTCTTTTGTAGGCGCTGTTTTTTTTTTTTTAAAGCATTTTCAATTTCTTTTTTGCTCTTCGAGAGAGAGCAGGTTCTTCCGAGGTAGGGGAAGTGGGACCATGCCGTGTAGGGTTTATGTGAGACTGAGAGTTTATGTGGGAAATTGTTTTTGCGTTAGAGTCTGGATTACCTTCCGGAATGTCACCAAAGCTAGGCGTTACTGAGTTTCCTTCTGGGTCCTCTGTTGTTGTAAGGTTGCAAGCTGCCGATAATTGGTTATCTGATTGTTTGTTCTTTGGTATGAGGTTTTTTTTTTGCATTGTCGAGTAGGGCCCACAAGATTTCTGGTAGTGAGATCAGCTTGTCAATTAGTTAAGTGCAAGATCAGAATTGGCCCACTTCTATTTGGCCTAATTTATGTTTGAGCAAAGCCAGCCCAGCTCCTGGGTCCAATAGGCTTGTACCAATCGACTGTATTAGGACAATCTGGAGCTCCATTTTTTGTGATTGCCAAAGTAGAGCTTTGGCTATTGTATCCTGTTTGAACAATGACTGATCCCAATTCAAGGTAACTGAGCTTGCCGGGCTTGCAGGGCTGTCTGAGTCGCTGTGATCTACGTGGGATTGGTGCGGAGAATTGAGAATACTAGTAGCACTCTTAATTAGTGGCGTTTGAGCTAGAGAAACTCCCATTTGTGCGTCTATCTGGGCTTCTAGTGATGCTAAAAACTGATCTGATAGGGACTGCTGCTCAGGGTCTAGTATGGTACGCCGCCTTTGCCCCTTAAGAGGAGATAGTAGCTCCAAAGGTGTTAGAGAGCTTAGCTGAGATTCAGTTCCCTGAGGAGGGGAAGTTGTGTGGATTTGCGCTGTTGTTGTAACACAATTGTCATGAAAGGTCCTTGTGCTTGGGTCACGGTCTTGATGGAGTGTAAGGTGGGAGTTTACACGCCTGATTTTGCCCTCTGTGGGTTCGGCGGGCACTGGGCTCATAAGAGGCGACCTGGTTAGGGAGAGTGAACGCCTTCTGGCTGCATTTGGACTTTTCGCGAGGTGAGAACAAGGGCTCGCGGTTTGTGTACTTTTTTTTAAAGTAGCTTTGAATTCGGCCCCGGGTCATGATATTTGAACCTTCCTTTGTGGGACTGTTCATCAGATGAGTTCCTGGTTCCGTCCCAGGATGAGTTTGTAATTCCGTTTGAGCAGCACCCGAGGTCTCGGGTTCCTTGCTGACCCGGTTCCCCTCGCTCTATCCTTCAAATTCTGGGCTCAGCTGTGGACTCTGCTGCAAACTCTGTCGGTGTGGGTGCGGACTCTTAGGAGGGGTGTCTGTTTGTCTATTTCTGGCCGGGTTTCTCTTTTTGACCATGCTACTAACCATGCTGCTGGGCCAAGGGCGGAGTGTTGCGCTGCTGTTTTTATATTTGCCACTATTTTCCCGGTGGCTGAATTAAAAAAACCCTTTCGGAACCTTGAAACCTTGAGACTATCCGGGGAATTAGGTTTAGAGCCCGAATGACTGTGGCTGAAAAGAAAAGGGAGGCTCAGGGGGATGGTGGGCAGGAGAGATGGTTTGAAGGTAGACTGGGGGGCAAGATGGAGCTCTTGAGTCTTAAACCGGGCTTTCCCCCATCAGATGTACTCTACCTGGGGACTCCTTTTACTCTCCCTAGCCACTCATTCTAACAGTTGAGCGTGCTGTGGTCAGACCCTCCAGATGATAGCCAGCCACCTACCTCTTGGTTTCCTGGCTGTAGGGGCGGCTGGCACTGAACCTGGGGGGGCGCTAGCTCGCAGTCCTTATGCCTCTTCGAGCAGGATACCAGCCCTCTTGGAACAGAGGAGCACAGGCGAAGCTTCGGCGGGCGCAGGCCCGATAATTTCTATCGTTTTCCGACGCAAGTCGGTAATCCCAGCGTGATACCTGCATGAGCAGCAGCAGTATCCTGTAGCAGTGACTTATATGTTGTAGAGCCTGGGGCTCAGAGCGAGTGGGGCCATCATGATAAGCAGGTGGGATGGGCTGGGGGGCAGGATGGGGTTCTTGGTCGAGCTTCCTACCCTCCAACTGCTAGACTCTCCCTGGGCACTCCCTGGGCACTGCCCTTAATAATTGGTCACGCTGCATACAAGCCCCCTGGATGTCAGCCCGCCTCCTACCTCCTGTTTCCCTAGCTGCAGGGTGGCTGGCGCTGTTCCTGGGGCTCACAGACCTTTTGCCTCCCTGGACGAGGAGCGAAGGCGGGTGTTTGGGCCGAAGGAACCCCTAGCGCTCACCTGGCGCTGGCCCTGCCCTGGTGAGACTTCAATGGGCCTGATGTTTCCTGGCACAGTCTTGGAGATAAGAGCGGCAAAATCAGGGGGAGCAGCCTGAAGGTTTAGGGCCAAAAGCCAAAAGCGAGTGGGGCCAAACATGTGACCGCAGGCTGCACCCGGAACTAACCGGGCCGCCTCCGTGGCCGCCTGTGGCGCACGCTCTGCAGCCACCGTCTGACGGCAGCCGCACACGCTGGACGATTAGCCTACCCCCACCTGCAACTCCTCCTGCTGGAAGCAGGCCGGGGGCAGGCCAGATTCGGCGGATGCTGGCAGGTCCAAGTAATGAAGCCACCAGGCCGCTTGACCACCAAGGCTCGCTGCTCGTGGATGCGGGGATGCGAGAACGCGGGGTAGGGCCGGGTGGAGCCGGGTAGTGCTGCTGGTCGAACGAGTCCAGGGCCGAGCTCCTGCGTGGCTCCTCCTCCTCGCGTTGCCCAAGAAGAGATTCTCCGAAGTCAGGCCTTTGAATTTACAGGCACTGGGCACATGTAGTGCACTCTACTAGGGACTTATAGATAAATTAAATATGTTAACTGTGGATAAGTCAATCAAACCATGTTTTAGGGCGAAGCATAAGCACTTTAGCACTGATTTGCAGTGGTAAAGTGCTCAGAGTCCTAAGGCCAACAAAACGAATTCAGCAAAATTGGAGGCAAGCAGGCAAAACGTTTGGGGGAAGACCACCCTAAGGTTGACAGGTCTAACAGTGAGAAAATAAAAGATGTAGCCAGATTGATTTTTACCCCACAAGTCTGATGCCACATTTCCTTCGGGTGTTTCCCACTTTACATATATTGCGCCATTACATTAAAATCTGTGTTATACCTAAGGTATTTTGATTTTTTTGTGAGGATGTGGTTCAATACTCATTCTCCAACAAGCCATGGTCAAATATATTTTGTATTTCATAGTTTGTTCATTCATTCCCTGAATTGTATTTACTGTTGAATGCTCTCATTGTTTGTAGACAACTGATTGTGCTGTTTTCCCCACACTCTATGAACACATCGCTAAATGAATACGTAGGAACCATTGTGTCCTCGTGCATAGTATAAACATAGTTTTCAAGGAATGCAGGGTAGTCCTTTTTGTTTATGCAAGGTTTTGTCATTAAACACCTTAATCAAGGAAAAGTTAATGGGAAGAAACAAGTATAGTTATTATCTCTGCATCCGAAAATGGAAAAAACATGTTTTGCCCACGAGTGGCACGAATGGTACAAGTAAAACTGGGTAAGCAACGTCTCTAATTCAGGTCTAGTGAATTTGAGCAGGTTTGAACACATTCAGATGTTAACTTCCTCCAAGAAATTGCAAAAGATATTGACTGCTATAGAGGAGGATTTCAGTATCGTCCTTATACATATAAAAATGTGTCTGAGTTAAGATAGGGCTTAACTGTGCCCATGCTCTATGACTGCCCTAAGAGTAGCGGAGCTTATCTGCCTATCAATAAGAGAATTATATGGAATGAATTGAGTTGATGCAGTTATTGGGCCATAAGCCATACAGAATTAGGGGCCGATTCCGATTCGGGCCGGAAATCTCTCCGACCGAGCCGGACCCGGAGAGAATTCTGACCGAATCGGACTCTGGCAGTCCGACCGAACGAGTACGATGCGCACGCATGCACCCGGACTCGATTCGGTCGGACTCCCATTGAAGTCAATGGGAGCCGGTCGTACAACACGTACGCGGGCTCCCATTGACTCAATGGGTGCGAGGCGAACAAGGGCGCCCCCTACAGCGGGTACGCGTCGAAGCGCATCGTGCCGTACAAGCACAGGTAGGGGGACCCATGGGTCCCCCTGTGTGCGACTCGCGCGGCTACGCGTACAGGGGGTCCGACGCGGACCCCCAAAGTCCGGCTCCGACAGCTCTTTTGAGCCGGACGGCGCGAGTCGGTCGGACTGCTCGCGGTGCGCATCGTACTTACCCGGCCGGGGAACGTCTCCATTGCGCGGTGCGAGTTGTGTCCGTGCGAGTCGGTCGGAGCGTGTTGTAGCCGCGTTCGAGTCGGTCGGCGATTTCGCGGGCGCTTGCATCGTACTCGCTCGGCCGGACCCGCGTACGATTCGGTCGGGAAACAGGGCTCCGAATCGGATCCGGTAATGCCGAATCCGATTCGGAGCCCTACCGGCCGAGATCGGAATCGGCCCCATAGTTGGGGCTGTACTTGCAGCACCGACCCCTGAGCATCCTGGTATAGTTGTAGACAACATATCTTAACATGAAATAAAATAACAATCTACAAAGAGGTAGACAAACAAGCCAAACCACTGACTCTGGGTTGGGCAATGGTTGAATAATTAGGAAAAATGGTCTTTAGCCCAATAGAAATAGCCATTGGAGCAGACACCGGTCAGTCTATAGCTTAATGTGATTCCTGCTTGATAGTCCAAGTTAAATATAGCATAAAAGTGTAATGTTTACCACACATGACAAAAGCTATGACAAAGCCAATAACTCTGTCTTTTGTATAGTGCATGAAGCATGGAGAGATACAGAATAAGCAGGCAGGAGCCAGTGCTTACATGGGCAGTGCATACATGGGTTCTCATGCTCGGTGCCAATTATTTCTCAATGTATCTTTGAAAGCTGCTTGAAACAGTTCACCATTTATAACACTGACAATAATGCAGATATACAAATTTGAACAGCTCAACAAAGCTGTGGGATATTGATTCCAAGCCTTATAATCAGATTGCCACAGAAAGGTCTTGTAGAATTGGCATTCTACTATTTAAAAATTCTTTGGTCCACTTATGTAGTCTCTCATTTATGCGAAAGGTAGTGGGGAGTCCACTTGATTTTGATTCAGTTCTCTGCTCTGCACGGCATTACACAAAGCTGAAGTTGTGGGTGGACAGCAGAAGACTTCCTGCACATTGACAGAATCATGGTCTTACGGGCTAGTTATTAAAGGTCTAGAGGCGGGTCTTCCACTGTAGGCAATGTGTGTGACTGAGATGATTATTATTTAAACTGATTAATGGGTAAAACCATACTACCTTATGACACCAGATTAATGTGCACATTAATTTTCTTACCTAAGTGCGTAAAAATAAATGGTATTCCTTAGAAGCCTACAAACACATCTTTCAACAATCAGAAAACACAATTGTGTGGACGACCTATCTTACCATAATGAACACTTCATTCCTATAGATGTCAAGCCTATCTGTGACATTTTCCGATGGCTCTCTGAGTCCTTAAGGACTTGCAAGCAGGTTTTGCTCCATCTCAATTTGTGATCTAAATGAAGGGAATTCTAAACGTTTTTTTCAGGACTCAAAATAAAGGCCAGACTAATTGGCTTTGCCAGTGCTAGTTTTACTTTTTTGCGATGTACGTGTGCATAAATCAGCTGCTAAAAAATGGTCTCCTGGTGCCCACTGTTAGCGGGATATATTTTATAGAGAACAAAATGATTGAGGCATTTAACCTTTGTAAGAGATTAAATCGGACACAACACTCATGTTCATTTTTAAAGTAAACAGATTAAAAAATACCTGCCTACAACTATGGATGTGATTTACCTAATTTGTAAGTCTTAAGCTTCAATCTAAAAACATTAAGAGGTAATGACATCAATGGCAATGGTATACATTAGTAGGTGAGGTGACAAGAAAACATACTCTGTAGTGTTTTGACATACAGCAGGTGAGTCATCCAACCAATTATGTCGGAGGTGAAATCCGTGCACAGGAATAAGAGGCAGGGAAACCGAGGGGCAACCAAAGGGGATGAAAGAGCCTCCCAGCCAGTTTAAAAGTACTTCTGAGGCACCACACGTTTCCTGGATCATCAGATTTAACCTTCATTGTAGATGTTCTGAGGTGCAAGAGTATGTAAAAGAGTACTACTGGAGTACTACTTCACACACTCACAAGTGCGTTTGTGAATCAGCCCACAGTAATCCAAGGCAGCGTTTTGCTTTCCAACTTTTAATTATGAGGTTTCCACTTTTTTTCTGGTAACTAAATGAGTAATTGAATTTTTTCTGTAATGCTATGTGCCTATGAAATAAAGAACTTAATGTGGGATGATTCACTGTATCTTTGTGCCGTAAAAGAGTCCCTCATGCATTGCAATACAAGACTGCAAGCAATCTTTAGGAGGTGGAATGATACACCAAACAGCCTGAGGTGAATGGGATTGCTAATGTTCTGGGTGGAGCCAATGCCCACTCTATTTATATTTTAAAGCATTGGTAACAAAAGGTTATGCTAGAAGCTGTGCTAACAAGCCAGACCAAATAGTTGGGGCATATTATCAAGAAACAGCGTTAAAATTATCGCCGCTTTAGCGGCAGAAAACTACCGCTAAAGCGGCGATAATGAGCTTGATAATATGCCCTTGAGAGTTCCAATAGAAGCCCATGTTCTGGTGTCAACATGGGCTTCTATTGGAATTCTATAGGGCATATTATCAAGCCCATTATCGCCGCTTTAGCGGCAGTTTTCTGCCGCTAAAGCGGCGATAATTTTAACGCCGTGCTTGATAATATGCCCCAGTTGTTCTTTATGTTGGGGAGGAGGTGTGTGAGCATAGTCTATTATTAATAAATTATGCCCCAAGATTATTGGGATTTAAAGGTTGGAAAGGTGAACATTTTTAGCAATTCCTAGTTTGTTTGAGTCTTTTTATCTGTAACCTGTTGTAATGGTGTTAATATACTGATGAATTGGCTTTCAATTACTTGTCTTTTATGTTTGATAAGATAAATCACAGAACAATGTCACTGACATTGGGGGTCAAATATAAAACTGTTACTTTACCCCTTGCTATTTTCTTCTCAGTCATCACAAAGCTTAACTAGCTAGTTTTGATGTACTTTTAGGCATTTCTGTTTCTATTTGTTGTTAATTTCAGTAGAGGTTTTTCATGGTTTTCCAATGTTTTCAAAAATTGTAAAATCAGTGGTCATCAGTGTTTACTTTTTTTGCTCCATAAAAAATCACCGGGATGGCATTTTCCCATTGTGAATAAATTAAGGGAATTAATGTCTGATCCATGCTGTTAGAAAATGTAGACTCCAGTTAGACTCACTCACTTAACAAGTCAGTACATTCTAATGGGAAATATGCTGCCTGAATTTGTAAGTAATGTTTATCAAAGAATCATGGTCTGCTTAGTGTTTTCAGAATTCTCAGGTAATTAATGTCACCAGATGCACACCAAAGATGGCCAACCCATGAGACCCGTGAGGGCATGGAAACCGTATATGGTGTATTGTTAGCATCGAAGAAATTTTGGGAGCGGGCTGGGAAAGGGTCATGCCTAAATAATCTATAGGAGAAAATGAATGAACTAATGGTGCCTAATGAAATGCCCTACTTTTAGTACACGGCAAAAATAGTACCATATATTGATATTTGCTGAACTTACCCGTATATAATTAGCATTAATGTACGAGCTAAGGGGATCATCCTCTTCTTCTGATATAAGGCATACTCTGCTGTGAGTATCTGTAAAAAAAGAGAAAACAATAGAGTAACCAGGGATGGCGGGTGGAGGGATTATAGTTGTATTAGAGTAACATACATTTATTTATAAGTCATAAGGCATAAGTTGACCAATATTAACAAAAGAGATGTTACTACGAATCAGGTAGTCAATCTGTTTATGTTTCCAATCGTGTAAAGTGGACAGGGCTGTTTTTTCTTACTGGCTTAGAAATAAGCATTTGGTGGATTAGAACACCATTGAGGACGTGTTATTTTTAGAAGTGAGCGTCCCCACCGGTGCACTAAAACGTTGAACCTGGCCCTGTCTCTTCTCTTTTAAATGCAGGAAACTTACCACCGCCTTTCAATAAAATAGTTTCAGGGCTCACCTGTGCTACATTTTTTTACGAAATTAACAGCAGGGGCAAGAGGTGACTTATTTAGGAAACATCAGCTAGATGATGCACTCAAGTGCTGTGACCAAGTCAAGTCATTGCAGTGCGAGTCAATAGTTGAGCATCAAGTGCAACTTCCTGTAATTCTGGAGAGGATCACGGATGTTGTGGAGAAAAACCTAGATAAATAGATTTAGGCGCAGGCTGAGCTGTCAAACAAAAGCAACGAGCCGTGGCATTCTTAGTTAACACTTCTCCCTCCCTCAAGCTCTAGCCCAAGGTGTCCAGATTTAGAAACATTTTCATGGACTGAATCAAGCTTACCTTAGACAACTAGGAGAGAGTGGGATGTCCAATGTTAAAGTATTGGCCTGGTAGTGGTATTCTCTTGGACCACCCTGAAAGTATGGTCCACATGAAGTGTTCGTATCTGTAGTTCACACAAATCACAGACTGAAACCCCCAAACTAAACATGTTTCTAAATCTTTTTATTGAGTTTCAACATGTAAACAAACAATCATCGACAGTGACTGCTGCCCCCACCTTTGTAAGCCTGGAAATGTCCCTCATCCATGAAAAGCGAATCTCATTTCTTTCACCCGCCTGTCCAACTCATCTCCATTCGGCAAGCCCCTTCGCATACTCTCCTCTGGTCTCAGTGAGGTTGACACATCCATGCCCCTGTATCCTCGCCATGGGTTTCACACCTTCTCCCATTTTTAGGGGCATTCATGCCCTGCATATACCTGTTTCTCTGCCATCATACACCAATCCATGTCCTCTGCCCGTGCTTGAAGGTCCAGTGCATCACGTGCCCCCCCCAACTTCTGGCAATGTTCCACTTAGCCACTGCCAGTCCCACCGTTAGCAGAAGGTTGGTGTACTGCAGAGGATCCTCATCCCCCCACACATTGAGTATCAGCCTCTTGACATTATTTTCTACTTTTCACCCGCTATCCAGTAGGGTTGTATTCTCTCAGAAGACCACACAGTGTGCAGGAAATTCTCCACCTCCTCGCATCCCCTGCTGCACCCACAGGAGTCCGCCCTTCCCATTTTATAGAGGACTACCATGGTATGGTATGCCCTGTGCAGCAAACGCAGCTGCACCAGGCGGAACCCAGGCCTTATCGCTATCATCCTCGGGCCTGGAGCACCTCCTCCCACTCTCAAACTTCAAGTGAGTCGATGTCTCTTTCCCAGTCAGTCCTTAGCTTTGTCTTCCTCACCGGCGAATTGGACATTATTTTCCTGTATATTAGGGAGACTGCTTTCTTAGTTAATGGTTCCCCTAGCACCCTTTCTTCCAGAGATGAGGAGTCTTTGATTATATCTTTGCTAGTGATGTGTGCCGCCAGGGTGTGTCATACTTTCAGGTAACAGAACACCTCAATTTCCACCTAGGTATATCCCTGCCAGAGTGTCTCCAGTGACTTCAGTCCTTGCGTATCCCAGACGTCGCCCAGTGTGGATATACTGATCGTGTCCCATGGACGAAGGCCTCCCAATCTGCCCTCCTCTCTCAGAGCGTCACTGTCCCATAGGGGTGTTTCCCTAGTCAGTTTCTGCCCCCAGCCTAAGTATCTCGTGGCCTGTGTCCAGACCCTGGTGACCCTGGTGACTGTGTGTGTGCTGTGGGAGCCGGCTCCGCTGTCTGTATCTATAGAGAACTGTCAGGTATCCCCTACTGCACATCGTGTGTCTGTCGACCCGCAACAAGGCTTCTGCAAGCAGTACATAGACTCAGTCATTAGCAACCATCAGCTGCACCGACGATAGTATCTCTGGACATCCAGGAGGTCTATCCCCAGTCGTATACTCCCCTTATAATTTTTGCCAATCCTATGCAGGGTACCTTGCCACCCCACAACAAGAGCCTCACCTCACTCTCCAATAGCCGGAAGAAAGCCTCCAGCACCCTATATGGAGTATTCTTTAACACATAAATTTCGGCAATGTGATCATTATATACATTGCTGCCCTTCCGAAGAGGGACAAGGGTAGAGTCCTCTAAAATTTCACATAATTCCTGAACTGATCCTGGTGGCCATATAGATTATCGCTGAGTAATTGTTCCTCATTTCTCGTCACACAGATGCCCAGGTACTGATAGTCCTTAAGCGTGGTCTGAAGTACCAGGCCTCTGGGAATTGCCTCTTCACCTCTAGACAGTGGGTAGAGGTAGGACTTCTCCCAGTTGATGGAGTATCTAGTATAAGAGCCAAAGATTTGGAATATATGTAAGAGTCTCGGGATCATGGTGTCCGGCTGGGCCACGTAAAGAAGCACATCATCTGCAAAAAGTGAGATTATTTCATCTCAAGATGCGTCCCACCTCAGCCCCCGCACCAGCACATCCTTCTGGATCCATGCCACAAGTGGCTCCAGGACCACAGCAAAAACCACTGGCAAGAAAGAGCATCCCTGTCTCGTCCCCTTGTGAAGCTGAAAAGCTTCAGAGTGCTCCCCATTTACTCTGATCCATGCCAAGGTTTGACTACACAGTAAACTGACCTGCTTCCGGTATTCTGGGCCAAACCTCATTCGCTCAAGGACCCCAAACATAAAGGACTACTCCAGGGAGGTAAAAGCCATTTTTGCATCAAGGGACAGAACCAAAGTTGGTTCTGAGGTACACTCTACATAGACCATACAGCCAAAGAGTCTTCGCAGATTAAGTCTGGTTCCCCTATTAGGGATGAACCCCGACTGGTCGGGGTGTACCAAGTCAAGTACCACCCATTTCAATCTAGTAGGCAGCAGAATTGCCAGTATAGCTTTGGCATTCAACAGTGATATTGGCCGATATGAGGCTGCATTTATGCTGTGGTTTGCCCTTCTTCAGAATCATCACTATGGTTGCCAGGATCTGATCGAACGAAAGGATTCCACATTACCTAGTCTCTGAAACATCAGGAGATGAGGCGCCACCTTCCCCACCACCCCCTTATATAGCTCAAATGTCAGACCATTCAGACCCGCCGCTTTGCCAGAATGTACTCTCTTGATTGCCTGCTCGATCTCCCCAGTGGAGAGATCAGCGTCCAGCATCTGTCTGTCTTGTGGCGAGAGCACCAGGAGTTCTATGTCCTCTAAAAACTCTCAAACATCTGCCTGTGATTGGGCCTGCTAGGAAGTGTACAATCTGCCATAGAACTCAGCAAATGTCTTGCCAAGTCTCTGTTACTTGTGGCTCGGTCCCCAGTCTCCGTTTCCACTGCTGCCACCCAATTCCCTGCACAATCTCTAATAGCCTTCTGGATCTATTCCCTGTCTCATACAGCCAGCACTGGGTGGCCAAAAAAACAACTGTGACCATATTTTCAGCCACTCCCGTTATTCCTGTTGCTTGAGTTTCATTTGATGGACCAATCTGGAATCCGCCGAATTGCCCACCCTGGTCTCCAGGCCTAGCACCTCGAATTCTAAGTGGCCCAACTGTGCCCTCCTCTTCTTTTTATCCCCCCCATCAGAGAAAGTGCTTGCCCCCTTACCACCATCGTGCATGCCTCCCACAGGGTGGTCTCCGAAGTACACTGAAACCCCGTTGTCGGCAAAGTATTCCTCAGTTATTTTCCATAAACTGTCTCTAATTTGTCTATCCTTTAGGTACAAAGGATCCAAGACCCTCCCCCTCCCCGCTTCATCCCACAAGTTCCATCCATACTGGGGAGTGGCCAAAATGCCCCTAGCTAGTACACATGCCTCCCTGAATCTCCCCCCGTACATGCATTGTGTCAATAGATAATCAATCCTTGAGAAGGAGTGGTGCGCTCCCCTCCAGAGTAGACGGTGTATTGTCTATCTAGAGGATAGTGTCCTCTCCAAATAACCAGCAGTCCAATAGCCACCGCAAACTGCACCCAGGGGCTCGGCCTATTTCCGGTGCACTCTGGCGTAGAAGGTGTATTGTCTATCTACAGGATAGTGTCCTATCCAATTATCAAGCAGTCCCATAGCCGACACAAACTGCGCCAAGGGACTCAGCCTATTCTCCTCCCCTCCTGTTCTGAGTCTGTCTTTCTGCTCATCCATCACCATATTAAGGTCATCCCCAACACCTGTACCGCCAGGGGCAGGGACAGTAGCAAAGAGCCCACCTCTCGCAGGGTGAAGGCATGCAATTTTGGGGGCACCTTTAGTGAGCAAATATTCACCACTTTCCCAACCCAGGTACCTGTGCAGGCCACAAAGTGGCCTTGATCATCAAGCCAGCTCTTGCTGTGGGCATAGGGTGTATTCCTACGGATCAGGATCCCCACTCCTCTCGAGTCTGTAGTACAGCCAGCATGGATCAGTACTCTGTACCCCTGTCTCTTCAGCACTTTGCAGGAGTTGCCTTATAGATGAGTTTCCTGCAACAGCGCTACATCCGGTCCCTGTCTTTTCAAATATCGTGTGACCACACCCCTCTTTATTTTACTTCCCAGATCATTTACATTCCAGAAAAAGTACTTTCATTTTAGGGGTATGAATACAGGGGGTGTGTTGAAGTGGTGTGCGCCTCCACGGGCTCTGTCCCCAGGCGGGTGGGTTCTCTACACGCAGTGGGTCCCATCTACTTGGCTGTCTCTGAATAACCCTAAAATCTCCCCCACAACTCCGCCCCCGCCGCACTTCATAGCAGGACCCTATCTAGCTGTTCTTGTAACATGAAAAGTGCCTGTTGCCCCCCAAAACTTTCCAAACATTACTAGTTCTAACAATCAGACATGCCCCTCGCCAATCACAACACCCCCGCCCCCCCCAAGTGTAATCATAGTGCTTCTCATCGGTGAACCAGTGTCATTGTCTAGCATTACCTCATGGTAGGCTCCCAGCTTCTCTGGTACCAGGCATGTCTGCTTAGGCCCAGATTCTCGAATCTCCTGAGGCAAGCATCTTACGTCATTACCTCATGGCCCAGCCAGGCTGCCCCCCCACCCCCGGACACGGATCAGACCCCCAACCGGCGTCCTGGGTCTCTCCTCATTCCCACTCATAGGGGAGGCCCCTGGGAAATGTGGGTCACTGCGGCAAGTATCTCGAGGGCTGACTCTCTTGACGGTGTGTGATTGCCCCAGCCTGTCGCTCTCCTGATCTGTTCGATCCGGTGCCTCTCCATCTAACCCTACTGGTCTTCAACCTTTCAGCCACTCCCATACCTCAGATGGTGTGTTGAAGTGCCACGTTTTCCCTTCTGCCACCACTTTCCATTTACCTGGAAAGAGCATCATGTATTTCAATTTCCTGTCCTTGAGCCAGCACTTCCGAAACAGCATCATAGTCTTTGTACCCTCAGGGTGAAATCCAGAAAGGCCTGACCGTCGCATTCTCACATGATAGATCATCCCTCAATCTTGCCACCTGGAGGATTGCATCCCGGTCTCTATGGTTGGAGATGCGTGCAATGAAAGTGCGCTGAGGCAGACCGGGACATAGCGGGGGACAGAGGCCCTGTGCGCCTCATTCAATTGAGAAGAACTTTGAAAGGAATATAGTTTTCAGGACGTAAGGATGAAGTCTTCCAAAAACAGCTCTACGCTGGGGCACTCTGCTCTCTCAGGCATCCCTCATAGTACTCCAGTTTCACCTGTACACGATCATAGTCCTTCAACTGGCTGTCAACGTGCCCCTTAAGTTTCTGGACCTTCTCCCGCAGGGATTACAGTTTTTTGTCTATTTGCTGCATTTGCTCACCTGTTTTGCGCAGGTTCACTCCATAGTGATTGAATCTATTTTGCTTTCAAGGGAATTACGTACCCCACTGGTGCCTCCATAATGTCCTTGAGCCTGGCACTTCATCGGCTATCTCCTGTTGCACTACCTTCCCTTCTACCTCCACAGGCATGGGCAAATGGATGTGACCACAGATATCTCCATATTGCTTTGCTGGCTTGCCTTCCCCCCCTCATCGCGAACCATCGAGGCCCAGATATTGTAAGCCACCACAGGGGAGTCCAATGGTTGGCCTGGGGGTCACTGGAGCCTCCGGGATGTGAAGGGAGCATCAATAACCTCTGCCTGCCAGATAGCGTAGTAATTGTCAGCGCTAAAGCTTATCCACTCCTCTGCAGTCTGTCAGTTTTACTGTCCCCTACCCCTCATGGATAGTCTGTCTCAAAACTGCAGGGTTCGCCTCTCTCAAGCACCGCATCACACAGAAATAAAGGGGGAGGCCCAACTGGGGCACTCTCCAATTTCCAGCCCCCGCTGCAGCCAGCGGCTCAAGCCTGGCCATTCTCCCCGCTCTCAGCAACCCCCTCGCCAGAGCCCTCATGCCCCAGTGCCCCAGAAGACCAGGACCCGCTCTACCTATCACCCCGCAGCAGCAGGTTTCCAAGCACTGGGTGGGGCCCTCACCTCCTCCAGGCTGCACTAAAATTTTCAGGGCCACCTCCCCTCATCCCGGACAGGCCGGCGGGCATGAGGATGCTCTCCCCCAGCAACCCCTTCTGGCACTGCAAAGAGAGGAGTGGGAAGCAATGACTACAGCCATTGCACCGGCCTTGAGAAACTCTTCCTTCGGGCCTCCTCACCACGCATCTTTCTGTCTTCCAGGGTTTCTGCGTTGCTGGATGAGGCCGGTCACTCACCGCCTCCACTCGCTGGTGGGTGCCAGCATCTAGGTAGGCCTCCCAGTGCCCGCTTCTTGGTTTGGGGCCACCCCTCCTTCTAGTGGGCCATCAACGGCCAATGTCATGCTGTGCTGGGTAGGCCACTGTCAACCTTGATTCCCCAGCCGTAATAGGTCCCGCTGCTTTACAGTGTATTTTCCTCTGGGGGCTCCTTATGCTTCGGGCCGCCTTCACACAGCCTGTGGTTCATCGATGACGAATAGCACTGCGGATATTCTGGTGATTATGGCCGTGGTGGTGGAGCTCTCTTACTGCGCAGCCATCTTGTTCGGCGGCCGGCCACGCCCCCCAAACTAAACATGTTTTAACCACAGAAATATAGCAATTTTGGTCCTTGCTTTTTATTGGTATCACTGATGAGTTTATACTGTTATTTATTTCACAGGTGGGCAGGTGTTGGACTAGGCCCTCTCTGCAGAGTCACCTCCAAATTTTTGCATTCACCCCTCCTGTTTTGTGAACCTGTTTTTGTTGGCCTTTAGGACTCTGCACACTTTACCACTGCTATTCAGTGCTAAACTGCTTGTGCTCTCTCCTTTAAACATGGTGAAATTGGCTTACACCCAACTGGCATATTTAATTTACTTGTCAGTCTCTAGTAAAGTGGTATTACATGTTTCCAGGGCCTGTAAGTTAAATGCTACTACTGGGCCTGCAGCACTCCTTCTCCCACCTACTTCAGTAGCCTTTTAAACATGCCTCAGCTCTGCCACTGCAGCCTGCGTGTTATGTTTTAACTACTATTTCGACCTGGCAAAATAAACCTTTTGCCATGCCTGAACGTCCTTTTTAATACATATATTTCACTCCTAGGAATAGGTCCAAAATAGCCCATAGGGCAGGGTGCAGTGTATTTAAAAAGTTGGACATATACTTTTAAGTTTTACATGACCTCGTAGTAAACAAATCAAATGCATTTTTCATTACTGAAAGGCTTACTTTTCACAGGATACGATTGGGTTACCTTATTACATTTAATAAGTAATAACTTTCAATTGGGAGAAGGTAGGAATGTTGAGTTTGGTGTCTAAACAATTGTAATATAACACCCTCTTTAATGGTAAAGTCAGATATTAAGTAACAATTCTGAAAATGCTACTTTTAGAAAGTTAGCGTTTTCTTGTTCTAACCATTTGGTGCTTGCAGCCTGTATCCTGAGTCACATGATTAGGTGTAACTGGCAGTTGAAATGTGTGTATGGCTCCCAGACATGAGACAAAGGGGGAATAGGTGGTGGCAGGATGGGCCTTCTCTGACTTGATAGGTGGGTGGAGCTGTTGCCTACCACACTTGCACATCACAAAGACTCTGCCTCTGCACACTCACAAAGGGTTTCACATTAGTCTTTTGTGCCCTAAGACGCGCTGTTGCCAGGGCAGGGAGGAAGGAACTTCTTCTACTTCAAAGCTGGCACCAAGGATAAATAATGGACTCTAAGACCCAATTCTTCAGCACAGCTCTGAACCTGTAAAAGATTCAGAAAGGACTGCTGTGCTGCTCTGCTGCAAGAGGAACTGCTACTCTGCTGCCCTACTTCCTGATGTTAGAAGGACTGGACCTGCATCTTGAACCCAGGACTACCAGAGTGACTCCAAAGACTAGCTGGCGGACTTCCTGATCAGAGCCTCTGGGAAGGAAAAGGCTCCAATCAATCAATCAATCAGGATTTATAAAGCGCAGCTAATCACCTGATAAGGTATCCAGGCACTTGCAGGTCCCAGAGGCTTCTTCGAACAGCCAGGTATTGAGGGCCATTCAAAATTCCGGAAGTGAGGTGATGGTCCGGAGGTGCTTGGAGAAGCTGTTCCAGGTCTTTGCTGTGATGTGGGAGAAGGAGCGTCCTCCACTTCTGCATCGGTAAATGCGGAGAGTATCGGCAAGTGAAAGGGAGGCAGAGTGTAGTCTTCTCGACAGTTGGTGGAAGTTCAGGCCGTGGTTAATGCATGCGGGTCCTTGGTTGTGTAGAGCCTTGTGTGCATGAGTCTGCAGCTTGAATCTGCATCTCTTCTGTACAGGGAGCCAGTGGAGTTACCTGAGGTGGGGTGTGAAGTGGGTTCTTCGGGGAAGGCCGAGGATGAGTCTGGCTGCAGCATTCCGTATCATGTGAAGTCTCTGTAGGAGCTGTGCGGAGATTCCTACGTAGAGGGCGTTGCCATAGTCCAGTCGGCTGGTGATGAGGACCTGTATCATGGTGCATCTCGTGTGTAGGGGTAGCCACTGGAAGATCTTAAGTAGCATGCGCAGAGTGAGGATCCAGGCGGAGGAGATGGCGTTGATCTGTGATTTCATGGTGAGCTTGTTGACAATGATTCTGAGGTTTCTGGCGTGGTCTGAGGCAGTGGGTGCAGGTCTGATGGACCTAGAGTCGTTCCATGTGTTGCTGCAGTTGCCAAAGATCAGTACTTTTGTCTTGTCTGTGCTCAGCTGCAGGCAGTTGTTCTTCATCCAGTCAGAAACGTTTGTCATGCATCTGTGGAAGTTGGTTTTGGTGGTGGTGGGTTCATTGTTGAATGAGAGGATGAGTTGGGTGTCGTCTGAGTAGGAAATTATGTTGAGACCGTAAGATCTAGTGATGTTGGCCAGCGGGTCATATACGCGTTGAAGAGTGCGGGGGTGAGGGATGAACCCAAGGGGACACCACAGGTGATCTCCTTGGGTTCGGAGGAGAAAGGTGGGAGGTGGATCCTTTGGGATCTTCCAGGGTGAGGAAGCAGGTGATCCATCTGAGCACGTCCCTGTGGATGCCGATGTGGTGGAGTCTTTCAATCAGCGTGTGGTGGGTTATGGTGTTGAAGGCTGCCGAGAGGTCGAGGAGGATCACAGCTGCTGTTTCTTCTCAGTCAAGGACGGTTTGGATGTCGCCGGAGGCTGCGATCAGGGCGGTTTCGGTGCTGTGATTGCTGCAGAAGCCAGATTGGGAGGCGCTGAGTAGCTGGTTCTGCTCCAGGTGTGTCATGAGTTGTCATGAGTTGATTGTTGTTGATCTTTTGTAGGCCTGGGCGGAGTTCGCGGAGTTCTGCTATGTGGAACTCCACGAAGTGACCAAAAAACTCTGCCGCGCTATGTGGAGTTCCGCAAGCTGTCCAGTGTGTTATGTCACGACGTTCGCGCTGATTTTTAGTGCCGGGTGTTTGTCCCACGCTGGAAAATCAGCACTAATGGCACCATGTGCAGCATAAGAGGGCACTGCTTCTTTCTGCCTCTCGAGTTGATGTTCTACTCGAGCGGCAGCTTCCTCAACGCGAATAGATGGTTTCTCAACGCGAGCGGTCGTGACCATCCGCGACCACCTGCATTAGGATCTCACTGGGAGGTGGTCCTGCGGTGGATTTTCTTCACTCGCCCTCACCAATATAACATTGGCAAACGAGGAAAAAACTCTGCTCCGCTTTGTGGTGCGGAGTTTTTTGGAACTCTGCATACTCCAAATACAGAGCAGAGTTCACTGCCCAGGCCTAATCTTTTCCAGTACCTTGGCTGGGAATGGGAGCAGGGGGATTGGGTGGTAGTTTATGAGTTCGCTGGGGTCGGAAGAGGGTTTTCTGAGTAGTGGTCTGACTTTGGCGTGTTTCCAGGCATCAGGAAATATTGCAGTGATGATAGAGGTGTTGAGTAGGGTTGTGAGTTCCTGGTCGATCCTTTGGTTTCCGAGGTTTAAGATGTGGTGCGGGCATGGGTCTGTGGGAGCTCCTGAGTGGATGGATTTCATGGTGTAGGTGGTGTCCTGGTTGGAGAGGATGTTCCTGGTGGTCAGTGTGTGGTTCGTGTCAGTTACGGTGGTGGTGTATCTTTCAAGGAAGTCTGTAGGTGTGGGCTGGGGATGGAAGTTTCTGTAGATGGTTGCGGTCTTGCTGTGGAAGAAGTGGGTGAGGTTGTTGCACAACGTCTGTGAGGGTATGATGTTTTCGCTGGCAGCCGGCTTAGAGAAATCCTTAACAATGTTAAAAAGTTAAGTTCCTTGGTGTTGTTGGCATTGGTTTTGATTTGTGAGGCTGTCTTCTTTGTTGCCCTCAGCAGGCGGTGGTAGAGGTTGAGGGAGGTCAAGAAGTTTGCCCTGTCGGAGGTGTCTTTGCTGGCGCACCATCTCCTCTCCAACTGTATGTTGTCCCGTTTCACTGTGTTATTGGGTGTACCAGCTGGCCTTTTTGGAGGATTTTCTCTAGATGTTGCTCTTGATGGGGAAGATGCTGTCTGTACAATTGGTGATCCAAGAGTTTTTCATTCCCTGTTCGAACTTGGTGGTGGTAGCAGGATTGGAGGTTTTGAGGGCGATGGCCAAGGTGGTCTCTGACATTTTGTTCCACCTCTGGTGGGGGACGTTGGTCATCTTGGGAGTGGCGGTGCGGGGGCTAAAGATGCTGACGTCGAAAATGGATTGATCGTTCCATGTGAGCTGTGACATGGCTGTATTTGATGCAGTTGCTGGACATGAAAATTGGATCTAGCGTGTGTTCTGAGGCGTGTTTAGGGTTGTGGATGGTTTGAGTCAATCCGAGGCTATTTATACTGTTAAGGAGATGTGCAATGTTTTTAACGTTGTGCTCCTAGATAAGGAAATTTAGGTCACTGAGAAAGATGTAATACTTGGAGTCTAAGGCTAGGGGTGCAATGAAGTCTGCGATGGTGTTGCAGAAGCTGGAGTGCTGGCCTGGGGCCGGTATTCGAGGGTGCCTCTGATGGTTGTCTTGTGCATGTGAAGCTTGAAGTTGAGATGTTCCATGGGGGTGGTGGTGTTGTCAGTGGTGGTGGTGGTATACTGTAGGGTCTCTTTGTTGATGATGGCTGTTCCTCCTCCCGGCTTGTTGGTACGGTCCTGGTGAGTGATTTTATATCTGTCGGGGATTGCTGTGGCAATGTCAGGGGTTGATGTGGGATTGAGCCTGGTCTCAGTGAGGAAGATGATGTTGGGTGCAAGGGTGGTAATGAGGTCTCATAATTCAGCGGAATGCTTACATAGTGAGCCTGTTGAGAAGGGCACATGCAAGTTTTTGTTTTTGTTCAGGTGGTGTCTGTGGTGTGTTTGGGGTTGGGCTGGTGTGTGTGCAGTGGCATGTGAAGGGGCAGTGGGTGCAGGTGAAAGGTCCTACCGTGGTGTGTGGGGCAGCGCAGTGGCAGTGTTTGTTGCAGCGTCCGGGGTCGAGGGTGTAGAGCTCGGCGATGGTGTATCTTAGGGGGGCAGGAGGGCCAGGGGTTGTGGCGCTGGGCACGGTCCAGGCACGAAGGGGTACAGTCGGGTTTGCCTTTGGCGTGCCAGCAGCACAGTAGCACTGCAGCCTGCATTAAGTAGGTCCTGGGGTGGGCGGGGCTTCTGTTGGAGGGAAGAATGATGAGTGGGAAAACTCGGTTGAGAAAACCCCAGCAGGAAAACCCGGGCAGCTGCGGTGTCACTGGATCAGTCTGGAACAAGCAGGAATTGGAGGCCACAGGCAAGTGGCAAGCAAGGTGTCCGGGTGCCTAATGATGTGGTCGCACTGCGGCCCGCATTAAGTCGGTCCTAGGGTGGGCGGGGCTTCTGTTGGCGGGATGAACGGTGGTTGGGAAAACCCAGCCATAGGCAAGAGGCAAGCTAGGTGTCCAGCTGCTTACTCTCCAACCTCCCTGAACCCTGCACCTAGACTCTGACTACTGTGAGTCCTGCCCCCCCAAGTGGTGTCACCCCAGTCCTGGACTCTTGGAAATGGGCCTGAAGGTTCTCTACCAGCCCAGAAGTGGTCTTTTGGGCAGGACCAAAGCAGTGCGACGCATCTCCTCGCCGCTCCACATCAAAACTGTCACTGCGCAACGCATCCCCAACGCAGGACCATGTAGCTCTTCGGAACCGCCACTGCACAACGCTTCCTGGACGCAGGACCACGCATTGCAGCCCCTCAATTTCTCAGAACCGCCACTGTGTGACTCATCCTCGACGCAGGACGTCGTATCGCAGCCCCGCAGCTCCCTAGAGCTGCTGCTGCGCAAGGGATCCCCTATGCGGGATCTTGCATGCATCCTCAGCGGGCCTAAGTTGGCCCTTGTATCCTGCCAGAACTCCATTGTGGTCAGCCTGAACTTGTGGCTGTGTCCCGTTCCAGGACAATCAGATAACCACAGTTGGCGCTTTGTGTTTTTGAGCACTATTTTTATCTAAACCTTTAAAATTGCATATCTCTGGTGCTACTAATTAGATTTTTGTCATTTAAGTGTCAAATAATTTATTAAATTTTACTCTATTTTTCTAAATTGATGTGAGTTTTTTTCTTGTCTTCTTACTTTATTTATGTTGAAGTGTTTCATAAATTCTTTACACATTGCCTCTAAGCTTAGCTTGATTGCTTTTGTGCCAAGCTACCAGAGGGTTAAGAACAGGTTGCGTAATATTGAGTACAAATTGGACTAAGACATTGACTGTATATATTGTATAAACTATCCTGTTTTTATATTACTTTTTACAATGTATTTATGAGGATTCTTCTATGCTATCCATTTTAAAATTGCTCTTATGGATAAATAATTATCCAAATAAAGATTTTTGATTGATTGATTCATTGACTGATTGAAGAACTGGTTAATTTGAGATTTGCTTGTTTTCCACTCTGACAAGAATTATGGTTGCTGCTTGAGTAGGGTCCCCCCCTCAACCAGTAGCCCAATTTCCTACAGACTGTGCTATATATTTGTACGTGTTTTGCAAACACAATGGGGCCGATTCCGATCTCGGCCGGTAGGGCTCTGAATCGGAGTCGGCATTACCGGATCCGATTCGGAGCCCTGTTTCCCGACCGAGTCGGACGTGCGTCCGGGCGAGCGAGTACGATGCGAGCGTATGCGAAATCGCCGACCGACTCATTCGCGGGACCCAACCGCTCCGACCGACTCGCACGGACACGACTCGCACCGCGCAATGGAGATGTTCCCCGGCCCGGTAAGTACGATGCGCGCCTCGAGCAGTCCGACCGACTCGCGCCGTCCGGCTCGAAAGAGCAGTCGGAGCCGCACTTTGGGGGTCCGTGTCGGACCCCCCTGTATGCCTAGCCGCGCGAGTCGCACACAGGGGGGGACCCATGGGTCCCCCCTACCTGTGCATGTATGGCGCGACCCGCTTCGACGCGTACCCGCTGTAGGGGGCGCCCTTGTTCGCCTCGCACCCATTGAGTCAATGGGAGCCCGCGTACGCGTTGTACGACCGGCTCCCATTGACTTCAATGGGAGTCCGACCGAATCGAGTCCGATAGCATGCAAACGCATCGTACTCGTTCGGTCGGACTGCTAGGGTCCGATTCGGTCGGAAATCTCTCCGGGTCCGGCTCGGTCAGAGAGATTTCCGGCCTGAATCAGAATTGGCCCCAATGTGTCTATGCTGGTTTGTGGTTGGAAATGTGTGACTGGCATAGTTGGGAGAAAAATAAAAGTTGGGTGCCTAGGACATGGAAGCGATACAAAAGGGGATGATGGACGGAACGTTTGAGCCAATCAAACACTCACCCCCAGTCAACTGATCTGGGTTTAATCCATCATCATTCTTTAGCTCACTCCACCACCCCAGTTCAGACATGGCCATATGCAAATCAGTCTGACCCTGTGCCTCATGGGAACAGTCCAGCCCGAACTGCCAAGCCATGTCTTCCCTGGACCGGAAACAAGCATCCTAGGACCGGTTTCTGGCATTTCAGCCGTCATCAGCCAGGCTTGCTTGAATCCAGTGGCAAAGTGAGCAAGGGACCCACGTCTGGGCATACCCCCGCCAACTTAGGGCAACCAAAGCGATACAAAAGGGGATGATGGACGGAACGTTTGAGCCAATCAAACACTCACCCCCAGTCAACTGATCTGGGTTTAATCCATCATCATTCTTTAGCTCACTCCACCACCCCAGTTCAGACATGGCCATATGCAAATCAGTCTGACCCTGTGCCTCATGGGAACAGTCCAGCCCGAACTGCCAAGCCATGTCTTCCCTGGACCGGAAACAAGCATCCTAGGACCGGTTTCTGGCATTTCAGCCGTCATCAGCCAGGCTTGCTTGAATCCAGTGGCAAAGTGAGCAAGGGACCCACGTCTGGGCATACCCCCGCCAACTTAGGGCGACCAAAGCGATACAAAAGGGGATGATGGACGGAACGTTTGAGCCAATCAAACACTCACCCCCAGTCAACTGATCTGGGTTTAATCCATCATCATTCTTTAGCTCACTCCACCACCCCAGTTCAGACATGGCCATATGCAAATCAGTCTGACCCTGTGCCTCATGGGAACAGTCCAGCCCGAACTGCCAAGCCATGTCTTCCCTGGACCGGAAACAAGCATCCTAGGACCGGTTTCTGGCATTTCAGCCTTCATCAGCCAGGCTTGCTTGAATCCAGTGGCAAAGTGAGCAAGGGACCCACGTCTGGGCATACCCCCGCCAACTTAGGGCGACCAAAGCGATACAAAAGGGGATGATGGACGGAACGTTTGAGCCAATCAAACACTCACCCCCAGTCAACTGATCTGGGTTTAATCCATCATCATTCTTTAGCTCACTCCACCACCCCAGTTCAGACATGGCCATATGCAAATCAGTCTGACCCTGTGCCTCATGGGAACAGTCCAGCCCGAACTGCCAAGCCATGTCTTCCCTGGACCGGAAACAAGCATCCTAGGACCGGTTTCTGGCATTTCAGCCGTCATCAGCCAGGCTTGCTTGAATCCAGTGGCAAAGTGAGCAAGGGACCCACGTCTGGGCATACCCCCGCCAACTTAGGGCGACCAAAGCGATACAAAAGGGGATGATGGACGGAACGTTTGAGCCAATCAAACACTCACCCCCAGTCAACTGATCTGGGTTTAATCCATCATCATTCTAGGACATGGAAGAGCATGCTATGGATTCTTGGGAAGAAACTATGCTGTACTGACTGGCATCAAAGAATCATAATATTTCTATGTTTAAAGTTTAATATTATCAGATTGTTTTTAGGAACTGGGATTTGGAGATAACAGTTTGGTTTCTTTCTAAGCTTCTGCACAGAACTGGTTGAAGCCATTGTTTAAACTTTTTTCTTATGACAAGATGTAGGTATAATTTGTGCTGAATTCCATACTTGTTCAACCACCAAATGTATTGAGGTGTCTGTAACGTTTTACTCATTTGGAACTTACTTTTATCAATGCTATGGATTGTGTCTGAAGGGGGTCAAGATGTTGTTATCTATCATGTGGTTTATGGAGTTGGCAGTGTCAACTCCAACACCCCAGGGTAGTTGCCAACTAAGATCAAGACTCATCTCTAATCTACAATATCAACCCTTTCTTCACTCTCATCCCCACTGTAAAATGTTATGTGCGCGTCTGTCTTACCATAATTGTAACGTGCTTCATACATTTTTTTCTTGTGCATGCTAAGATTGTCCACAGGATGTGCCCAACTCTGACACTGAAATATGCTTTGTTTTGGCACCTGAGATGGAGATGTGAAGTTGTGAAGTAGCTTATTCAGTTGAAAACTTTACATTTTTGTAACTCTTAAAGACCATTTCTCTACTTCTTATAAGCTCAGCGAGGCACTTGTTTGCATTGGTAAGAATTCTGTCATGTGATTTATACTAGAAACCTGTGTATAATAGAGTATAAATCTGACCATGCCTCTACTCGAAACGTTTGTCCCCACCAATGATTTCAAGGGATACTCAAGTCAATTTATTCTATGACTCACAGACTATAAATTATTCTCTTTTTGAATAAAGTCTTTCAGACTCTAACAAACATGAAGTGAAGTTTTCTTTAACCGGCCTAGTTGCAACGGCCAAGAACTGTCAAGACTTGGCCAACAGCAGTGAAGGAGGACCCAATGTTCAGATCACTGATCAGGTCAGACAGCATAGAGCAGCTCATTTTGAAATGTGAGTCACTTTGTGATTATTATGTACTTTATAGTTACAAACTACAAAATATGTTGGAATGGGTAGAAGACTGGGTGGGACCTGGGAACTAAAAGGTAGTAGTGAGAGTGATAGCCATGATATTAGAGCAGGAAGCTTGGAAGGGACAGGATGGTTTCCTATGTCTCGGTACAAACCCAAAGTGTGTTGAAAGAGGTATACTTGTTCAGAACGTCTGGGACCTTCTGTGAGCCTCATCGGATTGTAACCAGAGGTACTCCAATTGCAAAGAGGCCAATAGACAAGTGTGAACATACTTTTTAATCTCCTTCTTTGATAGCTAGTAGAGAAGAGATGTCAGACTCCCCTTTCCCTTTTTCTCCTCTTTTCCATCATCCTCCATTGGGATGAGCTGTGGTGCAAGTTGGTAGCCTACCTAAGTTCTTCTCTGGTTGTGAATGTGGGCATAGTAAAGGTAAATGGGATCTGAACATTCAAAACGGAGTAAGACCTACACCAAAGGGGCCTCCTGCTCATAATATTTATCATGTGAAAGACAGTGTATAGAGAGTTGGATAAACTGAACAAATTGTGATAAAGGCAAGTCATTTCAGGCACCTCTAATATTGAGAATTTGATTAAAACAGCTCAAGAACAAACCCACTCCAGTGCGTGGTTAAACTGGAATGAGAAAGTCATGAAGCACCTTTACAGTTGTGGGGTCTTAAAGACATCCAAGAAAAACTAAGATACCAAATGAGCAATCTGGCGGTTAGGGCGCAAACGTATGCCCATACTGCATTGCTTCCTGCATACATTTTTGCTCAAATGACAAATTATATCCCTGATGGAATGGACGAGAGAGAGAAGAGTCATACTAGATGTCCTGAGTTTTCCTACTCTGGCAGGTGATGCAGAAGGTACTGCATAGGTTACACACAGAAATGGTGCACTGCCTGCTGAAGAGCTGGCTCATGGAGCACAGCCAACACAGCCAGTAGCAGGATGACAAATGGAAGTGTGACTGACCAAAAAATAACAAGCTCATAAGCAAGTCAAGAGGTTGACACAACCCCGCATTTGCCACCTTTAGTCTGGTGTTTATCATTCCCTCATCAGTCCTAGATTCATTTGGTGTGGTCTGGCATGTAGTCTGTTAGCCAGGATAATCTGAGATAGACAGCTGAACAAAGGTCTAGAGTCCCCAAACATGGGCCCTGATCCAATATAAGGGCACCTTGTCCTGGTGATCAGGATAGTGATGACTCCAATGAACTTTCCCATGTTCAGGCCAATGCTCTCTGCTTTATAACAGAACACAGGCCTCAGCGAATGGAAAATTCCACTATGCATGTACCATGATCGACATCTTATCTGTAAAATATCACCTCTCAATTGTCCAACATATGAACCCACAGAAATTCATAAAGGAATTGCAAAATGTCTTTGAATGCTAATTGGTTACATCGAAAAGGGAGGGGGTCAGGCCTTTGTAAACCGAGGGAAGGACTGCAATCAAATATAAATAAACACCCTGCTCTGTAAGATTTTAAATCGGAATTGAACAGGATTCTCCAAAAGATCAATTCTGATAACCAGTTATTGAACAGCTATAACATAATTTTTTTATTCAGTTCTTTTTCTTATAACATTTATGTTTGGAAATGTGTTCTTGCAGATTATAAAAACCCTTATTATGCTGAGGTAGACAGTAATATTTGTATATATTATGACATTTCATGCCCATCAATGAACAGCTCCAATAGTGGATTTAACACTGAAGAAATTAACATTGATGAGGCTTTGCAAACCATTTAGAGACAGCACTTGATGGCATTGCATCAGGCCAGGAAGGATTTTTTTCACAGATAAAGTAGGAAAGATTTTTACAGTCCCAGCAGTAGAAGGCACTAAAGGTTCTGGAATTATACCCACTTGTCAAAGTCTTGGAAGACCTCATAAACGGATAGAGGGGGTCGAAACGCACCTTTTTTCTATAATTTTTCTATTGATTTTCATCAGCATGAAACAACAAGCAGTCATGGTAATTTTAGCTATTCTGTTACATATTCATCATAATAAGATTACTATTGCCATTGACACATTACAACCCCATTCAATCGCTCCCTCCCACTTCCCCCATTGTGCCCTTGGTGTTGACATATGATGGTGGTATAGGCAAAGTGAGATACCCTTTTTTCAATCAGGCCTGGAATACGTCAAAGCCAGTTATGTGAGCCGGAGGCCTATTGCATGGTCATCTTGTATATTAGATATTGTGACAGGGGTGCTAACAAACAGTGGAGCAAGTTTCTTCTTCCAGGAGGTCTCAGCTGGTGTTCCCAGTGGAGAGGGACCCAGGTGCTCCACACTATCCGCCAGTGCTTCCCTGTCCCTGGCCATATTCAATGACCCCTGGCCACATCTAGCTTCCCTTAGCAGCACTGCCCTTTCATAGCCCGCCCACCGCTCTAGTTCCCTTCACCATACACTCACCCAGGGGCCACTCTGACCCTTCCAGTTATGTGTGATTTCTTGCTTTGCAAGAAGGAAAGCTAGGTCTTGAAATCTGCTTGTGGCTTTGATTTTAGCAGTGTGAGGAAGCCAGCTTAAAAGGCAGTGTTGTGTGGTGCATGGGACCTCTCTCAATGACCTCAGAAAGCACACCAGTAATTTCCTCCCAATAGGAGGTAAGCATCGAGCAAGACCAAAACATATGTATAAATTCTGCTCCCTTCTCTGCACACCTCTTACATTTGACACTTGATGTATTAAAATATCTGTTAAGCCGTCCAAGAGTGAGATATGCCCTGTGTATTAAGCAAAAATGTATACGTTCAAAGTGGGCATTCCTCAACACTTTGGGTACTCTTTCCAATATTGCTTGCCGATCCCTGCCTGGTATGGGGTTCCAAAGAAGTTCTTCCCACGTGGTTCGGAGGGCAGTCAGGGGCAGCAGCATATCCCCCCTTATCATTCTATATAAGCAAGTTACGGCCTTAAATGTCCCAGAGGATGCAACGATGTATTGGCAGGTCTTCTGGTGTGGTGGTTCTACCATACCCGTGCCCCAATGCTTACATACCGCAGTCATCACAGCTCTGTGTAATAAGAAGTGTCCCCTGGGCAGGTCATGTTCCGCCTGGAATTCTTCACAGGGGAGGAACGCCTCAGTCCTGAACAAGTCACCCAGCATGGATGTCCCCGCAGCTACCCACTTCGCCAACTCTCCCCATTCACCACTGTGTGGTAGAACTTCTAAAAGTATCATAGGTATATCCGGGAAGTACGGGACTCTCACAGCACTCGGAATTCTGCGGTATTCACTGTGCTAGGGCACTTAAGCGTTCTAAGCACCTTGATCAGTCTGTGGGCGTCCGGGACATTTGGTCTCGACTCACGCCCAGGTGTCAGTCTGCCCACTGCCCTCTGTGTCAGCCACTGGAGTTGTGCTACCAGACAATAGGGCTCAAGGTCAGGGGCAGCTAGCCCTACGTCACTCACAGGTCTTTGCAAGATAGTCAAAGCCACCTGTCTGCGGCCTGATCCCCAGAGGAAAGCTGTAATAAGTGTATCCAGCTCTCTAAACATAGGGCTGGATTCACAAAGGTAAAATGAGATGAAAGTCTAACTTTATGACTTTCGGTATTCACAAAGGGCATTTACTATTCGTAAATGCCCTTTGTGAATACCGAAAGTCGTAAAGTTCAACTTTTGGTATTCACAAAGGCCATTTACGAGTAGTAAATGCCCTTAATGAATACCTACAGTCATAAAGCTAGACATTCGTCTCAGTTTACCTTTGTGAATCGGGCCTATAGTTCGGCGAACCCACACCGGTAGCACCACAAAGTAATAAAGCAGCCTCAGGAGTGCAATCATTTTCAGTGGTGCGACCCAGCTTGCTACTGACCAGGGGAGCATCTTCCAAAAGTCCATGCTCTTCTTAAGATCTCGGATTGCCTTCCCAACATTCCCCTCCAGTAAATCAGTGGGGTCATGAAAGACTCTCACTCCCAGGTACTGTAAGCAGCGTGGTTTCCACTGCATTTCAGCTAGCACCCTTGGATGGTCGCGGTCCGTCAGTGTAGGAAACAATTGCGACTTCTGCCAGTTGAATCTCAGCCCTGAAAGTAGTCCGAATTGATCCAGCAGCTTCGAGCGCCAGCAAGTGCTGTGTAAGAAGATCAGGATGTCGTCAGCATATAGTGCTGAACCTGCCTTCTGCATTGTATACGCTGGTAAGTGTCTCCATTTCTAGCATAATTAGCCTGGGGCTCCACTGCGAGGTCAAATAACAAGGGTGACAGGGGGCACCTGTGTCAGGTCCCTCTGCCTACCTGATAGCACTCTGACACAGATTGTCCTGTGCGGACTCTGGCTGCAGGGTCCATATATAGGAGCCTGGTCTATTCCACAAAGTCATCTCCCAATTGTAAACGTCGCATGACGGCATAGAGAAAGGCCCATTCTAGGTGGTCAAAAGCCTTCTCTATGTCTACTGCAAAAATCGCCGCCTCCGTATGATTGTACATGTCTCTTCTCGAGCAGACCAGCTGGATTCCCCCGGGCTGTGCGAAGATGAATCACTAAGACGCTGTGGGCGATTTTTCTCACCCATTATTTAAAATAACCTGCTGATATCAAGCTGCAATTCTTTTTGCGGTTCTTTATATCCATGCCTAGGGGCGGCACCTTAACTGTGCATCACCCATGATCAGTTGCTCCCCCATCCCTTCTTTCTGTCCTGAGGAAGACCCGCCTGCAGAGGATACAAACTGCCCTCATTGCACTAGGGTCGAAACGTCGACATTTTCCCCTGTTCGGGGCCTGTACTTGATATTACCCCAGTCCTACCCGCTTACAGACAAACGCTGTTTGCCAATAGAATAAAATGAACAATCATGAATTACCGATTGGACAGGCCCTAATGTAGAACTGGTGTCATCATAAAATCACGACCAGTTTTGCTAATGAAATTGTAATGTATATAAAATGATGAATTATTGTTTTGTTTGATTGGATTCCCCTTTTGCATATTCTATCTTACTTCACGAGCACCCCTTTTTCTTCACTTTTTCCTTTGGAGCAACTACCTTTCCTTCTTTCTTGAATACTGAATATGATGATGTTATATTAGTAAAAGTGACCGAATAAAGTAAGAGTCACCCGTAAAGCAATAGTGTGTGCCTTTCTTGGATTTTTGAGGATATATATATATTTTTTAAATGAATGAATGGTACATTTTTGATATAAACTATATATGTACTATATGCTGTTTATGAATGCTTTAGTCAACCAAGATTTAACACAAGTCTAGGACCATTGTTTTTCTATACCGATTATTACCCAGGTCCATTGACTTCTATGGGTTACCCCAGTATATCATAATGGTGATTGTACATGTCAGCATCCATTAGGGTGAGAGGTCTTCGTATGTTAGATGCTGTATTGCAGCCAGGAAAGAAGCCCGCCTGGTCAGGATGTATGAGTTTGGGCATATGTGTGAGGAGTCTAGTAGCAAGAGTCCTGCTAAGAACCTTATAATCGATATTTAACATCGATAGTGGCCCTTTTTTTATGGGCCGGTTTCTGTGGCTTCAGCAAGGGGACTATCAGGGCCTCACGGGTGGAATACAGCAAACACATCTACACCTTATAGAAAGGAGGAGCTACCTCATGAAATAACAAAGACTCAATTGAAGAATAAGATCAGAAACCATCCTTTTGGCACACTTTCAGCCTCCTTATGACACAGTGAAAGGATGATAACAGGGTAGGTTATCAGTGAAGAATTCCTCATCCACTGTTTAAAAAAAAAAGTGTTGGACTGTTTATCATTAAAAGCAATTGCCTTTTTTATTAATAGCTGTTGCACACTGTATTCACATTCCTCTTATAAGCCAAAAGGGGAATGGGCACAAAATGTCTTAATTTAGCTGAATGGATGGATGGGTGAGTGCATGGATGTGTGAGTGAGTGCACAGATGAAAATGTATGTGAGAATGTGTAAGTGCATAAATAGATATGTGGGTGAGGGTGTGGATGGAACGATGGCTAGGAGAGTGAGGGCACAGATTGATCAATGGACAAGTGAGTGGATTAATGAATAAATTAATGGGTGGATCAATGGATGTATAAGTGAGTGCAAGGATGGATGATTGGGCGAGTGAGTAGAGTAGAGAGTGCATGGATGTATGAATAGATGGATGAGTAAGTGCATGGATGGCTGGACAAATGGCTATAAGGCTGAATGGATACGTGTTTAGTGCGGATGATTATGGAGGTAAATTTACGGGTGGACGAGTAAGTGCTCTTAAGGTTACCTCCTCTGCTGCAGCTTAGGGGCCGATTCCGATCTCGGCCGGAATCGGATTCGGCTTAACCGGATCCGATTCGGAGCCCTATTTCCCGACCGATTCGTACGCGCGTCCGGGTGAGCGAGTACGATGCGAATTCGCCGACCGACTCGTCCGGGCGTCCCGACCGCTCCGACCGACTCGTTCCCGGGTCGAACTGCACCGACCGACTCGACTCGCACCGCGCAATGGAGACGTTCCCCGGCCGGGTAAGTACGATGCGCGCCGCGAGCAGTCTGACCGACACGCGCCGTCCGGCTCGAAAGAGCAGTCGAAGCCGTACTTCGGGGGTCCGTGTCGGACCCCTCTGTACGCGTAGCCGCGCGAGTCGCACACAGGGGGGACCCATGGGTCCCCCCTACCTGTGCGTGTACGGCGCGAGTCGCTTCGCCGCGTACACGCTGTAGTGGGCGCCCTTGTCCGCCTCGCACCCATTGAGTCAATGGGAGCCCGCGTACGCGTTGTACGGCAGGCTCCCATTGACTTCAATGGGAGTCCGACCGACTCAAGTCCGATGGCATACGTGCGCATCGTACTAGTTCGGTCTGGCTGCACGGGTCCGATTCGGTCGGAAATCTCTCCGGGTCCGGCTCGGTCGGAGAGATTTCCGGCCCGAATCGGAATCGGCCCCAGAGTGTCTGCCTGCCAAAGGATATCCTGCATTCACATCCTCCTATCCAATGTGCTTTGCAGAGAGTGCCCTGCACTCACAAATCATCTCTCCCTACCAGAAACCACAACCTGCACTAAGGTTCCAGTAACCTGTATCCCACGGCATCTCAAAGACTTCTGCTGCCACCATGCTGTGCCACATATCTTAAACCAGACACTATCCCAGTGCCTCCTGCTGCCAGTTCATAGATTGCTGTGGGCAGGCTTGGCACACTTCCTTGTCACTTTCACTGCCACTTCTAGGATTCAAGGTTCCAATAAATTACACCCATCAGCCACTCAAAGACTGCTGACTGTCCATGATGGACCCCGCTACCTAAGGTTGACAATAAGATGTAGTAATTTTTCCAGACTCTAACCTGACTGCCCCCAGTCTCTTTGCTGCACACATACACTGTGCTGGACATGGTACCTGAATACTGTAACCAAAATGTTGTCTGACAGAAATAATGGGTCCTAAAAATATATATATCAATTTAATACAAAATATTGTTTACAAAAATCCTTTATTGGAGTTTTACAAAAGAAAATTTACACTCAATGTGGTGTTATTTTTATAAACAATATTTAGGACACAATATTTATTTCAGGCAATATTTTTGAAAAGAAATTCTGATATACAACCCTGCACTGATCTGGGTAGCTGCACTAGTCAGAGAGAAATTCAGGAGCTGTTGACAGAGTCCAGAACTCTCCAGTGTTAGACTGGTTGGTGCATATGGGAGTTCCCTCAGCAGATGTCAACGCCCAAAACTCAACTTCAAGGGCAGACAGCAATGTGCAAAGCAAAGTGCAGCAGCACACAGCATATGCACTGGCACATGCACAGCTGGATTATCTGTTTCAGGATGGATGGGTGATAACGTTTGTGTATTCTGCATGGGAAAATGTGTTTCTGTGTGGTACAGCAAGAGGAGATGAGAGGGTGGCTGTGTATTGTATTGAGGTTCATATTTTTTTCGCCAGCCACTTGCGTTATGGGACAGAACAGCCAAAAGCACCTTCCTACTACTGGCTCTTTATTTGTTAGTCATTAAGTCTGTCTTTCCGATTGCCTATGCCTGCTTTCATACATGCAGACTGGTTGAAGTTGAAAGCAGAGGAGGCAATCACAGTTTTAAATTTTTCTTTTGTTGCAGTGAAAGGTAAGACCCACACTTGAGAACCTGTCTCTGTTTTGCGCGGGTTACCCTTTCTGGGTTCAGTTAGGGTTTTAGTTGGAGTAAGTGTGATGTTCACTTTTGAAGTCTTTTGTTTTCTATACAATGTGCTAAGGGGCCCCTTTGCCTACCAATGGTTGGCTGCATTGTCACTCTCATTTGCTTGCGACTTATTGGTTAGCTGCCATAGTATTCCTGGTGCACAGACATAATATCGAGTTTTTTATTTCGACCTACATTAATATCGAGTTTTAAATATCGTAGGGACAGAATATCAACATCAAGAATATCGGTGACCAGAATATCGACCTGAAGGTAAGAAATATCGTTTTTGTTAATATCAAAGTTAGTAATATCGATAGCAAAAATATCGATGTTAATAATATCGATGTTTATGTTAGTGTTATGTATTTTAGTATGTATTTTATATGTATGTGTTCCACATGTTTTGATATGTTTTGTATTTTTTTTAAATATATGTATTAATTGTTTAGAAGTTAGCAATTTTTTTAAAGTAAATTTTGCGTTTTAGTAACGTAGCAGGTTGTGGGTTTATAGGGGAATAGGGTGGGAAGTAATTTAATTATAGTAAATTAAATCATAAGTTTTAGAAATTATTAATTATTTTTAAATAAATTTTGCATTTTAGTTCTGTAGCGGGTTGTGGGTTTATAGGGGAAGAGGGTGGGAAGTAATTTCATTGTAATTAAGTAATTATTAATTTTAATTTTTTGGTATTGATAATTAATTTATTGTTAATTAATTATTAATTGGTAATTAATTTTTATTAATTGATTAATTGATAATTATATTAATTGTGTTAATTTTTATTGGAGTGTGTTGTGGGTTTATAGGGGAATAGGGTGGGAAGTAAATTAATTATAATAAATTAATTAATCATTTTTATTTTTGGTATTGATAATTAATTTGTTTATTAATTATTAATTGGTAATTACTTTTTATTAATTAATTAATTGATAAATATATTAATTGTGTTAATTTAGTTTAGGAGCGGGTTGTGTGTTTATAGGGGAATAGGGTGGGAAGTAATTTATTATAATTAAGTAGTTATTTATTAATATTTATTGGTATTGATAATTAATTTATTGTTAATTAATTATTAATTGGTAAATTTTAATTAATTATTATTTTTTGGTATTGATAATTAATGTATTGTTTATTAATCATTAATTGGTAATACATTTGCATTAATTGATAATTATATTAATTGTGTTACATTTTATGCGGAGTGGGTTGTGTGTTTATTGGGGAATAGTGTGGGAAGTAATTTAATGTTATGAAAGTAATTATTAATTTTAATTTATTGGTTTTTATAATTAATGTATTGTTACTTTATTAATAAATCATTATTTAATTTAAATAATTATTTAATTGATAAGTATGTTATTTTTAATCCCTACGCTATCCAACACTTTCCCTACTGTTGCACTCTCTGGAGTGGGAATAGTAATTTTTACCCCTACGCTATCCAACACTTTCCCTACTGTTGCCCTCTCTGGAGTTGGAATAGCAATTATAACCCCTACGCTATCCAACACTTTCCCTATTGTTGCACTCTTTGGAGTGGGAATAGTAATTTTTACCCCTACGTTATCCAACACTTTCCCTACTGTTGCACTCTCTGGAGTTGGAATAGTAATTTTACCCCTACTCTATCCAACACTTTCCCTACTGTTGCACTCACTGGAGTGGGAATAGTAATTTTAACCCTTTCGCTATCCAACACTTTCCCTACTGTTGCACTCTCTGGGGTGGGAATAGTAATTTTTACCCCTACGCTATCCAACACTTTCCCTACTGTTGCACTCTCTGGAGTGGGAATAGTAGTTTTTACCCCTACGCTATCCAACACTTTCCCTACTGTTGCACTCTCTGGAGTTGGAATAGTAATTTTTACCCCTAAGCTATCCAACACTTTCCCTACTGTTGCACTCTCTGGAGTGGGAATAGTAATTTTTGCCCCTACGCTATCCAACACTTTCCCTACTGTTGCACTCTCTGGAGTTGGAATAGTAATTTTTACCCCTACTCTATCCAACACTTTCCCTACTGTTGCACTTTCTGGAGTTGGAATAGTAATTATAACCTCTACGCTATCCAACACTTTCCCTACTTTTGCACTCTCTGGAGTGGGAATAGTAATTTTTACCCCTACGCTATCCAACACTTTCCCTAATGTTGCACTCACTGGAGTGGGAATAGTAATTTTAACCCTTTTGCTATCCAACACTTTCCCTACTGTTGCACTCTCTGGAGTGGGAATAGTAATTTTTACTTCTACGCTATCCAACACTTTCCCTACTGTTGCACTCTCTGGAGTGGGAATAGTAATTTTTACCCCTACGCTATCCAACACTTTCCCTACTGTTGCACTCACTGGAGTGGGAATAGTAATTTTAACCCTTTCGCTATCCAACACTTTCCCTACTGTTGCACTCTCTGGAGTGGGAATAGTAATTTTTACTTCTACGCTATCCAACACTTTCCCTACTGTTGCACTCTCTGGAGTGGGAATAGTAATTTTTACCCCTACGCTATCCAACACTTTCCCTACTTTTGCACTTTTTGGAGTGGGAATAGTAATTTTTTTCCCTCTGCTATCCAATATTTTTCTGTATTGTTTTAGTTAATGTTGTGTATCATTTATTTTTAAAACATTAAAAATATTGTAGTTTTTTATTTTGTTATATATATTTTTTTTAATTTTATTTATATTCTTTTTGTATGTGTATATATGTATTTATAATTTCTAAAATGTTTTTAAC
Organism: Calotriton arnoldi; assembly: GCA_963921515.1. Taxonomy (NCBI): domain Eukaryota; kingdom Metazoa; phylum Chordata; class Amphibia; order Caudata; family Salamandridae; genus Calotriton; species Calotriton arnoldi. Next base: position 569,703 of record CAWUFW010008044.1, read on the forward strand.
AATTTATAAGTTATTAAAATAATGATTTATGAATATTATTAAGTAATTATATATATTATATTTTATATGTATATGTTTAATTTATTTTAACATTATATGTATGTTATTATTTTTAAACATTTTTAAATATTTTTAACTATGTTTCTTTTAATTATATGTATTATTTACTTTATTTTACATTATTTTTTTAACATTTTAAAAAAACGATATTTTTTACAACGATATTTTTGACATCGATATCTTTTTCTTGATATTTTTGTACTTACCATGATGTAGATAGGATGTCAATATTCTTGACTTCGATATTCTTGTCACGATATTTTTGTACCTTGATATTCTTGTAGTCGATATTTTGTCAGTGATTCAGTATTCCTTCCTCTTCGTATGTTTGTCCTCCCCTGGAGCACAGACACATTGCTTGTGTCCTTCCACTGCTCATTTTGTTAGGCTCCACTTTTTTTCTGTTTAAGTACTCTGCTAGAGTGTGCCTTTTTCATCTGGCTTCTTTGTGTACTTCTCTCTCCTACCTCCGTTGTCTGTGTTGCTAGCCCCCACCAGCTGTCTCTCCCATTCTGCATCTTGTTGCTTCTTGCCCCCTCCGTCCCTCCCCATTGTGTAATTTGTTACTTTTTGCCGCCACTGACCCGCCCTCACTCCTTTCTCCTATTGTGGCTTGACACCACTCACCTTACATCCTTATGCTGCTGCTTGCACTCACTCACCCTCCCTTCCTCATTCCGGTGCTGCTTGCCCCTGCACATCCACCCTCCCTCCTTCCACTGCTGATAGCCGCCACCCACCCACCATAACAAATAAAACGATATGACACGGACACTGCTGGCTATGTAATAGCACTTCTTATTACCCACACCGTCTCTGTTGTACTCCATCCATGATGCCACCAGCAAGTTAAGACTTGCCCCCATTCACCCCTTTCCTCCTTCCATTGCTGGTTGCCCTCACCCACCATAACAAAAAAGGCACTATGATGCGGACACACTGGCTGCATCATACTGCTTCTATTTACCCATACCCTACGTGTTGCACTCCCACCCAAACTCTGTGATGCCTCCTGCCCTCCCGCCAGCACTAAATAAAAGTGCTATGATGCAGACAGTGCTGGTCCTGTCACACGTTATAGTGATTGATTTTTAAAAAAAATTCAGCCATGCTGCTGTACATGGCTAAAACATTGACAAAGCCAACAACTCGCATAGGCGAGACCTGTTTGCTTTGCAAATGCGTGTTTTTAGAGTTACCATTGCTCTGACAAAAACTAAAGCTCTCTCTAGCCTGGCCTAAAAATGGTGGCTGGATGAAATGAAGAGAGACTACATTACAACATGACATCTGTTTGTTTTACAGATTTGATTTTCTAGCACACAGCTGAGGAGAGCGTGTCACTGCCAATAATTTACCGATGTGTCTCTCTGTTGTTTGTGTGCATAATATTTGCTATGGAATTTATTGAGCCAGTGGAAGTGGTTTAAGAACAAGTAGGGCTCCATTCCCAGATGCATGCAAAATTGCACTGTGGTGTGAATGAGTTTGATATGGGCCCAGCGCAGTGGCAACGAGCTGCGCAAGTCTGTCCTCTCACTGGGGATATTCAGAAGCCAGGCACATCCTGCTGTGCTGGGTTTTCCACTTAGACATATTGCAGAAAGCTTCCAGCACACCACAACATGCCACGTGGTGGTAGGCTTTCGAGCTGCTCGCTCGTGATGTCAAAGGACATATGACACCAATAGGTCTGCAATTCCCCAAGCAGTGTCAGGGTTTTGTTCACAGGTACCAAAAGCATGGTCTCCAGTAATGTAATCAATCAATCAACCAATCAGGGGAATTGTAAGCGCGCTACTCACGCGTGAGGGTTTCAAGGCGCTGAGGGGGTGTGGGGGGTCCGCAGATCTGTTTAGTCGAAGAGCCAGGTCTTGAGAGTCTTCCTGAAGGTGTTCAGGGAGGGGGCGCATCTGATGTCTGCCGGTAGCTCGTTCCAGGTCTTGGCTGCAATGTGAGAGAAGGATCTTCCGCCTGCTCTGGCTCTGTGGATGCGCGGGGTTTGGGCCAGTGCGAGGTTGGAAGATCGGAGGTTTCTTTTGGGTACATGGAAGTTGATTCTGTCATTGAGGTATTTGGGTCTGTTGTTGTGTAGGCATTTGTAGGCGTGAGTGAGGATTTTAAAGGTGACTCTTTTCTCGGGGAGCCAGTGGAGTCTTCGTAGGTGTTGGCTGATGTGTTCGTGCCGGGGGATGCCGAGGACGAGTCTGGCGGCGGTGTTCTGTATTGTCTGGAGTTTGCGGAGTAGGGACTTGTTGATGCCGGCGTAGAGTGCGTTTCCATAGTCCAGTCTGCTGGTGATGAGTGCGTGGGTGACTGTCTTCCTTGACTCAGGGGGGATCCATTTGAAGGTCTTGCGGAGGATGCAGAGTGTGTTGAAGCAGCTGGAGGTGACGGCGTTGACCTGTCGGTTCATGGTGAGTGATGAGTCGAGTACGGTGCCGAGGTTTTTGGCGTGGTCTGAGGGGGTAGGTGGGTTTCCGAGGGCGGTTGGCCACCAGGTGTTGTCCCATGCTGAAGGGGTGGTTCCAAGGACGAGGACTTCTGTCTTCTTGGCGTTGAGCTTCAGGCAGCTGTTGGTCATCCAGACTGCGACGTCTTGCATTCCTTTCTGGAAGTTGAGTTTGGCGGTGGTGGGGTCTGTGGTGAGGGAGAAGATGAGCTGGGTGTTGTCGGCGTAGGATACGATGTTGAGGCTGTGTTGTCGGACGATGACTGAGAGGGGGGCCGTGTAGATGTTGAAGAGGGTCGGGCTCAGTGATGACCCTTGTGGGACTCCTCAGGTGATTTTCGTGGGATTGGAGAGGAAGGGTGGTAGTCTGATTCTTTGGCTTCTTCCGGTGAGGAACGATCGGATCCAGTCCAGGGCTGTTCCTTGTATGCCGGCATCATGCAGTCTGGCGACTACTGTGCGGTGAGAGATGGTGTCAAAGGCCGAGTAGGATGAGGGCTGGGGAGTGGCCATGGTCCAGGAGGGTGCGGATGTCATCTGTGGCGGCGAGTAGGGCTGTCTCGGTGCTGTGGTTGCTTCGGAATCCAGATTGTGATGAGTCGAGGACGGCGTTCTCTTCGATAAATCATGTCAGTTCCCTGTTGACTGTTTTCTCTGCAACTTTGGCTGCGAAGGGCAGGAGCGAGATGGACCGGTAGTTCTTGAGGTCGGTGGGGTCAGCTGTGGGCTTCTGGAGCAGGGGCCTGACTTATGCGCGCTTCCAGTGGTCTGGGAAGGTGCCTGTTTTGAAGGTGGTGTTAGTGGTGCATTGCAGTTCGGGTGCGATGGCGACTGCGGCTCTGTGGTAGATGTGAGGAGGGCAGGGGTCGGTGGGGGCCCCCGAGTGGATGCCTTTCATGGTCGAGGCGGTGTCTTCGGTCGTGATCGGTGTCCAGTTGGAGATGGTGGGCTGGCTGGTGTCTTTGGGGGGCGGGGGGCCAGCTGTGGAGTCTGGTGGATGGTCGACAAAGTGGTCGTAGAGAGTTTTCATCTTGAGGTGAAAGTAGGTTCCAAGCTTGTCGCATAGATCTTGGGATGGGGTGATGTCTGTGGCTTCGCTGCGTGGGTTGGTGAATTCCTGAATGACACTGAAGAGTTCCTTGGAGTTGGTGGAGTTGGCGAGGATTTTGCTGTGGATGAAGTTCCTCTTGGTGGTTCTGATTTGGTTGTGGTAGTCCGTCATGGCGTCCTTGTACGTGTAGTAGTTTTCGGTTGTCTTGGTGTTTCTCCAGTTTTTCTCCAGGCGCCTGGCTTCTTGGAGATCGGTGGTGAACCAGGCGGCTTTCCTGGGGCGCTGTTTGTCGGGGTTGCGTAGCGGGGCGAGCTCGTCTGCGCAGTTGGAGATCCAAGTGTGGAGTCCTCTGGCTGCGATGTTTGCGTCGGATGCCCAGGTGTGGTTGTCTCGGGTGAGGGTGGAGTTAAGTTGCTCGTCGGTAACCTTGCTCCAGTTCCTTCGTGGTTGTGGGGCTGGTTTGGGTACCTTGGGTTTGTCGACGGCGAAGTGTACGCAGTGGTGGTCGGTCCATGGCAGTTGCATTGTGTGGCTGAAGTGAACGTTGTTTCCTGCAGCGAAGATGGGGTCGAGGGTGTGTCCCGCTCTGTGGGTCGGTGTGGTGATGAGTTGTTTAAATCCAATGTTGGCGAGGTTGTCACGAAGGATAGTGGAGTTGGGGTCGCTGGGGTTGTCGAGGTGGAAGTTCAGGTCTCCAATGAGTATGTAGTTCATTGATGCGATGGCGTGGGGTGCGATGAAGTCGGCGATGGTGGTGGCGTAGGGTGTCCGGGGGGGTCTGTAGATGAGGGTTCCTCGGAGAGTGGCATTGGGGCTGGTCTGGATCTGGAAGTGCAGGTGTTCGGCAGAGGGGAAGGTTTTGCTGGAGGTGGTGAGGCAGAGGGTGCTCTTGTGGGCGATGGCGAGGCTCTCTCCCGGGTGGTTGGGGTGGTCCTTCCTCTGGATCTTGTATCCATCCGGGATGGCGGTGTTGATGTCGGGGGCGGAGGAGGCATTGGTCCAGGTCTCCGTGAAGAAGGCGATGTCGGGCGAGAGAGAGTCAAGTAGGTTCCAGATTTCCAGGGCGTGTTTGTGTACGGAGCGCACGTTGAGGAGGATGCATCTTAGGGTGTCGCCGGTGGTGTTGGAGGCTGGGGTGGTGGTGAAGGTCTGGCGGCAGTGGAGGCAGGAGAACTTGCCGTTGGTCGTGTTCGGCGAGGCCTGTTGGCAGTCTCTGAGTCTTCCGGGGTTGAGTGTGAGGAGGGCGGTGGAGTCGTAGCGATGGAAGGTCGTAGATCCAGGGTTCCTGGCGCTGGTCGCGGTCGGGTCGCGGACAGATGCAGACGAGCTTGCCTTTGGCGCACATTTGGCGCGCCGGCGGCGCGGCCGCACAGCGGCCTCCATTAAGTAGTGGGGAGGCGGGAAGGCGGGAAGCGGCGATCGGGAGGTGGGCGGGGTCTAATGGGCGCAAAAGACGGCGAGGAAAACAATAATAAATAAGGCAAGCACTAGGACTGCGCTAAACAAAACAATGCCAAGGCAGTCAGGCAAGCGAGTGGAGAGAGGAAAAACAATAACAGATAAGGCAAGCACTAGGACTGCATTAAAACAAAAACAGTGCCTAGGCAAGCAGGCACAGAGATCAGGCACAGAGAGCGGGTCGAGAGCGGCCTCGAACCCTGTTCTCCTCGGTCAGCGGTGGTGACGGCCAAGCCGAGCTGCGTGGAGGGAGAGGGGTTCCCAGGCCAGAAGGTCAGGGCACTCGCTCGCTCCTCCGCGCAACGGCCTCCATTAAGTAGGGGAGGCGGGGAGGCGGGAAGCGGCGATCGGGAGGTGGGCGGGGTCTAACGGGCGCCGAAGACGGCGAGGAAAACAATAATAAATAAGGCAAGCACTAGGACTGCGCTAAACAAAACAATGCCAAGGCAGTCAGGCAAGCGAGAGGAGAGAGGAAAAACAATAACAGATAAGGCAAGCACTAGGACTGCATTAAAACAAAAACAGTGCCTAGGCACTGTATGTAGAAGTGGTCCTCCAAAAGAGACCATGTCCCCATTGTTACGGGTAACTAGCTCCTGAAAGGAAGCGGTGCAGAGGTGATCTCTTGTAATGTTGTTTCACTTGTACACCATATTGTGTCAATTACTCAGTGTTTCCAACTCTGGAGGATGAGACACACACATCGAGTAATTTGGACAGCTGTTTTAAATGTGTGGATTTAAAGGCCGGAAGAACATTTGATAGATCTTGCCTTTTTTGTGGTTTAGTTTGATTGTAGTTTCTATCCATCGAATTCTTGTGAGTTAGTGCTGTTGGGCCGTTTTATCATCTTTGTGTCCTGATGATGGTCTCCTGGACTGTTTTGCTTCTGGAGACCAAAACATCAACAGATCATCCTCACTAACATAAAAAAACGACTACATATGCATCTAACTGTAAATGAGAATGGACTTCTTGTTACCAGTGCATATTGTGTTTGGTGGATACACCGTCCCACAGTGATAACTCTGTACTAAAAATTTCCCTGTATGTATTGTTTGGCAGGTGATTGTTATTATAACATTGAAAAAAAAAGTTTGGATTTATATGATTGACATGACATATGACATGCTTTAATTGGTTTAAGTAAACATCTTTTGTGATTATAAGAATTAATCTATATTGGTACGCCCCTATTATTATTTTTCATTTCATGAATTTGAAAAGGGTTGGATTAATGTACTAATCTGACAAGCAAATAAATAAGATCATACGTGACTCCTTCAGGAACACTTTGTTATATTTATGAGTTTATACCCAGCTTCCTGGGGGATTATTGAGTTGCCCTATTTTCGTTGGATACCGTCATAGGAAATATGACACCAATAGGTCTGCAGTTCCCCAAGCAGTGTCAGGGTTTTGGTCACAGGTACCAAAAGCATGGTCTCCAGTAATGCAGAAGTGGTCCTCCAAAACAGACCATATCGATATTGTTATCGGATACTAGCTCCTCCAAGCAGGCGGTGCAAAGGTGATATCTTGTAATGTTATGTTATGTTATGTTAAAGGTGATTTGTAGAGCGCTCGTTCACCAGGCGGTTTCTTGGCGCTGAGGGAGGGCGTCCGTGGTTGCAGATGATAATAGTTTAGTTGTATGCTTGGGTAAAGAGCCAGGTCTTAAATAATTTCCTAAACTTGGTGTAGGAGTCAGCAGTGCGCAAATGGGGGGCAGGGTGTTCCAAAGCTGGGGGCCAGAATCGTATATCTCAATCCTCCATGTTTTTCCGTTTGAAAGTGTGGGGGATCAACAAATTTTTGTTAGAGGAACGTAGATCACGGAAAGGGATGTACCGTTGTATGTTAGAGGCAATGAAAACGGGTCCATGGCCTGAAAGGGCTTTATAGATGATGCAGCCCAACTTAAATAGGCAGCGTTGGAGTAGAGGGAGCCAGTGGAGGCTTTTCAGCATTGGACTCACTCGTTGATGTTTGGGCTGACCAAAGATGAGCCTGGCTGCCTGGTTCTGGACGAGTTGCAACCGATGTAACTGGTAGGCTGGTATACCAGTATAAAGGAGTTTGCGTAATCGATCCGCGAGATGACCAGAGCAAGTACCACTTGGGTCAGAGCTGCAGTGGAGAGAAATCTGCTGATTTTCCGAATTCTTCGGAGTTGAAAAAGCACGCAGAGACCACTGAGCTGATCTGGGCCTTCATGGTAAGATCGTTACTGATGATAATTCCTAAGCTTTTTACCGAGTTAGCAGGGAGAGGAGGGCTCCCTAACAGCGGTGGCCAAAAGTTGGAATCCCAGGGATTGGCCAAACCGCCTGTGAGAATCAACTCTGTTTTATCTGGGTTTAATTTGAGTTGATTGATGTTCATCCAGTCGCTAATGAAATTCATAGTGGATTTGAAGTTGGACACAGATGATACGGAGGTGTCAATGTTGAATATCAACTGAAGGTCGTCAGCGTAGTTAAAGACTACGACCTCTCTACTGCGCAGGGCCAAAACCAAAGGAAAGATGTACAGATTGAAAAGTAGGGGTGAGAGAGAGGAGCCCTGTGGGACCCCGCAGGTTAATTTCTTTTCCTCTGCTCTAAAGTTGGCCAGACGAACCGATTGGGAACGGTTACTGAGAAAGGAGATAGTCCATTTCAGGGGCAGGCCCTGGATCCCAGCACAGCCGACACGGTCGATCAGCAGTTGGTGATCGACCGTGTCGAAAGCAGCTGACAAATCGAGGAGAACCAGGGCCAGAGTTTTGTCCTGATCAGCCCCCTTCTCAGTTCGTCCATGACCGCCAGAATGACGGATTCAGTGGAATGTTCGGGTCTGAAGCCTGCCTGATGGGGGTCCAGATAATGGGTCTGTTCTATAAAGGAGCTGAAGCAGGTGGCAACATGGGCTTCAAGGATCTTACTCAGGTAGGGTAGCAGAGAAATAGGGCGGTAGTTGGCCGGAGTTGAGGGGTCTAAACTAGGTTTCTTGATAATAGGGACCACTTCCGCCATTTTAAAAAGATTAGGGACGGTCCCTTGGGCCAATGAATTATTGAGAAGCTGTAAGGGGGGGTTAGGATAGCGCAGAAAAATATCCCGAAGAATGTAGGAAGGACAGCTGTCCATGGGGGAACCAGAACCCACTTTTGCAAGTAGGGCGAAGAAGGCCTCTCTGGTAATAGGTGGAATACCATCTAGATACACCTGGTTCTTGCGTGGATGATGGAGAGTCAGAGGAGTAGAGGATTTAGGAATGCTAGCTTTAATGGTGACAATTTTCTCGATAAAGAAAGTATTGATCGAGTCGCACAAAGATTGCGAAGGAGCGGGTTTAACAGTGACTCGGTCTAGTTTAGAGAGTTCATCCACAATTGAGAAGATATCCTTCGCTTATTGTTTACTTGTACACCACATTGTTGTAATTTACACCGGGGGCGTGTCCTTATTACCTAAGATGACAATTATATGACCACTGGCCTCCCTTGCCTCAGTGATAGATACTTTATCAATGGGGAGAAGAAAAGCAGCATGTAACAGTTTTAGTTAATTTACTCATTCACACTTACTTGGGAGAATAGTTTTATATCGATTCTTCCTCACTAAGCCTGGAATAGTATACTCCTTTGGATCAACAAAGTTCATTGGGATTTCCTATAAAAATAAAGAAAGAGCTACACTTGTAAAAGAGAGCACTTAATTTCCAACTTTCTATGCAATTGCGAAATTACAGTTTAGTTCCACTTGCTGACAGAATAGTTATATAAAAAACTTACCATTATTAATGCACATTGTAATTAAAAAGAGCACAGTATGGATCCAGTACATAGTGTACATGTTCACAATTAAGAATCAACACTGTGCTATACGCAAATACGATAAAAAAATATTTTTAAATACAATTTTAGTATTTTAGTAGAGTAGTAAAAACACATGTTGAAACTGTCATCAAAATATCAACTACACTGTTTGATTAAGTGAGTAAATAGCTCCTCATTGGATTTCACTATTATCATAACACATATACATGAAAATACATTATTTAGAATTAATATGTCAATCTGTATTTTAACACCAAAACAGTACTTTAAAAATATATAGTGGCACACTAAAAAAGCATTGAGAGAAAATACACTCTGAAACCAGTAGAAGCACTATACTTAACATATAGGTGGTGCAACTCTTTTCATTCAACAAATGGGAGGGATACTGTTTCTATCAGGAAGTAAGGAAGGTGGGACTCAGGACGAAACAGGAAGTGGGAATCCTAAGGATTACTTCTTGGTGCCCTCGCACATCCCTAGGGATGTCATGCTTCATCATCGGGCCTCACGAAGGGTCGCTTTAGCGGAGATCTTTTTCTTGTTTTGCCGTATGATGAGTGGTGAAACTATGAGGGTATCCTAAATGTGTGGGGTGGAGTGACAGTGTATGTACAAGTGAATGGAGAATAAAACTGTCTAAGAGATGCCAGGTAGAATTTTTAATATGATGACTCGCTTGGCAGGATTAAAAGACCTAATGAAAGGGGCAGGTCTGTTGTGGGAGTGTAATGTACCCAAGTAGCCATAAAAAAGTGGATGTGGTCAGGTCGACATGTTTTACACCCTCTTGCTCAAAAGAGGATCCACAGCGCTTCTTCAGGACCCAAGAGAAGGGGGGATTACTACCCTACCTCACACCTAAAATGAAATGTGCAGTAAAAGTATTCCCCTGAAAAGGGATACCTGGTATCGCAGATAAAAATGATAGTCCAAACCTTAGGATCGATCAAATGTGCATCTCGATGCAGGTGAGCAGAGGCGGGTAGGTCGTTTGCGCACTCCGCACAGAAGCCATTCATCAGCTGTGCGCTGACCACTGTCTCTGACCTATAGGGCACATTTGGTCGACCCTAAGGGTTGGGCGATCATTTTTATCTGAGATACCAGGTATCCTTTTTCAGGGGAATACCTATACTGCACATTCAATTTTAGGTGTGGGGTAGGGTAGGAACCCCCCTTCTTTTAGGTGCTTAAGAAGCACCATAGGTCCCCTTTTGGGCCAGAGGGAGCGAAACTCCACATTATGCTAAAACACAATGTTTCCTTACAGTTATCTCTCGGACACTACTAATGAAGAGGAAATATGTTGGTTGTTCTTGCTTTCAGACCTGACTTCGTGCTTTTACTATCATTTCATCACATGTTGGCCAGTAGTCCCAAAGTTCTTATTATCAGCCATTTTGAGGACAGGTATCTCTGTCCTCATTCAGTTGTCATGCACTCCTACCACGATCAAGCATACGGCAGAAGTACTCTCTGTCACATTGTGAACTGTGCCGTGTCCCTCCATGCACCAGCATGGAGCCCCACCTTTCCTTATTGTGAACTTCCATAGGCAACCCAGGGCAAGGAGCAACCAAATTCCAGCAGCATCAAGGGCCAAGCGGTTCCCCAGTCATGACCTGTACTCCAGCAGCTAGAAATGACCATGCACACATGGTATATACAGTGGACAGGCATTAACCAGGTTATGGTGATCATCTAGGTAAAGCCCACCCAAACAGGGCTATATGACTGTGCACTGAGACATGCACAGACACCTAGACACCTATTACGATCAGACACTTGCCAACCCTGCCACTCAGTGTCCATAGCTTTCAATGTTAACAAAGTTTAAATTTTTACTTACAGAACAATGTGACTGATGAACGTCAGAAGCAGGCAGTACTGGACGAGCTTAAAAATTACTGCTTCATCAACTGAGGTTGCCAGTGGTATTTCCCTCCATATATTAGGAATGTGCGTCACAAACTGGCTTGTATAGTACACAAAGCAATCAACTCAGAAACTCATTATCTGACAGTATCAAAAGCCCCTTGAAACTTGCCAACCACCAACACTCTTCTCTTGGAAATACCTATTTTCAAGAAGAAAAGAACACTATTACAATTCTTCATTGTAGTCCTGGCTCCTTGATATACCGCCGTAAAAAATTGTTGTCCAGAGATTTTCATTTTTGATTTGTTTTTTTGTATCATTTGAGAAGTAATTTAGCTTGGGTAGACATTGATGATCCGGGTTGAATTTTTATAGACAACATTTTTAAAAATGCTGGATTTGTTGCAGTGATGATGTAATATTTCAGGAACCAGGTGACCTATATACTTCATTTTGCTTTCAAAGCATAGGTTTTTGGGGTCAAGTAGTCTTATAGAGAACTCCTCAGAGCAACCCTCCCACCATTTTCCAAAATGGTGGCTATAATAGTTGAAGAGACATATATAGAAATGAAACAAATAATAATAGTTTTTAATCCTTTAATGTATACACCAAACAATGTTTATTATCTGAATATGAAAAAAATAATGTTTATCACTCCTGTTTTAGACACATTTTCATAGTTCACTTTATTTATTTGTTTCGGCAATTGCTCGTGGTACATTTGCAGAATGTTGAACATTTGAGAAGAGCATATCGATAGGGACATCTTTTTGTAGCACAGGTTTTGCAAGTACATGTACGTGTAAGTTCTGTGTGTAGAGGCTTTAGAAATTTTGTAGGTTTTAGCACCCCATCAATATCTTCCCAACCAAATTCACACAGATCTTACTCTACATATGCATGATCCAAAACCTTTACACATCTTCTGATCGAGTAGAACGCTCTTTTAATGTGTCCAGGCAGAGAATATAACATTGGTGGAAGGTCACTTTGCAGGACTAATCTCTTGAACTCACTGTACTGAAGATCGTCAAATGTGTGACAGTCAGAACTGATTTCCCGCACACGAACAAGGCATTTTTCTACGTCTTTAAAGTCACATTCATATTCTTTCTCAGCAAATCCTTGTACAAACTTCCTAGTTTCAGCAGTGAAAGCTCTAAGCTTTATTCCAAATTTGCTCACAGTGTCATCACCCGTGAGAATATGTGGCTTGATAAGAACACTGGGCATCTCTGGATCATGTTTCTTGTACAGAATATGAAGTGGGAATAAGTGTTTTTTCTCGCCTGTTCCATAACGCATCCATAACTCTGACAATCCTTGACTTATGAACATTGCAAATAATCTAAGCAGCACAATAATAACATCTCTGTCATTTGACAGTACAATGACTCGATTGGAATAATTTCCAACAGCCCACTCAACATGTGGCACAACACAAAGGTCGGGTCGTCCAATTTGCTGTTAAGTTCTTGAACAATATAGCCCGTACCTTTTGCCTACTTCTCTGCAGCCACCAACTCCTCATTGACAATCATTCCACTTGCAATAATTGGAAATTCAGTGTTCACTGAAGCATCAGCAATGTTTTAGCGAGTTAACATCCCCAGGTTCTTCTTGTTCGATGTTGATGAGCAGAATTTATCGAGTTGCACTGGTATAGATGTCAAATTTTTGATGCAGGCAAGGACAGTTGTTCCACTTGTAGACATTTGTCTGATTCTCTCACATTCTTTGATGGATAGTTCAAGAGTGCCTCCAAATTCCTGAATTCCATTCAACCCAGAGATTAGGATAGACACCTGTCACAAAAGATCTGAAACACCTATCAATCCAATGTCATTTGCAGGTGTAAAGTGATTACATTTTGCTGTATTTATGAGGTTGCCATCATTACTCAGAAATGATTCTGAAACTGGCTCAATTGTGTTTATTCTTTTTACAGCATCTGCTGCCCATCCATTATATGAATTGTCTAATTTTTTTTATACCTATGTATAACTTTTGTTGTTTTTTAACTGCATTACATCTATTATTATTTTATGAGTTTACTCAATAGCATTAACTGTTTCTACTTTTACAGGTATGTATTTTCTTCTTATGGTTCACATTTTAGAAAATTGCTATTAAACAAATAATGTGGCAAAAAGAGGGGTAAGGTGATAATACCCAAAACCATGCCACCTTCTGTCATTAGTCACTTCAGAACACAGGTGTAAGGCCAGTGATCTTTATTATTAATGAATGTAAATCTTTCAGCAAAATAAATTGGGCCAAGTCTTCGTAGTTGTTAACTGGTAACTGACTTCAAAATATACCTTTTGGTGTACCTGAAAGTTTTGGAGTTGGAGGACATGGTTAAAAAGTCAGCAGAGGACTGAAAGTTTTTGGGCTCCTGTGCGTCTTTTGTTTTGGTGCCCGGGCTTCAACACAAGAAAAGCTTTTGGCACATCTTCTTTCCCCAAGGATCGAAATCAGCCCTTTTGGAAATACATTTTAGTTCCATTGGTGGTGTTACTTCATGCCAGGGGAATCTGTTTATCTCCCTATCTGGATGATTGGCTAATTTCTGCATCTTCTCTTGCAAGGGCTGCCAAATAATACAGAGCTGTGATTGGATTGTGTACTCGGAGAAATACCACCTTCTTTTGACCCAGAGACTTCAGTTCCTAGGTGCACTGTTACAAACAGACCTACACCAAGTGTTTTAATCTCAGGCAAGAAGGGGAAGCTGGTGTAACATCTATCATACCTACTTTGGAAGAATGAAGCAACGGCCAGGGAATAGCAGATGGTGCAAGGGGGGCATGATGTCAATCCTTGCAGTGGCTCCATGGTCTTAATATCACCTGCAACCTTTGCTAGCTAGCTAGGTGGTGTTTAAGTTCTCTGAAATACGACTTGCAGGTCACTGCAGAGAACTGGCAAGCATTTCAGTGGTGACTTCTACCAAGCAATATGAATAAAACAGTTCACCTATCCCTTCCTCTGCCAATTATTTTTACCATGGACACTAGCACCAGGTGATGGGAGCAATATTTGAGGAGTTCAGTGTGCAAGGTCTCTGGTCCCAGGAAGAGTGGATGAGATCCTCCAACCGGAGAGAGCTAGCAGAAATTCTTCAAACACTTTTACATTTCTCTCCTCAGCTCTGGTGCAAGTAGTGTAATTGAGGATGGACAATCCCATCTTGCATCAATCGTCAGGGAAGTCCTCAAAATCTCTATCTAGCACAACCTTTGGAATTGATGAACCATATCAACAAAAAGTCCTTAAGCACACGCAATTTGCACGAAGTCCAAAGAAAATTATTGCACAAAATTCAAAATTCAGTGTTGTCATGTGGCCAATATTTATTGCTCCACTGCACACTGCCAACACGTGTTTCGTCGATTGGGCGTCTTGCCCCATGACTTCATCAGGGCTAGAACAAAATAAAGCCTCCAATTTAGATAGGCCAAATAGATGTCTTCAACAGGAATACTATCACCCTCTGACATGATACATATGTCCACATTAGTCTCATCATGTGACATTTTGTGGAAACCCATGCGTAGACAAATTAGACGCCTAATCAATACACAGTTTCTGAGTCTAGGTTAAGTGCCACTATAGTTACGGATCAGACTATAAAGTATATACAAGAGCATATCATGCCAGGTGTGGGTCACATATATGCCTCCACGATAGCTAACTCCAAAGTAAAATCAGGCCATACATGCAGGAAATCATAACACATCTTCAAAAAATACATACATTGTTACTTGTATCACATTCACATGCCAATTGTCCCTCTATCCAAATTATTGCAGTGCAAAATACCTTATTCTCGTTACACGTGTCTGAAATTCAAAATAAAACAAATTACTACCAAAACCAAATCTATAGGTCACCCCCTTTCCACCACTCAATGTGAATCAGCTCATACCGGCTCATAAGAAAAAAAGCTGTCACGAGTCCGGTCCGAAAGTATATAAATCAGCTTGAGTGTTAGTGAAGCGATAGCTGTGAATATTATCAAAATCATATAATAATACATCCTCTAAGTGTCGGTACCGCTAACAATAAATCCTCACAATTACCAATTGTTGTCCACCCATATTCACTGATAAAATTCAGCTCTAGGTCGCACCATATACGTGCGAGTGATCGTGGCGAGTACACCTTACAATATCGGCATCCTTGGCAGGAGCCATCTTTCTCCCTGTTTATAGGCATAAGCATTGAAAATGGACAATACTCTTTCCACTGCGGCGGCCACCATCTTAACACCATCTCAAATATTTTATTTTCCCTCCAATTTATGTGTCCTACATTTGTGCCACTCATATAAATCTCCCCAATATTTTAGAGGAGTGGCATCTTATGTATATGCTGAACATAAATATCCCTTATGGACCATTGTCCTATTAATTGCTTTAATTTTTTACAATAATCCGGACGGACCCAAGTGCGATCGTAAACATAAAAAACAGATGAGACCTCTATTCCAATGGTCATCGACCGAGACACATTAGCCGGATGCAGTAAACCCAGAGTCCCTATCGGCATTTAGCAAAATCGTTCGTATTATAAAATATATATTCCCCACAGCTGTCACCTCATTGCATACAATATCGGAGTACCACAGTGAGAGTTTCATCCCACAAAACTTGCACTACAGTATAAGACATGGGTCAGATTGAAAATTCATAAAATCTGTCACCACCCAATTCAAAGCAAACCCATTAAAAAAGTTTCACCCCTAATATTAACAGTACCAGATTAGTTCAAAACTGACACTTGGTCAGCACCCCATCGGCTGACCATCAGATCTCATATCTACCATAAAGTTGATGTAAGAGTATCACCATTGGTATTAAAAGGAGCAAACTAGCTCAAAGCAGACGCTCGGTCAGCACCTCATAAGCCGACCATATGATCTCACGACCACCATATAGTTGGTATAACCCTTCACACTGTAGATCAGAATGAGCAAGGCTCAAATTAAAACCCCCAAATTGTAAAATCAGTATGATCAAAGAGACATCTAATATTATTTTGATGGAGAGGCAATGACGCATCTGTCACATTACAGATAGAGAAATATTTCAGTCCCCCCAAAAATACTGAAGCTCATGATCCACACTTAATCCTCCCTCAACTGCTAACAGTTTCGTAATCCACGAAGGTACACGTCAACGTAAATTCAATTCTCTATTCCCACCTTGGGGGTCCCTGGCCACATGATCGATACTAAAGAACTGGAAACTCCTGCGTTGCCCCTGTGCCTCACACTCCAGGGCATGAACTGATATAGGGTATTTTAGATCTTCTGATTTCAATGCCCTCATGTGTTCATCAACTCTATCCCTCAGATCTCTAATCATGCTGCCCACATATATGATTGCATTTACATATATGTATGTAAACAACAAACTTAGTACCACAGTTAATGTTTGTATAGATTACAAATTCATCAGCATTGCCATTGCCAAAGCATTCGGTTCTGACCAGAGCCCATTTGCACATCCCACAGTGACCACATTTGTTGCTGTTTTGGGTAACTGGGATCAAAATGTTTTTTAGGGACATACCTCTACGGAATACATACACATAAGTGAGCACCAGAATTTCCCTCTCACCCTCTGTTTGATAAACCATATCCTCAGCTATTCCAGAATATAGTCTGCCCTTTGAGCCAACCTTGGATCAACCTGTTTGCCTCAGGGAGCAATTGTCGCCTTCCAAGGTTTTTCTTCGCTGATTCCATCTCAGAGAGCATGGGGAGCGCAAGTGCTAGCAATTCCTTGGCTGAGAGCTTCTGTATGCCTTCCCTCCTTTTCCTCTTATCTCCAAGGCCCTTCGGAAGCTTCAAGGCGAGGAGATCAAAATGATGATTGTAGCTCAATGTGGGCCTAGATATCATTGAGGCCTTCTTCTGGTCCAATTTTTCTTCTAGTCCATCACCTCTACTTTTTCCATCACTACCCCAGGCAACTGTCAGTCATCTTAGTCTGCGCACCTGGCTCTTGAAAGATCAGCATTAGAGTCTAGGGGAAGGTAGACATAGGCATACAACAATTGAGGAGGCCGGAGACTCTTAAAGTTTACAGAAGGCAATGGCAGAATTTTCAGCATTGATACCAGACAAAAATGGAGCATGTGTGTTTCTGCAGCCCCACTCTGACTTTGGATTTTTTTAAGGGAAGGAGTCCTTTTGGATTTAGCATTATCAACCTTAAAGAGTTAGCTTGCAAGCTCCTAAAGAGTTTCTTTCTACAGCACCTGTAGTTCATACTCCTTTTCTTGGGATGTGCTCCTTCAGGCCTTACAAAATCCACCTTTCAAACTTCTTCATTTAGTAGAGCTCAAGTTCCTTTCTACAAACGTCTCCTTTTCTGTGGACATTTGCTCTGGTCATAGAGTGGAGAATTAGGGACTTTCATGTGTGAAGAACCCTAGTCACTTTTTTTCCGGAGAAGTGGTTTAACATACATTCCCATTTTTCCTTCCCTAATTTCCTTCGGTATTTCATTGTTCCCAGGATTTTGTTTTTCCCACCTTTTATCCTGAACTATCATCTGAGGTTAAAAAAAGTTTACATTGTGTGGACATGCCGAGAGCTTTGTCTATTTGCATTGAAAAAACTGCCACTTTTCGAAAGACTATTTTTTTTGTGACTTTTAGGGTCAGATGTACAACTGTTTTTTGCGGTCGCAAACGGAAATTGGCCCGCTGGCGACCACAAAATAGCTCTGCCCTATTTACAAACCCTGCACCTGCCTCATGAATATTAATGACAGACAATTTGCGACCCCATTAGGTATCGCAAACAGTGTCTGAGACACTGTTGTAAATTCCAATTTGCAAGTCGCAAAACGATGCAATTTGTGACTTCCAAATTGGAAGGGTCGTACATCAGGCCCTTAGAGTCTCAGAACAAGGTAAACAACCTTTTTACTCCAGTCTTTAAATGGATATGTTTTGTGATTACCACAGCCTACCAATCTAAAGGGGTCTGTTGCCAAGTTTAAACCCGAGATGCTTGGCAAGGGGTATCCCCACTTTATGAGCAACATCTTAAGGGGCATTATTAGGTCTGGCATTAGCCAAGACCTTTTAATTTTACTTG
Source organism: Calotriton arnoldi (assembly GCA_963921515.1). Lineage (NCBI taxonomy): Eukaryota > Metazoa > Chordata > Amphibia > Caudata > Salamandridae > Calotriton > Calotriton arnoldi. The sequence goes on from CAWUFW010008044.1 coordinate 587,548, forward strand.
AGCAATGGGTTAGCCTACTTCAGCCACTGGCTATCTTCACTTTGAGTGACTGCATTTAGCCCTTTCACAGGGAGCACATCCACACAAAAGGTAGTTCCCTTCAGTGCCAGTGTTATTCTTTCTGCTTTATCACTTTAATCTTGACTTTGTTTGTAGAGCCTGATGTGATAGCAGGACACTTTCTACCAGAGGAGATCACAGGGCACATTTCAGCTTTACTAGTTCCTGTCTCCTGCCAATCCCGTTGCCAATTCCTTTCGAAGAGGCCTTTGTTTATCTGACTATTATCTTTTCACACCATACCAGTATCCTCACATGAACTCTGACTATAAGCTCATGAGGGTGCTCTATCTTTTCAACCCTGTGTGGCATTCCTTTTTTCTGTCCTTCTTTCCTTCTTTTTTCTTTCTTCCCTTCCTCCTTCTTTTTTGGCTTCCTCTTTCTTTTTTGCCTTCCTCTTTCTTTCTTTCCTTCCTCTTTCTTTCTTTCCTTTGTCTCTTCTCTTCTTTCTTTCTTTCTTTTCTCTTTCTTTCTATCTTTCTGTTTCCTTCCTTCCTTCCTTCCTCCTTTCTTTCTTTCTTTCATTCTTTCTTCTTTTGTTCCTTCTTTCTTTCATTCTTTCCCTCCATCCCTTTTGTTTCTTTCATTGTTCCTTTCTACTTTTTTCTCTCCTTCTTTCTGTCTTCTTTCTTCCTTCTTTTCTTCCTTCTTTCTTTATTTCTCACCTTCTTTCCCAAAGGCAAGAGTCTGGAAGCCAATGCCTGACTGATTGGCTTTTTAAGGCTGTGTTAGCCAAGTCCTTTTGATTTTGCTAAAATTACATGTATAACATAGTTGCCTAAAGGGGTTTTCAGCCAGACTTCGTCTATTAGTCTGAGATCCTGCCATTCACATTTGTCTGCATGCATCATGGGGCAATGTGGCACTTCAGCCATTGGCTGACTTCACATTTTTGCCATAAGCCAATGTGTTTGTTTAGATTGATAAGGGCTCAGCAGCTTCCTGAACAATCAGGTTTTGCAAAAATCACGGCAAAGCAAGAATTGCCAAGAGGCTGATGGCCCACACACGACCTATTGGATTTGCCAATGCTTGTTGAACGATGTATACAATCCTGCTAAAATGGCCATCCCTCACACCTTCAAGTCACAGTATAACTTAGAGATGGAGGGAGGTTACTTTATGGATTTATCAACTCACATCCTGATTGCTGTTAGTTCCTGGTTGATATCATACTTTATCGCTTGGGCAGTGAAAGTACTGTCATGGGGAGGAGAGCTGTGCTCATGTTGGTAGGACTGTGGTGAAGAAGACTTTGACTTAGTATAATGAAGAATATCGGTAAGGAACAGGGTCATTAGTTGATGCCAAAGACCTAAAAACGTGTTAGTGAGGAAGACTAATGACCACAAATCTTCCTCTAGCACTCCGTTCTAAGTTATTCTCAGTAAGGAGGAATCACCTCAGTGATAAGCAATACATTTCTGAAATAATATCTTCTAAGCAAAACATCACTGGTTTACTTTGGCCTCCTGAACAATTTCACACTCCATTATTAAAGTGTTCTAGAGTACTTTTCTTCGTCTGAAAATGGCTTTTTCATGACAGTCAAATGTGCCTTTACTTACAAAAAACTCGGTTTGAAGAACAAGAGAATCCAGTGCTCTCTCGTGGAGCTGGTCTTGGGTAAGAACATTGGTCGCAGCCTGGAGATATTCCCGTGCTGACTGCTCTCGTGGCGACATGACGTTGCCATAGGGCTCAAGACTGCCCGGAGTGCACATGTCCAGGGTCAGCGACACGTTGGAGCCCCTCCTGTAGCAGAAAAGGGGGAAACAACACACTGACATTAGGGTGAAAGTCAGCAGTATAGGGCGAATAACCCGTGGATATGGCGCCTTAATAAACTTTGAAGACATTTTAGCTGTGAGTCAAGTGACATGTTAACCCCACATTGGAATCCAAGATACTGTTCTACAACCTCCAATTATCCAATAGCTAGCAGTGATCAACAGCTATTATTAACCAGAATGCATTCATTTCTGCTCATTAATTCCTTCTAAATAATGTGTTCCATTCATCGTGTTATTTTTAACAGTCAATCGGTCACCAAATAATTATCAAAAACATTACACAAGCATAGGAAAAGGAGAACTGTGTCATTGTCTCAGGAGTTAAGTGGAGGCTGAAGGTTTGATGCGGCCCATTTCAGAAAGGGAAATCGCACCCCTCTGTAAAATCTACAGTCAAGCATTAGCTGACCGTATGCTTCACTAACATTAAACTGTAGTCCAGTTCATAAGATTAAAGCTAAAATAATCTCTTCCAATGATATCTGAAAGACCGAGGTTAAAAATTACAAATGGCCATCAAGCTGTCTCTTTCACATTTAGACAAAAATCTTGGGTTGCATAAATTGACTGTCTAGACTGCTATCTCCTGCTACTGACGGGGTGTCCAACGTAGAGCCAGAATGGATACATCTATGTGAAATTAACCACTGCCTATGTAAAATAGTAAATTTACTTAATGTGAATATCCTGAAAATGTGTCATGGATCCAGCCCTCTTGGATCTACATTAAACTATAACATCATTATCCACAAATATTGCATGTAATACTAAAGACATTTGCATGATTGTTTTAAATATGGCTCCTAGCTTTTTCTGTTTTCTTACACATTTCAAAACCTTATCACTGTGGCATCAGCTACCTTCAACATACAGATCTCTATCAGGGTTGTCCAAAATATGGCCTGTATGACTAGATCCATACCTGATTTTCAGGATAGCCACATAACAGAAATGTACATTCAATTGGGATCTAAATGAAGTTCATTCACATAGTATCATTGTACTAAACCTCTGGCAGGTTTGTCCTCCTGGATCTATGTTGGCCATCCCTGTTCTAAATGCACTGTTCTGTAGTACCTGCAGTACAGTTCTGAACAAATTAATAGAGGCACACATACTGTTTATTAACTAGAGAGACACACACTGTCTACCATGCTGAATGTCAAAGGTGGCACAGAGAAATGTGTAAATTCCTGCCATGGAGGAATGTCACTAAACAGTGCCATTGTTTCACCCATGCTGGCAGACTTGGGTCTCATTTTGAAGGAAAGCCTGAACAAGCATTATTAATGCGCCATTTCTTTTTGCACATGTATCTTGCAACAAGCAAGGGTGACTTGGTGAATGTCTAATGCATTAGTGCATTATTTTAAATTATGGCATTTACATAGCGCTTAATTCCCGAATATTTGTTATGACAAAAATATCCCCCTTAACAGCCAGCTTTCTTGCAGTCACCATAAAAATCAAAACAGAGCTCTGAGAATTTTCAACATTCCATTGGTGAAAGTTGATAATTTTCTTCTTAGTTCTCTTTCACTGCCTTGTTTCCCCTCTCCGCTTTCAATGTGTACACTTCTCTGGTCAAACAGTGACCTCCGACTCTACTGAGAAAGAAAAGTGGTGAGATCATGATTTACAAGAAGAACAGAGAGGTAAGGAGAATAGAATAACAAGAGAGGTGAAGTAGAGCGAGTCGAGGGAGGGACAACATAAGAAGATGTATAGAAAGTGAGGTGTGGAGAGAAATAACGGGAAGTAGAGAAGTAGAGAAACAGGTGAGGTACAGAATGAGAGGTGTGGTTAATCCAGAGGTAGAAATAGATAGGGTGCGGTAAAAGAGAGTTGCGTCAACATGTGCTTTCCAGAATAAATAAGTCAGACCTACTGCCTTTGTTGTAACCTTTATGAACAAACAGATCAGATATATGGCATCTGACAAAACCTTTCCCAGTGAACTAATTATGCTAATAGCCTTGATCATTGGCTTGTCACCATAACCAACTAAGGCCAACTGTAGTGAGCATACGCTTTCCAACAAGGCAAAACGAGTACTTTTTTTGTGGAAGTACACACCTTTTGCTCAGCAAAACCTGGTAGAGAAAATAAACACATGGGCAGAGTCCAAGCCTCTCACTTAGTACTGCTTCTTAAACCTTTTTTTTCTGGTCATCACATAAGGGCTGGTGATAGCTGCACTTTAAAACCAGACATAAAGAGTAAGTTCAGGTCAAATTTAATTTACGCTATACTTGAAATGCCAGAAATTATGCTATCATGCCATGCCGCGTAATTGAGTACTGGTGTCTCAAAGGGGGGGCCAGATGTGGCCTGTGTCCCCTGGCCACACTACCACAGCTGTTAAATGTCCCAGAAGGAGACACAGAAAATAAAATAGACACTGCACATTGTCACAGACATGAATTTGTCTGACTATCTTTCAATGCGAAGCAGCGCAGTTTTGCATAAAATGTTTGTACGTGTACCGATATATACACCCATATAAAGTCGAATTTAATCATTGCTTGTTTAAATCTGATTTTGTATGTATATGCATATATGTATATATACACACACACACACACACACACACATTACCTACTGGCAGTCGCCAGTAGGTAGTTATAGTTAGGATCATAGTAAAACCTTTTTTTGACTTTCCCATATCTTTGGTGCCATTTGACAAATCTGCACAAAATTTTCCATAAAATGTGCCCTTGTGATTCTTGTTGTGTGTTGAAAGCTTCGGGGCCATCCATCAAGTAGGGGGCGAGAAAAAGGGGGGTAAAAAGAGTGCATTTCACCATGTTAATTGCCATAGACTCTTTAGACACGCCTGCAGCTCGAACCGCTGGAATGAGTTGCACCAAATTTGTCAGAAAGCTAGCTTTTGGTTTGCAGATTGTGCTTTTTGTTATTTGGTGTAAAACCGTTCAGTAGTTTGAAAGATAATAAAGGATATCCAAATTTGTATATCTGTGGTCGCGAAGCCTCCACGAATAATGACGAGCTCGAGCCGAGATCTGCAGAGCTTTGATTGGCTGCCAACACTTCAACCAGGAAGCGTTGGCAGCCATCTTGGGACTCAGCCGAGTCCCCAAAAATAAATGCACAAAAAAGGGGAGCAGGGTAGAAACACCCCAACCCCGTAGCTTTGGTACTGCGGTCCCAACGGGACTCCGGCTGGGGAAAAAAGCATTTTTTTTACGTTCACGGCGAAATTCGTAAAGATTCATGAATATCCCCGGGAATTGAGAAAAAAAACAAGTGCGGTCTCCTGCGCTTGTTTTTTAGGAATCCCCCAGGTGGGCCAGGTCCCAGGGGCATGCTGATATTTATGAAATATATGGAGGGGGCGCATATGGCCCCCCTCCAAGGGCATATTTGTGCCCCGGGGATGACCACCTCCCCAGGACTTTTTTAAAAAAGCCTGAGTGACACATTGGAGTTCTGACCCCACAATCGGAATAGGTGGTGGGGACCTCACAAGGAACGGTTGTTTTGAGCTACTGAGCAAACGCGCAAGGAGGAGAAGGGCAACAACAAGGCACATGAGCTGGATGACCATGCATTGCCTGGGGCTAGAGCCACTCAACCCGATCCACTCTGCTTGGAAAACTGACAGGAGCTGACATTATGCCCAGCCTTCACTCTGATGGGTGAGAACGGAGGCTGCAGAGGGCCTCACTAAGGCACATCCTCAATTCAGATGGTCCCATATGAGAGTGGGGAGCAGTCTTTGCTTGAAATGATAGTCAATTGCAAAAAGAACAATAGATGGACAGAATGCTGCACAATGTCAAACATTCACTCCAGTGCAGAGATTTGGGCCTAAATCCATTGTTTGATTGCTCCCCATGTCATTCTAGTTTAGACCCAGCCATTTGCAAATCAGTCTTGACCCTCTTCCCCATGAGAACAGTCCAGCCCAAACTGTCAGGCCAGGTCCTCACCGGACAGGAAACAAGTATCCTGGCACCGGTACAAAGGAGGACCTGGCTTGGCAGTTTGGGCTGGACTGTTCCCATGAGGCACAGGATCAAGACTGATTTGCATATGGCTGGGTCTAAAATGGGGTGCCATGGTGAGCAAAAGAACAACGGATTTAACCCAGATCTCTTGACTGGGGGTGAATGTCTGATTTGCTCTCCATTCCGTCCATCAAGTGTCTTTTGCTTTCTCGCCCTAAGTGCTCCGGGTATGCCCAGATGTGGTTCCCGGGCTCACTGTGCCACTGGATTCAAGCTAGCCTAGCTGATAAGGGGTGATTCCCCGAAACCGGTCCCAGGATGCTTGTTTCCGGTCTAGGGAGGACCTGGCTTGGCAGTTCGGGCTGGACTGTTCCCGTGAGGCACAGGGTCAAGACTGATTTGCATATGGCTGGGTCGAAACTGGGGTTGCATGGTGAGCAAGAGAACGATGGACTTAACACAGATCTCTTGACTGGGGGTGAATGTTTGATTTGCTCTGCATTCCGTCCATCATCTGTGTGTCTTTTGGAACAATAGTCAAGGCTGGCCAACTGGTACATCTCTAAATGGACCAAGTACACCGAATGAACCAAAGTATGGAGGTGGATAGGCCATCCCTGAGCAGACCAGTGATGTGCTTTACCTCTCAATCTGCTCTCCAGGAAGGAAGGCTCAACGAGGATCCAGCACCCTGTAGTCCATCTGCAGGGGTGGAAGGTGGCCAAAGTCCAAACTCCTAGGGGCCCCGGGATGGGTCTAGAGAGGGCCACACAACCCAGGATCACTTCATCTCTTTGTCAGCAATCTGGCAAGTCAGGCCTATGGAAGCACCATACGTCTGTGGCTTGCAGAAGGACTGGAAGGTGATCAAAAACCTAGGCCACTGGGGCCAAGGGATGCACTAAGGGATGTCCTCACACCTCCCAAAGAGAGCAAGTGTTCAACAAACAGGCCACAGCACCCTCTTCCAAGCAATCAGGAGAAGGGTAACTCAGCATTTGTGTAGCTTGTTTACGGTTGGGGACAGAGATGGACATTTGAGTGTATGTATCTCACCTCCTAGGCCGCTGGCAGGAGCCCAAGACTACAGAGCTGTATTGTGCAGACTCCTGTCACTGATCCTCACACTTTGTTCACCCTGTAGAGGCCAAGCAGTCTCTAATGGATACAGAAGCACGTATTTGGACTTCCAGAGAAGGCTGGCCATCTTATTGCACCATTCCCATGGTGCATGACCACATACATGCCTGACATCAAAGTCTTGACATCTGGTCCTTCGATGCTTTTTATGGAAGATGGCTGTAACTTTCCGCTTTCACTCAAGAGACAAGAGAGGCATGGAAGGACACCCTAGGCTGTAGATTGGAGCCTTGGGGCTGGGCCCTGGGGCCCAACTGAACCTTTGTTCGGGCTCTGGTAAGAGCCTTTTGCACCTGTGGTGCCCGGAAGTCCCTGGTAGGTTTCTTAAAGGCTTCTGTGCAAGTGCCTCCTGGGCTAGCAGATGCAGCTCGGGCTCAGCCCTCGGACAGCAATCAGGACCTCCAGAACTGTGCGTGGGCCTCCTTTAAACTTTTCTGCTCGTGCCTTCCAGAGTAGGGGAACTGTACAACCCCATCCTGAATACTTTGGGGCACCAAAGGTGAGTAGATAGAGCCCTGGCAATGCAGCCTGCTCCCTGGGCCTCCCAGCTCTGACTGAGCCCAGTCCGCCCTACTTGGGAAGAGGAAACCTACATGGACCTGCAGAAGTGCATTCTGGGTAGCTTGGAACACCAATGGTTTGCACCCCGTGCCCAGGCCTACGGGCCTATGCCCAGGCCTGCTGCAGCTCTGATTGGGATTGGGTTAGAGTTTTCAGCCCTGCAGGAACAAGCAAGCACTCGCTAGGCCTGTGCAACTGCGTCTTGGCTACGTTGAGGAATCAAGGGTCCGTGCCTGAAGCTTAGGGCCCCAGGTCCAAGCCCAGGCCTGTCAGAGCTCTGACTGCAATTTGTCAGATCTTTCAATCCTGTAGGAACTGGGGAGTCCTTCCGGGCACATGTAAACCCTCCCTGGGTACTTTGTGACACCATAGCTTGGCTAATAGAGCCAAGAAGCTTGTATTCCAGACCAGAGAAGAGCTCTGACTGAAACCTGTCAGAGTTTTCAACCCTGCAGGAGCTGGGGAGCCCTCTCCAGGCCAGTGGATTCCTGTCCAGGGCACTTTGTGACAACATAGAACTGGTGAATGAACTTCAGGTCCAGGGTACCACACCTTCACCCAGACATGAGTTCTAACTGGGATCTTTATGAACTTTCAATGCTGAACGAGTTGGTCAGTCATCGAGGGGTCTGCAGAACACCGTTCTTGGTATGGAAGCAGGCCTCCGGCCACAAGAGGAGCCTGGCAGTCCCCATGGAGCCTAAAGTCAGAGCTGTCATGCACACTTGACTCGGGGAAGGATTTGTTTCGTGCGGCAGACTATATCTCACCTAGCAATAACTATCATGAGGAAGGTGACATAGCTTTTTTGTAATCCGGGTACTCATGGAAACAGTGTCTGGGTTACTACTGGAGACATACATACCCTAGTGCCCTGTCTGTGAGAACATTTTAAATGAGTTCTCCTCAAGGCTTCAAGTACAGCCCAAACTTCTGAACTCTGAGTCCTGCGGTCAAATCATATGTTCTTTTATGTATATAATAAATCACCAGTGGTATGGAAAATTCCGCACACTCCTAAGTGTGATAAATGTTGCACAGGCGTTTGCAGACCCCTAGTGATGAGTGAGACAGAGGCACTCTCAGTCTGACAGTTGGAGGGAAACCCTAAAGTGAGGCTTCTTACTTTAACAAGCATTTGCAATGCAATAGGACTCGCATTTACGCGAGACCTATTGCATTGCAAAAAGGTAGTCATCACGGACAATGGGATTGGAGGCACGGACAACGGGAGTTCGGACGGGGGAGGGGGTGGAGGCACGGACAACGGGAGTGCGGGCGGGGGGAGGGGGAGAGAAGTGGGCGAGAAGGCACGGACAATGGGAGTGCAGGCGGGGGAGGGGGTGAGAAGGCACTGACAACGGGAGGGTGGGGGGAGTAGAGAAGGTAGTAGGAGAACCTCATTAAAGAAAATAGTGCTCACAGTCTAAATAACACGTATTGTGTAACACTCGAAGTAAAGGGGCCAGTAGCCATGGGAGGATACAAATGACGACATGGCCGTAATAAGGAGGGACTAACAAGCTTATAAACAAATCCGAAGGCAGCATTTACGAAGGACAAAGACACAAGCCAATAAAAAAATATGGGTCGGGGGAGTGGGCGGGGGTTTCCCTCACGTACTGAACGACAGCAGATCTTCACCAGAGCAGCGCTTGCGCGCTGACTCTAGGCTCGACCTAAAAAGGTTTAAGTGTTTCTGAATACTCAAATATCAGCATGCAGAATTTCTTTTTAATTCATGAATGCACGTTTGCTTATAAAAAAAAGCTTTGTTATTCACAAAATATCTTCACTGTTATTCACAATGTGTCTTTAAATTAGTTCAGCTCTACATGTTTTTGAGCAGCAGATGCAGAGCACTGCTCCAGGCACTCCCTTGCACAATGAAACTTGATATACGCACAGCGCAACCCTTTTCCTCCCTTTGATTTTAATTACATGTCCTCATCTATCACCCACTCCCCTTTTCAAGAAACGGTTTTGGGGTGCCGGGGTGCCTTAGGGAAACTCGCTAGGGGAGGGTTGCTGTATGCTGCCCACTCTCTCCCCTGAGCCTTTGACAATCTCCTTTTCACTCCTTGCCGTGGCTCACTTTAGCCAACTGAAATTCAAAATATTAGCATAATATACAGACTTCTTTTGCTCCCCTTTACTTTGAGGAACTTGAAGAACACAACATGCATGTTCCTGAACTTTCCTACGAGGATAATTACATCAAATTCTCAATAAATTAGTAAAACAAGTAACTTAATTTAAGGTATACCATTGTTTTTAATTAATGTCACACTTGTAGTTGCAAAAATACCATTCTGCATTACTGAAAACAAAGTACATCTCAACCTTCTCTTCACCCAACCTCTGCTTCCACTATAAATGTATGTATATGCTACAGGGTGAGGCCCAAATACTGATGGTAACTATTTCTCTGTATGACTCATCCAGTGATGACTCCATCATTGAGAAATCAATAACTTCTGAATCACAAAGACATGGCATTTCTGCTATGCAATTGCGTCCCTCCCTTCCTTTTTTCTTACTTCATCATTTTAGTGAAAGTACAGTTCATATGCTTTGCAAATGCAGGATCATTCCATGAAGGGCTGGCTCTAGGGAGGTGCAACCGGTGCAGGCGCACCTGGAGCTCACCTCAGGGTGCGCCATGTTTAGAAATAACACTGGTTTAAAAAGCACCTGATGCAGAGTTCCTTGTGTGTCCAGCAGTTTTCAGGCAACAATAAAAATGTAAAGATAAGGCTGGTGGTTAATGTTCCTGCTAGACAAAGATCTATTGTCTAGTGGCAGTTTCCACTCATGATAAAGAAGGGCAGGAGGTTAATATGCCTGCGGCAAAGAACGTGTACAACGAAAACCACAGAACTGTATTTTATGTGCATCGTTCAGTAGGTTACTGATTTTGTCACAGAGATCCTTTTGTTACTTGCAGTTCATAAGTTACAACCCTAATTATTTCACGGTGAGCTATGAACTGTCATCAATGAGCTGCATGCAATCTGCATGGTGTTGGTTAGATTGTTATGTTTTTCCCCAGTCTTTTATGATCCTAATATTGCTAAAAATGGGTTTATTTGGGCAGAAGTACATTCTTATAAGTACAGCCAACCACTGTGGTACGTTTTAAACCCTGAGTTTGTGCATCACCAGATCAAACACATTGAAAATATCCTGCCTACTAATATGGATGACATGTGACTCCTAAACCGTGTAATTCTCATTGTCTTATGTAACAATTCTTATAGACTGATTTACACATGTATGATTCATTGGCTCTGTGTAATGTGTGTATGATGTAAAGTACTCTGACACCCTACCAGCCGCGGTCTGTGCAGATGACAGCGGTCGGGTGGTCGGGCTGGGTGGGGGGGGGGGGATTTCGAGGGCCGAGGCTGAGGGAAAAATTAAATAAATAATTAACGTTCCTTCGGCGTTGTCCGTCAGAATCCCCCCCCACCCGGCCCCACCGCCCCACCACTGTTACCTGCATGGACCGGGGCTGGACCCTACGCTGGTATGAGTAGCGCTATAAAACGAATGAAATGCATATAAGAGAGGTGCTATGGAGAGATGAAGGGCACTGGTGGAGTGTTGTAGTGAGGGAATTCGTAGAGTAGAAGGGTTTTTGTGGGGGTAGAGGCCCACAAAAAGTGTTGCACTGGGTGCCACCAGCGCTAAAGGCGGTCCTGATTGCATGTATACTACAGTGCAAGGTGACTGCACTTCTGTTGATGATCATTAGGAGCAAAAATGATGTGAACTGAGCTTGTGGCTTCTATAAGTGACAGAGTAGCAAAAACAGATCAGGCATAGCGCCTGCATGCTTATCATGACAGAGCACTCTGTGAACTTCTCAATACATGTACCTTTCAATACATATTTGGCGTCATATTGGTCATATTGGGGACACTTGCCTGGCCCTATAGGAACTAAGTGGTATCTATGACCATGCTATTAATAATAGGGTGTTTGTCTTCCTGCTTATGCCAAAGCCTCAATTAGGAGTATCCCCGAGGGGTAGTCAGTATTTATCAGGTCAGTTAGAAACCAGGTGATGGCCTGCGGCAGCAGTGCACTGAGGAATCTCTAGGAGAGAGCTTTCGCCTGAGCCCTACCTAATATAAGGCGGCCATGCTTGTCATTATGACACATCTGCCAGACAACAACCTTCCAAGAGAAGACGAGTATTGTGAGTGGAGAAACGGTGGGCATGGGTAGGACTACCCCGTCTTGAATTCCCATGTTGTCCATATTGGACCTGCGTGAGTCTTGCATCCTGCTGACGTCACTGGCCCTGAGTGATTTCCTTAGAAGGGACTGCTGAGGAAACCAGTGGCGTTGCAAGGATGCCATGGGTCCCAGTGAAAGCAAGGGAAAAGGGCCCACTCTCACCGCTGATAACACATCCACACTATGATATCCAGCAGCAATCAGGGTATCTATCACCCTGCCACCCACAACCACTTATGTGCACACCTAATGTTTTTGGAGGCATTTGATTCATCCATTGTTTTTGGAGGCATTTCGTTTATTCAAGCACGAGCAAGTGAGCCAGAAAGGCATTGTCCATACATCAATGGAAGTATACATGTAAGAAAAAAAACTCCATCTAGCATGTATATATAATCACTAGATCACTCCACATAATCAAGGATGCAATGTTCTGTCTTGGACTTTTCTTTTACAAATCCCTGTTTTCATCTATTACAATTGAATTGCATCAGCTGAAGAGAAACAGGACTGCAGTTTTTTAAACTAAAGCTCAGGAGTGGAGCCCTGGACCCATATTGCATGGAGTCATCTGACAAACTTATATAAAGAAGGTTGTATTTTAAATGTTTGTGGTAGAGATGCTCCTCCTCTTCCCCTCTGATGAACAGGGTGGGATACAGGAGAACAGATCTGTTTTAGTGAGTTTGTGTAAAGTAATGCTTGTCAGGGCAGATAGCATTGGGGTGGTTTCAAGTCTGGAGCAACTATGACATAAGCACAATGAAGTGTGAAATCTTACACCTGCCTGTTATTTAGCTCTCACCTGAGCAATAGAAACTGCAGTCCCACTCCTCACACTTCCTAAAAATCAGATAAAGCGCAGTGCATTCAGCACTGCACAATCAAATGTGATGATAGGGTTACTCAAATAAAGCACATTTCGATCACTCAAAGGGGCATATCTACAAGGAAATGGCTCAGCGTGGCACTGCAACACATTTTGCAGCACAGCACCATTTCCAAAATGCAGGGATGCACCATATTTACAAGAATACGGTGCACCCCTGTGCTTTCCCTAGCGCTGGCGCTAAAAATAGCTGCCTGGCGCCAACACAGACACCCTTGCGCCATAGTGCAAGGGTGCCTGTGTTGCAGGGAATGATTGTTTACGTGCAGGAAGGGACACACATAGAAGTAGCAAATCGCCATTATTTAATGATTGTTTATGTGCAGGATGGGACACCTTCCTGCATGCACATAAACAATCATTAAAGGCGTTTTGCTCCTTTTATTTGTGGTGCAGAGTGCAGCACACATAGAAAGAGCAAAAAAGAGGAGAAATAAAAGTGTTTCTCCTTGTTGCGCAAATCTAACGCCTGCTTTTGCATGGCGTTAGTTTTGGGCGCTGCGTCAGATTTACACATCCTTGTAAAACTGGGGGAGTGTCAAAAAACAATGGGTGTTGTGGTGGAACGCCCACAGCAACACCCATTGCAAACCCCTTTCACGCAGATACCTGCATGAAAGGGTATCATATCTACAAAACGGCATTAAGCTATTCAAAGAGGCTTAACTCCACTTTGTAAATATGGTGCAGGGCATTGCGCCACCATAACATCGATAAAAGTGACGTTCCTGTGGCGCAATTCCCTTGTAAATATGCCCCAAAGTGTCTCGTGCCCGCACCTGAAAACATCTGCACTGTTCGGTCTCAAAGGGACTCCTGGTGACACAAAGAGCAAGGGCGGGTTATATGCCCGCCCTGAAGACCACATTGAACTCCCAAAAAGCACTGGGCCCCTCTCCCATGTGCAACAGTTGTGAGTGCGTCTGTAAGGAAACAAGACAGGCAAGAAAAAGGTGGGAGTAACTTGCACACCAGCCCAGCAAAGAAATATATCGGGATGTCAAGTGCAGCTCAACGTGGTCCAGGTCCATGCCAGGCTTTAAGGACAACAACCGAATATGAATGTGATGCCACTCTAGATGCATTGTATGCACATGGATATCATGAGACTCTGGCATGGCTCCGACCCACCTGGACTAATGCTGGACACCCATTCACAAAAAGCTTAGGTATTGAACCCACTATAGAAAAATGTTCATACGGGACGAGTAACCGAGGGATCAGGCACAGCAAGTCTGAGTGATAATCACTTGAACCAGGGGCATCTTAAAGCATTAATTAAAACCATGCACCTGTACCAGGAGGGGCCAAAAGGAATTGAGTTGGGGTGGATTAGTTGCATCCATGAACCTGCACCTCTCTTGGGTAATGAGCAAGAGGAATCGATATCCTTAATGCCAGGCACCTCTCCCTAGGCAACGCTGGGAGTGGAGGGTGTTGACAAAAGCTTCTGTTTTCCTATGTTCCAATGCCAAGTACCAGGACAACCAAGCTGGGGGAGCTGCACGAGAGCAGATGTCTGCATCTATAGAAATATGGGGCAGTTTCACTAGTCATTTCCCGAGGACCCTCCCAGACACTCCTCTCATGACATCACAAACAAAAGATGGGGCCGGAAAGGAGGGAACAAAATGCTCACAATAACTTTCCCGGGGGTCCACACTCAATCCTCAACTCACCTGCAGCAGACCAAACGACATGCTTCCACTCACACAGCACTTCATCTTGAAACCTCAGGGTACAACAACTCCTAAATTCACCACCAGGTTTACTGTCTGCAAAGCAGCGCTCAGTCCTGAGGTACTGCGCGTGCCTTCCGTTGTCGGCTTGGGCTGGGCAGTAGGCACGTGATGCAAGAAGGCTTTCACGACTGGAGCTGCACCTGACCTGGAAATACGTGTCACATTATGAATTTAGCTGCTTTGTAACTTTTTTCTCTTCCAAGCATTGGATGCAAATGCGTTGAATGTTCCACACTACTTCTACATGACCTGTTCGATCATGGTAGATGTTCTATGTCTATACAACTAAAAGGGTGGTCCAGGGACCAACTACTATTGACCACCACATCACACAAACAATGTACACTGCTTAGAGGTTTTGTCCAGAGGAGACCCTTGTTAATTGCATGCAGGGTTGAAACTTTGAAAATTTTAGAAGAGATTGTCTGTTACTCAATAAAGTTGAAGACAGGAACTAGTGAATACATTTCGGACAGTTCTGTGTCTATGGAACTTTGTAAGCATCCCGTTTTTTTATATGTATTTTTGTAAATGTTGCACATCACTGCACCTTTGCACCATCTGCACTTAATTTAATTTGTTCTATATGCGATATACTATACTTACTTTGGAGAATAAATGGAATAAAAAGATTCTGTATCAAGTTGAGAAAGTTAAAGTTGATTGCATAATAAAGAGTCCCATGAAACCATGTTATTTGTTTACACTGCCTCACTCTGAAGCAGGAGAAGGAAGCTAGGCAGTAAATCAACTTTCTGCAATGTGAGGCACTTCACACGGCTCACCTTTCTAAAGCCCTTCATTGCCATTGTAGTCTATGGTGGTATCCACTGTAGACCAGTGACGCTGTCAGCGTCATGGTCTTGGGCGTCGGAGTCGACATCCCTGTGTGACGCCAGATGTCCGTCATTCACAGGCTCAGATCCCACCCTTTCCCATATGTCACACGGTAGGACTGGATGAAAGCACGTGATTTGGCACCTTGTCCTCAGTAATGGTAAGTGTCATAATGCTAATCTTGTGTTATGTATATCGTGCTGAGACCCTGGTCACGCTAACCTCCCCCGCTGTGACATCCCAGGGCCTGGGTTCTGGTCATTGTCCCCTTTAGAATTGGAGCTGCTGCATTTATTCCACCGCTGAATTGATCAAAAAGACAAGCAGGGTTTTTGTTCCCTTGCGAAGATGATCCAAATATCCGAGTCAAGTGCAAAGGGAAAAATATGTGCTTATTGTAAAGACAGTTATCTGCTGTATGGCAATAAAACTGGCCCTATCTTTATGCCCTTAACATTAATGTTAAAAACATGGATTGATTTACGAACAATGAATGTTAAAAAAGTTAAGGCAATGCATGTCAGCAATTTAGTTCCTCTCTTATTTCAAATGTTTTACCTAATCTTGCATTCCCGAAGAGTGTTAGATATTTTATCATGTTGCGTTTCTGTATTTTTTTCTGTGCATCTTATTACTCTTGTATAGTACTTTTAGCCATGCAAATGTTTGAGGGGCTTTGATTGAAAGCTCTGACGCTGAGGCTGAAGCAAAAGCAAAGTGCCTGTCAGTGGATTGGTCTCTCTGCAGAGCACACAGAACAATGGTCATGTATTCTAGTTGCACTTGAAATTCTGTGGAAATGTGCGTGAAGGGGGTACACAGATGTCAAAATATTTAAAAGGCAAAAGCAAATGGAAATAAATTGCTTAAATGTGAGTGAATGCAGTGTAAGTTTGGAAGTGGTGAAGTGAGGGAGATGCATGGACATCATCTGGGAGTAGTCAGGGCTAGCAGCTGTGACCGGTAGCTTGCTCTCTGCTACTCCTGGCACTTCCTTTGTGACCCCTGGCTTGAGGGGTCACGAAGGAAGTGCTAGAAGTAGCAGGTAGCAAGCTAGAAGTCACAGCTGCGAGCCCTGACTTCTCCCAAATGGCGCCCAACAGGAGATGCGTGGAAGTGCATTCGGGGAAGAGTGAAAAGAGGGTGCTGAAGAGGAAAGAGATGTGGTTGAAGATATGTAGATGGACGAGATGTGCAGAAAAAAAGGCATACATATCTTACATAAAGCGCACATAACTAAAGGCCAAAACTCCTTCCATAGGCCTCAATACTATTTAATACACAGACTCACAATTTCAGAATTTAAACATTTCCAATGTTAATTATTTATAACAAATCATTGTTGCTACTCATTTATCTGAAACAACTAACAGTCATTGACAAAGCCAATCGTACTGACAGGTTTTAGGTGTATGTCAATTGTTGTTATATATCTGGAAGCAATTACATCTCACATGTTCCCTTTTAGAGAGCCCCCACTTTTTTCATCCCACTTAAAGACCTGTCTGCATATATTTCTATATGACTGATTGCAGACAGCAGCTGTGGGCGCTTCTCGAAGCCTGGTTACAGCATTTTCTTCCAAAGTTAATGCTGCATGCATTGCAAGACACTAGGCAAGCACACACTTTAAAGGGCTGAAGTTGTCGCGCTGTACAATTTGCACATTACAGTAACTGTTGAACATATTAATGCAGTAAGATATGGGGGCAGATTTTAATGTGTTTATTGTGTTTAATATTTCAAGACTATATGTTTGCACTGCATTATAAGCCTTGCTTTATCACTCATGGATACCAGGAGTAGCCAACTGGGCACCCAGCTGGCCACTTGCCTGTGGCCTCCAGTTCCTGCTTGTTGGAGACTGATCCAGTGACACTGCAGCTGCCCGGGTTTTCCCACTGGGGAATTCCTGACCAGATTTTCCCACTCACTGTTTTTCCTGCCAACAGAATCCCCGCCCACCGCAGGACCTACTTTAATGCAAGCCACAGCGCGACCGCACAGAGGGCTCACTGCTTGTGCACTAAAGACAAGTCCGTCTGTGCCTGTCCGCACCTGGACCGTGCCCAGCACCACGACCCTGGCCCTCCTGCCTCCCAAAGATACACTACCGCTGAGCTCTACATGCTCATCTCCGAACGCCGCAGCAAACACTGCCACCACGCCGACCCACGCTCAATGGTAGGACCTTTCACCTGCACCCAATGCCACTGCACACACACCAGCCAACCGACCATCCCCGCCCCAAACAGACACCACCTGAACAAAAACATCAACTCGCATGCACCCTTCTCAACACACGCTCACTATGTAAGCATTCCACTGAATTATGGGATCTCATCGCCACCCTAGCACCCAACATCGTTTTCCTCACTGAGACCGGGCTCAACCCCACATCCGCCCCAGGCATTGCCACAGCGATCCCCGAGTGATATAAAATCACTCACCAGGACCGAAACCAACAAGCCGGGAGGAGGAACAGCCATCATCCACAAAGAGACCATACAGTGTACCACCACCAACACCATCACCCCCATGGAACATCTCAACTTCAAGCTCCACATGGACGAAAAGATAAC
Organism: Calotriton arnoldi; assembly: GCA_963921515.1. Lineage (NCBI taxonomy): Eukaryota > Metazoa > Chordata > Amphibia > Caudata > Salamandridae > Calotriton > Calotriton arnoldi. The sequence continues at coordinate 605,368 of CAWUFW010008044.1, forward strand.
TATTAGAGGCACCCTTGCATACTGACCCCCAGGCCCATGGTCCAGCTTCTGCAACACCACATCAGACTTTATTGCGCCCTTAGCCTTAGACTTCAAGGACTACTTCCTCGGCAACCTAAGTTTTCACATCGATGAGCCTAATGACAAAAAACTGCACACGTCCTCGACAGTATGAGCAACCTCGGATTGAGCCAGATCGTCCACGACCCTACACACACCGTAAGACACACGCTGGACCCAATTTTTATCTCTAGCAACTGCGTCAAATACAGCCATGTCACAGAACTTACATGGACTGATAACTCCATCATCCACTTCAGCATCTCCAGCCCCCACAACGCCACCCCCAAGAAGACCAAAGCCCCCCCAACGGAGGTGGAATGAAATCTCAGAGAGCAGCTGGCGAACACCCTCAACCAGTCAAACAACGTGTTAAGTTTAAGGCACTTTGTGTGACCTACAAATCATTGTAGGGACTAGGGCCATCTCGGTTCAAGGATAAGCTTAAATGGTATATCCCAGGGAGGACCCTACGATCAGGGTCAGCTATGAACCTTGTAGTCCTTCCCTTCAGGAGAACAACTTGGGGTGGGAAGAGCTTTTTAAGGACCACAGCTCTGATCTGGAATAGCCTACTCTTGGAACTCAAAGCTGCTCCCTCGCTATCTATTTTCAGAAAAGCCTTGAAAACCTGGCTCTTCTCTCAGGATTAGGAGCGGTGTTTGTCCCTTAAGGTAGCAAGAGTCCCTCCAAGGTTAGCCAATTCTGTAGCCGTACTCGTCTCTGTAGCGCAAAGACGCCCTCGGGCAGGAGTTTGCGCTTTATACATTTTTCATTCATTCATTCAACATCTCCAACCCTGCTATTGCCACCAACCTCGAACAGGGATTGAAAAACTTCAATGCCTGGATCACCAATTGCACAGACAGCATTGTCCCCATCAAGAGCAACATCCAGAGAAAATCCTCTAAAAAGGCCAGCTGGTACACCCAAGAACTCAGAACAGTGAAACGAGACAGTAAACAGTAGGAGAGGAGATGGTGCACCAGCAGCCTTCAAGACCTCCCTAAGGGGCAGATTTACAAGCCCCTTGCGCCACTTTTGCGTCATTTTTAACATGGGAAAAATGACGCAAAAGTGGCGCAAGGGGTTTGTAAATCTGCCCCTAAATGTCTACCACCTCCTGCTGAGGGCAACAAGGAAGAGCCATTGCGCACGTATCGAAACCAGCGCCACCAACACCAAGAAACTTTTCACCATTGTTTAGGAATTCTCCAACCCAGCTGTCAGTGAAAACAGCTTCACACCCTCACAAGAGCTGTGTGACAACCTCACCCACTTCTTCAACGAAAAGATCGCAACCATATACAGAAACTTCGAACCCCAACCCACACCTACGGACTTCCTCGACAGATACGCCACCAACATAACTGACACGAACCACACGCTAACAACCTAGAACATCCTCCCTATCCAGGACACCACTTCTACCATGAAATCCATCCCCTCTGGAGCTCCAACAGAACCAGGAACTCACCACCCTACTCAATACCTCTAGCACCACTACAACATTTCCCAACACCTGGAAACACACCGAAGTCAGAGTCACTATGTAAAAAACCCTCTGCCGACCCCAGCGAACTCAAAAACTACCGGTCAATCACCCTGCTCCCTTTCCCAGTGAAGGTACTGGAAAAGATCAACAATCAACTAATGACACACCTGGAGCAGAACCAGCTACTCAATGCCTCCCAATCCGGCTTCCGCAGCAATCACAGCACTAAAACCAACTTGATCGCAGCCACCGACGACATCCAAACCCTCCTCGACTAACGAGAAACAACAGCTTTGATCCATATCCCACACAATGATCGAAAGACTCCACCACATCAGCATCCAAGGGAGCGCGCTCAGATGGATCACCTTCTTCCTCATCAGAAGAACCCCGAGGATCCACCTCCCACCTTTCACCTCTGAATCCAAAGAGATCACTTGCGGTGTCCCCCAGGGCTCATCCCTCAGCCCCATGCTCTTCAGCGAATATCTGAGCCCCCTGGCCAACATCGTCAGATCCCACAGTCTCAACATAAATTCCTATGCAGACAACACCCAATTCATCCTCTCACTCACCGGCGACCCCACCACCACCTGAACCAACTTCCACCAATACATGACAAACGTCGCCGACTCGATGAAGAACAACTGCCTGCAGCTGAACACAGATAAGACGTAAGTATTGATCTTTGGCAACAGCAGCAATACATAGAATGACTCCTCGTGGCCATCAGACCTAGGACCTGCACCCACTCCCTCCAACTATGCCAGAAACCTCAGAATCATCATTGACAACAAGCTCACCAAGAAATCACAGATCAACACAGTCACCTCTGCCTGCCTCCTCACTTTGCACATGCTACGTAAGGTCTTCAAGTGGCTGCCCCTACACATGAGACGCACCGTGATGCAAGCCCTCATCACCAGCCTACTGGACTACAGCAATTTCCTCTACGTAGGAATCGCTGCTCACCTCCTACAGAAACTTCAGACCACACAGAATGCCGCAGCCAGTCTCATCCTCGGCCTTCCCCTAAAACCCACATCACACCCCAACTCAAGAAACTCCTCTGGCTTCCCCGTACAGAAGAAATGCCAATTCAAGCTGCTGACCCACATACACAAGGCTCTACACAACCAAGGACCTGCCTACATTAACCACCGCCTGCAATTCCACCAGCCATGGAGAAGACTATGCTCTGCCTCCCTTTCACTTGCCCATACTTCCACATCTACCAAAGCAAAAGTGGAGCACGCTCCTTCTCCCACATCACAGCAAAGAGCTGGAATAGCCTTCCCACATAACTCCGGACCATCACCTCACTTCCGGAATTCCGAGTGGCCCTCAGGACCTAGGTGTTCGACTAAGCATCCGGGGCCTGCAAGCGCCTTGATACCCTGTTGGGTGATTAGCCAAGCATTATAAATCCTGTGCTTCAAAATGCACCATTTGCCAATCTTTAAAAAAAAAATTCTTGTGAGGATGATCCACCCTGGACCCACGTTAGTCTATTAAGCGTGCTTGCGTTGCTTGCTACATAAAGGTCATACTCAACTTTTACACCACACCACTTTCAAATGTCACCAGCCACCACAGACAAAGATATGTTCTTTTTGAGTGGTAGTGCAAAGAGTTAACAACTGAGCTGTGAACTGTGTGCTTTTAATTGTAATTGTATTTATATAGCACTTCCTACCCCTGGAGTTGTTGAAGGGACAGTAATGTAAAAAAATGTATTACGTACAGTCTGGGTATTACTAAAATGCAAGTTTAAAATAATGACTTGCATGTTGACAGTGCTTTCTGTCACAGGCTGTGACCTCGTAGCACTAAGCATACACAAGTCACTATTCTCCACTGCACCAACCAAGATTTTATTCTGCAGTGGATTAACTAATCGATGCTTCATAATGTACTATAGTGTATTACCCACTAAGTAACGCTTTTTTAATTTAGGTTTCATGTAAGCTGCAAGTAATTTTTTATGTAGCTACCTGATGGTGAAAGACCAAAAAAGTACAGAATATTTAGTTTTTTTACCCTCACCATTGACCCCCACCCCCACATTCACTGCCGCTGCCCCCGTCGCATGCAGCATCACAGTTACATACTTTTTTTTATTGCATTTCGACCGCTGAATAAAACCTCCTCATTCAAAAGAACAACGACAATGAAGGAATTGCGAGTTTGGAGCTCAGAGGCAAGGTATACAAAATTGTGCATTTTTGGAAAACGATTTCCTTTGTTTTTTAATAAATCCTGCAACCTCCATTCCAGTACTTAAAGAGAAATTGTAAGTCTGTTGAGGGGCTCAGGGTTTGGAGTCAACTACGCAAAGTCTGCAGGAACGGGGGCAGCAGGTCTGACCAGGCGCGCAACACCCAGTGGGCTAAAAGGGCTTCAGCCCACTCACCCCGCATGTCATGTGCAATAAGCTCAGCTTAGGGAGCGGGTGTTGGAGAAAACATTTTCTTTTTTAGAGAGACAGGTTCAGCTTCACCTGCTGCTCGAAAGTGTCTTCAAAGGAAGGGTGGAGGTCACCAGTAATTCATAACAAGCATTGGCATAGCCAATAGGTCTCGCTTTTGGGATCTTATAAGTATTTAGTTATGCAGCACAATATCCTTGGTGCAACAACATCAAGTGTTGCATGGCTAAACACTTATAAGGTCCCAAAACGCGAGACCTATTGGCTATGCCAATGCTTGTTGTACAGAGTGGGCATAGTCGATCCAACGAGTGTCATGTGTTTTCGATTCTTAGTGAACTGGTTGTTGATTGTAATAACTGAAAATCCGCTAGCACACTCGGTAGGTTAAAATCCATAATGCCCTTGAAGAAGGTTTATTAAAGTACGATAGAATAAATGTGAACACACGGTGGGATTGTATTTACATTCACTTCCTTCTGGAATAATCTCCATAAACATATGAGATGTTTCCCTTTATTCCTCAACATTTAATCAAGTCTATAAAACTGTAAGTAAAGAAAGTAATTAAGAAAAACGTGAGTCTATCACAAGAATCCCACTTAACAGCTATGAACGATACCCTGCCCTAGTTCTATATTTATATGCCTCTTCTTGTTTTTATGGAAATTGATTTCTAATGCAATATTTCTATAGTATTTGTGTGCAATGATCTTGTTAACCTAATAACACGGCAAGATACAATAATGTGCCCCAGATCACACTGTGTGGTCAGGTGGTGACACTGTTATTCTTCTTTACACAGCCCGCCGCGCAGTTTCTTACATTACTCACATTTCTGAAGGTACTAATACAACAACTGTGAATGTACAGTCAGTCGTGTGAGTGCGACGCAAGTGGTGGCTGCACGTTTTCAAAAATACGTAACCAGACAGCGGCTCATTTTCATAAACTGCAGTCAGTGCTGTGCGATGAACATGCAATAACCCACGTGCGCACATGCAACGGCGGACACATCATAACGTGTCTCAGTGCCACTGAATAACCACAGTTATGTAATTTCCTCTTTGTCGGACGTTTATGTAACGATGTCTTTACAGTCACTGCTTGCTGACGCTCAGTGTCCCTAATTTACCTTTCCTTAATGACAATTCAAATGAAAGGTAAAAAATAAACAGGAAATTAATTGACTTTAAAAGTATTTCTTTTTCACAAAACTGTTTGTTTCTGTTTCTTATGACGTCGTCTGCCATACTTTGTCCCATAATGCCAATTTTAACTATTATGAGAGTGTAGCTTACCTGTAAAAATTTCCAAATTATGCTCCGCTCACCTATTATGTAACTCTACTGAAAACTTCCATATAGTAAGCTATCGACTTATAGTCAGTCCTCCACTTGAGCGGGAACTGTTTCTCCCTGAATGAGCTAAGTAATATGGAGGGCAATAAGGAACAAAACTATTTGTTAATGCCTGGGCCTGCCTCCATCTGACACGTAAATGCAGGAAAGTGATCTCTTGGAGAGGGTGGGATGTCCCCCCGCCTTTGGAGGAATATTGCTTCTGAGGGCTGTGGTCTCCTGCTGCCCTTCATAAGACCGGGTGACCAATAAGTGCAGCCCGCCCGGAGTTCACAGACTCGCCTACCTGAGGGAGCCGGGGCACTGTAGTCACTGTGGCTGTGCGGCGGAGCGAAATCCCGGTCCAGAAGCTGACGGCCCCTAGATGCGAGCTGAGAAGCCCCGGGTGAGAGAGCAGTGAGGGAGAGACAACGCAACTGTAACTGGGCCCAAAACGACTGTGTGGCCGAACTGCAGAGGAGAGGGGCGGCATCGGTGAAATGACGGCACTAAAAGGTAAAGCCTGTGAACTGAAATAAGAGAGGAGCGGGGGCGAGCGAGCGCGGCAGCCTGCTGAGCTGACCACACGCTCGTGCACAATGGCCATGTGTTTTCAATTATCGCGCCCGCGTCTGGGCACGATAATTGGAAACAGATGTCTGCCGTGCGGGTAACCGCAGGGAAAAGGCCATTGTGCACGAGCGTGTGGTCAGCTTTCAAAAGCCCCTCACTTAAAGTCTCGCAGAGCACCGCTTGCGCGCTACTCGAGGCTCGACCTAAAAAGCTAGTTCACAGGCCCCATGGTGGGGGCTTTCACTGTGCACAGCTGTGTGCTTTAGCTTTCCTCACTGCTTTAAAGGAGAGACGACTGCCCATTAACACTGATATGACGAAGGCAGCATTTGCCCTTGAAAGACGATCTCTGTCTGCCCTGGTCCCAACCTGACAAGCAAATAAGGTATAAATGCTGAACTATATTGTTTGCAAGGCTACTGAAATTATGCGATTGTGTGGCTGCAGCGTCTTATACATAATTATAGATTTACCGCATTTGTCACATAATCTATCTTCTGCTGCATAATGTGATATTTTAACACAAATCATTTCTAGCTCACATGGTTCAAAAGTTACTAAATACACAGCAACACGTGTTACTGGGCAGTGGAAGACCCTTTGCAAAGCTTGACTGGTCACCTATCTGTTGCTTATTGCTTTATTTGGGTGTTATACTGGTACTAATGAGGTGCAACTAATTCCCAGACAGTGTTAATAAGTGTAAAAATGACAAAATGATGAAGTAATAGTATCACAAAATGTGCCACATTATGCCGCATAATTAGCCTTTTCTTGTCACATAATTTACACAACTCTGCCACATAATTTGACCCTCCCATGTCATATAATTCCAGTGGCCCTAATTGTATGTAATTGAATTTATATAGCACTTACTACCCTGCTTACTACCCTGGACAAGTGCTAGCAAGCGCTATAGAAATGCAAAAAATGGGGAGAATTATTTTTTCTTTTTTTAAATGGTATTGCAGTGTCCATCAGGCAGGCCTGAATTTTTTTACATATAGCATCTTGGATACTGGGGCGCTTGTGTTTTTGCTCCTAAAAATTCCAAGTACTAGCTAAAAAGTAAGAAGTGCAAAGTGATATTGGAAAACAGGGGTCTGGGCAGCAGTTACTTTGTTTTCGTGGTTGATGGTAGGTGGCACCAGCACTTATTAGTGGGGGCAGGGACTTTTAAAAGATGGTCCTGTGGGCAGTCTCTGGGTAAATTGCTCCTGGCTGCCTGTTCTATCCCTGAAGAAGAAAGCCACCCATGGACCAAGCCTTGATGTTGCCTGTGAGTCCGTCAGGTAATTTTGGTATCAGTCAGGGCGATGGTTTGACATTTACATCATGTCACATATTTAATTTAAGAGCCATGCAGTTACTCTAACACTCAATTCAAAGGCAGCGGAAGAGAGCAGCCAGCAACTGTGCTCCTCTTCCTCATGATTGCTATCTATCTCAGTTTGGGTAGGGCAGGACATATGCACCACAGTATAGACGCAAGTGGGTTGCAATATTCCACTGTGACTTATCAAGGATGCTGTGTGCTGACCTTTCACAGTCCACCTCACAGAGTGCTGTGTGTGACTCTTACCCTGAATATTTGTTTGCTGAACATGTAATAGACTGACAAGTGGATCTGCATGGCACTGTGCATGAACAGCTCTTGGCACTGCGTCCATCAAAGCATTCTGCCGCAGCAGCCAGTGCCCACCCTATGCCAACTTCAGTCTGGCAATTGTAGTCCTGTGCAATAATGCAACTTCTGTTGAGACACAGTTCAAACGCCTCACATCTTTTGAATGTCTGCCTAAAGAGGGGATTTAAAAAGCTCAAGATTGGTTCCAGAGACAAGAGTTCACATTAACACAAGTGAGGGATTTTCCGAGGTTGAGTGGGAATGACATATGGGTGAGTATACTAAACCAGCCCCATTCCCCACCCCAGCATTAAAGTAATGAAGTAGCCTGAGGCCACCAAACTTGGTTTTGAGATTTTGAGATTTAAACATTCTTGGGCCATATTTATTTTCCAAAAGACACATAACTAAAATGTATTGATATTGTCACACTTCAAAATATTTATATCATGTATATTGAACATCCATATCAATACAAGGCTAGACATAAAATTTCCTGTCTGAAATTCTCAAAATCATGGTTACCCACCGAGCTGGCCCTTCAAGCACCCTCCCCAATAAAATGTGATTTGGTACCCCCAGATTTCAATATGACCCTACATAGTACTAGCTTGGTCCGTTTAGGGATGGACTGCTTGGCCAGCCTTGACTTTTGTTTCAAGCAAAGAGCTTCCACACTGCCAGGGACCGTCCAACTCGAGGGCCTGCAGTTTCTCAGAGGCCATTCCCCTACCCAGCAGAGCGAAGGCCGAGCAGCCTAGGCAGCTTGCGCCCCCCCAGTGGTCTGACCAAAGTACAACTTCAGAAGCTACAAATTCTCACAGTATTTCGTAAACCAAAATGCATAGAAAGAACTCATCCCATTACTCAAGAATTCACAGACAAACTGGCAAATCATTACACAACCAAAGCAGACATATTGGACTCCAAAGTGAATTTATGGATCTGGTCAAAGCAAGCAGGCCTGCGGACAGGCCTCCTGACCCTTGCCCACCACAAATATTCAAGAGCAATCTTCTAACTACCTCTGCTGGTACACCAGTAAGAAGAATCATCAATAATTCCTTAACTACAGGACTCTTTCCAGAAGACCTAAAAAAGGCATTCATATGCCCATTATTAAACAAAACTAACCTGGACCGGCTTGACCCTGACAACCACAGACTGATAACAAATGTACCTTTCCAAGGCAAACTGATAGAAAGAACAGCTTTTGCCCAGATGTCACAGTTCATTGAAGATAACTCCATGCTTTCCAACTTCCAAACAGGAGTCCGTCCGAGAAGAGGCTCAGAATCTGCCCTCATTGCCATCTGGGATGACCTTAAAAAGACACTGGACGGCAACGGGGTTGCTGCACTAGTTCTTTTGGACCTCTCAGCTGCCTTTAACATGGTTGACCATGACACTCTATTCCAAAGACTCTACGAAGCCAGCATAGAAGGGACTTCCCTTGACTGGATCACATCTTACCCTCCAAACAGAACAAATGTCATCCATTCTCCACTTATCTCATCCAAACCGTACTTCCAAAAGCAGGGGTCCCTTAAGGCTCTATCATCTCACCCATGCTTTTCAACATCTACATGAAGTCATTACAGGCAGTCGTCAATGAATTGCAGCTCACATGCTATAACTATGCAGATGACACACAAATGCGCCTTAAACTGGAAAACCTCAAAGACATTGGAAACTCACAAATCTTCAGTTGCCTCAGAGCCATTGATCAAAGAATGACATGGAGCAATCTCAAATTGAATGCTTCCAAAATGGAAATAGTCACGTGGCGACTGGAAAAATTATATCCCACTTTGCGCCTGGCGTGATGATCTGGGACCACCTCCTAAAATATCTAAGGAAGTAAGATACCTTGGAATTACCATAGATTTCAAGTTATCAATGAATGCCCAAGTGGACAAATTAGCAAGATCAAGCTTCATTACTATGAAAACCTATACAATGCATCTTCCCCCTACCTGGGAATTCTAAACAAGGTCCAAGCTACTATCTCTCTTGTACTGTCTAAACTTGATTATGCCAATGGCCTCTACCACGGATCTTTATCCACTATGAAAAGACTACAAGGGATTCAGAACTATACTGCCAGACTACTACATGTAAAGCCACAAGCCCACATCTCCACTGCCTTGAGGGCCCTACATTGGTTACCGGTTGCCAGAAGATCCACATTCAAGCTGCTTTGTATTACCCACAAAGCAATACATGGAACAGGACCAATTTTCCTCAGGAATAAAATCACCAAATAAATTCAACAAAGGAACCTCCGCTCCAGATTGGCACCTCGCCTCAAAATCCCACCATACAAGAAAAAAAACTTAGGTAGCACATATTTCTCTGTTCAAGCAGCTAAATTATGGAATTCATTACCACCAAACATAAGATCCACAGATAACTATCTTATCTTCATAAGACTACTGAAGAGTTGGCTCTTTCCTACATAACCACCATACTCAATCACAAATGTACCTGTGTATATAAACATTTGATTTGATTTTATGTATGTATCTAGATATGTGTATTTCTTGATATAAATATGTATAATATGTACTTATGTATCTATATATTTATGACTTTACTACTACTGTAAAATAAAAAAACTTTGACTCTCTCCAATGCACTACCCAATATTTCAACGTATACCTCTCTCAACATATCCTCTACCTCCACTCTCTGACTCATCCCAACCCTCATTCTACTACTATGATCTCCAAAATAACCCTTTCTAGACTCTTCCCTCCACTATCCCTCCTTGGATCACCCCAAACCTAATTTTAATGCTATGATCTCCCAAATAACCCTTCTAAATTCTTCCCTCACCTTTCCCTCCTTTGAGTCATCCCAAAACTCATTTTACTATTATGATCTCCCTAATCCATTTGTAGAGATTCTTCCCTCCTCCATCTCTCCTTATACCCATCCCAAACCTTGTCTTACTACTATGATCTCCCAATAAACACTTTCTAGACTCTTCCCTCTTCTATCCCCCATTAGCGTTTTCAATCCAACAAACTGATTCACATGTCTGGCACTCAAATTTCACTATACTAATCCACCACTAATCCTTTTTGGGTTTGGAAGTAGCTTGCCACTCTGCAAAAATCACTTTGATGCCTCCTCAGGGGTAGTAAGCGCTATATAAATACAATTACAATATAAATACAATTACAATACAATGTGAACTCAGCCACTCCCTCATACCAGGGAAGCCCCCTTGGGTCAATCAGTAATTCAGACCCTAAACTGTTCAAGAGAAACCCAAAATTGGACACCCCTGGCACCCTTTGGGCGATGCACCTGGGTAACCTGGCCATATCTTGGTCCCCTGGTGCTAGACCATCTCCTAAATCACCCTAGACATTGTTAAAGAAGTATCCATTGGCAGCCAAAATATAATTACTGTAGCACTCAACTGCAGCCATCTGCATACCACTGCTCCATTACCCCTCCATGGGTACTAATTAGTGCCAAATTTGGAATTCACCTGACCTTATAGGGGTTGCGTTTTCATAGGCTTCAGAGCCTGCTCTCTGGCTCCTGCTGAAATTATGAATTTTCACATGATGGCAAGAACTGCCATTGGGCACTACCTCCCTCCTCCCACTGGCCCCGGCTAAATGCCGGTGGCTCCAACATCAAGCCCCCTTTGTTCACATTAGTTCTTTTGCTTTTCTGCCCCGATCCTCTTTTTCCTTCCCATGTACTGCAGTGCAGTTTGACTCTACCACATTGTCTATAGGTAGTCAACTGGGCTTGAGCACTGTTCATACTTTCATGCTACTTTCTATCCCTGTAGTCACACTATTCATACACCGCTGTTCCCAGGAACCCAAAACTGAAGATGGTTGCTCTTCTAGAGATGCACCTGAATACCTAGAAGACATAAGTGACTTCCTGCACAGAAAAAATTAGTTCCTGCACATGCAGAGAGAGTAGGATTCTGTTATAAACAGACCATATCCTTTTGAAGAGTGGAGCTCATTCACAAATAGAGTTGACCTTTTTTTCACAGTTTTATCTAGCACAAACTCGACAGGAAGGAAATTAGGTGCTTTACGGAAGCACCAGTAACATTACACAAGGTCACATTCATCTTTTCGGCACAAGGAGATTAAGAGATTTGTTCAGAATCAGGGAATGTTGAGCCAGCGCTGAGACTCAAACCTGGTTCCTCAGTTCCAAGTCAGCAGTTCTGGCCAAAACACTACAGCTGAGTCCCTAAGTACTTGGTGATGATCGCCTGCACAGATACATCAGAGTTTATGCAAAGATGTAGCTGAGTTCTCACAGATATAATGTTGAGATTCTTTGCAGGCAGTTTATTTCTTGCACTGACCCAAGGCAGAGTCCCTGCATATATAGAGCTGAGCCCCTGCAGAGCAAGAGTTGTGTTGATTCATAGATTGTGTTGAGCCAGTTCACAGGCAAAGTTCAGTTCTTTCAGTATTCATTCCTACAATGTAAAAGCTAAACTTCTGTGGGGACAGAGATACCAGTCACTGGCTCCTAATCTATGTGAATGGTTAGTGGCTGACATAGCCTGTCTCTGATAGTGAAACAGGAGAAAAAGGTAGGAGGGAGGATAAGGGTGAGAGGGAAGGGATTGAGGAAAAAGAGCACCAGAGAGACAAGCTAGAGATTAGTGACAGAGAAGATTAAGAACATATAAGAGAATAAGGAGGGACAAAAGAGAAGAAAAAGAAATGAGAGGAGAATGTGACTGAGATGGGAAAGAGGAGAGAAAACGTGTAAAGTGGGAGATGGCAGAGTGAGTCACGTTTGAACAAGCAGCAATAAATTATGCCAAGGCAAATTTTACTGTACATTTCACCAAATACTTTTGCTCTCTTCTTCACCAGAAGTCTGACTGTCACCTTGTCAGTGGCCGATGGCATTGCTAGTTTTGGATGTAATGAAACATTTTGGGTAATAGCATGTATGTTTTTAACTAACAACATACAAACAAAGCACTGTGTGGGGGTCAAGCTGTTGCACTAATAGCATAGTCACTTGACAGCCATTTTTTAGAATTGTACAAGGTGATATAGTCACTTTGGAACTGTGTTTCATGTGGGACATCAAGTATAAACCTTTTGCATATTTTAGTGAGTTTCGCCTTTTATTAAGATCACATATAAAAATAAGCATTGACAAGTCATTTTTTGGCTTCTTACAAAGTTCATTTTTATTTGAAGAATCACTAAAATATACTAGAGACACATCATGACATTGGCAGAATCCCTACCAAAAAGAATATATACTGGGCATGTGGAAGCAGAAGTAGGAGCAGCACAGATGCTGTCAAACATAGGAGATACAAAAAGGACAGCTTTTGTGAAAGCTTCCCTATAGAACAGGTAGACGATGAGTATCAGTAGAAACATGTCTCTCCTCCACAGAACAGGTACAGATGGGATAGCAGCACTGCAAGATTTGCTTCCTTATAGAACAGGTGCAACTTAGGTGACAACACTTCAAGCCTCCCTCTGTTACAGAACATGTATGTCCTGGGCAGCAGCAATGAAAGCTTCAATACATACAGACCCCTACAGTGCAAGCTTCTTTCCTCACCTTAGAGGTACTCCTTGACAGCAACAAACAGTTTGCTTGTAGTAGGTAGCAGCAGTGTTATGTGCTGGACTGAGGCCCTAACATAGGTGCGCCGTTTCAGAGGCACAAATCCTTCGTGCTACAGAGACAGGCAGGCCCTTTCACCTACATTGGCCCTCCCTTCACAAATAACGAGCAACAGAGGCTGTCCCTTATCTGACGTGTGCTCTGGGTGCAGAAGACGGTCCATCCTAAATACATCATATCCATGTCCAACAGTGACTAACCTACGTCACAACGAGTTCTTAGAAACAGACCTTTAAGCTCTTGGGATTTTCCCTAGCACAGGATTATTGATTTCTCCAAGAACTCATTAAATATGCATGAACCACTATTTCCTAAGGGTTCATTCCTGACGTCTTCCTCTGACCGACTTTACGTCAATACTAACATTCCAAGGCACCTATCAGGTATAAATATACCTCCCTTTGCCCAAGCAAACCAGAGGGGACCGAGACTTCCATGCCAACACTCTGACCTGAGACGCTGCAACCTGCATCATGCCACAGCTCCAGCTTGCAGAGGTCCATCCACCCATCCTGGGGTGTCCAGCTCGAGACCAGGATGAAGTCCCACTAAGGTAATGGGGTTAGACTAATTCCAAGGGGGATTCTCGGCTCTCTAAGACCTACACACCTGCTAGGTACACTTAGGTACATCTAGTTAGGCATCGTAGGGGTATAGGCTTTATCTTAAATGCATTCTGTATTTCATGTATGTGTTCATTAATATTGCACAATGGTAAAACTGTTACATGCATTTTTATTTAACTGCACTGCTGGCCATATTTCTCTGCTACTGTCCAACAGTTGTCGCAGCACATATAACCAGTACTAGAACAACAACTGTGCAATAAATTTTATTGTAAACACACCCGACTGTTTCTTCTATGTACTTCTCTGAGATGAGTGACTGAATGAAAAGTAGTATATTGTTTCCACGATCCTGAGGGATCAGGGTTTTATGTTATGTGGTTGCCAGAAGCTATTCCCTTCTTGTTCTCAAGAAGTTTCTAGTGGCCTCTGAGCTAGCTGGGACACAGTAATTAAGTTTAATATACGCGATAGGGGCATACCGACCTCAGTCCTATGCCAAGCCTATAGTGTATGTTATTCCAATGCGCAGAACCTATCAGGGCAATAGGAACTACACTACATGACGCCCAAACGTGAATTTGGCACTTATTTAACAGTAGAATCTGAGTAGTTCAGTCATGCTTATTCTCAGAGACCCCTACTCACAAAACGCCAGAGACGTCTGGAGTGGGTAGGCACAAAATTCCGCCACAGCTGAGTAGGCAAACTTCCTATGTATTGCTGTTGGTTAATCAAGCTTGAAGGAAATAGTTCCCGAACAATTGTGCCTTTTAAAACCTTATCTTAAAACCCTTTTTTAGGTCATTTTGTTTTCACAACACAATGTCTGTCGAGGCAGCTGCTCCTGTCACTGGGACACAGGTCTCAAACGACGAAGAGGAAGCAAATGCAATACATTTTGCACCCAAAATCAGGCATACACTCACACAAAAACCCCTCAGACATGGTTTAACAGACTGAGAGGGTACAGTGATATTAATAGAGGCACACGAAGATTATCAAACAGATGTGTTCTATTCTTGGGTTACATTCCCAGCAGTAAATGCAACAACTCAGACTTTTCATTCTTACATACATGAAAAAGTCCCAGCGGTCTACACTCCGTTCGAGGAGATTAAGATTCCACTCACTGAGCAGGACCACAATTTCTGGTTTAATGGCGCCCTACAACAAATAAATAAAACCAGGTTCGGTCCACTAGGTAGACCAGGAGTTACAAGGCCAATATTAGCTGGCTACACACCACATCCTGACATTGACATAATGCCACAAGATGCACTGCTCTTACAACACAAAGAGTTGGTAAAACTCTTACAGAGCCATGACGCAACTCGTCATGAGGACACTTGGTGTCCAGCCCACAGTAGCTACAAATAACACAGCTCCAACACAGAGCACCGCTACTAAAATCACTCCACAAAACTTACACACACTAATGGGTAAACTGCCCACAAAATGTGAACAGATTCCTTTCTGGGTAGCGCAGAAAATTACCCAGTTAGAAGCAGTATTTCCAAATACCACACCATTTGAAAGCATATAATGCTAACACTCTGCTTGCCCATGGGGATCACACCACAGTTAGAGGACTGCACCACTTGGGGTACAGTCTTTGCTGCCATATATACCAGGACTCGTGGTATTCCTTCATTAGCGGTAATTCCAGATGTCTTACGACAGACACAGAACAAGTATGGAGCTGAACCAGCTCTGACCTTAGGTATGAAATTACTAGGTAACTACGACCAGGTATCAACAATAATACTAGCTAACATTAAAGGGGAAGCAGCTTCAGTGGCGATCCGCCAACACCTAAGAGAGGTCAGTCTTATAGACCAACCACAAGAACTTCCCAAAATAATTGAAACTGCATATGCAGAACTGGGAAAGGACAGTTTGGGTGGGAAAGCTTTTAAAAAACCACATCTAATGGGCAGTCCTGAGAAGGACAATTCTAAGCAGACACCTACTTCTTCTAAAAAGAAGTGGGATAATAATAAAAAACAAAATCTTTCAGAAAAGATTCTCAGTCCAGAGGTAGGTCTCCTCAACAGGAGCCCTCTGCAAAGAGGTATAACCTTAGGAATAGGGATAATATTAGGAAACATGACAGGATACTGATACACATTCCTGTCGACAAACAACACAGGGAGAGAAGGAAAGTCAGCACACAAAGAAGAGCGCAAGCAGTCCAGGGACAAGCACGCTCAGGACTCTTCTAAAATAGAAGACCAGCCACAATCCAAACCTCAATTTAAAAAGAAGAAAGTTGCAGGTCTCAAAGTTAGACATGCACAGAATCCTAAGAACTCAACTTCTGAACGGGGAATGGGCTCAGACAATGCTAGACAGTGCGGCAGAAGTAACAATAGCTCGCCAGAACCTGAAGGAATTTCTGGACAGCAAAATTGAATGATTACTTCACGGTGGAAACACCAGACAAAAGGGTGAGCGTCCCACACATGTTATATGAAATAACACTCCGCATGGAGGAGGACAAACACAGGAAAGTAAAAGGTCTCTTTGCAAAGAACATATTGTCTGGTTTTGACATACTGTTAGCAGAACAAGATTAGCCGCCAGCATTCGTCAGGGAGCGCCCAAAGGGAGAAAGTATATTTTTCTTGCATTTTCCAACCATGTTCCCGTTCACCTTAAACATACATATGCACGGGAGTGGGCAGTAGCCCAAGCTCCAGCATTGTATAAAAATCACGCTGGATGGGATGATGCCTCAACCCACCACGTGATCCTGTTAATAGTTTCACCACATGCTCAAAGACAATATCGTATTAAGCAAGAAGCTAAAAACACAGGTCAGGGAGATCTTAGATCAACTTGAATACCAGGAGATCATTGAAAAATGCACTTCACAAAAGAACAATCCCTTGTTTCACTTATCAAAACATGATAATACATTTTGTCTAGTTTTCATTTACAGACACTTGAACACTTGCACAAAGACATATGCTGTCCAACATGCAGATAGTGCCGCATTAATGAATAACATTATGCGGGAAAAATACAAAACGACACTTGTTGTCTCAAATGGATTTTTCTGTCAAACTATAGCACCTGAAAACAGGTACCTAACAGCATTTAGTATATTAGAGTCCCAGCGACAATTTTTTGTCATCTCCCCCGTGGGTATAAGAACAGCTCAGGGGTATTTTCTGAAAGAGTTACTGAATGGCTAAAGCACTTTGATGAAGAAGCGTTGTCCTATATGGAGGATATTTATCTAACGGACGACCTAAAGGGAAACACTTGACCAGGGTGAGCACCATTATTATGGGATTCGCCTCTGAGGACTACAAATTTAATTTTGAGAAATCAAAAATTGCCCACCTCTGTGTCCTATTTTTGGGATACTAGTTTTCAAGTGAAGGGAAAAGCCTGGCAGCTAACTTTTTAGAAAAGTGTGCGCTGCTCCAGGCTCCAAAGACATTAAAACAACTTCCAATCAGTACTGGGATTCCTAGATTTTGGCAGAACATACATTTTGATTTCGCAGAGAGAGTAAAACCTTTCTACGACCTTTTTCAAACCTGACTTTTCAGTCAAACACTGGACACAAGAACACACCAATATTCTTTGTTCACTCCAGGAAGATATTATTGCTTCCAAACACATACACACACGTGTAAACTTGCACCACTTTGTACTCAGTATCATTTTGGGTCAATGCGGGTACACTTATTAAACCTTTAATGAAGGTGAAACTGTACCAATCGCATACAAATCTCATCTGTACACAAACACAGAAATGAGTTTTAATTCAACAGAAAAAAATTCTGACAACCTTTCAGACTGCTGTAGCAAAAGAAAGAGCACTGGCTCATGGGATGATGCATTATTGTCGTCACCCCAGTACCGGGGCTAGCATTCCTAATGCCAAAGCCTTACATCCAGAATGGATACAAAGGGCTAATTCTTTTGCTGCATCAGACTTTGAATCCGGATTTGATCCAAGTTTAAAAACACAGGCATTCCTGCAATATGAGAAAGAACATCATCTACCAAATGAAATCTTGCCTCTAGATCAGTATGAATTTTTAAAATTTACACTGATGGGTCTGCCCCACCGGCCGCCTTTGTTAAAGATCAGATGCTGGATGGCAAGTTCCGTCCTCATTGCACCAAAAAACTACCTCTAGGTAATAGCACGGCTCGGTTGGCAGCTTTAAAAGCCCTGATACTTGCACTTGTAAACACGGATCGAGAATTCCCCACACTCATTGTGTGCGATTCCTTTTACTGTGTGCAATCATACAATAAAGCATAAAACGCTTTGGGAACAAGTAGTTCAGTTGAGAAACGAACTACCTCTGCCCACTGAAATTTTGCCTCTCGATTTATACTGACGGATCAGCACAACCCGCTACAGGGAGTAAGTAAGCAAGCTTACAGTGCAGCATGTGCAATCGTTAAAGGTCGCATGCGCGATGGTAACTTCAGACCAATGGTCACTAAAACTCAATCTCTAGGAGATTGTACAGCTCAGCGAGCTGAACTACAAGCGTTCAAACTGGCACTTGTAAATACAGATCGCAAATTCCCCACACTTATAGTGTGTAATTCCTTTTACTGTGTGCAATCATATAATAAATATTTACACCATTGGGAACAAAATGGGTTTAAAGATGAAAAAGGTGGCATAATTAAACACAAAAATTATGGGAACAGGTAGTGGAGTTGAAAAACAACCTACCAAACAAAAACTCACGTGATTAACGCACTGAGTCATCAACGTGATGGCGTGCACGTTGCAGGAATTCATTGGCAGTAGAAGCCACACAGGGGCTGTTCACACAGCTTCCGTAGCTGCGCACACTCGTTCAACAACAAGAATAGACGGTTAGAATATGGTGGCTGTAATTGCTTCACGCAAAGGCAGCACAGCAGTGCCTAAGAAATTTCCACTCATATACTCCTACAAGTTAGATGCAAACAACATTCCATATGCTCAGATTCCTGGAGTGGGGGATAGAGTATTTCCAAATATGGATAGTAGGCAGGAATTAATCATTTAAAGCACACAAGGGCTTGGGCTCCGCGCATTCAGGGGTAATAGCTACTATTTCTTCATTGCAAACAGTGCTATTGGTGGCCAGGGTTCAGAAGTCAGACTATTGACTTTGTCTTGAACTGCAACATCTGTAAACAGATGCCAGGCTCCACCATCGCAAGACCCGCGCAGGTCCCATTGCTAGACAGCATCCGACTGTCCACTAGATTGTGTTGTGTAACAGGACCACTGCGGCCCCTCAAATTTTGAGGTGGCTTAAAAATATATCTTGGTGGCAGTGGATCCTTGCTCAAGTTTCCTATAGGTATGGCCTCAGCACTCAGCTGACGCTCAAAACTGTTATAGAAAGATTTGCGGGTCCATAACAGGAGATACGCAATCAACGTTACACCCTGACTGTGGCTCCACGCTTAGCTCTCGGGCTGACAAAGAGGCCATGGAAGGGATGGACGTAGTATTGCGGTACTCCTCTCCAACGCCATCCTGAGGGAATTTAGGTAGAGGAGAGGAAGGACTGGGGCATAGAGCAATCCTTAACAGCTAGGGTATTAGGCGGGGCGCTAGTGAGGTCAAACACTTATATGGATTCAGGGGCAATACACACCCAGCCAAGAAGCTCTCTAGGAGGTCTGACTCCATTTACGAATGTGGGAACCTGATCATAAATGTGAAGGCACAGTGGCGGATGAAAACCATTCTGTATCTATGATCGTTTGGCTGTTTTACAGGAACTAACGGAAACAAAGAAACAAACAAAGATTCTGTCAAAGTGAAACAGGCCGCCACTGGGAAGTCGAGGTAATCACGGCAAGACCTGTCTGAATCCCAAAAGTCGGGGATCTGGGCAGAGAGAGATAAAGATCGCGGACACAAAGGAATTTGGGCCCCTCATACAGGAAAACCTGTGCCATTCCTTGAAGAGAGAGGAACAAGAACTGTACTTTTGCCGCATCTTGCCGTGAAAAAGGAAAACAGATTCATTTCAAATGAAAGAATCAACCAAAAACTATGTGGCCAATACTGAGCAGTAGGCCTCGTGAACTCCATAGTAGTAGACGTCCCTCTCACTACAATTCAAGAAATTCAAACTGAAGAGCTCATCACGATTGAGAAATCAAATCCATGGAGTGGGGTACTATGCAACAATGCAATAGAACTAGTTCTCCTTGAACCAACCTTTTAAATTCAAAATAAAAGTCAAGACAACACTCAAGTTGCAATTTGGCAAAAAACAAATGTGTACACCAACGTTTTTCAACAAAAGCATCAAATAATAAAAGCTTCAATGTTTTTCAACAAAAACATCAAATAATAAATGCTTCAACGCTTTTCAACAAAAGCATCAAATAATAAAAGCTTCAACATTTAAAAAAAAATAAAAATCAACTAATAAATGCATCAATGTTTTTCAACAAAAACATAAAATATTAACTTTACCATCTGAACGTTTTTCAGCAAAGACATCAACTATTAACTTCAACATTTCAACGTTTTTCAACAAAAACAGTAGAAATAACTTCAACTAAACACGATGCAATTTCAACAATTGATCATACAGCTACTGGCTATTTCATTAACTGTGATACGTTTTCCATGGCTCCACATGAACAGGAAGCGAAGCCAGCACAAAAACAAACATAGAACATGCAAGTACAAACTTTTGAACCTTTTCTTTTTCCAAAAGATACAGACCTGGCTTCACCATGGGTAGAACTATGGAGTATTTCTGGGTTCATCTTTTTCTGTTCTGGCTTTGCTTAGAGCTAGCTTTTAGTATGACTCTTAGTGGACACTTTTCTACAAAACAGACTCAACATACAACTGAAGCCACATCCATTTTAAATTCAAATGCAAAAGAGACTTATAAATGTATTCGGCCTGAACAAGCCTTTGTATTCTAAATGATGTATTTAATCATCCGGTTTTTAATTCTGATTAATGTATTTTGAACTTTCATTCATTTTCATTCATTTTATCATTCATTCAGTGATGTCATTACCTGCAGTACATTTTTCTGAAAATTGGGTTACTGATACAGTGAATAATATGCTGTCTGTTTTAGGAATAATTGCTACATTTTCAGATCATGAAATGTTAGAGATTTATTCTTATTGTGACGCTTTATACCTGTTACCTTCATTAAGGTTATCAACTCCTACACAATTGTAATGCATCTAGAAATGTGGGAGCATATTATCAACGGCCAGCGATAATTATCGCTGGCCGTGCTTAGCGATAAATTTCCTATCGCAGGCTATCTCTGGAATTTATCGCCCTGGTAGCGCGTTATTAACAACGCGTTTCTCCAGGGCGATAAAAATTCCAGAGATAGCGAGGTTATCGCCGTTTTGCAGGGAACAACGCTGGTTTTCCAGCGATGTTCCCTGCAAAACGGCGATAACCTTGCTGATACGACCCTGTGGTCGTATCAGCATAATCCACCCCCTATGTCAAACATAGGTAAGTCAGGATTTTAGCGTTTTCGCCAAAATCTAATGTATGCTAAAATCCTGTGGGCTGCCTTGTAAATATCGCGATGTGAACATCAGCGATATTTGCAAGGTAGACCATCCGGGGTACGCCCAGTGATGCCCACTTTGCATCTCATTAGAGATGCAAAGGGAGGCGTTGGGAAAAAGGGTGCTAACATGCGATTATGCACGTTTGCACCCTCTTGTTAATAGGGCGATACTTTTATCTCTGCTTTTTTGGCTTTAAAAGCCAAAAAAGCAGAGATAAAGCCCTTGTAGATATGCCCCGTGGTTGTTTAAACACCAGTAGGAACGTTGCCAAACACCACCAAACACCATCGCACGGGGGTGGAATAGTTGACATACATCAGCAGGGGCAACATTAGATGCCATTTACAAAACAACAGGACAGTCCCAGTTAGGAAAGTATGGGTGGTTTGGTCTTTTGACACAAATACCTGTCACAAAAATGATTCCTGAACATCACCAAGGGACTCAGTATACATAAGCCAGACCTACGTTATGTACAGATAACATCCAGAGGTAGTTAAATCCTACAGTGTAGGGAAGTTGTGCCCTTTTTGGCTAGAAGCCCCACCACTGAAAGTAGTGAACCAAAACTTTCCTTTATAAAGTTCAAATGCTTTGAGCAATCTGAAAACCATGCTTGTGCAGCACTTTTATTTTTCATTTCAAATCAGCTAAAGAAATATTTTTTCTTTTTTGCAAAATAGCACTCTTAAATACAGACTGCCCCTCTTTCCTTTTTGATAAATTTTATCTTTCACATACAAGCAGTGTGATACACCTTGGTAATACCTTGCGATCAGGAACTATGCTTTTCATAGTTTCTAATATTTAAAAGACCAGTCTGAAAAGACTGCAACTGCAACATACCTGTTCTCTGATGCCTGTTTTTTGCAGTGAAGAATGCGTGGTCATCATCTGTCTGACACTTCCAAAGGAAACGCCAGCGGCATTTACCACCAAGCTGGAACTGCTGAAGTCCCATGCTTGGCTGTGTCCCAAGCGTATTCCCATCGAACCAAAGCATTCCTTGCAAATCCAGTGGGTGCCTTTTTGCTTCCTTTAGCAGCACCGGCTGCCTCAGAACCAGCAACTGGCAGCACTGCTCATTCTGTGCTCCCACAACGATTCTGCGAGGTATTACAAAGGTCCGTCCCCTGCAGTAAATAGCAACAGAAATGTTGTGTCTCTCAGCCACTTGTTATCTCTATTTTGCTAAAACATGTCCTGAGACACATTTTTTCTCTTATTGTTTCAACTCTCACCGAGTGCTTGGAGCTTTCCCTCTAAATTGACCTTTTTCTTTTTTTCTTTCTAAAGAAAGCATGGTCTTCTGAACAGCTTGTAAGAGTTTTCAATTTTATAAACAGGAACATTTGTAAGTAACTACTGACTCTAAGAGAGTATTTTTTAATGACACTATAGATTTTTCCTGTCTCACAGAGTCTATAGTAATTTTACATATTTTAACAGCTGCTATTTTTTCAGCTCATAAACCACTCTCATGCAACTACCTGCCAATTATATGCAAATGCCTATTTTAGTCACGTAGTTTGCTTTTAAATGGGTTATTCACGATTGTCCATAGATTGGAGTGGGTGTTATGTGCTGGATTGAGGCCCTAACATAGGTGCGCCGTTTCAGAGGCACAAATCCTTCGTGCCACAGAGACAGGCAGGCCCTTTCACCTACATTGGCCCTCCCTTCACAAATAATGAGCAACAGAGGCTGTCCCTTATCTGACGTGTGCTCTGGGTGCAGAAGACGGTCCATCCTAAATACGTCATATCCAAGTCCAACAGTGACTAACCAACGTCACAACGAGTTCTTAGAAACAGACCCTTAAGCTCTTGGGATTTTCCCTAGCACAGGATTATTGATTTCTCCAAGAACTCATTAAATATGCATGAACCACTATTTCCTAAGGGTTCATTCCTGACGTCTTCCTCTGACCGACTTTACGTCAATACTAACATTCCAAGGCACCTATCAGGTATAAATATACCTCCCTTTGCCCAAGCAAACCAGAGGGGACCGAGACTTCCATTCCGACACTCTGACCTGAGACGCTGCAACCTGCATCATGCCACAACTCCAGCTGGCAGAGGTCCATCCACCCATCCTGGGGTGTCCAGCTCGAGACCAGGATGAAGTCCCACTAAGGTAATGGGGTTAGACTAATTCCTAGGGGGATTCTTGGCTCTCTAAGACCTACACACATGCTAGGTACACTTAGGTACATCTAGTTAGGCATCATAGGGGTATAGGCTTTATCTTAAATGCATTCTGTATTTCATGTATGTGTTCATTACTATTGCACAATGGTAAAACTGTACCATGCATTTTTATTTAACTGCACTCCTGGCCATATTTCTCTGCTACTGTCCAACAGTTGTCGCAGCACATATAACCAGTACTAGAACAACAACTGTGCAATAAATCTTATTGTAAACACACCCGACTGTTTCTTCTATGTACTTCTCTGAGATGAGTGACTGAATGAAAAGTAGTATATTGTTTCCACGATCCTGAGGGATCAGGGTTTTATGTTATGTGGTTGCCAGAAGCGATTCCCTTCTTGTTGTCAAGAAGTTTCTAGTGGCCTCTGAGCTAGCTGGGACACAGTAATTAAGTTTCATATACGCGATAGGGGCATACCGACCTCAGTCCTATGCCAAGCCTATAGTGTATGTTATTCCAATGCGCAGAACCTATCAGGGAAATAGGAACTACACTACAGCAGTGCAAGCTCAACATCCATTTAGAATGGAAACAACAAGGCAGCTGTAGTGTACACTTTTATCGCTTACAGAACATGTACAGCACAGGATGCAGGTTGCAGGGTTCTACATCCATTGAAATGGGTATATTAGTGAAAATGTGTGTGCTGCTGCCATTCTCAGTTTGGTGGCATTCTTCTAGTAAGTTACACTTGTTTACTTATCAAGCTGTTAGAGATGCTTCTGACTTATCCTGAAACTTCTGAAGCTGTCACAATAAGTCTTGTTGTTCCCACAACTCCTACTTTTGTCATATCCTTGAGTCTTGCCGCTGTTACTAAGTCTTGCCTTCAGTGTCTGCAGGTCTTAATGCTGCCATGCCATGTGACTTGTGCCCTTGTCACTGCATGCAAATTCTGCTTCCATTATATATTGTCAATTCCTGCTGCTTTCACTCTGAGTACTGCAATGGATATAACTCATGCCAGTGCCCTGCTTCTTCAGGACATTATGCACAATGCTGTCTTTCACTGTTGATCCAGGTGTCAGTTCTTCTGTAACCACCTCTCCTGGCTTGACTGCAGCATGCAAACTCCAAATGGAGTGGATGGATGTGTGAAGCATAATGTCTGTGAGAGTAGGTCAACTTCAAGGGTACAGGGGGAGGGATTTCCTTCAGTAGGCTCCGACCTTGTTTTCCCTAGCAGACAAGAGGTCTAAGTACTCCCCTTGACTGCTAGCTATTCCTTCCATCTTCCTGTTAGAGATCGTTGGCATCTGTTCAGGTGGAGGAACATGAGCTCCTTACTGACTGGTGGTGCAGGTGGTGGCAACCAGGTGGAGCTACATCATTCAAGTGTGAGTGGCCGCAGGTTCAAGGACATGCTCAACCTTCCCACATACATGGGTTTGTGCCCACGTCTTTGTCTCTGGTTATCCTCATATCTCTCATTCTAATCCTGCAACAGGTGTCATGTGTTGTTGATGCTCAGCATAACATGATCTCATCTAATTTTTACACAGCTTTGGCTTCTTCATAAGCAAGGCTGACAACATTATTTACCATAATTAATTTCTGGTGCAGCTGTATACACATTTAAATTTTGCCGTCTTAGCAAATTCTCTTTCATTCGGAGAAAAAGAAAATGTGACTGAATGCAAATTTGGCCTTGGCACATGCCTGTTTTTTTGTGAAAGATATTTAACCTTCAGCTCTCAAACAGAAACTGGCATTATAGTTGTAATTTGCAATATTGGTGCTTTCATATCGTTGCAGTTTATAGCTATTTCAAGAAAGGATTGGAGTGCCAAAGACTGAAAAAAGAGTCATCAAACCTTTGTATACTATTTTAAATAATATCAAATACACAAGTAAAAAAAATAAGGTACTCATTATCTGTACCATGATCACTGTTCCTTCCTGATGGGTACAATGGGCATGCATCTCTATTAATAAATCATTACATTGTTTAGAACTATGTAAATATTTATGTTACATATTACATTATATTTCAACCCATAGTACATATGCACATAGTCAAAACTGAACCTTAAACAAGAGACAACGTAATCAAGGTGTGACCCCTGTATAATTACTAACCCTGGGCGTAGTTCGCGAAGTAACGCTTCGCGAAGCTACGCAAAGTGCAGTTCGCACTACGCGAGCTACGCGTAGCACTACGCGAACTGCGTAGTGCGTGTTCGCAATGATTGCACAGTGCCGGATGCTTGTCCGCACTGTGCAATCATTGAAACGGCATCTTGCACAGTGCGAGCTGTCTTTTACTGCCGCTCGAGTAGATTTTTACTCGGCGGCAGCTTTCTCAACGCGGACTGGTAGTTTCTCATCGCGAGCGGTCGCGAGCATACGCGACCACTCGCAATGAGAAACCTGACCTCCCCGCGTTGAGAATCTCGCCGGGAGGTTTATTTTCCACGCTCGCGATCGGCAACTTGATGTTGCTGATCGCGAACGAGAAAAAGTCTCGCCGGGATGTCATTTTGCTTGCTCGCGGTCGCCAACTTGACGTTGAGGACCGCGAGCAAGCTAAACATGACCGCTGCACTACGCTTACGCTACGCGTGTTTGCACTGTGCTACGTGCAATTCGCGTAGTGCGAAGTAGCGCAAACTTCGCAAACTACGCGAGCGTAGCGTAGTTTCCGCCCAGGCCTAATAATTACTACATACCACAATAATTTGCATTTGGTCTA
The DNA here is from genome assembly GCA_963921515.1 of Calotriton arnoldi. Lineage (NCBI taxonomy): Eukaryota > Metazoa > Chordata > Amphibia > Caudata > Salamandridae > Calotriton > Calotriton arnoldi. The sequence continues at coordinate 631,575 of CAWUFW010008044.1, forward strand.
CTCACTAGACATCATGGAGAACACAGCATAGTGCCTATGGGAAGTTTTCACAAGGATTGGTGAAGGTGAACTTTGGGAGCATTTTCAACTGTTTACCTATTTTTAAATGTTTTATTACATCAACTAAGGAAGAAGGTGTAGTGTAGTGACTAAGTCAACATGGGGACCTGGTTTTGAATTCAGCTCGGCAGTTGACCTAAAACTGTGCTGTTCTGGGCAAATCACTTAATCTCTGATGATGCCTTAATTGTGTGTAACTGTCTGTTATTTCAAGGACTTTACCCTCACTTGATGCATGCAATCTTGCTTCGGCTTCCATCACTCCCCATAATATACAATGCTACATAGCTATCCAGCTGACTGCAGGCCGCTGTACACTTGTAACATAACTGCCCTACTGGACCAATATCATTGTGGCAGATTGGACGTATTCTAGATCAGTTGAATCAACAGCATTAAAATTAATGTTCTCCCTCATATATTATATAATTTCCTAATCACACATAGTGACTGAAATACAATCCCTCTTTCTGCTATTTATTTGGGAAGGCAAGTCCAGCTGGGTCGCTAAGCTGACCCTCTCCAAAAAGGAGTTGAATGGAAGTCTCAGATTTCAAAACATCCCCCAATATCTCCTATCCACCCAGCTGCACCCTGCACTCAAGTGGATACACTAATAGGTTCACCAGGGATCCAAATTTAAGCTAATCCAGGTGCTTCACTGGGCAGGGGTGGGCAAGAGGCAGGTTCGGGGGGGTCGAAAGCTGACCCTACTAGAATCTATCTTTGTCTATGCCTTAACTCAGAAATGGGTCTCTCAATTGTATCAGACACTATATATGGCACCGACAACAATTTGCATCGCTGTATGGCAAAATGGGAGAGCTTGAAAGGAGCCTGGGTGAGGAGAAGTGGGAGGCCATCTGGTTGAAAGCAGCCAATATGTCAATCTGCACTAAACATAAAGAGTATGCATATAAAGTTCTGACCCAGTAGCACCTTCCCCCAACATGGTTGGGAATTCCAATGGGTTCTGGAAAGACTACCAGATGAGGGCCATGATGGTGCATGTCTGGTGGTCCTGAACACGGACTTAGCTTCTTGGTGCATCCTTGGTGCGCCTCGTCAAAGACGTCACAGTTACAGATCTACCATTAGACCCTGTTGCACCACCCGGGTGAGAGAATCCTTTGAGGTATCATATGCAAAAATTGATTACACAGTTTTTATTGGCTTGCAGACTAGCTCTTGCTTAATGCTGGAAACAGCCTGCCCCACAGCCACTTGGCATATGGTGAACTACAGTCTGGCACATCTACTCAATGGAAAAATTAACCATGATCATAACAGATAAGATGTTGCACTGTTCCGAAGAAACCTGAAAACCCTCCAGAACGTACATCAAAAATCAAATGGGGTTGGCAAATTGCGAGGCATGTCTCCGACTTGGTGAGGAAGGGATGATTATGTAGAATATAAGGCTCATTCGTAGACCACACATCAAAAATCAAATGGGGTTGGCGGTTTGCGAGGCATGTCTTTGACTTTGTGAATAAGGGATGGTTGCATAAACTATTCGGCTCGTCCAAAGACAACTATATGGAGGCAGAAACATCTAAGGGGAGTTGAAAGACAACGCTGAGCACTGTGACCCTCTCCTGCCAGGTGTCAAGGTATGGGACATGCCGGTTTTCCCCCTCCTGCCTCTGAGCCTGAATGTCCTGTGAGCCTCTTTTCATTTTATTGGCAAAAAATAGAAAGGAAGTTGGTCCTTGCCCAATTTATAAATCTACAGCAATGCGCCTTCCTTCTCTCCCTCTCCTCCCCTTTTCATTCTCTTTCCTCTATGCATAGTTCATTGCTCTCCCAAATTACTGCATCTCATCTACTTTGTTAAACTTGTTCTGGTTACAAGGACTTTTTGCCTTATTGCTGTGTAACTAAAATGTCAATAAAGGGAGGATCAAGTAGGAATAATAGAAGCAATGCAAGTAAGAAAGCTCTGGTCAAGCAGAGCAAAACAGTGGCAACCAAGACGAATACACCAATACAACTCATCAAGGAAGGCCTGAGTTGCTTTTGCAAGATGAAAGATAAATTGAGCTAAACCTTCTCAGACCAAATTACATGTCGTCAAGGCAGAAATGAGGTGCACAATTAGTGATTTTGCCAAAGGCAAACAAGTAATAGAGAAAAGGGTGAGTACCAACAAAGACACATTTGTGACAACAGAAACACTCCTGCTATCACATCTGTTACAACTATGGATGAAGAGCTGAAAGATCTGAGACAAAGATTTGATGGCCAGGAAACTGGTCTAGGTGGGATAATATATGAATTACCAATGTCAAAGAAGATATAGACTTATTTTCTACAGCTTTGTTTTGACAGGTTTCGCACAGGTGATGACTTCATGATAGACATAATAGGAGCCTATTGGGTGGGTCATACCCTGGAATGAGGCCACGAGATATTGTTTCAAAACTATCTTCTACAACACTCATGCATGATACTGCAGGGACCAAGGTACCCGGAAACCAATGAATCCTGAGTTAGTGATATTCAGTCGTACCAATATCTCTCACCAAATACCCTCAATAAAATATTTCTGTTCGAGATTACAAGGGAACTCAGAAAGAGACGAATCAGGCAGAGATGTGTAATCTCTTTTTCCTGGTGATTTCAATTTGACTCTAAATCTCATACCATTAGGCTTCCTGAGCAAGGAATGTGTGAAATTGTGAAACACCGACAACGTATTACAAAACAACAGGTGCGTTTATTTCCTTGCATCACCTCAGCAAACAGCCTCCAGCACCAGCCCACAGAACCCTGAAGCCTAGTGAAATCTGAGACATCACACATCTCTTGCCTTAAAACAAAAAACCCAAACTGAGAAAATATAAAAAAAATTAACAAAATGGCAATAAACTACAGACTATAAACAAAACAGAAGTGAACTCACATATAATCTCAGAGATATCCCATTTTTTTCACAAATGTCCCTGAGGAACGAGTATTCGGTATAACACTCTCCCCAGATTCAAAAGTCTTCAAATCTTCCCCATCATCCTGGACAACATTATCCAGATCTCCTGAAAGATTATTCAAAACATCCAAGCTGCTTAAATTCCAAATTCTACAGTCAGATGTTTAGATTGCATTGTACAACTTTTTCCTAGCAGACATGGCAACACATTGTTTCACCCTTTACTCTTCATCTTTCACATGTCACAAACCCTTCTTCCAACTCACAGGCTATGAGACTTCCTTCCTTAAATGGTATTCTACTCATAGTTTGAGGAAGAGTCAGCCAATAAGTAACAACTCTATTCTGAACTTCCTTCTTCCAGTCTAACCTTCGAGACTTGGCTAGTTGAATGTACTCCTTAATTATCTTATTAGATCTCCCCACAACTATGTTAGTTTCAGGATGGTATAATGCACATTTTTTATGTGATACCCAGCAATTTCTCAGAAATCCCTCCATGTCTGCTGAACACAATTGTGTCCCATTGTCAGACAACCAATCATTTGATAAACCTCCCCTTTCAAATACACCACTTAAAGATCTAATCACACTTTTTGTGCTAATGTAATCCATGTACTGCACAATAGGCCACTTAGAACCTAAATCCACCAACTTGTATGGTGTAACTTGTTCAATCCTGAGTTTGTCCCATGATGTCTAAAGCCAATTCTTGCCAAGGAATTTCCAATGTGGCCTAATATGCATGGGAGGAGCTTGTGTTTTAAGATATTGTCACTATTTGTACATTTCAAACAATATCTTACTACCTGCTCTACTTGCAAATCAAAACCCATCCACCAAAAATCTGCACAAATATGCCTTTGGTTTTATAAAACCAAAATTTCCCACATTTGCTAGCTCAATTACTTTTCCATGTAGCAAGACCAGCATTCCCAACCTCAAACCACAAAACAACAAACCAGCCTTCACTGATAGTTCATACTTGACCAGTGTATACGGTTTCCAACCCTTATCAAATCTTCTGTTTAGGTCTCCAGCTTCTTCAATCTACCAAAAAGACCACACAAACATGATCATTTTTTGCTTTTTTCATTCTTCTTCTCCAATAACTCCATTTATCACAAAACACACTCGAATCCATTGATCTTCAAACTCATCATCCCCAATCTCTACAGGATTAATTACCACCAACCGTGAAAGATGATAAGCTGCTCTGTTATGTACACCTGAAAGATAAGAAAAATAAAATGAAAATTCTTACAAAGATAGTACCCATTTTCTATTCCATGCCGAAACCCGATTCAAACCTTTGGAGCTGAAAATCGTATTTGGAGGTTTGTTATCTGTTTGTACCAAAAATGTTACCTCCAAAGAAAAGTCCTGAATTTCTCTGCAGCCCATTTAAACGCAAATACCTCCTTCTCAATAACAGAGTAATTCAACTTAGCTTCTCGTAAGGCGTGTAATGTAAAAGCAATTTTATTTTCTTCTCCCCCAACTACTTGCATCAAAACAGCTCCTAGATAGTTGCAGCTTGCATCTCTGACAACAATGAACTCTTCACCAGGCAGTTAGGATTTTAAATTAGGATTCCAGAGAAACCAAACTTGAGCCAGTTTTATCTTCCCATTTAGAAATTACACTTATAAAATGTAAAAAGGTAATCCCAATATTATCTTATGGACGAGACAGGCCTTGCAGTAATGAAAAACAGATTTATGAGTTTTTAACTATCAGGACATGTAAAACTTAAGTGTGCACGTCCAACGTTTTAAATACAATACACCCTGACCTCTGGGCAGTCCAAGGCCTACCCTAGGGGTTACTTATATGTATTAAAAAGGAAGGTTTGGGCCTGGCAAAAGGTTTATTTTGCCAGGTCAAAATGGCAGTTTAAACTGCATACACAGGCTCTGCAATGGAAGGCCTGAGACATGTTTAAAGGGCTACTTAAGTGGATGGCACAATCAGTGCTATAGGCCCACTAGTAGAGTACAGTAGAAAAGTGGTCAAGTAGCACTAATTGCTCAAAACAAAAATTAAACAAATCAAATCCAACGCATTCACAAAACCCAATTCTTGGATATCACATTTGCAAGTTAATGCAATTTATTTGAATTACTGTACTGATTCATAAACATGGTAACACAGTTGCTTTCTCGGTACAATTGAAACCAAAAAACTTTTGCAAAATTAGGTGCTCAGGTTGGGGGAGAAGGGGATGGAGTGTGGAAGTGATTATGGTGAAAAAGTGGGGGTGGACAAGGACAGGGTAGTGTGACATATATACATCATCATCATATGTTGGTGCTGATCCGGCCTTTCTAACAAAGGTCAATTGTTCCATAGAAAACACATAGCACTATATGAACACTGCCGCATTGATTTCAGTTGTCCTGGCTTGTGTGTAGGTTGTAGTCGACGTTTCGACCCCTTTGGGTGTGCTAGGTAGATTCAACCTTAGAATGGGGTCTTCATCAGGACTAGTGGAAAGTGGAGCACCTAAAAGTTAATGGATAACTCGTGTTAAGTTAAGATTAGGGTCACAGGAAAAATGAATGCGTTAAAAAAGGGGGGTAGGAAAGTTACCTAGTTGAACATCCGATGTGTTCGTTGAAAATAGATGAACGAAGTGAGGTGGGGCTCAGCCGAGCTCCTAAAAACAGAGAAGAGAACCAAGTAATCCTTACACAATGATAAGTTACACGTGTTGTGAAAGAAACACCCAGAATTGGGTTGTCACTTACTTATAAATAATGGAAGTACGGCCGTCAGTGCACGTACAGTATAAGTGGAAGAATTGGGGCCTCATTGCGGATGACCTTGAAATCCCAGACCCTCCTCTTCATTCTTTCAAAAAAGTAAAAAGCGTCAGAGACCATGTGGTCCGCTCCCTGCTAGACACACCCTCGCAACCCACGATCCAAACGCTTTGGAATCTTCCAGAAATAGTGGGACACTTCAAATGTACTAAATGTAAGGCGTGTAAAATGGCTATCGAAACCAGACAATTCTGCTACAAGCAGCATACCATTGACCTCAAAGTGCATTCCAACTGCAATACGTCGGATGTTATTTATGGCATCCTCTGCCCATGTGAACAAATATACGTGGGACAGACGAGACAGAAGGTCAAAACAAGAATACTACAGCATTGCAGCAGAATTAGATGTGGAACAGTAGGTGCGCCACTGGTGGATCATTTCACCATGAAACATCACAAACCTGAGTCATTAAGATGGGTGGTCCTAGAGAAAGTAACCACAGGAAGCAGGGGTGGGGACATTAACTCTATCCTAAACGGAAGAGAGTGCAAATGAATGCATAAAATGGACAGTGTGAACAATGGACTTAATGAACTTGACGGCACTAATGCCCAAATGTCTATCCTTGTCATTGAATAAATTGGCTTTTCCATTGGAACCAAACGGGGTACTTGTAGTACACATGATCCTAGGTAGCGGTTGAACATTAAGGGTATCAAATCATGGTGTTATGTTATTTACTGTGGTGATTTGATTATTTCTTATTGAATGTTTTTTCCGCAAAATGACCCAATCGAACTATACATGAATGTATCCCTGCATAACATACCTTATAATGTGTTACAATGTGCTATGCAGTGGTTGAACACTAGGGATACCTAATCATGTAGTCAGGTTATTTACTGTGGTAATGTGAGAAGTCCCACAAAGAATGTTTCTTCCTGGAAATTCGCCATATGCATGTATGTATCGGTGCGCAATATACCGTTCATTGTGCTAATTTAACGAATGTTCTGTTGGTATATTGTTATATTCTACATATCATAATGACAGTCCCCCCATTCGTTTTAGTGCCCTTTGACACACAACTTTGAGGGTGTTGAATGTCTTAATTTATGCGCAGAATTTGTGAGATTAAAATTACACCAATAGACATATTATACACTTGTAACAGCATCACCGCTGGGTTTTTACTTTCTATTTTTTACTAAACACAGGAGCATATGCGCGATATACCCCAGAGGTTGTTTAACATCTTTATGCCACAACAGTTCATGCATCCTTTCTGTAATTTCCCTTTTACATGACTTCAGGCATGCGTTACTATGTCCGCAGTTCACGCTGCCTGACTAGTATCATTGAGCTGCTGCACTTAACGTGTACGTCCTCGCTGACGTTATATAACGACGCGGCCAACCGCGAACCCACTCTTGCTATTGCCACGGAGCCGAGCGATTCATTTTTCCAGGTGAGATTTGGTGTGAGCGCCCCTTGGTCTATCGCACCACCCGTCGTGATTAATTATACCATCCTTATACTTGCGTACTAGTCAGTTACCCTCAATTACAACGCGAGTATCCACCAGATGACTCGGCGTGTGATGAAGGCTTTACGGTGATTCAGACGAGTGTCTGGACGTTCTGACTGACTTGTTCAGCGTCACTTTTTTAACTTTTAATACATTTGTTTAATAATCGGCGGCTGCCGAAGTGTCTTAGTTTTGATTGACATCACATTTCTCATCCCACTCGCGAGTATGCTTATGATGACTCGGGACCCAGTTTTAGACCTCACATTGCTTTAGAACTATTCCTGTGACTTAATAAGCGGGCCGACCGACATTTTAATAACGGGGTAATTGCATCTTTTTCCAATGCTACTCGGCGGCTGCCGAAGTTATCCATTATGGCTCTCCTCTCACGGGGCGACCGTTAACCCCACACTCATCCGGGGTTTTTTGTTGGCTCATCCAGCCTTCCTCCCAGAGCACGTCCGCTCCGTCTAGATGCGGATGCTTTACCATATTCAGGGCTCAGTGTGCACGGCCTTTCATGCGCGATGCACTTCAGACATAGGCACTTGGTTCTCTTCTCTGTTTTTAGGAGCTCGGCTGAGCCCCACCTCACTTCGTTCATCTATTTTCAACGAACACATCGGATGTTCAACTAGGTAACTTTCCTACCCCCCTTTTTTAACGCATTCATTTTTCCTGTGACCCTAATCTTAACTTAACACGAGTTATCCATTAACTTTTAGGTGCTCCACTTTCCACTAGTCCTGATGAAGACCCCATTCTAAGGTTGAATCTACCTAGCACACCCAAAGGGGTCGAAACGTCGACTACAACCTACACACAAGCCAGGACAACTGAAATCAATGCGGCAGTGTTTATAAAGTGCTATGTGTTTTCTATTGACCTTTTTTAGAAAGACCGGATCAGCACCAACATATGATGATGATGTATATATGTCACACTACCCTGTCCTTGTCCACCCCCACTTTTTCACCATAATCACTTCCACACTCCATCCCCTTCTCCCCCAACCTGAGCACCTAATTTTGCAAAAGTTTTTTGGTTTCAATTGCAACGAGAAAGCAACTGTGATACCACGTTTATGAATCAGTATGGTAATTCAAATAAATTGCATTAACTTGCAAATGTGATATCCAAGAATTGGGTTTTGTGAATGCGTTGGATTTGATTTGTTTAATTTTTGTTTTGAGCAATTAGTGCTACTTGACCACTTTTCTACTGTACTGTATGTGTAACCCAGGTCTAGTAGCCTATTGGGTATCCCCATTGATATATAACCCATAGGCCCACTAGTAGCAGTTAATTCACGGGCCCTGGACACTTATGCTACCACTTTACTAGGGACCTACAAGTAAATTAAATATGCCACTTGGGTTTGAGCCAGAATTACCATGTTTAGAGGAGAGAGCACATGCACTTTATCACTGGTTAGCAGTGATAAAGTGCTCAGAGTCCTATGGCCAGCAAAAATGAAGTCAGAAAAAATAGAGGAGAAAGGCAACAAGTTGGAGGGAAGACCACCCTAAGACTGACTAGTCTAACACTAGCACATCATCCTGATAAAAAAAGCACACCTCGATTTGCCTTCAAGTACGTTTTGAAAAAGGAAGCAGCTGTCACTAACCCAAAGGGCATAGGCAGGAATTTATATGCGCAGCTGTGTGTAATAGACACTGTCAATTCTGTTGGCTCCTTGTGCGTTCTACTCTGAAGATATGCAAATGGGAGAATAATTGTGGTAAAAGTCTTGGCGTCCACTAACAACGTCAACATTTCTTTGATGCTAGGAAGTGAAAAATTGATTGTTTCCTTATTGAGGGCCTATGCTAGGCTTCTTAGCCACCATAATGGAAGCTAACCAATTGGGTTGGTTCCAACTGGGGGGTAAGGGGTTTAAACTCCTGCACTACATAATTTTGTCAACTCCTCCTCCAGCACTCATAGAGCCACAACTGGTAATCTACTCATTTTAGTAGAGACAGGTTTAGCTTCACTATGGAATTGTTTGCAATTAATATAACCTTTAAAATAATCCAAACTGTTACCAAAGACATTCGGGAACAATTGCCCTTAATAGTTTGCAATAGTACTAATTTGTTATTCTGCACCTGAAGACTCGCATTAGGGTCTAACCACACATCAAGTTTCTTCTGATGCAGGCAACACAAAATGTAACCTTCTTTATCTGCAACATACACATTGGCAGTGATGCTCCTTGATCCCAATTCAATAGTTGTTACAAAAAATCCTACCATCTCAATTGGTTATCCTCCAAAACCTCCAGGTTTACATCCAGTGGGTTGCAACTCTACCAGACAATGAAGACCCTTTCAAAGAGTTGTTTGGAAATATTTGCCAACTTGGAACAAGGGTCAAACTTCTTAACACCTATTTTCACCTGCTCCTCAGGGTTGTTTGCCACACTCCCTCAAACTTGAAGTACAATCACCTCACATATTTCCTTCACATAAAATACTGCTTATGAACCTTAGTTAAATTCCTAAAGCACTTCACAAAATGACCTCTGTAAGGAAATGCCTCTTTTTGCATGTTCACCACCAGATTTCTGTACTGATGCTGCTTGTTTTTCGACTCTGAGAGTGCACCGAGGCCTGCTAACCAGAACTCAGGGCCACTGTTCTAACCCTTTACAAAAGATTTGTTGAATTGGATACACCCAAGTAAGGTATCAAATTAGTAGTAGCATTGAACCCGACCTGATGCCCAGGATGAATTTAATGTCACTATTAAGGGAAGCAACTTTTAGAAAGTTGTCACTCTGTACTCAAGCTAGTCCAACGACCTCACAAAAACCCTGGCACACAGACAGCTTTCTGCCCACCTGGGGAGCGTGTGAACGACTCCCTGGCCTAGGAACAAAGGCAGTTGCCAAAGAGCGAGGTGTTACCTCCTCTCCCAGGATGGCCACTCGGGTGTTAGCCCAAAAAGCGAGCTTCAAAGGAGAAGCTGCCTTTGGAGGGCCGACTGCAACAACACCGCTGAGCAGAACGCCTTTTGTTCCTGCAGACACTTAGGAGCCAGAGAGGGAAAACACATTCCAACCCGGATTTCCTGTGGGAGTGTAGCCCACTGGTAACCACACCTCTAGGGTGGGCTACTTTGCTCCTGACGACCAAGGACGGGTTGTTCCATTTTGTTCCACACATTGCAGGAAAGACGTCACTAGCTATGAAGGGGCCCAGTAGCCCATTGGCTAGTAACTGTGTGGTCCCCACTGAGCTCTTTCCTGGCATAAATGTGGCACCCCTGCAACTCTGCCCCTCATGTTACACTGGAATGAAAGAAAGGATGAAGAAGGACTGCCCTGCTGCCTTTAAACTGCACAAAGACAGGCTGAACCGCTGAGAGGACTGCACCTGCTCCACTTTTGGTATAGTAAGATTTGGACTGAGCCTGCGGCTCCTGGCTCGGGGAATAGTTGGTTCCTAGCCTTCACTGACAGCAGTGATTCCAAGGATCAGTCGGCTGATCCCCTGGAACCAGCTCCAGGGACACAAGAGCTGAAAGAGCCCTATCCGATAAGTTGGTAGCCACCACAAAAGGACAAATCCGAGATAGCCAAAAGTTGCACCTCTGTCTGCCGGACTTGGAAGTGTTATCAAAGACCAGATTCGTAGTAATCCAGGCACATTAGCCCTCACCTAAGATTTTCGCCCCACCCGTGGTGCAAGGAGACCAGTAGCACTGCATCAGCTGGCCTGCTACTGCAACGTAGAGGAAATCGAGTAACCCCGATCTCCATGGCTAAGGTAGCCCCCCATCACCCTTGCACCAAACGACCACCACAGAGACAACCCCATCAACTGTACCACAACTGGAGCATCTTTTAAACATCGTTTGCCTGTATCCTCAGCATCAGGACCACTCCATTGATGTCTATTGCGGTCCTTCTGTAAAGTTTGGAACTTGCCTTAAAAGCGCTCTGATGGCCAGGTAACTGTCCAAAGTATCCTCTCTGGCCCCCTAGACCTTTCCCTGCTGGATTTGGGAACCCAACCCAGGCCAGAGTACCCACACTAACTTTTTCAAACTTGTGAAAAGTTTATAAATGTTTTGTTGACCAATGCTTGTTTGCCATTGCATTTAAAAGTGATAAAAGCTTCTAAAATCTGTATCCTGTATCTCCAGAACCCTCTGGTGAATTTTGATGATCAAGGTCTCTAAAAATTCACAAAAATACGCTCTATTTTTATAAATTGTTGTTGTGTCTCTTTATTGTTGTGTGATTTCTTATTTTGTTGTTTGGTGCTGTTAAATGCTTTACACTAGGTTCCTTTGCCAAGCCTTACAGCTCGCTGCAATAACTACCCACTGTTCAGCTATGGTTAAGTAAACAAGACTTGCTGGACCCAGGATGGTATTTGTGAGTGTACTCCAGGATAAGGCCCCACAGCCATATCATATAGTACACCCAAATCTTCACAACCTCTCTTTGCACATTTGTTGCACATGACATTCAAAGTGGACACTCCTTACAGCTGGCCATGGGATCCTGTATCAAACACCAGAAACACAGACCTTTATATTTCCACACCACTTCTCCCACTCTATCACCGCTGCCACCCCTTACAGCCATCAGTGCCTGACCAGACATACTTTTTTCTTTGCCTCCTTTAAATTCATTGACGCATATCATAATGTGTTCTATCCTCTTCGCAACTAAAATGATATCACTCAAGGAAGGATCATATTTTAGCAATAATTCTTCTTACACTCTATCGGGACAACAACACAGAGAGAATAGATCCCTAATTCTCATGTCATAGTTGACCAAATTTACAAGAGGATGTAAGTTTACGCAAAACAGTGATATCATCTCGCCCACTGATTCCTGTTCTCCTTGTTTACATTTGCCGAATTGAAGACTACTGGATACTTTGAGCATGAAATGAAGATCCAATTTTCTCAAACAGACCTCAGCACCCATTAAGGTCCCTCACTCTATCCCTGTGTAGCTCTGGAAGATTGTCCAAAAGATCTTGTCCTTCCCCTCCCAAGTTATGTCATAACAATACAACTTTTCTATCAACACCATGTGCTCGGCCCATGAACTTATGCATATTTTCTTTTTTTAATTCTTTTATTAAGTTTCCTAAAAAATATACACATCAGGGAAAATGTGATATTACATTAAAGACTTTGACTGTTCCCACCACAAAGTGGTCTCATATTTCCCACCACAAGAGCAAAATATAGTAACACAATCTGCGCCCCACATTGCCCACCCAATACAATAAAGCATCATCATGTAGAGGACCCAGTACTCCTCATCCCCACATTTTGTTCAAGGAGGCCTATTAATTAAGATAGCATCTCTACCCATTCAGCGAGAACTTTTTTAACTTTAACATCTATGCATAAGGCCTTCACATGTTTTTCATCTGCCATAGTCCATTCCAGCAAGTCTATCTTCTAATCTAGTGAGTCATTCCAGGAGAATTGGAGGACATCCCAGTATATAGCGATCCTTCTGTTTGCACGTACTGTACTGTACATCCTTAGTTTCATTTTACTGTGTGTTCATCCAGGGATTATCCCAAGTAGCCATGTTTTTAAATTATGAATTTCTCCAACTCCATACCAGTCAGCTTCCACAAGATTTGTCCCACTTCCCATAGTCTTTCTACCTATGAACAATTTACATATGAATAATTTTCAAAAACTTTCCTCCACTTTGCCCACTTTATCGGAGGTTCCATGTAACTGATTAAGAATAACTGTGGTGGAGTAATATTCTGGATTTCTCCCTCCAGTTCAGATCCAACTCCAAAGCATGTCCAGAGAAGAAAATGAGCGACCACCCCTTATAGTTCTCAAATTAATTTGAATGTCTAAACATCACATCATGAATTTGGAACAGAGCACATTAGGAATACACATCAACTTAGAGTATAGCATGTAACTGGTTTGCCTATCACCGAGAAGCTTATACTCTGCTCTGTAACTTAGTAGTTTGAAATTTGGACACCTAAAACTGATGTGTCTCTCACCAAGGAGCTAATAATCTGTACAGTACCTTAAATGTTTGAAATCTATACACTTATCAGATCAGTGGAAGAGCCCAATAATGTGCCACAGCACACAATGGATAAGCGTGAGCAAACAGCTTGTGCAGAGCTTCTCCTGTAACGTCGCATGTCTGATATGCTGCAAGTATCAGAAATACAGCTACTCGAACAACCACCCATACAGCCACTCACTCACCCATACTGCCACTCACACAGCCACTCACTCACCAATACAGCAACTCACACATCCACTCACTCACCCATACAGCTACGCACACACTCACTTATACACCAATATAGACACTTATACACCCACTCACACACCCATACAGCCACTCAAACACACACTCACACACGAATACACACAGTTGCACAGCCAGTCACATAATATATGTTAGGAGTAGTATCACTCATTAGTAGTACACAAAGTATACTAAATTAACTTTTGTTGTAACTTAGTATATATGTTTAACACTCAAACCTTTAGAAAACACTCACAATCACTGCATGATGTCATCAGTGATGCTATTTGAGATGCCATAAGTGATGTAATCAATGATGTCACTGACCATGTCATGAGTGATGTAATATGTGAGGTCATAAGCAATTTATTGTGGGTGCATAAGATATAGTTAGCTCAGGTAACTATTTCTGCTGAATTTCACTGGTTTTGTACGAGTGAAATCTGAGCCTACCTACAATGTTCCTGTAACCTTTGGTTTATTCAGTGAATATGTATACGAATATATATATATATTCACGCCAGATATGCAGAGCAGCGGATTTGGCTTAATGGAATTAACGTTCTCTTCGGGACCCTACTATAGGGTAAATATTATTGCTTTAATGTGAAATGCCGCAGAACCCACTTAGGGAATAATTAGCTCAGGAATAGACTATCATTCCCAGCATGCACTAACTAAGCATGAAGCACTTAGCAACGCCCTTGGTGGGCGGGAATATAAATTTGTGCACGCGGAACCCTCTGTGAACATTCATACAAGCTGCCTGTGAAGAAGAGGCTGTCTGCCTCGAAACGCGTCGGCACTGGAATGAATTCCGAACTGTAGCTGTTGGTTCGCCTTGAAAATAAACTGGATGGTTAAAATCTGCTGAGTGTGCGTCCTGAAATGCTTTGGGCAGTTGTTGAAACACATACATATATATATATATATATATATATATATGTATATATATACACCTAGTCACGGTCGCCACTAGGTAGTTATAGTTAGGTCTGCTTTTCCTAGACAGAGCATTTTTGGTTTGCTAATAACTTTGGCTCCATTTGACAAATCTTCACAAAACTTTCGAAAAAAAAAGGTAATTCACCACAGCTCCTTCCTGGAAGGTTTTGGGGTGATCCATCATGTGGGGGATGAGAAAAAAGGGGGTCCCAAAATCCAAAATCCTCATGCATTTTCCATAGACTTCTTTAGACAAGGCTAAAGCAAAACCTGCTCAACAGAATTACTCCAAATTCGGCAGAAAGCTAGATCTTGGTCTGCAGATTGTGCTTTTTGTGATTTGGTGTAAATCTGTTCAGTAGTTATTGAGCTATTAAGGGTAAAAGAAAATAGATATTTGGACAGTTGGGCTCGCAAGAGCCTCCGAGATTTTCGCAGGAGCTCCAGTTTAAAAACAAGGCGTTCTGATTGGCCCATGGAGCTTAATTTCACTCGGGCCATCTCTCTCCCATGGGAGTCAGACTCCTGCAACAGTGAGTGCTCTGATTGGCTGGCAGCAACATGAGAAAAATGTTGCTGGCAGCCATTACAGGACTCACGGACTTAGTCCCCTGCCTGAAGTTCTAAAACAAAGAGATAGATGGCAGCAGGGTAGGGATATCCTGATCCCCTAGCCCCATGAGGGGGACCCAGAGGGACACGGTCCCCAGGCCAAAAAGGGAAACAGACTGCTAAAAAATGCTGCAATCCCAGAAAAGTCTCTTGGGATTGATTTTATTTTATGGCAGCTGGGCCGCATTTATTTATTAAAAGCCCTGGGGAGCCTACCCCCGGAGCTGTGTTTATATAGGGTAGGGGGGCTGTGAGGCCCCCCTCCCAAACCTCCAGAGGCCCCAGGGAGCCTACCCCCAGGGCCCATAAAAATGTTTATTCGGAGGGGGGCGCGCGGCCCCCCTGCATGAGCAATTAGAGGCCCCGGGGAGCCCAACTCAAGGCGCCAATCTTATTTGTTATGGGGGCCACATGGCCACCCTCCCGAGCCTT
Organism: Calotriton arnoldi; assembly: GCA_963921515.1. Classification (NCBI taxonomy): domain Eukaryota; kingdom Metazoa; phylum Chordata; class Amphibia; order Caudata; family Salamandridae; genus Calotriton; species Calotriton arnoldi. Next base: position 647,126 of record CAWUFW010008044.1, read on the forward strand.
GAGAGGCCCTGGGGAGCCCTACACCTGGGGCTGAAACTTTATGAAATGGGGTGGGGGGCATGTGGTCCCCTTCCCCAAGCCTGAAATGTACGTTTCTTGAGATTGGCTTATGGGACTTCTATGAAAACCCCCAGAATATGGCCCCAAAAGCCAAAGACAGTATTAAAATTATCGTCACCGGCAGTTCCAGGGACATTTTGGAATGTTGTGTCCTGTTAAGGCTAGTCCTTTGACCAATCATTTACAATTTTATCTAGTTTTTAGTATTTATTCGCAATATATATTTTACCTTGTTGAGGTTTTTGTCTCTCTGGTTCTGATCTTACCTAACTATAAAGTTACTTTAGCCTTTGTTTTTTTAGTGAATATATAACGCATTGCATTCAATTAACTATTTAATCTGTTAGATGGTTTACAATGTGAAATCCCTTGATATTGCTTTTGCCAGAGAGTTCAAAATGTAAAACCCCTTAGTATTGCAGTTGTCAAAGTTCACAATGTAAAACCTCTTCCTATTAATTTGTCAGACTGTTCACAAAATGAAGCCACTTTGTATGGATTTTGGCAAGCACTTCAGTGTTAAATGTCTTCCTACAATACTTGTCAGAGAGATTACAATATGAAAATCCTTCCTACTGTATTGGTAACGGGGTTAGGCAATGCAAAGTCCCTTGCTACTTTAATTGACCGAAGGTCTGCATTAGAAAATACTTGTTTACAGGCCATCTACGACAATTGACCTGGGGTCTGCGTTAGACAATACTTGTCTACAGGCCTTAACACAATAGAATAGCAATCCACCCATAAAGGCCTAGTGGCTATAAAATATGTTTTTCACAATAAATAATTCAAGCCTTCCACTTTTGTCACAACTTTTAAAAATAAACAGATCACCTGACATAACATTTAAATATGAACCAATCAGACCTGCTGCCTGATTATTAGCTTGTGACCATACCCACCTCAGGCCTGCTGGATTGTGCATTAACTGTTCAATACAAGCACACTTTTTACAGTTGGGAGGAAAATCAATATCTGGGCGGAGCCAAAGCCCCTCTCCCAGTGTAGTTTCTTAAATCTCTTTTTCTGTTGATCATATAAGGTATGGTGTTACAGGACTTCCAGCACCAGTCAGTCAATGAGTTCAGTAATGCTGCAATTAGTGTGTTTCCTGGAAAACTGTGATGTACCACTCAAATGGCCCCTAGCACCGGACACAAGTAACTAAATAAAAGAGTAAATAAAAAGGAGGTGAGATGGCTGTCTATTGATGATTGTAATCCTAATATAGAAGTGTAGGAGATGTTGCACATGGCTAGCAATGGCGGCAAACCCTGCTACTCGGGTGCTCTGGCCAGTTTAAGGGCATCGAGGGAGTCTTTTGTGACCTCGAGGCTTCAGGGAACCATGTCTTGGTTAGAAACAGTGTGGTTGGAGCATTTCAGGACCAATCAGAGCTTTGGTGGTAAGGCCTAGTTTAATGTCCATTTAGTTTTTTTCAACTTGATGGACTTAATCTCTTCCCAAGACCAGAGTCACAAACCAGCAGCACAGATGGATGCGAGTTGTAAGTAAAAAAAAATGTAAATGTAAGTCCGTTTTTATATAGCGCAGCTACTCACCCTTACAGGTCTCATGGCGCTGGGGGCCGGAGTGGAAATTAAGTGAGCTATTGCCCAGAGTCACATGGTGCTGAGCTGAGCTGCCGCCGGTGCCGGGGATCGAACCGTGAAGCCGGTGCTCCGGAGTCAGCTGCCCTGGCCGCTGCACCACACCTCTCCACTTTGCAGTGAGATTTGTTTCTTAAATTTGGCCCCCATCGCCAGTTCTCTTGGAGTAAGCAGATGCACATGTGATGAGACGTTCGTGTCTCAGCGATGAATGTTTTTGGGGGTCTATGTCGGAATGAATAGTGAATGAGAGGGGGTTAATTATTTGCTGATGTTAGGCTGTGCCTCAATGAAAGAATGTCTGTACGATTTTCAAGGCATTGCAATGTTTTCACTCCCTGTTAATTTAGGATAGCAGTTCTTAAAATCGCTGTGTGGCTGTTAATTAGCTCAGAAATAATTAGCAGACTTCTCCATTCATTGTGAAATAATTTAGCAGAGTTGGTAATTTGTGCTCGTTTATATGAAATTAAAAGAGCACTGTTTCTTTCTGTTTTAACTGGTGCTGAGCTAATACCATCATTTGGTTTGAAGTGATTAGTACATTATTCACACCAAATGTAGGCTATGACTTGAGGGATAATAGTAGAATGTGTAAGTCAGTGTTAGACTTCCGTTGATGTGAGACTGATGTACACATTCTTGATGGCATGTAGCTGACATTTTGGCAGCTTTGTAGCTAAATAGTTTTTGCAGGTTTGGTGCTAATATGAAAATCCTCTTCAACTTCTCTTGTGTAAAGGTATAGACTCCCAAGACGTTTGGAGTTCTCAGTTTCAAGCAATTAGTTAGGACCTGACAATTAGTGACTCTAGGAGATTCATTCTAGACTGTGTCAATAGCTGGAGAGGTCTATGTGTTTCATCCAAAATGTGTTTTGGCTAAAAAAGGTTTGCTGGATTTTGTCTGCAGTAGCTAATAATCTGGACAGGGAGGATGCCAGGGAATTTCTTGTGTATTCCTTGTCTGGGTGCTTGTTGTATTCTGGTTTGGAACCATTTATTTATTTATTTATTTAAAGAGTTTTATATAGCGCTGGCTAGACCCGTGGGTATCAGATCGCTTTACATAAGGATCAACAATGTTACAACAATGAAACAGTTACACGTTACATCAAGTATATGCGTCACATTTAAAGAGCGGGAAAGAGGGACAAATAGGGTGGATGTGGGGAGAGGGGGAGTGAGAGGGTGGAGGAAGAGGGGGTAGAAGGTATGAGAGACAAATGGGACGTCTGCCCAATAACCGACTGGGTAGGTGACGGCCGAGGAGGGAATCCACAGCCAGTCTCCCCTATAGCTCTCAAGGAAGCTCCATCGGGAATCGGTCAGATAGCTAAGTCTCAACAGATGAGGGAAAAATTCACAGAAGAATGTCCAGATGTGAAGCAGGATGGGAGCTAAGAACCAAGTGGGTTAGGGTAAAGATCAAGAGCTGGAAAGGAAATAAATAGAGTGGATAGGGGTAGGGGGTAGTAAGAGGGGGAGGAGGGAGATAAGGTTAGGAGAGACGAAGGAGAGTCTGCCCAAAGACCGGCTGGGTAGGAGACTGCTGAGGAGGGAATCCACAGCCCATCTCCCCTACAGCTATCGGGGTAGCTCCACCGGGCATCAGTCAGAATGGCTAGTCTCAATAGTCGAGGAAGGTTCCCAGAGTAAATGTTTTGGTGGGGGAGGAACAGGCTTGTGTGAAGGCTGAGCGGGATCAGGATGAAGATCAATTATTATAGTCCAGGCAAGATAGAGCATCAAGGAGGGACCCACTGAGGTGGACATCGTGAGGTCAGGCAAAGGGGGGTAGAGTTCTTGAAATTAGAATTTCAGAGGTTCCCAGAAAGTCACTATACCTCAGAGGGGGGGGGAGAGTTCTTGAAGTTAGAATTCCAAAGGTTCCCAGAAAGTCGCTGTAACTCAGAGGGGTTGGGGTGCAAGAACGAAAGTGACAATAACAGAGACATCAGAGCCATCTTGGGGTCAGGCACTTGTTAATATGAAGATCGTCGTGGAGACAAAATCAGCCCCTCAATGAATGAAACAATGAAAAGCTCCTCTTAATCTGCGGGCACTGGTTCGGCTACGATGGTCCAAAACGCCTAGGTCTCTTTGCGCAGCACCCCAGGAGAAGATAAAACGCTCTTCGTAGTCCTGACTTAGCCGCCATTTTAGGGTCAGGCGCAATCCACAAGGAAATCCCCATGGAGATGAAAACGGCCCGCAGTGAAGCGCTCCTCCTAACCAACTGGCAGCATCAGCACAATTTCCAACATCGCCCAGACCTCAGTGTGCGGCACCACAGGAGACGGTAAGCTGCTCTCCGTAAACTCTCAGTTAAGTATGGCGAATGTGGTAGCGCGTCCCTTCTCACCGGCACCGACGGAGTTCTCACCTCCGTTGTTCCCGGTGTTCGCTCAAGGTGCTCCGCTCGTCCTGCTGCTAATCAACGCAGTGAGCAGCCCCCAGTACAAGAGGTGGGTACAACCATGGTGCCATCGTTCCAGTTGAGTGTACCAGATCTTGTCAGCTGAGGCGAGGTCTGGAGCAGTCAACAGGAATTGCCGTGTGCTGTCCATGTATATCCAGGAGTTGCAGTTGGAGCCTGCCTTTGTCCTACCAGACATCTGTCTCCTATTTTGTTGCAGGTACAGGGCCTTCTTCAAACTAGATCTGTGTTAGATGTGGGATGACACTATTGATTACCATATTAATTAACATAGTGTACTCCCCTCAATACTTACAACACTCAGAACCCAGGATTAGTGTGGCCAAAACATTCGCCATCTTGAAAATGCTCTGGCACATAGCATTTAGGGCTTGTTTTCAGTACGGCAAACAGGTACTACTGAAAAAGTGGGCCTGGCTACACCAGCAAACTTTCACCCCATTGGTTAGGGCATGCCCAGGAGTCATACCCACCCACTAGCTGGTCCCAATCATAAATGTGGCAACCAAAGGCACCCCATCAGAACACCTTCTGGATCTGCAAAAGTACAGAAGAGGAGTGGAGCTGATGTCTGTGATCTGAGAGGAGTACTGAAGGACTAGACCTGGTCCCTTTTGTACCCAGGACAAAGACGTGGACTCCAAGTGTAGGTTGGCAGACCTCTTGTGTGGCTACAGGGACACAACAAGCTTCAAGGGGCCTTTTTCCTAAAGTGCATCTGAGCATTGGCAACTGGACTTGGACTGAGCTTTGCTGTGGACCTTTGCCTGATACTTTGAGAGTCTAGAAGTGCCCTTCCCTGAGGTCCTGGGGGTCTTACACATGTACTCCTGTGGTTGATTGGGTCTTAGAAGAAATTTCAAAAATTTTCTTCAGGAAGGTTACTAAGCCCCTTTCTGGACTGGAACTTAAAAACCGTTTTGATCTTTTTCAGTTCCAGATTTCATTCGGACCAATCTGCTTGTTGTAGCCCACCAGGACTCCATCCCGGTTGGCCTCAAATCACGCCTAGGTCCCGGTCCACTACATCCATAGACTATCATTAGTGCTTAGTGCTTTTTGGTGGTATTTCTACTTAAAACTTTATCATTCTCTTATCGGATTTTTGTCGTTTTGGTGTCATTTTGTTTATTAAATTTTACTCTATTTTACTAATCTAATTAATAACTTAAGCATGTCTATTGTGTGCCATATCTACCAACATAGCTACCAAGGGGTTGGCATCAGGTTAATTTAGTGACTTTTAGGGATCAGCTCAACAAAAGCGGTAATTATTCCTTGAAGAGGGCACTTGCCCGCCACAAATAACAATTTCTTTCAATAATAGCCTGGAAATAAGACTGAAGCAACATGTCAACTTTGTCTGCTTTAGTTCTCTGCATTCAATCAATAGCATGGATTTCCAGGCATATGCAGTTCTCTGTTCTTTATCTACTTTTGTTGAGTGATAATTACAGAATAATTCATGCTATTATTTCATGAAGCATTCTGACACATTCTCAGTGTGTACTAGTGGCGGTTGCTCTCAATTCCAAGTGGTGCGGCAGTGTGGGGGAAATACCTAAAAAAAAAACATGGAAAAAATAATGGCAACAAAAAATAAAAGAGCACTTACCTGCTGCTGTCAGACACCGCCTTGCTCCTCTGCTCCTGTCCCAATCCTTGCCTCCCTGATGTCCATGAACTGGTGCACACTGCGCAGCCTCCCAGATGCCAATCAGGACGCTGGTCTTTTGCTGGGAATACTATTACTCAGCATGAGAGAAGGGCTGGTATTGGTCTGAGCGACCTGGTTTGGCACTCAGTCGGGGCCTGGGAGCCTGTGTCAGTTCTACACCCAGCTGTGCAACACAGCTCGGGTTGGAGAAATGCTAAGCGCACATGTCATTTTAGCTGTGCTAAGACAGCCGGCCAAACCGACAAGCCCACTTATAGTGCCCACCATTTCTCCTCCCTGCTGCTGACTCTCATCGCGATGGCCCCGCCCCTGCTCTCAGCCTCGGCTGGCTCTGTGAAAAATAAAATGAAAATAAAATAGCTTTATTATGTTGGAACCGGGGTTACCGAGTCCGACACGGTAGCATGGCGTGAAGCGGGAAAGGCACGCGAAGGCAATGTGTAAGGCAGTTGTGCAGCACACTCTTACTCTGACTCAGAAATGCGAACGCAATAACATGACACCACACCAGGCTTTTGTATTTAAAATCAAGATCTTTTATAAATAATTTAAGTTGGCATTAGATGAGGCAAATTAATTCAGATCTACATTCAAATTCATTGCATTACTCAATTGGTGCACATTTTAAATAAAGCATCATAGCTCATCAACAATGTAGGCCACTAAGAGGCCGCAGGAATTATCCCCTACACGTAGCACTTAATAATGATCTCAAGGTACGTTAATAAAACAGGGGCCTAGACATGCAGTTCACTTTAGCTTATTCAATTACTTAAAAGAAGGCTTTTCACTTTACATTTAAATAGGCCTGCATTAATCTAGGCGCGCCCACCTTCAGTACAGTGGGCGTCGCAATTCCAGTACACCTGTAACATAAAACACTTCAACTCAATTCAATTAAATACTTTCCCCCTGTGGTAAAAGATTTCGCAGTTAAAAGCATGGCCTAGGCAGTAATTACAATAGGCATCTGCAATAAGTTATTAAATACTATAGGGAACCCCTCGACATGTCCAGTATCCTGGGGCTTCTATGACCCTTAGGGGTTAACTCTAGGCTAGGCCCACTCCTCTCCGGGGCCTCGCCTCATGGGGAAAGTTTACCCAATTGATTATAGGGTTAATGGTGGCCCCCGGCCCCCAGTGGCGTTTTGTGGGCCCTAGGGGCCTCCTGGGCTCACCTGTCGCTGGATCGTTGGTCGCGCTTCCTCTGCGACTGGCACTCCCCCAGGCCCGGCCCGTGTTCTGGAGGGCGGGGCCCGGTCGGGGTGCCTCGGCCTTCAGGCCGGACTGTGGGGACGTTGCGGGGGCCGGTATCACCTTCCTCCGGCCCCCGGGATCAAGGAGTGACTGTGGGGACGTTGCGGGGGCTGGGATCTCACTCCTCCAGCCCCCGGGATCAAGGTAAGTGCAGCCGCGGCTTCCAGGACTTCGGGGAAGGGAGCGGGAGCCAGCAGTCCTCTTCAGCCGGCTCCCCGTCTCCCTCTACACGGCCGGGGCTCTTCCTGGGCCTCCGTCGGCGCTGGGGGCGGGAGCAGAGCCGGCGCCCAATCGTTGCGCGGCCTTCTTGGGGGCGCGGCCGGCGTCCCCGGCTGCTTAGCGACGGCGTTGGCGGGGCCTGGAGGCCTCGAAGATCGCGCTGGCGATTTCTTGTGCCGCAACGGCGGCGGGGGCAATTTCTTCGGCCGCGACGGCGGCGGTGAGGTGATTTCTTCAGCCGCGACGGCGGCGATAAGGGCCCAGGGTCCAGTGGCAATTTCTTCAGCCGCGACGGCGGCGGTGAGGTGATTTCTTCAGCCGCGACGGCGGCGATAAGGGCCCAGGGTCCAGTGGCAATTTCTTCGGCCGCGACGGCGGCGGTGAGGGCAATCTGTGGAGGCTTCGGTGAGGGCGCGGACGGCGCACCTCACCACCGAAACTCGAGGGGCTTCCCTCGCCTCAGCGCTGCCTTCGGTGAGGGCGCGACGGCGCACCTCACCTCACGGCACTTCTCAGGCGGCGACGGCCGCGGCGGTGATCTCTACACAAGGTCAGTGACCTGGGGGTGACAGAAAGCAGGACGCACCAGCAGCCTGTGGGCAGGGCTGACTGGAAGAGTACTTGGGGGCAGCCCAGCAGTAGGCAGGAATAGTGAGGGGGTGAAGGTCTAGCGCTTCAGGGTACGGCGCTTTACCTGGTGATCCCCAGTTGGGCAGTTTAGGCTTCAGGCCTGGCTGGACGGTCAAGCCTCCTCAAATTAAGGCGTCTTGCGACTGCTCCAGCTTGGTTGCTTCTTAGGCGCTTCTGGTGATGAGTTTCTTGTCAGAAGTTCCTTAGTATAAGTTTCTTGTCAGAGTTTCTTGTCAGAAGTTTCTTGTCATGAGGGGGGGAATGAGTTGGTGGTCTGGGAGTGCTTGATGTTCCTCCCTGCACGCTGAAGGTGGTTCCCTGGGTCCCCTCACACTGGGCAAGGTCAGTGGGTGGTGGGCGTTCCTCAGCTATCTTACTCCAGCAGGGCCTCAGCCCTGTCAGCAGCAGTAGTGTAGGTCTCCCCCTAGGCCCTAAAGCCTATACTCCGGCGGAGGTTCCCCCAGGTTCAGTGGTGCCTCATCAACTGACTAGAAAGTTTTCCCTCCAAGCCTTTTATACTCCTAGGTCAGGTGACCCTCTCTAAGGCGGCAAAACATAACTCCTCCCACAGCCCGGAAGGTTCTGGAACCTTCTACATGCCTGGCTATGTGGCCCAGAGGCGGGGATGGAATGGATACTGTATCCCTATACCCCAGCCTGACCCTGGCTACTAGTGTGTATGCGTGTCAGGCCCCTCTGCAGTAGCAGGGGCCTGTGGCAGCCATCTTGAGTGAGAGAGAGCACCTGCACCTCAGCACTGGCTAGCAGTGGCGAGGTGCCCAGAGACCTAGGTCCAGTAAAAATATGGTGGCAAAAAGGAGGCGAAAAAGGAAAAAAAATAGGGAAAGACCACCCTAGGGCTGACAGGTCTAACACGCGTCCCCCCAGCCGAAAGAGGGGAGAGCTTCCCAACCTCTAGGGAGTTCTCTTCGCTAAGGCGGAAAAACCGGGAGAGACCGTCAGCGTTGGCGTGGTCTACACCGGGTCGATGTTCCACCCGAAAGTCCATCCCCTGGAGGGAAATGGACCACCTCAACAATTTGGGGTTTTCGCCTCTCATCTGCATGAGCCAGCGAAGGGGTCTGTGGTCGGTCTGGATCAGGAAGTGACAACCAAAAAGGTATGGCCTCAACTTCTTGACAGCCCAAACCACAGCAAAGGCTTCTCGTTCGATGGTACTCCACCGCTGTTCCCGGGGGAGTAGTCTTCGGGAAATGAAGGCCACTGGCTGGTCTTGGCCATCGTCATTCAGCTGCGAGAGCACAGCTCCTATGCCATGCTCAGAAGCGTCTGTCTGTACAATAAATTCCCGTCCAAAGTCTGGAGTCCTGAGCACCGGTGCGGTGCACATTGCACGTTTGAGGGTCTCAAAGGCTTCCTGGCAGGCAGCCGTCCAGATGACTCTGCGTGGCTGCTTCTTTGAAGTCAATTCCGTCAATGGGCCCACGATGGTTCCATATCCCTTGACGAACCGGCGGTAATACCCCGTGAGGCCGAGAAAAGCTCGGACCTCTGTTTGGGTCTTGGGGGCTCCCAGGCCAAGATGGTCTCAATCTTGGCTTGGAGGGGTTGCACCTTACCTCCGCCCACCAGATGTCCCAGGTACACGACAGATCCCTGTCCAATCTGGCACTTGCTGGCCTTGATGGTTAAACCAGCCCGTTGCAACGCCTGCAGCACCTCCTGGAGATGCTCCAGATGGTCCTCCCAGCTGCTACTGAAGACAGCTATGTCATCCAGGTAGGCAGCAGAGAAGGCCTCTAGGCCAGACAGCACCTGGTTCACCAACCGCTGGAAAGTGGCTGGAGCATTTTTCAACCCGAAGGGCATCACCCGAAATTGAAAGTGGCCCTCGGGGGTGGAGAACGCAGTCTTCTCCCTTGCTCCTTCCGCCATGGCTATCTGCCAATAGCCTGACGTCAAATCAATGGTACTCAAATACCGGGCTGCTCCCAGCCGGTCAATGAGCTCATCCGCCCGAGGGATCGGGTGAGCGTCGGTCTTAGTGACTGAGTTGAGTCCACGGTAATCCACACAGAACCGAAGTTCTGGTGTGGTGCCCGGTGGGGCCGCTTTCGGCACCAACACCACCGGACTAGCCCAAGGGCTACTGGAAGGCTCAATCACTCCCAGTTCTAGCATCTTGGTAACCTCACCCTGGATACTAGCCTTGACTTTATCGGACAGCCGGTAAGACTTGGTTTTTACTGGCGGACTGTCCCCTGTGTCCACATCATGGGTACACAGGTGCGTGATTCCAGGCGTGAGGGAGAACAACGAGGCGTACTGCCCCAAGACCTGGCGGCAGTCCCTCTGTTGCTCTGGGGTCAAGGATGGGGCGAGGACCACTCCCTCTACCGAACCATCCTTCTCCTGGGCCGCCAGAAGGTCTGGAAGAGGCTCACTCTCCTCCTCCTCACTTCCATCTGTTATCATTAGGAGAGTGAGTTCTGAACGCTCCTGGTGGGGCTTCAGGCGGTTGACGTGGAACACCCTGTGGGGTTGACGTGGGGTCTTCACATCGACGACATATGTGGTCTGGCCTCTCCTTTCCAAGATCTCAAACGGCCCAGTCCACCGGTCCTGGAGGGCGCTAAGCTCTCCTGGCTCCATGACCCACACCTTCTGTCCAGCGTCTAACTCTACCGTCCGCGCGTTCCGGTCATACCATTTCTTCATGACGGCTTGACTTGCCTCTAGATTGTCCGAGGCCTCCTTCCACAGCTTGGCCACTTGGCTGCGGAATGCCAGCATATAGCTGACCACATCACGGGGAAGCTTCGAGGAAGACTTCTCCCACCCCTCCTTGACAAGACTGAGGGGCCCCGAACGGGGTGGCCATAGAGCAGCTCAAAGGGGCTGAAACCGACCCCCTTCTGCGGCACCTCTCGGTAGGAGAAGAGCAGACAGGGTAAGAGGACGTCCCACTTTCTTCTCAAGTCCTCGGGTAGGCTCCTGATCATCCCCTTCAAGGTTTTGTTAAAGCGCTCCACGAGTCCGTTCGTCTGGGGGTGGTAAGGAGTGGAGAACCGGTAGGTCACTCCACACTCCTTCCACATGGCCTGCATGTAGGCCGACATGAAATTCGTGCCCCTATCTGACACCACGACCTTGGGGAATCCCACTCGGGTAAAAATCCCCATCAGGGCCCGCGCCACCACCGGTGCAGTGATGGTCCTCAGAGGGATTGCCTCTGGGTACCGGGTGGCGTGGTCTACCAGCACCAAAATGAACCTATGTCCTGCAGAAGTCGGCGGGTCCAATGGCCCGACAATGTCAATCCCTACCCGCTCAAAAGGGGTATCGACAACTGGGAGAGGTTCTAGAGGGACCTTCACTTTAGTCCCTGTCTTGCCGCTCGCTTGGCAAGTGGTGCAAGTCTTGCAAAAAGTGTCAGAAGTGACGCGCATCCTGGGCCAGTAAAAATGTGGGACCAGACGCGCAAACGTCTTGTCTTGGCCCAGGTGTCCTGCTAGTGGTATCTCGTGTGCCAACTCTAGCAGAAAGGCTCGGTAGCATTGGGGGACCACCACGGCTCGGGCGGACCCATGCACCGGAGCCTTAGGCTCACTGTAGAGGAGACCATCCTCCCAGTAGACATGGTAATTACCAGTCTTGTTTCCAGCTGCTTGGGCTTCGGCCTGTTGCCGCATGCCTTCAAGCGTAGGGCACTCTTTCTGCGCCCGGCAAAATTCCTCCCGGGTAGGCCCTCCTTCCACCTGCCACTCTGCAGGGGTCGGCAGGTCCCCCACGGGAACACCAACCACCTCAGCGGACTCCGGGGTCACCTCCGTGGGCTCCCCATCCATCTCACCGGGTGTCTCCTCCTGGACATCTCCTCGTCCAGCAGTGGGCTGGGCCATTATTTCAGGCTCCAACCCGAGCTGAGTTCCTTGTCGGGCAGCCATGGACCGCGTGACAACGCAAGTCCATCCTGGTAATCCCAACATCTCAGCATGGGCATTGAACTCTACCTCCCTCCAGGCAGTATGTTCCAAGTCGTTGCCCAGCAGACAGTCAACTGGCATGGCAGGGCTCACCGCAACCTTCAACAGACCTGATACTCCTCCCCACTCAAAGGGAACTTGGGCCACGGGGTAATGACCCAGGCTATTATCAGCCATAACAACCGGGTGGAATTCCTCAGGAATCACCTGCTCTGGGGACACCAGCTGACGTCTCACCATCGTCATGCTGGCACCTGTGTCCCTCAGAGCCTCCACCTCCTCCCCGTTCACCAGGACCCTCTGCCGATACTTGGCAGTGTTCGCGGGTACCTGAACCCGTGGGATGATCTCTCTATCCCCCAGGGAAACTAAGGTCAAGCCTGTCCACTCACCTCCCTACCTAGGGACAACTCCTCCCCAAGCGCTACACTGGCCACCCCGGGGCTCTTACCTCCTGTGGGGGCTGGGGTTCTCTTGCGACACTTGGGATCCCCCTTATAATGTCCAACCTCCCCGCACTCGTAGCACCGGACAGTTCTGGGCTGCTGACTCCTGTCAGGATAAGTGGGTTTCTGAGATCCAGATTGGGATGGGGAACCTACCCCTCTCCCAGGCGGTCTATTTTGGGGACCTTTAAAGAACTCCCTCTTTTTATCTCCCCCCTCTTTCTTCTGGGGGAGCCCCTGTCCACCTTTCGGGGGGTCTGCCCCGGCTCCCTTGTGGGACACCCGAGTGCTGACCCACGTGTCTGCCTCCTCTGCAAGCTCCCTAGGATTGGTCAGCTTGCGGTCCACCAAGTACTGGCGCAGCTCCGGAAAACATTTCTCTAGGAGGTGCTCTCTCAAGAATAGGTCGTACAGCCCTTTGTAATTGTCAACGTTGCTGCCACGCACCCAACCCTCCAATGCCTTCCGGGCATAGTCAAAAAAATCCACCCAGTTTTGTGTGTGAAGCTTGTGGCTGTTGCGTAACTTTTGGCGGTACTTCTCTGGGGTGAGGCCAAACTTCTTGAGCAGGGCCTCCTTCATGATAGGGTAGTTAGTCTGCTCCCCCTTATCCAAAGTTAAAAGTGTGTCCCTTACTAGTGGAGGTATGTACCTATAAAGACCTCCCCCCAGTAGCTCTCAGGAACTCTATGGGCCACCAGAGCCACCTCGTAGGCCGCCAACCACTTGTCGATGTCATCACCTACACTAAAACTGGCCATCACCTCTCTGGGTAAATAGAATTTGGGCTCCTGTGGAACCCCAGCAGGTACGCTGCCACCATTCATTTTGCCCTGCATCTCCATCTGCAAGGTCCGGAGCTCTAGCTCCTTCAGGCTAAGCTCATGTACAAGCTTCCTTTCCTCCATGGCTAGCCTTGCCTGTTCTCCGTCTCTTTCCATTCTAGCAAGTTCTAATGTTAATTGCCTCTGCTCCCTTCTGTCCTCAAATTCCTCTGGTGACAAACTTCCCCCTGACGCACTACTGCCTGCCCTGGAACGTCTTCCTGGCAACACATTCTCGCTAACATCAATGCGCAGTAGGTCCAGTTCTCCTGGGTTGTCTGCCTCCCCCTGCTCCTCATCCCCTCTTCCCTCCGGGTGGGCCATTACCCATGCCCTCAAAGCTTTCTGAAGCACCTCCTTCCTGGCGCCTCGCTTGACGGCCACCCCCTCTCTAGGCAGAACTCCTTGAGCTGTGTCACCGTATACCTTTCTAGGTTGGCTAACTCAAACTCCATCCTCCTAGGTGGGGTCCCAGACAATTTAAGGAAGGGGTTCTAAACTGTAGGTAACAGGTCTAACGCAGGAATGTACACAGTCGGCAATTACCATAGAATTCCTAGCACTTTCATTACAATAGGTGTCTAATTGCGGCGCACACTGAGTCACTGTAGGGTGCTGCACAAGCACCAGTCCTTATCCAACCGCTGTACACCAAATGTTGGAACCGGGGTTACCGAGTCCGACACGGTAGCATGGCGTGAAGCGGGAAAGGCACGCGAAGGCAATGTGTAAGGCAGTTGTGCAGCACACTCTTACTCTGACTCAGAAATGCGAACGCAATAACATGACACCACACCAGGCTTTTGTATTTAAAATCAAGATCTTTTATAAATAATTTAAGTTGGCATTAGATGAGGCAAATTAATTCAGATCTACATTCAAATTCATTGCATTACTCAATTGGTGCACATTTTAAATAAAGCATCATAGCTCATCAACAATGTAGGCCACTAAGAGGCCGCAGGAATTATCCCCTACACGTAGCACTTAATAATGATCTCAAGGTACGTTAATAAAACAGGGGCCTAGACATGCAGTTCACTTTAGCTTATTCAATTACTTAAAAGAAGGCTTTTCACTTTACATTTAAATAGGCCTGCATTAATCTAGGCGCGCCCACCTTCAGTACAGTGGGCGTCGCAATTCCAGTACACCTGTAACATAAAACACTTCAACTCAATTCAATTAAATACTTTCCCCCTGTGGTAAAAGATTTCGCAGTTAAAGGCATGGCCTAGGCAGTAATTTCAATAGGCATCTGCAATAAGTTATTAAATACTATAGGGAACCCCTCGACATGTCCAGTATCCTGGGGCTTCTCTGACCCTTAGGGGTTAACTCTAGGCTAGGCCCACTCCTCTCCGGGGCCTCGCCTCATGGGGAAAGTTTACCCAATTGATTATAGGGTTACCCAATTGTTGCGCGGCCTTCTTGGGGGCGCGGCCGGCGTCCCCGGCTGCTTAGCGACGGCGTTGGCGGGGCCTGGAGGCCTCGATGTTCGCGCTGGCGATTTCTTGTGCCGCAACAGGCGGCGGGGGCAATTTCTTCGGCCGCGACGGCGGCGGTGAGGTGATTTCTTCAGCCGCGACAGCGGCGATAAGGGCCCAGGATCCAGTGGCAATTTCTTCGGCCGCGACGGCGCGCGGTGAGGTGATTTCTTCAGCCGCGACGGCGGCGATAAGGGCCCAGGGTCCAGTGGCAATTTCTTCGGCTGCGACGGCGGCGGTGAGGGCAATCTGTGGAGGCTTCGGTGAGGGCGCGGACGGCGCACCTCACCACCGAAACTCGAGGGGCTTCCCTCGCCTCAGCGCTCCCTTCGGTGAGGGCGCGACGGCGCACCTCACCTCACGGCACTTCTCGGGCGGCGACGGCCGCGGCGGTGATCTCTACACAAGGTCAGTGACCTGGGGGTGACAGAAAGCAGGACGCACCAGCAGCCTGTGGGCAGGGCTGACTGGAAGAGTACTTGGGGGCAGCCCAGCAGTAGGCAGGAATAGTGCGGGGTGAAGGTCTAGCGCTTCAGGGTACGGCGCTTTACCTGGTGATCCCCAGTTGGGCAGTTTAGGCTTCAGGCCTGGCTGGACGGTCAAGCCTCCTCAAATTAAGGCGTCTTGCGACTGCTCCAGCTTAGTTGCTTCTTAGGCGCTTCTGGTGATGAGTTTCTTGTCAGAAGTTCCTTAGTATAAGTTTCTTGTCAGAGTTTCTTGTCAGAAGTTTCTTGTCATGAGGGGGGAATGAGTTGGTGGTCTGGGAGTGCTTGATGTTCCTCCCTGCACGCTGAAGGTGGTTCCCTGGGTCCCCTCACACTGGGCAAGGTCAGTGGGTGGTGGGCGTTCCTCAGCTATCTTACTCCAGCAGGGCCTCAGCCCTGTCAGCAGCAATAGTGTAGGTCTCCCCCTAGGCCCTAAAGCCTATACTCCGGCGGAGGTTCCCCCAGGTTCAGTGGTGCCTCATCAACTGACTAGAAAGTTTTCCCTCCAAGCCTTTTATACTCCTAGGTCAGGTGACCCTCTCTAAGGCGGCAAAACATAACTCCTCCCACAGCCCGGAAGGTTCTGGAACCTTCTACATGCCTGGCTATGTGGCCCAGAGGCGGGGATGGAATGGATACTGTATCCCTATACCCCAGCCTGACCCTGGCTACTAGTGTGTATGCGTGTCAGGCCCCTCTGCAGTAGCAGGGGCCTGTGGCAGCCATCTTGAGTGAGAGAGAGCACCTGCACCTCAGCACTGGCTAGCAGTGGCGAGGTGCCCAGAGACCTAGGTCCAGTAAAAATATGGTGGCAAAAAGGAGGCGAAAAAGGAAAAAAAATAGGGAAAGACCACCCTAGGGCTGACAGGTCTAACAAGCTTTATTATCATTTCATTTTTCATGTTTGCCTCTGCTGGCTGCAAGCAATGGGGCGACGCTCCTCCACCATAACTGACGAGCTGTTGCTGGTGTGTACTTGCTCATCACACAGCAATATGGTAAGCTGGAGTGCTCTACATCTCTCAACACTAGATTCCAGTGAATTCAGAAGATCACCTTTCCCAAAAATGTTCTGCCCATTCCCCTTACCTATAGTATAGCACTCCTACAGTTCACCTCATGCCCTCTCTGACACATGAAGTGACCTTGCCATGTCTACCACTACCTGTAGCCAAAGTTAGCAATGATATTGCATTAAATAGGGAAAGGATGAGGTATCATAGGAACTCACGGTCGAGCCCACCACCAGAGTGAGTTAAAGTGATTTCTTCTAAGTCATCCTGTAGGCCTTGTACCTGTGACTGTTAATTGTGGTTATTAGCAGTCTGTATTTTAAAGTAGTGAAGGAGCATACACATAATCCCTTCCTAACAGCGTATGGTGTTCATTCTGAAACCTCACTCAAAGAATTGTCATTTTAGTTTTAAAATAATTTTAGTTGCATCAGGACGAGAAGTGCACATTGTTTTCACCATTCCGACCTAAATTACTCACAGCTTTCTAACTCTTTCTTTTTGTTCCAAAGGTAAATCTCTTGAACTAGGCCAACCAGAAATATTTCCCCCAATACATAATTTTTATGTCTGGATATCACCTTTATCTTCAAATGTAAGAACAAATATTGTGCACATCATCCAAGATAACATAAACAATTCCTTTACTATCGACACAGTACCGGAGAACTTTAAAGGCTGGTTCTCTGTTCAGAACAATCCATCCTTACCAAGGCACCCAATAAAGTGTTAGGGCTGTACTGCTCACCTTTTCTGGTAAATACTCCAAGGACAGAAGTGTTTCCAATTTCACTATGAGGCTATAGGAATCCTAGGCACATTTCAGCATTGCCCCTATCTTCAAACTGGGACTGATCTGCAATTCAGTATGGACCATGAATGCTTGCAGCTTGCTCGCTTTCCTGTTATTAAATATTTTATTAGTACATAAAACCATAGACAGTCTGGTGTTGTTCAAGCGCTTGAAGCCGGTGTATCCACTAGGAAGCACCACCTGAAACTAGCTGCAATTTCCCACATTAATAGGTCCCTAAGATATGATTTAGAGCTCCTCTTCTCATATGACACCTCAGTACTATGCCAGATGCCCTGTGAAGCTGTAGATATAATTAGATCTGGCATTAGAAACAAAACCTTGAGCTTCCATCTGAGATATCTAGAATTCGATGAAATACACATTATTAAAGCTCAGTAGAACTAAAGCAAAAGTCCTAGCCATTCATAGGTGTCTCTCAATTCCACTTCCCATAAGCCTACTGGCTTGTTTCTCAAAGGACCAAACCCACCAGCTCGAGCCAGATGGAATATGTTAATTTCTCTTATGTTTGTATATTGCAAACTAGACAACCTAAGTGTTTCTTGGCACCCTTGATACAGAAAAACAGATACATGCTAGTTGTTTCTCTCACAGATTCACATTTCATTATAAAAGAACACATGCAGGCTGGCTTACATTGATCCTTCATTTCTTTTAGAAAAGGATGAGGTGACATTTCAAACTAAAACGTTTGTGCGATCAAACTAGGTGATCTGACAAGGTCTTGCCCACAAAGTAATGTAGCAATGTGAAATGGAGAACGTGAAACCTGCAAGGACTCATTTCCATTGTCATTTAGGCAGTACATGGGGATGAGCTGGTAACGTACATGGAGATTACTAATCAATCCTCTCCATATATTACTGACTTACTCCATACCTACTCAACAAAGTGCTTTGCAGGGAGCTGCACAGTGGTAGGGGAATGATTATGACAATAAGTATGACTCTTCTGTACCGGTCTGCACTCTGGTGGCTCCCGAGGAAGGCATAATGCCGGACACAGGTTGGGGACACTGCCATAGTGGTGGAGGAATGATTATGATGATAAGTATGACTCTTCTGCAAAGGTCTGCTCTCGGGTGACTCCTGAGTATGGCATAGTGCTGGATACAGGCTGTGGGCAGAGCTTATCCCCAGTGACGACAAGCATAACGTTTGCATCAGATGACCAAGGACTTGAGACGGTAGGCTGTCACACTAAAGCTTACAGGAGGAGGGATGAGATTTGTAATCAAGTGGGTAGAACAGTCACACATCGTTATCCTCTCTACCAACCAGATCCACCCCTGCATTTATTCCATGGGAGCAGACTAGCCTTCTTCTGGAGCACAGTATACATGAGAGTATACCAGGAAAACAGCCGACTGGTGCTCGTCGGCTGTTCTCCTGCTGTACAGTAGGATCAAGGCAGGAAATCTGCCTTGAAGAAAGTGTGACTACAGGAGGCACCCACCCAGAACAGACCATGAGGCAAAAAAGCCCCCTGGCACTAGGTATCAATTCCTGGTGATTGCATAAAGAGAGGTAGGTCCTCTCTGATTCTTTGCCAGTAGCCTTCACTGTAGTTTTAAGTCTAGGGATACACATTCCTAGCCCTGATGAATGCCTGAGACCTTGTTTAGACTTTTAAAGATAAGGGCAGAAACATGTTGGCATGAAAACTCAGGGGTATGTAAGGATCATAGTAATCCATTACGTCCTCTGAGATTACTGTTTGGTATTTTAGTGTAGCCTAGGATACCACCTGAATAAAGGATAATTTGTGGTATATCCTAAGGTTTTTTTAGACATTGTCCTGGATCCAAGTATTTTATCCAGAGAAAAAAATTATTTCTAAGAACTCGCCCAGGTCATCCCCCACCAGGGGTCGAGTCCGCCGTGGTAGTACCATCTCACCAGGGTGGGATGAGATGGCAAATGATGAAGTATGTCACATTACGTGAGTGAGCCTACCTCTTCCGATTCATGGAATCGCCCACACTTTCGTAGGGACACTAGCACTAGGATGACAGCATCACGCAAATCAGTATTAGAGGGATTTCTCTCCAAACATAACCAGAGGGTATCACACCACTTTTGGTGTTTTAAGGAGGAATTAGAGATCCCTTTGCAGGCGGGTGCAGTGAGTGACTGCACCCACCTGCAGGGGGATGTCTGGGTGGTCCATAGGATCCTCTTTACCCCCTCCAGAGGGCTGCCCTCAGGGGGGCACACTGACATTGCACCACCTTTTTGTGGCGCATTTTCAGTGCGTCTCCTGACAGCTTCTTTGCCTTTGCACCCGCATCCATAATGTGACTACAAGTGCGCCAGCACTGTCAGTATTACAGAAGGGCCAGGCCCCTTCTGTAATACCAAAGTGCCCCGTGGGCACACAAAGCAAGCGCAGAAGCCTATTAAGTTCCCAGGGCACTTTCGGTAATACGGCTTAGGGAGGGAACAGAGAGACAGGCAAACCAGCTTCCTGAGAGATGCATATGAAATAAAACAAATATTAATTCGAAATTATTGTAATGCACAGACATTTAAGTTTTTTACTTGGGGCCTGATTTAGAGTTTGGTGGCTGAGTATTTACACCATCAGGTGGATGGAGTAAAGTTCTTTGTCACTTTGAGGGAGTACCCACCTGCCAAATGTATAGTTGTCTGCCAGCCCAGAGGACATTACTAGCATTTACAGGTACCGCTGTCACGGCAGTTCCAGTTAATGCATTGAATGTTTGATGGACAGCTCTGTCAACATGAGGGAGCTGTGCTGCAACCTGACAATGTTTTTTTTTTCTTTTCAATAATGTTCTTTTTGAAAAAAAAAAAAAATAATTATCTCCTCGCCATGGGAGTTTTCTCCCACAGAGTGGAGGCCATTGTACAGTTTTCACTGTCCCTTACCGTCAGTGACGGATAGTGAAAACTGGTCATTTGTCCGCTCACTCTAAATTAGGTGGGCGGACAAGTGGTTAAACCTCCAACGGCCCTTACTCTGTAGAGCCGTCGGAGGTGTATGTTGGTGATCGAGACGGAGTAGTCTCTGCCGTTGACATACTAAAGGTCTGCCAAACTCAAAATGAGGCAGACGGACCTTTAATTTGTCAGTGAGGGAACTCTGTCGCTGTTGCAACAGAGTACCCTTTTTGACAACTATAAATCAGGCCCTAAATTTGCTCCCTAAGAATAAAAGAATGGGATTTGAAATATCTCTCTGCATACATCAACATTGCCATGTTGTCTGCCCATAGTTCTTTTTGTTTACAAGTTTCGGTCAGTAACAGCCGATATAAATTCAGTCTGAGATCATATGTTCATTCCCACGCATGTCTGTACTGTGCCTAGGCCATTGCTCTGGAATTTTCTGTCTTACCTTACCCTCACAGTAAGATTTGTGTTTCAAAAGTGCTTTGCTGACCAGCCTGGTTGGCCAAGCTTTGAATCAGTGTTTGTTGTGAGTACTCATTTTCTCTGTATCAGTACTAAGCCAATCCCTCTGTCTCAAGTGCCTTGTAGCCTGTGCAAAACGTATAGCACAATGCAAATAAGACTTCAATTATTAAAGTATCCATTCATTCATGCACTCTCATTCATTCATTTTTTGTTGTGCTTCACACAATACTAGAGAAAGCGTATGGCTCCATGGTAGACATAAAACCAGCAGACAATAAAATCATTAGGTTCCTACCTTTCTTGTAATCCGACTGGCTTGACTGTTAGAGCCCCTAGCTCGGTGTCTGCTTTGATATCCATGAGGCAGTCAAAGACCGGAGTATCTGGTATGGTTTCGAAATCCATAAACTCCTCCATCTTGTCATCTGTCCACTCCGAGTAAGTGAAAGATGGCTGCCGGCTGACAGACTCCCGCCTGTCTTCACGCAGAGATAACACCGGTTCTGTGTGAGCTCTGAGATGGTACCAGACCTGAAAGAAATGGGTGTTTTGAATTTTCATTCACTGTTGAAAACTAAGTGCTGCCGCCGAGAGGGGCTTGCTACATATTAGCAGACTCTGTTCCTCTTATTCAAAACATGTTTAAAACAAGCTTAAATACGGATGGAATCAGCATCAGCTGTTTACAATCAGAACGCTCACAAACCTACCTGTTGTTTAGCCCTTGTTTTTCCATGCAGGGCCTCTGCTGCCTTCAGTCCGATGTGTCTGTCTATACTCCTCTCGAGTACAAAAGAATTATTCCGGGACAGCTATTTTTATTATGTACAATAGTGATGCATCTGACTCCATTGACGTTTCTGTTGAATTTCAGAGAAACTTCCGTGCATTGTCGGCTACAAGCTACATACAATGCACTATTATTGCAAGGGTCATGACCATGCCCCATATTGGCAGTGAATAATTCTCTTCATGTGGTATCTGGAAATACTGAAGCTGTTCCTTAAATCATTTCCTTCAGCTTTTTTGTGTGTTTGCATTTGTGGTTATATAACCCACACCGTGGTTCCTTAACCCACACTGTTAGGACCCTTGCACTCCTTTCAGTAGTGTTGGATTGTCTGACCAAGAGAGGTAAACACTATCTCTTAAATACTTTTTATGTGCTTTAAAGTTTGCGTGTTTCAAATCTTTCAGAGTAGAGACATTTACTTCACAAAGATGAATTTATGCGTTGCATATATAAATATATTTTGAACTCACCAAAGTATGCACAAAAAGCATGTTAAGCAGGTAAGTCCTGGCCCTTGTGAAACTTTCCTTGAGCACCCTTGTAGTAAATCTGTAGGGTCATCCAGTTTTTTTTTACCTTTTACCATTTACTAAACCTTTTATTTTTGCTGGCTGTAGAACTCGCTGCCTGCTAACCAGCGATAAAGTGCCCTTACTTCCCCGTTCAACATGGTGAAATTGGCATACCCCTGACTGGCATGTTTAGCTTACATGTACACCCCTAGTATATGGTACAAAGGGTACCCAGGGCCTGTAAGTTGATTGTAACGACTGGACTACAGCACCCATTGTGCCATACACCACCTACATTATGACTGCAGGCTTACCATTTGTACCCTGGCTGTTGCAGTTTTAAACTGCAAATTCGAGCTGTCACAATAACCCCTTTTGATCAGTCAAAACCTTTTTTTCCGTATTTCTAATTCACCCCTATGTAAGCAGTGTGCATGGTAATTAAAAGTAGAACATGTATAGATTTACATAAACATGTCCTTATAGTAAAGAAAATCCAAAAGCTATTTTCACTGCAGCAAGGCTGATTGTTCCCTAGAAAAACTCTTAGTTACATTATTATATTTAATAATGCTAATTTTAGTTAGGAAACAGCTACAAAATACTCTAAACAGCAATTTTTAATAGTTATAAAAAATTCAATTCAATGGTGAAATTGTACGTTTGATAAATATTAAGGAAAGGGTACTTTGGAAAATGTACCTTTTGCCTGCCTAAAGCCTCTGGAGGTCTATTTGCATTTGTTTTCCCATTTCTGACAGCAGTAATTAGCATTTGAATAGGTGTGAATGGGTGTGAAATTTATGCCATCTTGAAAAGGCCCAAAGTTGGTAGGGTTGGCCCTGGGAACTTTTACGTCATTGGTTAGGGCATGCCCAGGAGTCCTTCCAACCCACTGGCTCCTGTCAGGCTTTAATGATGAGGCACCTCTAGGTACCCAATTCAGAACACTCCTGGATCTATGAAAAATCAAGAAAGGATTGAGCCTGCTGTCTGAGACCTGATAAGAGCCTAAAAGACTCAATTTGCTGGCTGAGACTTGCGAGGAGCCTAGAAGACTGGATCTGCACCCCCTCTACTACCTAGGACAAAGAAATGGACTCTAAGGTTGACCTCCTGTTAAAGCTCCAGGGACACAACAAGCTACAAGAGCCTGCTGCCTGTAACTGCACAGCTGACCAGTGACAACTGGACCTACACTGTACCCTGCTGTTTAGCCTCTGTATCACACCCTGTGTGTATCTAAGTGCCTCCCCTGAGGTCCGAGGGGGCTTTGGAAGTGTTCTTCTGTGGTGGAGCGGGACTTAAAGTAATAATGTCAGTAGGTAAAATCTTTGACCAGGAAAAACCTGGTTGGTGTATCCGACCCATGCAAATGTGCCTAGGTCCCTGTCTACCACAGCCATTAACAATCATTGGCACCTTGTCCTTCTTGGTGCTATTTTTACTTAAAACTTAAAAAATTCATATATCCAGTACCCCTTATTGCACTTTTGTCATTTTGATGTAATTTTGGTTACCAAATTCTACTCTAATTTTTGATTTTGTGTGTTTTTTTAAAATTGTTTTGCATTTCGATTTTATTACTGTTTTGGTACTGCTTACATACTTTACACACTGTGCTATAGCTACCAGGTGGGTGAGTTCAGGTAAATTTAGTGACTTTGAGGGTTCACCCTGACAAGGGTTGTGATTATTCCTTGAGGCGGGCAGTCACCTACCTGCCTCCTCAAATCATAATCCAATTTCTGACAACCCCAATCTTTAAGAAAACTATTCTTGGTCCAGCAAACACCAACAGCTCACCAAGCTCTTCAAAATAATGGAAAAGGTAGTCACCGTCCAACTCTGGACCCACCTTGGATCAAACAACATTCTTAATGCCAACCCAGCCACTTAAGCTTCTGTACCAAACATGGGATAGAAACTACCCTTGACATTTTCTGGGACAGCATACTAGGCATAGCTAACCAAGGCTTCCTTTGTGTGCTGATTTTCCTGGAACTCTTTGCAATCTTTGACATTGAGTACCACTCACGCCTAAAACACCACCCATGGTTATTAAGCCACATCGTTACCAACTCACTAGCATAGTGTTACTCTGAAGCCAACCCCAAGATGTTAGACTAAGGTACTTGTCATCCCACTCATGTCCAGTGGCCCTGTGGGGTACCCCAAACAGTCATAACAACACAAGGCAAATGTGACTAATTGAGACCTTCAGTGCCCTTTGTGTGGGAAATAGCCTTCGATTGAGGACACAGATATGCCCTAATGTCATAAGCAGGACCCAGATATCATAAAAAAAATTATCCCATTGGGAGGAGTGATATGCCGAAATAGGTTTGATAGTAGGGAGAGACCTTTGATGAATGTCTGAATACAAGGCTCTTCTGTTAACTCCTTCATGTTGTCCACTTGACCTATGGTAAGGGACCTCATGAATCTTGTGTAATCAGCCAATTCTTTTCCAGAAGACACATATTACTGGTACTGAATATTTGTGGGCTGGTGACATATGTATGCAGTCAGGGAGTCAACTTAGGGTATCCCAGTCCTGACGAAAGCCGAGGACCCACTGGAGGGGGCCAAAAGAAGGGCTGAAACATGTTGATCTGCTCGGTGTACCAGCAATAACTTCTCCTGTGCATCAACTTATTTTTAATCACCTGACAGCAGTCCCACTATTAAAAGGAAAAATCCCCAGGGTAGGCCATTGAGATTTTTATCCGCTTTCTGTCTGGATCCCTTTTTCCTAATTTCCCTGACAAAAGTATGCTTCGATAGCTCAGAGGGCCCGCCTGCCACAAGAGGATTCTCTGGCGCCCAAGGGATGGCCAACAATGAAGCATAGCACCCAGGGTGGTGTGTGAGGTCAACCCTTATAATTTTTGTCTGAGTCCTGGTTGTAACATTAGACATATCTGTGTCCTCAATAGAAGGGTATTTCCCGCACAAAGGACACTGCAGGTCTCACTTAGTCACATATTTCATTGGGAGGTTGTAAATATAGACGGCTCACTTCTTTCTCTCACTCCCCCACTCTCCTCAAGCAAGGGGTTCACATGTGTTGAGATACCTCAAAGAGTCCCTATTACCCTTCCCCTTCAACTTATATTTAAAAACCCTGATGAACTTCTTTAAATATGAAAATCCTCTCTTTCATTTTTACACTGAAGATACACTATCTGTAATTCACAAGACACAAGATCAATTCACAGATATCTCAAATGGACTCACAGAAATATAAACGTAGATGAGTTAAAAACTTTAAAACTCAACAGCTCCAAGACAGAAAAGCTGGCAGGAAGGCCACCCCACCTGGTAAAAATAGACAGCATCTGCCTCCTCCAATATCGAAGTCATGGTCAGAATTATTGCCATTATTGGCATCATCTAGAAGGAAATCCTAAGCCTAAACTAAGATCAGTGGTTAAATCCATATTTAATCACATTAAAATCCTTCATAGGACACTACCCTTGATACTCCTGAACAACCACCTATGGAAGTTGAAGCAACTGCATATTCCTGCCACGATTATGACAGCCCCTTAATCAAAAGAATGCCTTCTTCCCAATCAACAGACATATGCCTCATCTATAGGCTCTGCAAAACCAAAACAACTCTTTGCACAACAGAAATCTCCACTAGCTTCCAGTCAAAGCCAGGGTCACGCGCAAAATTCTTTGCACCACTTACAGATAGCAAGAAGGCCGCATGCCAGTCTACCTGCAGAATAAATCAAATGTTACCAACCATACACCTTTGCTCTCAGACGGCTTAAACCTCCTTATGGTCAAACAGTTTGTATCAAGTAGAATGGCTGTCTCACTAGTTAGACTTCCCCCATTGAAATAACTCCTCCAAACCTTCTGAAACACCCACATCATCTTGGTCTTCAGTAAAAATTGAAAACCCACTTATTCTACATCACCTTCCTCTCGTCTGCCCTGGCCTCAATCCTTTTGAAGCTCAATCTTGCAAGTGCCAAAAAGCTATTCGGCTATGTGATGTGTACTATACAAAAAAGTAAATAACACAATATAAAAATATTCATCCTTACGCATCATTAAATGTTGTCATTACAGTGTAACACATTGGAGCACACTAATGTTAATTTGACTTCTCACGCTTACTACACACGGAGTACAGATCACACGCAGGCTTTGAAGTGTCACTTTTAAGTGTCCGTTTCTAGGCACCAATGGAAAGGGCAAAAAGAAATGTAGAGAGATAGAACAAAAAACAGTCTTGATTGGGCCATAGGTTTTTACAGGTTTTTATCTCCTGATGCTGGAAGGGGAAGTTATTAATGGACCGCAACTGAATATAGTTGTTTTATCCCAGGAATAATTGAAGAAAGCTCGGCCAAGGTGAGAATAATATTTAATAGGATTGGCACTTGTGTTCAATAAATGTAAAATCTGCAGTACATACCACATAGGTCACCTCATTTGTGGCAACTGGGTGCTATGGCTGAGGAGAATATGCTTCTCTGTTCCTGTCACACATTATGTTGCAGATCATAGATGGTATAATGAGTCCGCATTGCAGGAATAGAGACAGAGTAAAATCCGAAGAGCCTTCTTAGAATGGATCATTATCACACGTTCACAGGTTAATCGATCTAAGGACATCAGAGTAGTTGCTCTGCTTGATATAGCCAGCATATGGGGACGAAAGGAATGTATTTTCAACAAATTGAATGAGTATAAATGAGCTTCCCTTCAGGTGGTGTATATTTCCTTATTCCCCATCATCAATTCACTGCCTACGGTACTTGTTATTCCTCCCTATATCGACCTCAGCCAGAATCCAAAATGTTCAGCCATACAGCATGCCAAGTGGGAGGATATTTTGCCCAAATATAACAGCCAAAAAAGTCTACATTTCCTCTTGCTTTCCGTGCGATTGGGGATGCTTTAGTCCCCACGGTAGGAGAAAGACTATTTAGGCTTTAAGGATGAGGGGAGGCCTAATGTCAAGGTGGGCTAGGCCGACCCACACAATTGGGGTGGTGTTTTTATATTAGGACAAGTGGGGCAACGGTGGGTGGTAGGAATTTTGAAGATCACTGCAGATTCAGGGTGTTTATGTTACAGAAATGCAAGGAAAAGGTGTGATTTTCGGCAAAGTCTGAGGTTTGCAGATCATTGTGGATAAGAAAATCTCATGGGATCCACACAAGACATACCATTCTGGACTCATTTTCAGAAGTGTCTTTGTTTAGATAGATTTCTCTAGATGACGCCAAAGTTTGGGCCAAATTGCTGCAGCTAACCCTACTGTTGATGTCTCCATATTGCATTTTGGGGCCTTTTGGGTTGCGAGCATGAGACTGAGCCACAAAAGTAGGGTAGGTTTTTTATCGGGACAAGTGGAGAAATGATGGGTGGTAAGAAGTTTGTTGATCCCTGCTGATTCAAGCAGTTGACATCACAGAAATGCAAGGGAAATGCATGCTTTTAGCCAAAGTTTGATGTACCTCCTCCATCCCTCTGTTTTTTGTTTTGTCTATTTTACCTGGTGTCTAGTGGACTTTCTGCTCTCCTAGGGGTGGCAGACTGGGGAGAAACACCCCAATTTTCTCCCAGGAGGGCAGAAAGACAATAATGACATTTGTGGGATGGAGGCGTGGTCCTGAGCATGGTGGACATCCCTTACACCTATTTGTTTTTATTTTCCCTTGTGTCTAGTGGGCTTTCTGCCCCATAGGAGAGCTGATTGGAGGCAAATCCCACATTCTGTCCCCCAAGAGTGAGAAAGGCTGTTCTGCCCTTTTTGGTTGTAGGCATGGCCCTGTGTGTGGTGGACTGCCATTACCCCTGCGTTTTTTATGCATTATCACTGTTGTCTAGCAGGCTTTCTGCCCCCTGGGGTGATCAGATTGGGGGTAATCATCCCATCCACCCCCTCAAGGGGGCAGAAAGACTGATACTGTTACGTGGGTGTAGGAGCTCCGGCCACAGTCTAAGAGGCAGCTCCCCATACAAAAAAATCTGTGGTGTCTATGGAAAGGGCAAGCAGATCACTGTGATTGAGTGGAATTCTGCAGAGAAAGGGAGGTGTCACCAGAAAGATCAGTTTCTCTGCTTTCCAAGAATACCCCTCTTTTGACACAATTACCTGGGAGCACAGAGAACGGGGCTGCACCCTCTGTGCTCCCAGGGAAAGCAGGAAGAGTTTTCCTGGGTGCGACCCTTGCCTATGAAGCAATCACATCATTGATGTGATTGCATCATTGGCAGGACAGCCACACCCCACAGACCAGAGCGGAAGAGTCTCCCACTCCGATCTATGACGATGTGACAAGAGGAGGAACTGCTAATTTGGTGCCTGGTACTTGGACCTGGCCTCTAAGTCCATAGCACCCGGTTGGCAACGCTATGAACGTGGAGGTCACGTCAATAGCATTGAAGGAGTTAAACAATTCATACACTAACAATATCAGGTGTTTTCAGAATATCAATAATAAAATTATTGTCTGACATAAATACTATCAGCTAAGTATCACTCCATTGGATGCATATTTCATATTATTAACTCCAAAGGGGAAAATATGTGTATTAACAATATTTAGGACCCGATGGTTTTATCTGACATTATTTAGTCCTCAATTTTCTGGTATTATAGCAAAAATATCACAGCTAGGAATATGATTTATTACTAAAACTTACATTCTTAATGTACAAAATAACTTTGGAATCCAATATTCTATGAGTCTAGCTGCGAAAAGTACCCTTTGGATAAATGGACATAGGCATACTGAATGACATCAATTCTCAAGGCAGTCACATTTTGTGACTCTGCTGTTATGTTCTGACTGAAAAAAAATGTTTGAAATGTTAAGAGCTGTTTTATGTTTTTTATGTACCAAATTCTTGAAGAGTCCAGCAATATTGAAATTCTGTACATCATGTGTGCGTGCACAGAAATGTCCTGACAAATCTGGTTGTGTTGCTATTCCAGTGTTTTAGGAAAGGTTATGAAGTCTTAAATATTATTTTCTTTATGGATAGGGCAGAATATTGTTTATGGATGTATCCATAGTTAAATATTCCTTTACTAATGAGGTCCAGGTATTCTCAATTGCTTTCTTATGGACAGTGAGTTATGAAGAAATATACCAATATTAGGGGGGCATATAGGGGATTGCGTAAGCCTTTGAGAGGGTCTATAAAATGTATTCTATGAACCAGAAGAAATTATATTTTATGTATTTATTTTGCATGTTTATAAAGAATGTGTTACAGCGTTGTACGTAAGGAAACCACTTAGTGCCTGATGCACCAAGCCATTTTAAGATTGCAAACCATGTGATTCATAAAATCAGCCATACTGACTTGCACTTAGCAAGGGTCCTGAAAGGGGCATTCCTTCCTAATTGCGATTTAGTATGGCATGCATCAATGGGTTGAGACCTATGGGTTAGTGTAGGATCAAGGCAATGGAAGGCATTTATAGAGAAGATGTTATGGTAGGCAGAGAGAGGAGATTAGTGTGCAAACTTGGACTAGGGAGCAGAGTGGTCTGCGATATCCACAGGGAAGGTAGAGGGAAAGTGGCGTGAAGGCTAAGAAATGATTTTAAAAACATTGTACAATGTATAGCAAACATTCGCAGTATTGGGCAAGTAAAACAAAGCCATTGCATTGGACCATGTTTCGAGTCCATGTTTAACCAATTTGATTTCTGATTGGATAATGCCAGGCAAACAAACAGTACATGATGAAAATCATCTCCTGAAGTGGACAAAGGCAGAGATTAAATTTCCTGTGCATATCTGAATTTGCTTTATTATAAAGCTGCATACCATGATATAAAAAATAGTTACATAATAGTGCAAATCTTTTAACATTTTGGTAATTATTAAAATCATGTAGTCGAATTTCCACCTTTACCAACTTTTTTTGCTATTTCTTAAAAGTAGAGTTAGGCTGCTTTTTTGAAAACCCAGAAGAGGCTTGGGAGTGGCCTATGGAACAGCAGCCCTTACGGTAAAATCCCCCTCTGCCAAGTGGGCAACTGTTGTAATTTACTTGCATGCTTAGTCATAGGATATGTAGAACACTTGCATGTCTTGGTAATAGAATTGGAGCCTTGTTACCTCATGGAGTGTCTTGTGGCATTCTGGCTTTGGAGGTGCTGCTGTTGAGACCTGTATTCAGTCGGTGGTTGCATTTGATTAAAGCCTAACCTGGAAGACTAATGATTCCGGCTTTTATTATTGGCGACGAGGAGCTCTTGATTGGGGACAAGCCTGAGGAACCATCGATTCCCCTGTGAACCCACTCCAATTTTTTTTTTCCCTTCAGATGTGTGGAGAAAATTTTTGGACATTATAGGCGCTATAATGCGATCTCCTTGACAATATCCTGGGCACTGGAAACATCGCTAGAGTACAATTTATTTATTTTTCTTGAAAATATTGATCTTATCGTTTTTATCTGGATCGGCACGAAAGGAAGAAAAGTAAGTGTCCGTTACTAGCTTACTTTTGAATTCTGCCATCGCGTGCCGCTGCGTGCCCTGCATGTTCCAGCTCCTTGCTTCCAGCTCCATTCTGCCTCGGAGTGCCTGCATTCTGACGTGCTGCTGACCCTGACGTCTGACGCACCGCGTCAGGATCACACAACGTGACGGCCATTTTGAATTGGGTTGCACTCACTTTTTACAAGTGATTCTTCAAAGTACGAGTTAGGTTGGATTTGAAACAGCGCGATTTAAGATAGCGCGATTCTACACGTCTTCAACACAGCACGATTCGGACTACGAAGACTACGAGGGAAAGGTTGATAATTTTCCTTATCACTCTTGTGATTTTCTACAAGTTTATTCACGGTGAGAAATTTATTTTGCTAAGTGAGAATTCTTATTTTAGACAATTGTTTGAAAAGACAACTATTGCCACTTCTACCAACATGTCTCAGCCTCCAGCGTTTTTATCAGAAAAGGGAGAACCGATTCTTCCATGGAAGAGATGGAGGAATTTATTTGATTCGTATATAGTGGCAATTGGGGGAGAAAAATTTTCAGCCTTCAGGAAGCAAGCCATCTTGCTACATAATTTAGGTGTAGAAGGCAGAAATATTTACGACAGCATGGACCTTATAACTATTGGTAATGGTGAGGGAGAGCCTACAGATGTTTATGAGATGTCCATGACTATGTTAGAACGTTATTTTGGACCTCGAATAAATGTGGTTTTGGAGCGTCATAGGTTTTTCACGAGGATAGAAGGTACCACTGAACGTGTGGGAACCTATGTTGCTTCTCTCAAAACTTTGGCACGTACATGTGAGTTCGGTGATCTTTCAGATTCCCTTGTGAGAGATCAACTGGTAAGATGCACTAACAGCTCGAGAGTGCAAGAAAAGCTCTTATCCAAAAATCCCACGTTGTCTGAGGCCATTGCGATTGTGGAAGGTGTTGAAAATACTTCCTCGTGGGTGAAAGAAATAAGGAAAAATCGTGAGGATAGTAACCAAGTTCAAGGTGATGGCACAAAGAAAAGTCAAGATGCTGTACACACCTTGTCGGAATGTGACATGGGTGATGAGTTTTCTGACAGCATTGCCAAAGTGTCTTTGGGGACAAAGAATAAGAGTGTTTTGAAGGACACTCAACCTCACATTACTCCAAACAGAGATATTTAACCACGTAATGAACGTGATCTACGCCAACAACGTTCTTTTGATCGTCAGAGAAATAGTGGTGACAAATCAAAGAATGCGGTGTTACAGATGTGGCAGTTTTCTCACTCTTCTAGTTTTCCTAATTGTTATGCAAGGGAGTCCGTATGTATTAACTGTGGGATCAAAGGACATTATGCCCGTGTTTGTAAATCCTCAAAGAGAAGGTCGTGCGATGGAGAACAATTCTGACATTATCCGCACTGTGGTTATTTCAAGTATTTCTGAGGGTGGTGGGAGTGTTGACTCTGAAAGAATTATTATGCCGTTTTGCAGCATTTCTGTAGATGGTAATGAATTCAGCGTTATGGCCGATTCAGGTTCCCCATTTACTTTAATAGGGAACAAAATATGGGATGAGGTTGTAGGACTTGAAAATGTGAAGCTTTTGCCTCCGGTCATTTCTCCACTTAGTTATGGTGGATCCCGTGTGGATATTGTTGGGTATGTAGTAGCGAAGATTGTATTCAAAGGGAGGAGACTGTGGGTAAAGTTTATGTGGCTGTGAGGAGGAGATAATCTTCTTGGTTGGAGACATCAACGTGACTTGGGCATAATCCTTAATCCCAATGCCAAGAATCCAGAAGATCAAGTTATGTTAATGGACAGTGTTGTGTGAGAATCCACGAAGGCAAGTTATGTCAATTGAGGTGATGTAAATGTAAATGTAAATACTTTAAGGATTTTCCTGAAGTATTTTCTGATGCCCTTGGGTGTCTCAAAGGGTTTGAGCATCGAATTATTTTAAAGAGTTCAGCCAAACCCTGTGTACATAAGGTAAGAAGAGTGCCGAATCTGATGGTTGAACCGTTGAGACTTGAGCTTGAAAGGCTGCTGAAGTTGGGAGTAATTGAGGAGATTGAAGCCTCGGAATGGTTAAGTCCGGTGGTTTTAGCATCTAAAGATGGTGGTTCTGCTGTGAGAATATGTGTGGACTTACGTGGATTGAACGAATGGATCTGGGTAGACCGCCAGCCTCTTCCAAATATCTCAGAGTCTATTAGTTTGTTGAAGGGAGCTAAATTTTTTAGTGTTTTGGACCTTTCGTCCGCTTATCATCAGATCATGCTTCATAAAGATTCCAGGCATTTAACGTCTTTTGTCACTCCCTTGGGGGCGTATCAATTTTAAGAATGCCTTTCGGGTTAGCCTCAGCGGCAGCCTGCTTTCAGAGAATAATAGAAAATGATTCTGGGAAGTTTACCTAATGTCCTGTTTTTTCAGGAGCGATATTCTAGCTTACGGTAAGGATGAGTGTGAACATGAGAAGGTTTTGAGATCTGTATTGGGTAAGTTGGAAGGAAAAGGGACTCACAGTCCAAGAAGGATAAATGCCGTATTGGACTGAAGTCTGTCACTTATCTCGGTCACGTTATTTCTGGAGAAGGTATACAGCCTAAGCTACAACTTGCAGAGAGCATTGTCAAGGCCCCAGCACCTGAAGACAAAGAGCAAGTTAGGTCACTTTCATAGGGATGGCAGAGTTCTATTCCAAGTTTGTGAGGAGTTTTGCTAGTGTTGTTGAGCCCATCAGAGTCTTGCTAAAAAGGGGCACGTTTTGTCTGGACACCAGAATGTGAGGTGGCTTTTGATTTGGTCAAAAGTGAAATTGGGAAGATGCCAACTTTGGGGCACTTCGATACCAAATTGAGAACCATCCTTACAAGTGATGCCAGTCTCAAGGGACTTGGGGCAGTACTCTCCCAAGTTGTAGATGGAGAAGAGAAAGTAGTAGCCTTTGCCTCCAGAGCTCTTAGAGAAGCTGAAGTCAACTACTATTTGCATTGAAAGAGAAGCGCTGAGTGTGTTTTGGGCAATACAACACTTCAAGTTTTACTTATGGGGGATTCCGTTTACGGTGAAATTTGATCATCGTCCCCTTGTTCAGATTTTCTCGTGTCATCACAGTGACCACATGACTCCTAGACTTAAGAGATGGAGTGAGGGTCTGCAAGAATTTAATTTCCGAGTGTACAGTACATATCAGGCCTGAGCAATAAATCTGCCGACTGCTTGTCACGCTTGCCACTGGACTCTGAACATGTAGGAGAGGAGTTTGAGTGTGTAAATTGGTTGATGGAGCATTCATTGTTAAAAGAAGAATGGTCATCTTGCACTGCTAGTGATAAAGTATTCTCCTCTCTTAGGGAGGTTATTTCAAAGGGGTGGCCTAGTTACAAAGACCTTGACTGTGATTTGAAACCCTTCTGGACTGTAAGGAATGATTTAACCTTTTGCCAGGGAAATCTGATGAGAGGTGATAGGGTGGTTCCACCTGATGAGCTTAAGGATAAGGTAATCAACTTGGCTCATGAGGGACATTTGGGAAGGAGTCTTACGAAAACACGGGTCAGAGAAAGATATTGGTGGCCAGGAATGGATCGAATGATAGAAAATGTTGTCAAAGACTGTCATTTGTGTGCCATTAATGATAAGTCTCATGTGACTAGTCATGCTCCTCTTTCTCCTGTAGAAGTGCCTGATGCGGTGTGGACCAAGTTGGGATTGGATATAATGGGTCCTTTTGAATTAATGCCTTCTCATGAGAAGTTTGTTGTTCTTTTAGTGGACTACACCTCAAAGTGGGTGATTTCCAAGTGCATGAGTTCTGTTAATTCGAGGTCAGTGATTGAGTTTTTAAAAGATGTCTTTGCTTCAGAAGGTGTTCCCAAATATTTAGTCACTGACAATGGGGTGCAGTTCACCTCCCATGAGATGCATGCTTTTCTTGTAGATCTAGGCATAATTCATCAGAAAACGGCTTTATATTCTCCACAGGCCAATGGCCTCACAGAAAGGATGAATAGGGTTGTCAAGAGTTGTGCTCAACGGGCACAAGATTCTGGAGTTTCCTTTGGTGATGTGTTAAGAGAAACTTGGTGGGCACACCGCACCGTTCCTAATGCTATTTCTCAAAAATCACCTTTTGAAGCTTTGAGAGGGAGGATAGCGAATTCTAAGTTAAATCCAGTATGGCTCCCTGTCGGGAAGAACAATGTTGCGACTGAAGAGTTAAGGAAAAATAGACTGGCTGAGTACCAGCAGAAATACAAACTGCGGTATGATGACAAGATGACAGTGAGGAGAAGAAATGGAATCTGGGTGATCGTGTTTTGGTAAAAAGAAACAAGCATGTTCACAAGGTTTGTCTAATTTTCTTGGCCCTTTTGTCATCACCGCAATCAAGAAAAACGTTGTAACTTTGGACAATGGTTGTACCTGGAGTATGTCTAGACTGGTTAAAATCACTGAGACAACTCATCGTACAGCCATTGACCATAGTTGCGTTTCTGTGGATAGAGATGCAAACAATAATAGTTCAACTAGACTCAGGCATGTACCTGTGAAATTCAAGGATTATGTTTTATATTAGAATTTAGTGTCTTCCATTTTTCCTATGCTGTTCATTTTTATATACTGTTATGTTGGAATTTTCTCATTGTTCTCTTGTTTTTTGTTTCTCATGTTTGGGCCATTGCTATGAGACTTTTACTGTTCTGTTATCTTTATGATTTTGTAAGGGGGATGTGTTGTAATTTACTTGCATGCTTAGTCATAGGATATGTAGAACACTTGCATGTCTTGGTAATAGAATTGGAACCTTGTTACCTCATGGAGTGTCTTGTGGCATTCTGGCTTTGGAGGTGCTGCTGTTGAGACCTGTATTCAGTCGGTGGTTGCATTTGATTAAAGCCTAACCTGGAAGACTAATGATTCCGGCTTTTATTAGCAACCAATGACTGCCCCAATAGGCTTCAGTGACCGTAGGAAATGCAGAAGCTCCTAGAGGAGGCGAGGCACTCGCAGAAGGTCATCTGAGTCTTCAGCGTCGGGCACAGACCCGCCAGGTGTGGCACACAGCCCTGGCCCCACTGCACCCGTGGGCGACAAGATCGCAGCATGGGTCACAAACAGTGGGACCACACCAACAGATCGTACTGAAGATCCTGTTGTTGGGTGTAGCCCATAAGAGGAGCTGAGTCATTTTCATAATGCATATGGATCTCCTGGTCCGGCACCTTAAAGTCTGCTCTGCCAGCAACACAGCATCCTTGCCTACTTCATGACTTCTGTGGGTAGGATTGGGGCACTGTAATCTTTGATAATTTCACCAGCTGTGTGTTTTCTGAGGTTGGGGTGATAGAAGCTTCTTGGTATGAAAGTGTGAGGAAGGGGGGACTTGGATGGTGAAAGTTGGGGGATCTTTGGCCCTGTTGACCATGGTTTCTGAGGTTTTGCTGACAGCGGTCATGGTGTAAAACAATACCCATTTCTCTTACAAGATCCCCCTGAAAGATAGAGGGGGGACAACTCGCCCGGATGCCACCAGGGCACCACCAGGGCGCTTTACCCATCTGTATTTTACCCATAGCCCTGATATGCATAGGTTTAAAGTAATAATGTGGCATCATCAATGGATTAATAGAATAAAGAGGGGGGCAGTTCAAAGCTTCGCAAAGTGTCATACGCCAGATGTCTTGCTTTTGCAAGACGCTAATTTGTTGTGCACAAAATATCCGCTCCTAGATCAATATGGCCATAACAGAGTGCATCACGTAGGGTTCTCTAGGGGATCCCACAGAGTGGCAATTCTCATACATTAGCGCCTGCCCATGGTGGTGTCCAGAGTTGAGATAGACACGCAGGATAGATATTTGGTAGTTGAAGGAATAATCACTGGGCAGGCCTATAATTTTTTGAGTGTGTATATCCCCCTACAACAGACAGGGCAGGCACTGGAAAAGGTGAAGAATCCATTGCTGCGCCTCCCGGGTGGCTGTACACTCATAGGGGGTGATTTCAATGCTGTGATATTCCCACAAGTTAACCACGAGAGTGCAGTGGTGGACTCAGGGTTGGCGACCTGGGCTGCAAGCCTCTGGCTCTGGGATGCATGGCACATTTGGAATCTGATGGTAATGGAATACACTCACTCGTCGGCTGCACATGGGTTGTGTTTATGAATCAACCTCATCTTTTTTGCTGCCTGCAAATCTCCTTGCCACTACAGGGGCCTCCAAGTTGAGAGCCACAGAGGCTGACGAGATTGCAACCGCATTTGCCTACTATTACCAGGCACTATATGCAAGTAGGAGAGACCTCCTTGAGAAGAATCCATGCCACTGATAGCGGACTTGCCCATGCAGACCATATCCGATATGGACCGGGAGACCTGGAGAGGCCCATCACACTGGCGCCTCTCACTTAAGGACATGAATCCATGCAGGACTCCCAGATGGGATGGGTTCCCATTTGAATATTATCAGAAGTTCCGGATGCCCTTGCTGCCACCATTACTGGTTATATATAGCAAGGCCATAGCAAAAGGCCAATTTTAGAGGGGCCAGAGCTGGCCACAATCGTGGTCCTGCATAAGGAGGGACAGCCACCTAACAGAGTGCTCCTCATACCATTCCATTTCACTGATTAATAGCGAGCCCAAGATATATATGCCAAAGTGTTAGCCAACAGGCTCCTTAAGGTGCTGCTGGAGCTGGTCCACTCAGACCAATGTAGCTTTATAATCATACTACAACATAGCATTGGACATTGCATGCACAGGGTGAAAGCAGCTTTGGCATACTGGCATCACATTGTCGGTCTCAGTGCCTTTTTCCTCATTGACTTTAAAAAGGACTTCGATTCCCACGATTGGCATTTTCTTTGGGGTGTCCTCAGGTGCTTAGGCTTTGGTCCTCGATATATATCATACGTTAGGGTGCTGTACGCCAGTCCTAGGGCCCAGGTACGCATTAATGGGGTATTATTGTGTGTGTTCCTGATCCAGCAAGGCATCAGGCAGGGCTGTCCTCAATCACCCCTTCTATTCGCTCAGGCGATGGAGCCTTTGGCGACGTGGGTCAGATGCAATACGCTAGTCTGGGGATTTAATTGGGGAAATGGACCTGAAGACGGGATTGCTTTTTTTGCAGACAATGTACTACTCTTTCTCTCTTGCCTGGGGGACTTAGGTCTGAGGCTCTTCCACATGCTGGAGCTCTACAGGCAAGCGTTGGGACTCCTGGTTAACTGTACTATGTCTCTATTGTTTCCTGTCTCTGGAGACGATGAGGCAGAGTACCAGCAGAACCCAGTGCCTACTAGTAGATTTCAATACCTGGGAATCGACATCGCCTTGCTACCGGCTCTCTTGTGGTCTCTGAATTTAACACTTCTAGTCACCTAAGTGAAAAAGGACCTAGAAAGGTGGGCACACCTACCACTCAGTATTTTGGGGAATTCGGCGCTCTTCAAAATGATGATCTTACTAAGATTTTTATATGTTCTCCAAAATGTTCCACATGTGGTCCTGCAAAAATAATTAGCGGACATACAAACTAAAGTGTGGGCCTTCCTGTGAGCCAATGAAGTTCCCCATATTGCCTTTCATAAATTTTCCCAATCAACTTATAAAGGGGGTATGGCTGTCGCAGATGTATGACTATATTACTGGACCTCCCGATTGATGTTCCTGAGTGACTGGTTACATGGAGGATGGACAGATCCAGCGTTCCAAGCTGAAGTGGTACTATGGGGTGGGATTCCATCAAGGACATGGTCTATGGGGCATCGATTTTGCGCACCCTATCGGAACTCTCGAGAGTGGTCTTTTTGGTCTGCAGGTCGGCTCTGCGCTGGACTAGGTGTGATGGAAAGCTTACCTTAGAGACTCGCATTTGGAGGGGCTGGTGGCTTTGACAGGTATCCCATTTGGAAGGGTTCTGTAAATGGAATTTAATTGGAATTTCCAAGTAGTAGGATGTCTGAAAGAGGTCCCATATGAAGTCCTTTCAAGAGCTGCAGGTGGACTTTAATCTTTACCATTCACAATTTGATAAGTTCCCGCATCTCTGTCATGCGTTGGGGTCATATGGAGATTGACTTTTGGGGATTCCTGATTTTAGCCCATTAGATGCCCACACACTAATGGGGCCCCTGGGGAAGGGAGGCACTTCCCTTATTCATAAATCCTAGTATTTAACTCCCTGGAAATCTTGCCCCTTTAAGGGCCAAATAGGAAACATGGTTGGGTCTGTTGGAAAAGTGGAGAGAGGCATTAATGGCTCCATGAGAGTTGGTGATATCCTCCAGACTCCGGATAATTCAACTGAAACATCTGCAAGTTACTTACTTCACGCCACTGCGCTTGTGGGGGGCTCACCAACAATCGTCTCATGCATGCACTAAGTGCGACGAGATGAAAGCAGATTTTTTCCATATGATTTGGACCTGCCCTGTTATTGTGAGGTACTGGGTTATCGTTTTCTGTTTCCCCGCTCAGATCCTAGAAAGGACTATCGACCTCTCTCCACGTATAGAACTCCTGGGTCTACTTGAAGATGTCAGATGGGGCAGAGTGGTGTGAGCGTTGGTTGGGACAGGCATCCTTACTGCCAAAAGAGTAATTGCCCGGGCCTGGAACACTGCCACACCACCCACATTACGTTACAGGCATTGTGTAGGGGGATAGACTGTTGTGCCTAAACTGAAAGAACCAATTTATAGCGCGAGAGGCTGCCCTCACAAGCACACGAGGATAAAAACTCAATAAAATATTGATTATTAAAAAAAAGTAGAGTTAGACATTGCATAATCAATTGCTTCGAGGTTAATTGAAAGATGGTTATCAGCATATTTTATGGCACAGTAAGAAGTAAATTTAAAACTTAATTTGGAAAGAATCTCGTAGACAAGACACTCTAATGACAATACCTCACTTGTTCCAAAAATAAACCACATCAGTAATAATTGGCCATATCCCCAATATAATATATCAACCATCTCTAGTTCTGATTGTAATGCTTCAATGGAACAGTTCCATAGTAAATATTCGACCTGTGTTAAAAAATAGTAATCAGAAATGTTGTACCATTCTGTATAAACCTTTAAAAGAGCTTTGAATTTCTGCCTACCTACAAACACTTGTGGCTTTGGCAGCCTGGATTTTAATGAAACATTTACTGGAAAAATTGCTCTGAATTAAAACCCTAAATATGTATAGTGAGGCACTACCTCCAGTTGCTGAGCTTTAATAAAACAGCTATATTGGTTTGCCCAAGTCGATCATCCTAAAACCATAATCTTTGTTTTATTGCTGTTAATTGATAAAATCAAAGTTTCAAAGTATTAATAAAATAGTTTAACTGGTTTGAAAGTCCAACAGGGGTTAAAAATAAGACAATGCCATGAGCATATATTAAAAGATTAATCTTCTTTTCACTTAAAGTAGGAGAAGATGAGGCAACTGTTTCCAGATATAGTGGGAGATAGCAACATAGCATGAAAATGAAAGGGGAAATAAACTCCACCCTTGTTTTAATTAGTTCTCTACAAAACAAACTTTTGTGGATACTCATCAGAGAAGCCCAAACTGACTCTTCCCAATATCTTGGATGGGAGTTGTATCAGGACAGCTAAAAATGCAAGGGGGATTTTCCATTTAGAGAGTTTCATCCAGAGTGTTGATCAATTTGGCCAAATGCTGACAATAGAATGACAAATGCAACAAACAAAGAGTGAATTTCTCTTTGAGTGTATTACCAGTACGGTTTCAATTGTCGATCTTGCAGAGCAAAAGCCCAGAAAAATTATAGCATTCCACCCAATCTGAAAGAGCGAATAATCACATTGTTGTGAATAATTTACATGCAGTATCAAGCAGAATAATCTGGTGATAAATTTGAGGAAACTATCTTCTGGACTTAATATAATTGTCTTTATTATCCTCAGTAAAATATCATTCTAGTGCAACAATTTTATTATTAGAGTATGGTGGTGTGGTATTTAGAAGAATATTTTTACATAAATCTTGAAAATATGTGCACCAAGATGCCTCACCCAAAAGAACTGGGTTTTTTGGTCAAGTATCCCCGTCATTATATCTACATGAAATCAAAACTGTCACATGGTTCTCTTAGTTAATGTTGGATGAAATGTTATGCCTGGTTTTTGCTATCTCCAACTCTCAAGCTTGCCTAATCTCGAAGAGAGAAATGTGATTGTATTTTTCTTCTAGAAGTGATTTTGTTTACATCATGTTGATGAATTGTATCTGCAACCTTTGAAATCCAAGACACGAAATCAACAATTCTAAAGGGTGAAGGACGTCTTTCCAAAGAATAAATTAACAAGTGTGCATGTTTTAAACAACTGATATAATTTTACTTTACTATAAGTTTTTGTGCTGAAAATATTCATCTGTTGTTCTAGGTCCATTCATCAAAGCTAAAGCTTTAAAAATCAGCCTTAACACAATAGCATTATGATCACTGACAAACTCCATTCAAATTGAAAGATGACACATGAACCATGCATATTCATAGGAATGAAGTGCATAATCAGTAGTGGATTTGCAAGAGCCTGGTCTCCAAGTAAAAGAACCCCTGAGGCAATCTCTAACACAGCTGTTCATGAAGGCAATATTTAATTCTACAGCCCAATTTAAAAAGTTGACTTATGACTTAACTATGACAGGAGGATCCAGACCCCATATCACATCAAACTCTATTAAAGGAGTTTGGGCCTCCATGGTCGACATAATGTGGGTGTCAAAATCGCCTACTATAGATACTGGAAGACTAGAGATGTATTAACTTTGTTATTGCGGCCAAGGTATTATCAAGGATGATATCGGAATAATTCCTTTGTGGGATATAGACATTAAACAACAAAAATGCTGAAGAATGATCAAAGGACAGGGCAATATCAATCCTTAAAGCTGTCAATTAGTTTAAATCAGTTGTACTAGGCAAACAGTTCCGATTAATGTATTTGGCCAGTTAATTCACAGGAATGTGAATTGTGTACTGTTAAATAATAATAGTAAACCCTGTCCCCCATGCTTTGTCTTTCATACATCACATAAGCCATCTATGTCAAGGGAGTGTCTGAGTATCTTAGCAGCTCTTGGGTGATCTACCTGCATAGGGTTAGTGCTATCTACCAAGGGGTTTAAGGTCAGAATACAATTCCCACTCCATATTGCAGGTAGTGCATCGTCTGCATAACTTGAGTAGATTTTCAAATAATTTTGGAGTATCAACATTGGGGGCATAGAATTTAATCAGAGTAGCCTGTATCCCACTGAGTAAGCCCTCCAGGTCTTCAGGGTCATTATGGACATAAATCAGGTGAAAGTGTAAGGATTTCCTAAGGATTATAGACACCCCTTAGCCATATCTACTTTAGGATGCTTTGTAGGCGAACTCTCCCCAGGCTCATGCATACGGGTTAATGGCAGTTGGCCCGAGATATGACCCCTGTAGGAATCCTATTTCCACATTGTGTCTGTCCATATACGTAGGGATTTGGCATTTCTTTTTAGGGTTGCCAAGTCCTCTAATGTTCCACATGACAGCTTTAATCCTGCCCATCAGTAGTATTACAGAGTAACACTGGATATATCTGACATGACCCTCGAGTTGAGACAATTCGTCAACTAGAAGCCTCAGAAGATATAGAATCTGGAAGAGTGTAATACCCAGTGCATTTAGAGTGCAAACTAGAGCTGTTCAATAACATGACAATGAAAGATGACAAAATAAAACCAAAATCATTGCACACACTGCAGCTGAGCAGAAAGGCACAACGAGAAATTAGCAAATGAAGAATAGTGATAGATTGATCAGTAGTTTGAAATTCAATATGAGTAATATCTGATGATTGCATTATATTTAATGTGGAGATTAGATGTAAAATATCAAGAATATGTGATCTATTTGTAGGCCGGGCTTTGTCGGCATCACAAAATAAGTTTTCAAATATTGGTTGGTGTTGGAGCCTTAAGTTAACTTGTTCCAAAAACTGAACAAGGAGTGAAAGAGTCAAAACTCAGTCTGAGGCTGCATAAGTTAGAAGGTAAGATATAGATAATGTAGGGAGGCAAGATGTCTCTGCTAAGGGCCCAGGGATCCTTGTTAATTTTTGTTCAATGATGTGGGTGTTCCAAAATTGATGTATGTCCATGCTTGCGGATGGAGATAGTGGAAATTACCTTCAAGAAGTCATACTGATGTCTCTGTGGAATCATAAGCAACTGAGGATGATCAAAAAGGTTTTGGGATTTGGTACAAAATGTCTTGCTTGTTGATGCTTTTTCTGATGGCGTGGCTTTGAAACCTACATAACCTCATAAGATTAGAATGACCTGACAACATTCACACAACTGGGACATTAAAAAGCCCATAATTGAGAATGTGTTCAATTGGCCCAAGGGAAACACAGCATCCTGTTTTCACTCATGATTACACACTGCCCATTACAAATGTTTGCACTCCCTTTAACACAGTGTACGCTCTAATCCCCCAACTGTCCATTTTTTCTCATCCTATATATAAATAAAAACAATTGAAGAGGAAGGTGAGAGACATGGATAGGCCTCTGCAGACAAATTAAATAAATACGGAAAGTAGGACCAACAGAAATGCTGCACATAGGCCCGTGGGCCACGAGGAGATATTACATGGCTAATGGGTTACACTTGAAGTGCTGCAATCTTCCCTGTACGCACTGTGCGTGGAAGGATGTTTTGATTATGATTCTCCTCCCAGCTCCACCTCATCACACGGACTGTGCTCTAAGTCTCTCGTATGAGGTGTTTTCAGTACTGAGGCAAGAAATATGATTACATTAGTGCGTTTAATGTTGTTACAGTGACACTTCAATTGATCTAATGTTGCTCAGGTTGTTTGAGATTGTGTTGCAGCATCATAACATTTCCCTGCTGCGGATAAAGTGATAGCGATGAAGCGTAACAAGATTGCTGTAGGTAGTGATGCATGTCGTCGTTTTTGCATCACTGTCTGCTGGGTGCTGTAGCTTGAAATGGTGATACATTTAACACGAGAATGCATAGCCGTTACTGAGATGTACGCTTATACGTTTTTCAATATTAAGCTATTTGCTATTATCCGCATGTGTTTGTGAGATTTACTTGGATTCCAGAGGCAGTGCTCATTACCTCTTCATCTTCTTCCTCGTCTGATTCCTTACATACTGAGGATTAGCTCATGTATCCTATTCATGCATCCTCCCCCAAGCTGTTTCCTCTTTTTTCTAACTCCATCCTAAGCTTTTCCCATAAATCCATCCCTTTCCTAAAACACTTCCTGTTTTGTTTCTGATGTAGCCCGTTCTTATAAGGAGATGTTGCGGCTTTCTTTTCTTTCTCTTTTTTCTCTCTCTTTTTTTGTTATTAAATCCGGTTGCCTGTGGCTGCTAGTCTATGGCGGTGTCTTTTGGATGGCACGTGCAGATCGGCCACGCTGTTATATGGTCCTGTTTGTTGTTGCAGAAGACGCCTTTGATTTGGGCATGGCTCGTGCTGATATTGCGGTGACAGCCTTTGCCCTTCTCGTGTGCAAGAGGGTCATGTGGGGGCTGTAATGGTGCAAGGCCGCGGCTGCTGCACATAAATGGAGACAACAACATTTGTGTACTTTGGTAGTCTTAATAACCACACTCGTTTCCGCACGGGCATTTTATTTACTCTGGGACGCTAGCATCCGACCAAACCAACACACTTACACCCTCCGAGTGACAAAGCGAACCCCACCTCCAGCGGGCTCCCCACATGGGGTTGCCTGATGCATCGCAAACCTGAATGAATATTAGTCTTTTAGAGCGCAAACGTTGCCCAAGGGCGTCAAGGCGCTACGGATAGAGCGTATAGAGCGGGAGGTCGGAGGAAGCACAGAAAGGGCCAAGCAATTAAGAGTAAAGAGCCATGTTTTTAATGCCTTGCGGGACAAAAGGTGAGAGTTTTGCCCAGAGATCGATAGGGGGAGAGAATTCCAGAGCTTGAAGGCAGCAACAGGAAAGGCTCTTCCCCCCCCACCTGGCTCTCCTGAACCTGGGAACTACCAACCAGTTTTTGTTGGCAGACCGCAGTTGTTTGGTAGGGACATATCGTAGGAAGAGCCGTTTAATGCCTTCGGGGCCTGTGTTGTGAAGAGCCTTATGGACAAGATAGAGGGCCTTGACCAGAATTCTCTTTTCTAAGGGGAGCCAGTGCAGCTTATGAATGGATGCAGAAACAGGGTGGAATTTGGGAAGATCCATTGCAAGGCTGGCCGCTGCATTCTGTACAAGCTGCCGTTTGTGGATGGAACCCTTATTGATGTCCAGGTAGAGCCCATTACAATAATCCAATCTGGACAGAACCAGGGCCACCGCTGCCTGCTTTTGGGAAGAAAAGGAGAGACAAGGAAAGATCTTCCTCAGAATCCTAATGATATCAAAACAGGTAGAGACCATTCTGTTGATCTGGGGGTTAAAAGAGAGAGGGCTGTCAACAATGACACCAAGATTCTTTGCTGCTGAGGCTGGACAGGGGCATGAGCCGAACATTTAGGGCCACCAGGAGTGGGACCATATAGTTTGTTGGCTGCCAAATATCAAGACTTCTGTCTTGTCCCCATTGAGTCGCAGGTAGTTGTCTACCATCCAGGAGGCCACAGCCTGCATGCAGCTCTTAAAATTTCCAGCGGACACCTCCATGCTGTTGGTAATTGACACAATAATTTGTGTGTCATCCGCATAGGACAGTGCCTCCATCCCAAAGGTTCTGATAACCTTGGCCAAAGGAGCGACAAA
The DNA here is from genome assembly GCA_963921515.1 of Calotriton arnoldi. Lineage (NCBI taxonomy): Eukaryota > Metazoa > Chordata > Amphibia > Caudata > Salamandridae > Calotriton > Calotriton arnoldi. Next base: position 692,011 of record CAWUFW010008044.1, read on the forward strand.
GATGTTAGACAAGGTTGGGGTCAATGTTGACCCCTGTGGAACTCCACAAAAGGTATGAGTGGCGTCAGAGTAGAAGTGATCCAGTTTTAATTTTTGTACCCGATCCATAAGAAATGAGGACAGAAGCATCAGAGCGGAGCCTGTGACCCCAATTTCTTTGAGACGGCCAACCAGCCTCGTAGGCGAGATGGTATCAAAAGCCGCGGTTAAGTCTAGTAGAATTAAAAGCGAGGTGTACCCAGCATCTACTTGAATATGTATGTCATTTATAGCAGAAGTTAAAGCAGTCTCTGGGCTATGGCCACTTCTGAACCCATGCTGGGAGCCATCAAGCAGACGATGTTTCTCCAAATAGGAGCTAAGATGGAGAGTTAGATGCTTCTCCAAGGTCTTTGCAGGTACTGGTAGAGGACTAACAAGCCTATTAAGGAATCACACACCAGCATTTACGAAGGACAAAGACACAAGCCAATGAAAAATATGGGCGGGGCTTCTCCATACTCTACCTACAACAGATCGCCGGAGCTTGCGCGCTGGCTCAGGGTCGACCTAAAAATGGAGAAGCTGATGGCCACACACGGCCTGTTCGGAGAGATCTGCACCGATAACAGACCCCCGTTTAATGGGCAAGAATGGGCCTAATACCTCTGCTCCAGAGCCACCAAGCACTGCCGCATCACACCCCGCTGGCCCCATACCAAAGGGGAGGTCAGGACTTTGACCAAAGTGATCTGCTTCGTAGAACAGCAGTGTTGAATGAGCCATCTACAGCTTTCTGCGTGAGTACAGACTCACGCCTCATTCCAGAATTGGCATAGCCTCAAGCAAATTCTGCTTCAGGCAAACTCTGACAGACACCATCCCCATCATTCAACGTGGGCTGATCAGCCGAACTCCCCGAATCGCTTGGAGTGCCAGTGACCCCGCAACAATGACTACACCTCAAGGAGGTGGCGCACCAAGCACAACACCCTGAAGCTCGTAGACAAAGTCCTGTTGAAAGACCGGCACCCTGGAGGCAAGCTTTTTTGCCTCTGGAGATAGATCCCTGGACGATCACTGAGATCAAAGGTACTATGGTGACTGCTGTAAGAGGATCCGGGAGCGTTAACCGCAATGTGTCTCCGTTCAAGAGGGCCCCTCCGACCCCTGGTCAAGAGTCCGCTACGTGTGAACCCCAAGACGTAGTCCGAAGGCGGCATGACTGATGAAGAGGAAGATTTTGATCGATACCCGAGGAGCCCTGCCAGTATGCCAAGTCCACCCTCACCTCTGCGGATCACACTTTCACAGGATTCTGTTCCCATGTCCCTCTTTAGTATGGCCATGACGTCATTTGTATCCTCGCATGGCTCCTGGCCCCTTTACTTGGTTGTTACACGGTACGTGTACTTTTTCTTTATTGAGGCGTGCCGCTTGTTTGCAATGCCATAGGTCTCGCATTTAAATGCGAGATCTATTGCATTGTAAATATTTTTCTGACTGTCTTTCAAATTTCAGTTTTCTTGGCATTTACTACGCTACGCCACAGTCACAATGCTGTTACCACATCTTCTGTCATAGAAAGGCGCTCTTTCTTTTCGACGTCTCGCTGGTCACCTCGTTCCTCCCATCCGCCAAGCGGCGCGCTCTCGTTCCCGACACGTTGGCCACCGGCCACTCGCAGCCTGTGTTCCGGGTCCCTCCCTCCGCAGCACTGCCTGAAGCCACCGGAGCCGGTCTGCCTCCCTCCCTGGCCGGCCTGGCCCTTCACTGCCTCTTGCTGCTCCCCGCGGCACTACTGGTCCACGTGCCCCTGTGCTCCTGCTGCCTCTTGCCACCGCGGGGAGCAGACCCCGCCATGGCCAGCCCCGCCGCCGGGAGCAGGGCCCGGGTCTATGCCGAGGTGAACAGCCTGAGGAGCCGCGACTACTGGGATTACGAGGCGCACGTTCCGAGCTGGGGGTAAGATTCCAGCCCACATAGGCCCTTCACAGCCATGGTTATTGCTCTGTGGTATCGGCAGTTGTATAAATTGATACCTATCTACTGCACACTGGTAGGCTACCAGTGTTGGAGATCAGAGGCTATGCTGATACCACGGATCATACTATTGCAGATGGCAGCCTCCTCCGATATCATTCATTTATACTGCCCGCTTCTCCCATTAGCTACTGTCAGTACTTGACGCATGTCGAATAACTAGAGATGTTGAAGCAAGTGGGGAAGCCGAATGTCTCCAATGGTCCTGTAGTAGGTCAAGGTGCTGCGATAATTTTTGAGAGGACTTTGAATTGTGCTATCAATACGATTCTGCCATCTGTTGAGGTTTTGAACAGGGTTCTATGATTTTTTTTGATCGGGTTACAAGACGTGATGGGATTGAGAGACAGCGCCAACTTTCAGTTTAAGGAACGGAGGATAGGGCACATCACCTAACAAAAAGTCTTTTAGGCAAACGGGTGTAAAATCATAATTTGTTCATTACTAGAAAAAAAAAATTGGGGTCGTGTAACCCAACTTACCAGTTCCAGTATGTATTACATATAGATGATTGTGCCTTATTTAAATATTGCTCTGGAGACTTGTGCACGGGGGCAGGTTTTTTTCCAAAGCAGGTTTCAAATAGCATGTCCTTGTTGCTGAAAATATATTGCCATTCTTAACTAAAGACAAACTTTAAAACAGTGAAGACATTTTACATCATTGCTTCCCAACTTACCTTGTAGAACTGCTCATCGCGCTGAAGTGACCGAAAGGCGATTTGCAGCCCTTTCCTAAAACATCAGGTACATATGTATATTGTTCATGACCTTGGTGAGAGAGTGAAATCTCAGCAATGAATGAAACGGTTTGTGCTCCCTTGACACAACGTTTACCACTAAAGATGAATCACAATTTTTCCCAGTCATAGTTCTCTTGTTCCCACAGCTCTACTACTTTTTTTTTTAAGTTCTTTTTATTTAACAATCGCTCAAGACATTTTTTCACACACATAATACAGAATGGTACATATAATTTTGATCCATTAATTCTAAATTCACATGTTGGTGTCTCCCTCCTCTACTTGTTATCTCTACTCCCCCTGCGTGCTGTGTGTTTATTCTGCAGCAGGAATGTGGTGCTTGTCAGTGCTCGGGTCCCAAGGGGGCGGCTCTTTCAAAGCCACATTCCCAAACTGCAACAGGACTCATTTGGTTTGGCGTAGCACGGTGAAAATATGTCAAAACTTGAAATGGGTTCTCCAGGTTTAAGATCGGCAGTTCGAAATGGTATGTGATGTCTTTTACCAAAAACAATCAGAAGAATTATATTTAAAACGCAGATACATTAAATGCTTTACATTTCTGAGCAATGTAATGATTCAATACCAACCCTACTGGCTATGTACAACGTAAAATGTATTCAAAATTCTAATTTTGGCATGTCTTCTTTTGTTTAATCGTTAGACAGGAGGTTCTTATTCAAGTGGTGTTTTTTGGGAAGCTCTGTGAGTAGATGCAAATCATTTCCAGGTGAACGGTGGGATTTCTCATACACATGCTTGGCAGACTACGATTTCCTTTCCTAGTGCTGGACGTTCAGATGCTACAATAATATAGGGAGACTGCTATGTTTAAGCTCTCGCCGACTCTGATTCATAGGATTTGTTTGGCTAAACTGGTCTGCCCTGGGTGGCTGCTTTTCGCGCTCACAGACATTTAAGGGTTTGTGCCGAGCATACGAGGGTGCCTTGCCATTTTGCCAGGTAAACCTATTTATTCTCCTGTTTGGTGTTCTTGTTCAATCTGTATACTCGAGCTATTTTTGTTTTTAAAATCCCAATGCCTATTATTTTACCCATGTATTTGACGAGTTTAAGCTTATTTATTTTCCAGAGTAATTGACTTTAGAAATGGCTGTGTTTTAACTGTTGAAGATACCAGGGGTACTTGTATTTCTAGGCTTCCCCCAAAAACCATACACGCATAAAAGACATACGGAATGAATAACTTGGGAAGGTCCTCGAAAACTTGGGGGCAGCGCTTAGTGGCAACCGGAAAGGGCATACAATCATGTTTCTGCCTGTCTGTGCCCCGGATGTCTGCCCCTTTGTCTAACGCTCCCCGTCCTATGAAACAATATTTCAAACTCACTGTTTGCCCCTCAAACTCACTTTCTCTGTCTCATGCGCAATCCTTTTAAACCCGGCGTCTTTCCCTCCACCCCAAAACTCTGCCTGTCTCTATTCTTTAAACTCTCTCTCCCTCAGATGCACGATCCCCCCGCCTATATTCCCACCCAAAACTCTGTCCCCCTCTTTCTTCTAGTTTCTTCTCTCCCTCACTCCTAACTCTGGGGCCGATTCCGATCTCGGCCGGTAGGGCTCCGAATCGGATTCGGCTTTACCGGATCCGATTCGGAGCCCTGTTTCCCGACCGAACCGTACGCGGGTCCGGCCGAGCGAGTACGATGCGGGTCGCCGACCGACTCGTCCGGGCGTCCCGACCGCTCCGACCGACTCGTTCCCGGCTCGAACCGCACCGACCGACTCGCTCGGACTCGACTCGCACTGCGCAATGGAGACGTTCCCGGCCGGGTAAGTACGATGCGCGCCGCGGTGCAGTCCGACCGAGCCGCGCATTCCGGCTCGAAAGAGCTGTCGGAGCCGTACTTTGGGGGTCCGTGTCGGACCCCCTGTGCTCGTAGCCGCGCGAGTCGCACACAGGGGGACCCATGGGTCCCCCTACCTGTGCGTGTACGGCGCGAATCGCTCGCCGTGTACCCGCTGTAGGGGGCGCACTTGTCCGACTCGCACCCGTTGAGTCAATGGGAGCCCGCGTACGCGTTATGCGACCGGCTCCCATTGACTTCAATGGGAGTCCGACCGACTCGAGTCCGATAACATACGGACGCATCGTACTCGTTCGGTCGGACTGCACGGGTCCGATTCGGTCGGAAATCTCTCCGGGTCCGGCTCGGTCGGTGAAATTTCCGGCCCGAATCGGAATCGACCCCAATGTGTTTCTCTCTTTTAAATTAACTGCTATCCACCGAACTATCTGTTGGTCTCTATCTATGTTATTCCATTGTCCCCCACTTACCGTCCTTCTGCAGAACTCTATCCTCTCCCTCTGTCACTTCCCCAAACACTGTCCTTAAAGTCTACCCAAACTGTGTTAGCTTTTTATTCAACACAGCTGGTCTCCCCATTTCATGCCCATACCCTAAATGTGCTGAATCGCTAAATACGTATAAGGTCCCAAAGTCGTGACCGATTGCATTGCAAATGCTTGTTGGGATGGCCTCTGATGCTGCTGTGGTTGAGACAATCTCCACTTCCGGATAACGGGAGTAGTCATCCACGACAAGGAGCATATGAGAACCTTCAGGAAGACTCCCAAAGTCTGTGCTAACCCGCTGCCAGGGGCAGTTGGACCTTTCTCCACAATAACGGGCTCTAGGGAGGTCAGGTTGGCCAGCGTCCTGGCAGGTGGGACAACCTCATACAACCTTCTACTATTTGGTCCAGTTCTGGTAACCAGACATTGCTCCGCAATCTGTTCTTTGATTTGACAACACCTTGGTGCACCCCGTGGGCTCGGAGTATGGTCTTGTGATGCAAACTGTCCAGGAGTACTAACCGTGGGCCTCTCATTAAACAACCTTCGCCGGTCACGGACAGTTCCTGGCAGACATCATGCAGGGGCACGAGCATTGATTTTGCCTCCGCCATGCGGTATGGAGATGAACAGCAGAGAGGTAGCCAGTCTCCAGACAGGGTTGCTTGGATGGCAATTTGTAGACACTCATCCTGCTATGTGTCTTCTACAACATCAGCTAGGGAGATGGGTATTAGCCGGGATCCATCTGCCACCAGGCAGACGTATTCCTCGGTCTTGCGTGCATCAGGCGACTCTGAGGGGGTGTGTGGGCAGACATGGCAAGACAGAAAGTCTGCCGGATTGTGAGTGCCAGGTCGGTATTCTACAGTGAAGGTGAACTCCTAGAGCAGCAGGATCCATTTCTCAATCCTTAGGGGGGTTTGGATGAGGTCCTACGAAATAGTGGCACTAAAGGTTTGTGGTCCGTGACCACCGTGAACGGATGCCCATACAGGTAGATGTAGAATTGTCTACACCCCCACAGAATGGCGATAGCCTCTTGCACAATTTGGGGGTAGCACTAAACGGTAGGTGTAAGTGTCCGGCTAGTATAAGCAATTGGCACCCATTCCCCACATTTCTGACAGTGGGCTACCACAGCTCTGAGTCCTGTAGGGCTGGCGCCCACAACCAGTTGAGAGACTTTCTGGGGATCGAAGTATACCAAGGTGGTGTAAGCAGACAGCGCGGCCTTGGTACGTTTGAAGGCTTCCTCTTGATCTTCTCCCAGACCCAGGGGTTGGTGGACTTAGTGAGTTCTCAGAGGGGCTTGGTGAGATCCGAGAGGTTTTGGGTGAAGCACCCACAATATGTAACCATCCCCAGAAAGCTGTGGATGCCGGACACCGAGGAAGGGGCTGGTGCACTTTGAATGTCACTCACTTTGGCAGGATCAGGGCCAATACCTCGGTCAGAGAACTGGTACCCAAAGAAGCTGATGTCATTTCTCAGGAAATCACATTTGTCTCTGTGGAGGGTTAGACCGCGCTCTTTGAGCCTAGTGGAGACTGCTCTGAGGCGAGTGAGATGTTCCTCGAGAGTCAGGTGTGCACCAGGATGTCGTCACTTACATTAAGCACGCCTGGGAGACCTTGCAGAACCTCTTTGATGATATGTTGGAAAACTTCAGCTGAGCTGGAGATACCAACATTCAAACGAGTATACCTTCAAAGGCCAGCATGTGTGGAGAACGTAGTAATTGGGCATGAATCTGGATGTAGAGGTATCTGGTAGTAACCACACAAAAGGTCCATTTTGGAGAACCATTTTGACCCTAACAGCTCACCAATAATGTAATCTATGGTAGGTGTGAGATTACGCTCATATTTAATGGCAAGGTTGGGCACTCTCATGTCCATGCATATGCGCATGGCATCAGGCTGTTTGGGTTTTTCTTTGCCATAACGATGGGGGAGGGCCACATGTCGTGCCTCTCACTCCTTCGATGATGCCAGCTTTTTCAAGGAGTTTCAGTTCCTTCACTACCTTGGGGTGGAGATGGAAGGCAATTCTGCAATGTCATAGCCCCACTGGGGCAACGGTGTCATCTATGTGGAGGCGGATTGCTGGGCCTACCAGGCACCTGATGCTGTCGAACAGAGGAGCAAAGTCTTGCAGGAGCAGGTCTAGGTCATTGGTGTGGACCCTGAAGGCAAATTTGACTAGGCTGAGCTCTTGAGTGGTGTGATAGCTGTGGGGAAACCCTGTGCCTTCCCGGGATACATATACTTTAGCATCCCTGCGTGTGGAGTCGTGGGTGAGATCTGACTGGAAGATGCCTTCCAGCTGCAACAGTGAGCGGTTGCTGAAGGCATAGACTTAGACTCTGCTGCGGTGCAGGGTCGGAGGATTAGCTAGGCTGTGGTAGACCTCGGCAGCCATCAAGTTTATGGAGGCACCAGTATCGATAAGGGCTGAGACTGGATGACCTTGGATGTCCACCTGGCACATGGGGGTTGATAGGTGTGCTCTGCAGAGAGGGTCAATGGCTCTGACCACATGGGCGACTTCAGCGTCTCATCATCATCCATGTTGCTGTCCGCTGGTGCGGCAGGGTGAGACTCCACGCACTGACTGTTTTTTTTTAGGTAGATGGCCATCGCTTCGAGAGGGGGGAGGACCTGCATACTTTAGAGAAGTGGTTGAGCTTGCCGCAGGCGCTGCAGGATTTTCCCTTAGCAGAGCATTCGTCAGAGTGGGGGTAGGGACCACTACACCAACCACAGGTGCGGCCAGATGCTTTCGATTTGGCCGGGTCTGGCTTTGGTTTCGGTGTTTCCTTGTGAACAGCATTGACGGGTTCTTCTTTTATGGATTTGGGTTGGTTCAGGCCCATTTGGGATGTGTTGGCTTTCCAGAGCTCCTTGGAGTGTCCCAGGGATAGAATGCCGAGTATGGATATTCTGGGTTCTTGCAATACTCTTTCACGGAGCACATCATTGAGTGAACTGTGCTCTCAGCTCGTCACCCTCATCTGGGAGCATGCGCATGCTTGCAAGTTCTTTCAGGCGGTTGAAGAATTCGTTGACAGACTCATCTGGCTTCTGCTGTGCTTGGCAAAGCAAAAACATTCATAGTCAGGGTTTGAATATTGGCTCAAAGTCTGGTGCAATAGCCTTTTTCAGGGTGGTGCAGTCGTGTGGGGGCCCATTTCAACAACAGTTTTTGAGATTGTGTGGATTTCAGCTCCACCCAGGTGGAGAAACATGGCCCGTTTTCTGTCTGTGGCCATCTCTACAGCTTCAAAATAGTTCTCTAGGCGTTCCATCCACGCCTTCCAGCAGACAGCTTGCGACAGTGGGAGCCCTGTGATGGCTCTAAGGATGGAAGGAATCTTGCAACAGGCCAGGCATGGGGTAGACAGGGGAGGAAGCCCTCACTGTGGCACCGGTGTGGGCAGTTGCAGCGGGTGAGGCACCCTGGTGCAGTCTGGAGGTACCTGGCGTGTGAGGCTGAAGGATGGCAACAAACAGCGATGGACAGAAGGCAGGTTTGGTGGTAGCACAACAGGGGGTCTTCTGGGCAGGCACTGCCAGGATCAGGCAACACAAGCAGAGGACGTTGGGCAGGGCAAGCAAAGTCAAGGTGCCGCGCAGGCGGCAGCATCCAGGGCACTGGCTGAAGGTCCCCGGTCTCTGCTTGAACAAGGAACAGTTGGACGTGTAGGAGTGAACATAAGCTGGACCGGGCAGCAGGCAAGCAGGAGCACCGTGTGACACGCTCACCACAGCAGATAAACGCTCATCAATGCAGCTCGGGTGTGATCGGCCAGAGGACACCCACCACGAGGCAACACAGGTGTGGTGAGGGGCCGAAGGCGAAGGCAGCAGCCTGCGTCAGCAGCTTGGCATCATCAGGGTGGGCTGGCAGACAAAGTGATGCAGCCACTTCAGATTTGTGGCCCACACGAGGTGCAGCAGGTAGGCGGGCGGGAGGGCCGAGGCCTCAGTAGCAGCCAGGAGATATAGGCCGCAGCATGCGGTGATGGGTACCAGACATGCCCAGAGACAGTGACCAGCTGCAAACAAGAGACTGACGATGCAGGTGCACGTGTGGGTAGTGCGGCCCCCTCATCGCCAGTGTAATGGTGCAGTTCAGGCATACTAAACTTCACCTCTCCATCTTAAGCCTTTGGGAAGATAGGCTGGAAAACATATTACACAGCCTCCCCATTCTGTCCTATGGGCAAGATGGCCTTTCAACAGTGAAAAACGAAATGGAGATTATTTCACTGTCAGGGCATGGCACACACCTTAGTACATGTCCTACCTTTCACATGCACTGCACCCTGCCCAGGGGGTACCTTGGACCTACCATAGGGGTGTCTGATGTGCATAGAAAGGGAAGGGTAAGGTCTGGCAAGTGGGTGCACTTGTCAGAACAACCTGGCAGTTTAACAAACTGCGCGCAGGCACTGCAATGGCAGGCCTGAGTTCCCTTTTTAAGGCTACTTGTGTGGGTGGCACAATTCGTGCTGCAGGCCCACTAGTAGCATTTACATTACCAGCCCTGGCACACATAGTGCACTTTACTAGGGACTTTACTAGTAAGGCAAACATACCAATCATGGACAACCAATTACCATTATACTTTACACAGGGAGCACTTGCACTTTGACACTGATCAGCAGTGGCAAAGGCCCAAAGCATCTAAGTTGGCAACACTATGTCAGAAAGAGGTCTAGGGGAAAAGCAAAAGTTTGGGGAACTTTAGCCAAAAGGGCCAAGTCCAACACAACCCCCTCCCAGCCAAAAGCCTGGGTAGACCAATCAACTACCTTGATGGACTTCCCTGCTTAGGGCAATAGAACAAGGACGTAGGCCCATTACCACAGGGGCACCCTCCTGTTCTATGCTTTCCTGACCCCAGGGGATTCTCTTGGTCACTACTCCCTGGGCCAACTATGCCGCTCCATGGGTACCTCCTGGCAGTTGGGGCCTCTCTAGGGGTGCTGGTCTCTTGCCAACCCCCACCTAGAGCGGTATCCCTGGAAGACCCATTAGTCAGGACACTGTTCCCAGTTATCCTGTCCTCCAGGTTAGAAGTGGGTTTACCCTGGTCACTCCTAGGGAACCTAGCCCTACTGGCTGGACACGGTCCCACGGGTTTTCCCACGGGGGGACACCTTCCTCCCTTAACCTTCCATTTAGATTTCTGTGCCTGCCATTTAGGAATGGCACCCACAAACTTCAGGACAGCGGGAGCTCTGGTGACAGATGCCCCATGCCCTCCTGACGCTAGGTGTTCTTCCTCGCACAGCTGGCAAGTAGGCGCTAGGCCTCCAACCGGGTGTTCCTCTAAGGAACCCTCCAGTCTCTGGGGTGTGGTGGTGAACCCCTGGGGACGCTGCTCACACTCCCTCCCTCTCTTTTGAGACAGGGCGCTAGCCAGCATGCCCCCCCCCACTACTTTGGGACCTAACGGTTCTACTTTGCCTCTCTTCCCTCTCTAGGGCCTTTTCAGGCCCTTGGACCCATGACCAGGGGTCCGGCTCTTGTGCCAGCTCCCGGGAATCAAAGAGCTCACACCCTAACACGGGTTGGTGCAATCCTGGAAAACAATTACTGAGCCTAGGCTCCCTAGGGGTAAAGTTGAGCAAACCCTTCAAATCATTTGCCATGCTCACCAACACCCAATCATCCAGTGCACGCTTGTACTCATCCACACTTGGCACTGGCTGTACGCTGCCACCATTCAAACTGGACTCTGCCTGTTTAACCTTAATGTCCAGTTCCCTCATGCTTAACTCATGAGCTAAGAGAATCTTTTTCTCTTCCAAGGCGAGAGCGTTCCTGCTCTCCTCTGCTCGCTTTTCACTTTCAATGAGCAGCTTCTTCTCCTCTGCTTGAGCTTTAAGTTTTAAAACCTCCAACTCATGCTCTCTGACCCTTTGGTTTTCCTCCAGCTCCTCTGGTGAAAACCTCCTCCCTGAATGGCTACTACCAGCCCCTAAGGCTGGTCCCTCCACTGGCAAATCCTGTGGACCAAATCCATTCCCTGGGTCATCCTCATCCACATCAACATCACCCGTCTCCTGAGCCCCTTTGGCTTCCCACCAGGCCCTCAAGGCCATTTGCAGCTCCTCCTTCTTGGCGCTACTTTTCTTGGGACATCCCAAAGCTCTGCAGAATTGCCTCAATTGATCAACTTTGTAGGTAAGCAATGCCTCAATGTCGAACTCTAATTCTGCAGCCTCACTGGCTACTTGACTCCTCTGAGACATGATGTGTGGCTTAAAGGTTGCTCAAAAATAAAACCAACTAGAACCAACAAATCAAGAACACAATATGTGGTTGTGCCGTGGTCTGCGCTAAACTTATGATGTACACCAATTATTTGAGTGAATTTGCAAATACACGTTTCAATCCCACACCGCTGACCAGCAAAATGTTAGACCCGGGATCCCTGGTTGGCTGAGGTAGGTACCTTAGACCAAATAGGGACCCGCGTTTCCACGTCAGGGAAAGGAAGGACACCTTCTGAGATAGCCCCCGCTCACCCCCTTGGTAGCTTGGCACGAGCAGCCACGCTTATCTTCAAGGCAAATGTGTAAAGTATTTGCAACCACGCTCACAGCAACCCAATGATGACACCACAAATGGACTCCACACGAGTTTTATAAAAACGAGTATACATTTTATATAGAAAGATATACGATAAGACCACACAATATAAATCCAAAATATCAGTATGTGTAATATTCCTCCTGGCTGGTTGTTAGGCCAGCCAGCCCTTGTAAGTTCTGACGATATTAATGAGCACTTCCAAACAGTCCACTGTAGTCCTAATACACTATTATGCAGTTCGTAATGCTAGAATCAGGCACTTTACAATGGAAAAACAATGCACTGCGTAACGCAACAATCAGGCACCCTGCAATGGAAAAATAATGCAATGCGTAACGCAACAATCAGGCACCCTGCAATGGAAAAATAGTGCAATGGTTAACGCAACAATCAGGTAATTCGTTATGCAGAAACAATGCAATACGTCCTACGACAATCAGATAATTCGTTATGCAGAAACAATGCAATACGTCATACGACAATCTGGTAATTCGTTATGCAGAAACAATGCAATGCGTCATACGACAATCAGGTAGTTCATTATGCAGGAATAATGCAATGCGTAATACACTAATCAGGTAGTTTGCTATGCAGGAATAATGCAATGCGTAATACACTAGTCAGGTAGGTCATTATGCAGAAATGATGCAATGTGTAATACGACAATCAGGTACTCCGTCAACAGTTGCCCCCAACACGGGTATGGAATAACAAAAAGTGCAGCACCGCGCTCCGGCCCCGGTACTGCCACTCCCTTGGCCAGTAGGGGCCGCGATATGAGCCGAAGCAGAGGCTCCTGCTGACGAAATGAGAGAGAGGCAGAGAGCGTCTCCCTCCGAGCCCGCACCCCGCCCCAGGCATCGACACACGTTACCTGGGGGGGCGCGAACCCACTCTCCTCTCCTCTTCCAGCGACTTGTGCCTCAGATGCAGTCTTTGTGAATTGGCAACGGCGGGCTCGGGCCGGCGGCTCAGCTCTTCCGGGGCTGCCGGTCCGGGCCGCTACTGCTACGAAGGTCTCAGGCTGCCACATGGCACATGCACACAGCGTCGCAGAGACTCCCTGGAGCTTCGGGTGCACGATCACCGGGCACTCCTCACGAAGGTCTCAGGCTGCACGAACAACACGCACACAGCGTTGCTGAGACTCACTTTAACTCCGGGTGCACGATAACAAGGCAATCCTCACGAAGGTCTCACGCTGCACAAAGCACACGCACACAGCGTCGTTGAGACTCACTTGGACTCCGGTGCATTTATTATTTATTTATTTTATTTAAGGAGTTTTGTATAGCGCTGGCCAGACCCGAGGGTATCGGAGCGCTTTACAGCGGATAGAATGCAGGAATCACAAGGCATAAGTATACAGATAGGTACACAGGTCCCAGCAAGTGGTGCAGCAAGAGTGCACGTTGACATGAGTGGGACCGTTTTCAGGTAGAGGTGAGCAGGGTGGGGGGGGCGAAGGGGCGCTTGGAGGAGGTAGATAGTGGTGACAAGGTGTCGTGGTGCTTCATAATGTCATTGCGTGCCCTTCAGCGCCGGTTACCTGTTCGGGAAGGCACGGTTGAGGAAGAGGTCTTTTAGGAGTTTTTTTAATTTTACAAAGGACGGGATAGTCCTAATGTTTGCTGGGATGGAGTTCCAGATTTTTGGTGCGTTTCCAGCGAAGGATCGAGCAGCAGTTTTTTGTTTTCGTGTTTTCAAAGGGATGAGTAGAAGGGAGTTGGAGCTCCTGAGGTTCCTTGTCTGGCCGGCCTTTTTAAGTTTGGAGGCCAGGTATTCAGGTTTCCCTATGTGGAGGGCTTTGTGCGTGAGGCAGGCCGTTCTGAAGCTTGCCCGCATCTCAGCTGGGAGCCATTTTAGTTCTTTAAGTGCAGGTGCAATGTGCTCAAATTTCCTGACTCCAGTGACCATTCTGGCTGCTGCGTTTAGAGTTGTTTTGATGGGGGCAAGGTGGGATTTCGCTGTACCGGTGAGGATAGCATTTCCATAGTCGAGTCTGGATATCACAAGGGGTTGGGTAGCTTGTTTGAGGTTATTGGGCGGGATAAAGGGTTTTATTTTGTTGAGAAGCTTCAGATTGAGGAAGGCACTCTTCGCAGAGTTCTTGATATGACTGGCCATTTCAAGTTTGGAGTCTAGGGTGATTCCTAATGATTTTATGGAGTTGGCCGGAGTGAGATTACAGTTGAGCGCATCGATTGCTTTGAGCCATTCCATGATTTGTGAGTTATCTTCTTTGTTGGAGATGAGCAGGATTTCGGTTTTGTCTTGGTTGAGTTTGAGGTGATTAGTGGATAGCCAGTGTTGGACTTCTTTGAGAGTGTTATTTAGTCTCTGAATATCTTCAAAGGAGGTGGTTTCCAGGTAGATCTGGGTGTTGTCTGCATATAGGTGGAAGTTGATGTTGGCTTTTTTGTGTAAAGAGGAGAGGGGTTCCATATAGATGTTGAACAGTTGCGGGGAGAGCACTGATCCTTGGGGAACACCTCTGGTGACGGGGTGTGAGTCGGACGTGAAGGTTTTGATTTTTATCCTTTGAGAGCGGTTCTTTAAGAAGGAGGAGAACCATTGTAGGACCACCTCGTCTGCACCTACCCTGTCTTGAAGAGCCTTGATGAGAAGATTGTGATCCACAGTGTCAAATGCTGCCGATAAGTCCAGGAGGATGAGTAGGCAGCATTTGTCCGTATCAAGAGATTTGTGAATGTCATCCACGATGTTAAGGATCGCGGTCTCGGTGCTACAGCCTTTCCTGAATCCCGATTGGTGGGGATCAAGAAGGTTAATGCTGTCCATGTGCTGAGTTAGTTGTAGAAGAACGCACTTTTCAAGTATTTTGGCGAGGAGGGGGAGATTGGAAACGGCTCTGAAGTTGTTCAGATCGTTGGTGTCAAGACCTGCTTTTTTTGGGAGAGGTGTGACTTGGCCAACTTTGAGGCAGTCAGGTATGACGCCGGTTCTCAGGGAGCTGTTAATGATCTTGCACCAGAATGGAGCTATAGTGAGTTTCAGCTTTTTTGTTAATTGGGTGGGTAAAGGATCTAGTGCGTGGGAAGCGGGTTTGGAGGAGGAGATCAGTTTGAGAATCTCGGTTTCGGGAATGGGGTAGAAGGATTTCCAGGCTTTCGTGGAATGCTTGGCTGCGTTGGCTACGGTTTCTGGGAGTGGATTAGTGCAGGCTTTCGTGAGGTGCTTGCATGAGTTGGCTTCAGTTACTGGGGGTGCGTTTGTGCATGAGGGGTCGGGGTTGGGGCCTAATGAGAGCTCAATCTTGTTGATTTTGTCTGTGAAGAAGTTGGCGAAGTTGTCGCACAGGTCTTTGGAGGCCAGACCGGGGGTGGCGGAGGGTTTGGATGTTTGTTGTCTGATGATGTTGAAAGGTTCTTTGGGTCTGTTTTTCGCGTTGTCCAGGGCGGTGCAGAAGAAAGTGGTTTTTTCGTTGTTGATATGTTTTTTATATTTCCTTCGGGTTTCTTTGAGTTGCTCGTGGAGGCTTGTAGAGGGGTTATTCCTCCATCGTCGTTCTGCATGATAACAAGGCAATCCTCACGAAGGTCTCACACTGCACAAAGCACACGCACACAGTGTCATTGAGACTCACTTGGATTCTGGTGCACACAATAACAGGACGATCCTCACGAAGGGCTCAGGCTGCAAAAAGCACACGCACACATCGTCGCTGATCCTCGCTTGGACTCCAGGTGCCCACGATCACAGGGCACTTCTTACGAGGGTCTCAGGCTGCAACAAGCACACGCACACAGCGTCGCTGAGACTCTCCTGGAAACTTTTGTGTTCCTGAGTTTCCGCAACATCGAGCCAGCTCACCTCGGGCCCTTGGGGATAAGTTACTTCAGGACACAGCACAGCAAAGTCCGTTCAAGCAGGGGAACACAGCACACAGCAAAGTCCCTTTAGCCTTTCCTTGGTTAAAACAGCAAACTGCAGGCCAGCCCCAGAACACACAGCAAGGGTCAGTCCTTACCTTCAGTCTCTTCAGTTGTTTCTTCCTTGGCAAAGGTTCCTCTTGACCACGAAGTAGCTCCAGTCTTGTTCAAACTTGATCAAGCCATTCTCAAAAGTTCAGGGGCTTCAGCTCTCATAGTTATACCCGTCAATGGCTTTGAAGACTTTGTGTTCAGGGGGCACTGACCCCTGTTCAAACCAGTTCTGGGTGCCTCCCTGCCAGTGACACCTTATTCCTTTGATAGTGGGGGTCTGGATTCTCAATCACTCAGCAGGAGATGGGACAATTACTTTATGGCTGCAACCCAGGCCTCTTCAACTCTAAGGGCTACTCCTCCCCCTACACTCCAGATGCAGGTCAGCCCGTTGCTGTCTCACCTCCTCCCCTGGGGCAAGACATTCCCCAGATCCTATCACTTTCAAATCCAGACAGTCAATCCACAACCAGGCAGAGACACACAGAAATGTTAGCACACAAAAACCCAGCCACTTCTAAAAGAGTGGCTTCTAAACACACAATGCAAAAACCACCTTCATAAAAAGATGTGTTATTACATTGTGAGTTCGGGCATACTAAACTTCACCTCTCCATCTTAAGCCTTTGGGAAGATAGGCTGGAAAACATATTACACAGCCTCCCCATTCTGTCCTATGGGCAAGATGGCCTTTGAACAGTGAAAAACGAAATGGAGATTATTTCACTGTCAGGACATGGCACACACCTTAGTACATGTCCTACCTTTCACATGCACTGCACCCTGCCCAGGGGGTACCTTGGACCTACTATAGGGGTGTCTGATGTGCATAGAAAGGGAAGGGTAAGGTCTGGCAAGTGGGTGCACTTGTCAAAACAACATGGCAGTTTAACAAACTGCGCGCAGGCACTGCAATGGCAGGCCTGAGTTCCCTTTTTAAGGCTACTTGTGTGGGTGGCACAATTCGTGCTGCAGGCCCACTAGTAGCATTTGCATTACCAGCCCTGGCACACATAGTGCACTTTATTAGGGACTTTACTAGTAAGGCAAACATACCAATCATGGACAACCAATTACCATTATACTTTACACAGGGAGCACTTGCACTTTGACACTGATCAACAGTGGCAAAGGCCCAAAGCATCTAAGTTGGCAACACTATGTCAGAAAAGAGGTCTGGGGAAAAGCAAAAAGTTTAGGGAACTTTAGCCAAAAGGGCCAAGTCCAACAAAGAGGATATTGGATTTCCTGACAACTCTTCTACTACAAGGGGAAAACATATTCATAAGGAAGATTGATTTGAAACCCATTATTTCTTACTTGTCTTCCAATCTGCAATTTCTGACAGATTCAGTGGAGCCTTCCTCTTGTGGGTATTGGTTCCATCAGTTTGAGAGGTGGGCAATACCTAAACTGCCTGTTATACCCACTATTCAGAACTTCTACAAAGAGATTGGAGAGACCCTGATAGGATCTCTGTTCCTAGATTCCTGGGTAGACCGTATCCTTTGGTTTCAGGAGATATGGAGCTGCCCCAGAGTCTTTCTATAGACCCCCTATTGTGCAATTTGGTGGGTCATAATGCCCTTTTGAATGAGGATGTAGTGGTCTTTGATGCTGTTGATAAAAAGGCTAAAGGAGCTTTGAAAAGAGCGTATGCTGGCCTGAGTCTTTCCATGTGGTCAGAAATGTATTCAGTGTACACTTCCAAATCTTTGGTCAAGGACTTTCAGTCACTTTCCTCTGCCATTCAAGAGGGGAAAGATTTCTCTCAGTTGCTAGCGCAGATGGAGTTCAAGCGAAATTTCTCTCTGATGTTATTTTTGATGACCTTAGAGCTTCTGCGATGGCTTCAGCTGGAGGTGGGGGGCAGTATGCGAGGCATTATTTGCATTTGAGAGGATAGAAAGTGGATTCTACACAAAAGAATTGTCTTCTCTGTAGACATATTAATGGAAATCCTGTGGAAATCCTTCAAGAACCAAAAGCACACTCAGCCCTTGAAATTCAGGCAGAAAGGCTTGGACAAGAAAAAGATGGGTTTTGTCAAATACAAGGATAAGTGGCCTAATTTTTCGATCAACAGGTCGAGAGTCAACCTAAATCTCAGAATCCTCATCCCATTCGTCAACCTCCTGATGCCAAAGACAATCCCCCTCAATGTGGCTGACTATGCCAGGTGCCCTTGTCCAGTTGGGCGTTGCCTTTTTTCTTTTCAGGCCTATTGGATCCCCAGAGTGTTCGACAATTTGGTCCTGCAGGTGATGTCAGTGGGATACAGCATAACCCTTTATCCCGCTCCCCTGCTTCCACATTTTCTTCCTACTCCTCTTCCAGGGAACAACACAAGGAGGAAATTCTTGCTGGACAATGTATTTACCCTGTCCAGGTAAAAGGCACAGTTTGGGTCCCCATAAGTCAACAGGGGCTGGGTTGATACTCTTGAGTTGTTTTGGTGCAGAAGCCGTCATGGGAATACAGAATGACCATAGACTTGAATAAGCTGAACAAATTCATTTGTACAGTTCATTTCAAAATGTGTTCCCTTCAGTAAGTCATTCCTCTTATTTCTGAGGGGAACATCCAAACCAAAATCGATTTACAGGATGCCTATTTACAAATCCCCTATAGCTCCTGCCAGTCAACAATTTCTCAGATTCTGTGTGGGAAAGAAGCATTGGCAGTTTCCTTTCCTTCCCTTTGGGATAAGGATTGTTCCAAAGTTGTCACAAAGATTTGGCTCCGGTCATGGCTTTTTTTAACAACAGGGAGATAAGGTTTGTCCTTACCTCGATGATCTGCTGATTTACTCCCATTGTTATGCCATTACAATGCAACATAAAAAGGAAGCTTGCAGGGAATTGGAGAACTTTGGGTTTCTGGTCAGCAGAAGCAAGTCGGTTCACATACCCTCTCAGGATCTGGAGTATGATGGGGCCAATTTCTGGACAGATGTGGGCAAGGTCTTCCTTCCAGCTGCATGGAAAAGGAAGTTATGAATTCATCTTGACCACCTACTGAGATGGAATCTGGCTCCAGTACGGAATTGGCTTTGACTCCAAGGGGACATGGTAATTATGATGTTGTTTCTGCTCCCTAGTCTTGAACTGCATTCCTCTATAGAGGAGGTTGTATTGCTTTTCTCCTATTCTCTTTCAGGGTGCCACAGTGTTCATTATTCTTTGGGCTCGCTTTCACCTGGATCAAGTAGTCCTTCACATCCTTCAACATTGGTCCTCAGCTTTAGAGGGCTATGAGATGCTCATTCTAGTAACTTTGGTGGTCAGAGCTCATCTGAGTTGGTGGATGAATTTGGCTGCTCTCGATCAGGGAACTTCCTTTGCTCTCTCAAACCCTCTGATACTGATGAAGGATGTCAACAGACGGGACTGAGGAGCAGTTCTAGGGGGTTTAACTACTCAGGGACTTTGGTCAGCCCAGGAGTCCAATCATTCATCGAACTGTAGAAAGTTGATTGGTAATTGAAAAGGCTTATATTAACAATCAATTTGGAACGTGAAGTAATTCTCTGAACCATATAGCCTTACAGATAGTGTCTTTGGCGGAGGTGAATCTGCTTTTTATAAGAGCAGCGCACATCCACGTTTGTCAGAACATTCAGGCAGACAGATTGAGTTGAATGTTTCCCAGTTCACAGGAGTTTTCTCTCAATCACCTGTTTTTTCAGGATTTATGCAGAAGGTGGGGATTCCAGTTCTAGATCTGTTCGTGGATCTCTCGAATGCTCAAGTTCCTCAGTTCTTTTCCCATTCAGGGAGCAATTAGTCTCTGGAAATTGGTGCCTTTCTCTAGTCATGGCCAAGGGGTTTCCTTTATGGTTCTTCGTTGTGTCCCTTCATGTGGAAAGTCCTTCTCAGAGTTCAGAGGGAGAGGTTGGATATCATTCTAGTGGTTCAATTTTGGCCATGACGTCTTCGGGTATCGGCCTAGAGATTGAAAGGAAGAGTCTTCTTAGAAAAATTCTTTCTTTGGCTGTCTCCCTTTCTAATCAAGTTTGTAAGAGAGAGTCATCTAGAAGATCATACAATCACCACTGGGCATCTTTTGATAAATGGTGTATGATGAAGGGGTTATCCTCCTTGAACTGTTCCCCAGAAATGATTCTGGACTTTCTTCAAGAGGATTTTCACAAAAAGATATCAGTTTCTACCTTGAATCTTCAATGGTCTGCCATCAGAGCCTTCAGATCCCCTTCTGGTCACCTGGATGCTATTGATTTCTTGGTAGGTAGACTTTTTAAGGGATTTTTGTGGATTAGACCAAAGGTGAAAACATTTTTTCTTTCATAGGACTTTCACCTGTCCTGTCTTTTTTGCAGGGTCTCCCCTTTGAAGCTCTGAAAGAATCCTCAGAGAAATGTTTATCTCTCAAAGTTTTTTCCTGATTGCCATAACTTCAGCCAGGAGATTGGGAGAATGGGGTTTTCTTCGGTGCTAGTATCCCTATTTGAAGATGTTTAAGGGTGGGATGGTTTTATCTCTGGGGCCAAATGTTCTTCCAAAAATCAACTCTGGTTTTTATAGGAATCCAGAAATTATACTACCTTTCCTCTTGAATGTGATCTCCTCTGACTCTTTCATTTCTTTACTGTAAGTAGTAAGGGCTTTTACTATTTATCTGAAAAGATCTTCTATCTTTAGGAAGATAGATTCCTTGTTCATCAATTTTGGTCATGCTAATACAGGAGTATGTATTCTAGATCTACTCTAGCCAGATGGATCAAGACTGTTATTTCCTTGGCTTATAAGCATGCTGGAGCAGAATTTTCCATAGTGTTTAGTCTCATTCAACAAGAGGCATGGATCCATCTTGGACATTTAGGCAGCTCCAACCTAGACCTGTCCATCTACATTTATCTCTCATTATAGGATAAATATAATCCAGGGTACTGAGTGTGACTTGGTTCCAGTGATATTTCTATAGCTGCTTCTCAGGAACACTTTATAACTTGCCTATCTTATTTTTGACATTGGGCATTTTTGGGGTCTCTTTGTTGCAAAATAAATTGGGTTTCACTATAGCACTGAACTGTATACATAACTATATGAGATCTTTACTAACTGTGATTGGTTTACATTATCCGGGTTAAAATCCAATAGTGGTCCTGAAACTGAATTTGGACACGACTACCAGTAAAGTAAATTTGGTCCGCCTTTAGAAACTATTTAATGCCAGTAGATTGCTAGAGTTACTCTTCAGATCAGTGCATTCTATACAATATTTGTATTTCTATTTAAATGTTGATTGGGCATCACTGACTGAAATGGTGTATGCAGGAGGCAGTATCAGACACACAAAAAAGAATAATTTGCCAGCCAGAGCGGAAAAGACCTCCAGCAAACTACGAGTAATTTATTTGAGGTGTACATCTACTGTGGTAAATATTGTGTCCCAATACCAATGTAATGACAAAATGCTCTGTTCTCTAAGATGCAAGGCACTAAATATGCAGAAACCAGTTTTAAAGAGAGTATGGCAAAGCTTACAAGAAGGTATTTGAAACCTAAACACTCTGTATTGGAAGTTGCCAGGTATTTATGGTCTAAACCTACCCCCTGTTCAGCGGTCTGCCCATTATGAGTGAGACCTATTATTACAATGGTAGCAGAGGGGTTGAAGTTGTACATCCAAAGACACCTATAGTCCCAGAGAAAAATAAGTGGTTACGATCAATAGGTTCATGTTGTATAGAATGGTGCTCGACCTTCAGGGCACCCTTCTACCAAAGGACGTCCCAGAAGTGACCGAAAAATTGGCCCTGAATAATGGTATCTTAAATAATGGAGGTACACCAAGAGTAAGTCTCAATAATAGCAGTTCATTAACATTTGTTTTAAATTGTTGTGGTTGATAGATATTGGTGATGATTTAGTGAGCCTACATGAATTTGCAACGGATGGTAGCTGTAATAATTTGCATCTCATGTCGTAGTAGCTTGCATGACCAACATTCGACACGTGTTTCACCACTTTGTCTTTCTTAAGATTCTGATAGTAGGAAAAATGGTGAGAAACACTTTTTTTGCCACTGGTATGGTGATCCGAACTGAGCTTGAAATGTTTTGCCAAAGGAAGGCTTGATGATATTTGTACCGGCCACAACTGTGATGCTAGGGGGTGATAACTTGCCTCCTGTTCATACTGTGAGATGAAAAGGCGTAGCAGGTTAAGAATACCCTCAGTCCATTTAGTCATAAGCCGAATAAGGGCAAGTGTGATAACCTATTGTGACTTGTGTGCAGCTGCAACAAATCATCACCAATAACTATTAAATACAACAATACAACAATCCATTTTATAACAAACGTTCATGAACTGTTCTTCTTTGTTCCTGGAGAAGTCCCTTCAACTTGCCTCCCATTATGGCCAGGTTAGGATAGCATTGGCCTAAGTCCCCAGCACCTCACCTTCTTTTCACAGTTTGGGCACATTTGAGAGGGAAATAAGGTTGGCTCATTCATCTGTAGAAGAAAATCCTTCCGTTCAGCTCCAGTGAAAGGATTTTAGGAGCCTCTGTCAAAATGACATTTTGTCTTTCAGACACTTTGTTTCCCTGAGTAACAAACTAGTTTTGGAAGCTTTTCTTGTAATTTGATGGAGCCCTTTGGGTATTTGTTATTCTCTTAATGTAACACATACATTGGCTCCTGTGCAGCTTTAGTCACCATCTGTGACTGCTGGGATCCATTTTCCCACCAGGGTCACTCTCTGCATTGACTGTGAGACTACCCGAGGCCCTTATCTAAGCAAGGTCTAGGTCAAAGGTTGGTCCCACTAAGAAAAAGGATAGACAAGAAAATGGTACAGGGCAATTAGCTGAATCCTGATGTCAGTTGTTCACCTGACATCACTAAAAAGGAGGCATGAACTCTCTTAGGTAGGCTTGAACATACTTGGGTAAACAAAATCTTGGTTTGCATGGGAATGGCCATCGTGCTGGCAGTGCCCTTGTGACGAGGGAACCATATAGAGCCTTGTAATCAGGTCATAGATGTGTTGCTGTACCACTCCGCTGTGTGGCTGGATGCCTATCTCATGTCCCCAATCCATTAGTCTGGAGTGTGTCTGAGGGGTAAACACTCTATTGTACTGTGACTTAATAACTAGCAATGCATCCCCTTTAACCACAAAGCCCTCCAGCTTTCTCCACATCAGCCTGTGCACCAGCACATGCTGTCAAGCAATCAGGCTACATCCACTGGAAATCATCCACTGACTGTAAGAAAAGTCCAAGCTCCCTATTCTCTATCCATAAGGACACAAACAGAACACCTTTCCATCTTACCAAAAAGGAGAAAGGATATCCACCATCAGAATAAATCCCAGAGACTGCCATTGTACTGGGATGACCAAAGCATTATTTGGAGAGTCGCTACATTTCTAAATGCATTGCTTCATTTTGTGGATGCCAACCAGCCCACTCTTTCACCTCTGTGCCCTCAATGGCTAGGCTGCCCTTCTTCATCAAGCTCAGGTCCTAACTGCTATATCATTTTCCAGCTGCTGTGGTACAGCCATTCATCATCTCTTCAACAACTACCAAGAACTCAAACACCTCAGCCCTTCTCAGCCACCCGGAACACCCCCCCCCCACCCCACAAGGGACCCACAAATGTACCATCAAACCTTAAACATTAATTTGCAGTGTAAACAAGATACCTGTGGCTGCTCAAAACGTTTTCTTGCCTTTCCATGACCATCCTTCTAATGCTCCCCTAGTTATGACCACTTTGCAGTTCACAGTAGTATAAGCATTGCATAATGTAAGTATAATGTAAGCAAGTCTGTTGTAAGGTACAATCAAATTTATCACACTTCTAGAAACACATTTTGCACTATTTTAAATCATCTCGTTTCACCATGCCAAAATGTGTATGTCCAATGTAATGAACTGACAAAAAATCCTAATTGCCAATTAAAATTTCTCTTCATTCTTCATCAAATGAGACAAAACAGCCAATGCATTTCATTCTTTTTAGACAATACAGACATTCTTCAGGGCAAGAGATTGTGTGTATTTCTCACAGCCGTTTCAGTTGTTAATCCAGTGATTCCATATTGTTTCTACTTTGTACATTTACTCACATGATAATGATGTTTGGCATGATGTCATTCACATTTTCAACATGGTAAAAACTTTTACATTTGAACTGATATGACTTTGAGAAATATGCATGGTCTCTTGCCCTGAAGAATTTCTGTATTGTCAAAAGAGAATAAAACATGTTGGCTGTTATATCTAATTTGATGAAGAATAAAGAGAAACTTTAATTGGCAAAATGGACCTTTTGTCACTTCATTAAATCTTGGAGTGTGCTCTTCCCCAATCGGACATATAGACTGTATCTGTACATATTTGCAGTGGTATGATTGAGACCGAGAGAAGGAGCACCTGAGGACAAAATGTATGTAAAGGACTAATCTTGGGTGTGCTGGATTCTTGCTTTGGCCTCAGCAGCTCATACTGTTTATCTATACTTCAAAATGTGTGTAGGAATAGGTGATACTTATGTAAAAAATATTTTTGTAAGAGGAAAGCATTTTACCGAAAAACGAATTGCATGTATGTTCTTAGCCTACGCATGTGTGATGTACATATTGCAAACATTACAATTAATTAAGGCTAGGAAAAATTATGTAAGTCACCACTGTAGAGTACTTATATGCCTATACACCTGCACATTACCACTTACATTAATAATGCATCAGGCACGGGGGGCGTGGCTTGCCGAGCTGCGGAATGGCCGCTTGCTAAGCGAGCTCCGCCAGCCGGGGATTAATCCTGCAGATATCCGTGCAAGGGGAGAGCATCTACGGGGCAGTTCTTCAACCGGAGCGTTGCCAGGTGCCCGTGGCTCCGACTGATCGATTCGGGGCTCACGTTGCCAATCCAGCAGCGAAGGGAGAGGCTGATGTGTGGAGAGCGGACCAGGGGTCTCCTGTCCCCTGGAGGGTAGTGCGGCGGAGAGCAGAAATCGAGGCCGAGGCCCCACTCGTGCAGCAGGCCGCGATACCTGCCTACGGAGAAGGAGCAAGAATTTGCAGTACGTGCGCTGCAGTGCAAGTCGAGCGGCGAGGGGTGCTGAGGTCGATAACCAGCGCTGGAACTGGGAACAAGGCTTGGAAATTGCAGTTTTCCCCGGGGTAAGAACAGGCGTACTTACCAGGCGTAGAGGCCGCTGGAAGACGGCGGCCGCCACAGCGCCTCCTCTTCGCCCAGCTCCAATGACACGGCGCCCCCTTCTGATCCATCGGCCGGCGCGGGGCTCCTGAGGCTTCAGCCTAGCGAGAGTAGAAGCGGTGAGGGAAGACAGCGCCGGAGTCCCCGCTGACGCTGCGGACGACTCGACAGTCGGCACGAGACTCATCCAGGGACCAGGGCGACATTTTGGACACGAACAAGTGGGCCCAAGCCACACGGAGGGAGGAGAGGACTCGTGACTGGTGATCTAAAGGCCTGGGAGCCACCATAACGCCGTGTGATTGCCCATCAGCGCGGTGCACAACTGCGAAGTTGCACCGTGGCGCTTTGGAGTGGGGGCTGTGGAACTCTTCCTCAGGTCAAGATTGGCAGCGGCTCTTGGACACGTGGCGACACTACCATCATACACATCGCCCCTCCAGAACTCGGGATCACCAGAGGCGCTGCCTCACCAGTGACACATCTGGAAACTCCTAATATCCCCCCCGGCTTGGCCGACTGTTACCTGGAGGCAGTGCCTGCTTAGACAGAATGCCCGGCTGACCGCGCTAACCGAATAGCTGCGGTTGGCGTGGGGGACGCGGAGTGGTTGGCACACCGGCACAGGAGGTGTACGGTTGCGGTGTGGGTGGAACGGGGGCCGCTGCACTGGGTTGCTGCCACTGTAGAGCCCGCGTACGGCAGGCGACCACCATCGCTTACAGGAAGCTGTTAGTAGTGAATTGTCGGCATACCTGAATGTGTGGACCCGTTGGCGGAAAAGACGCCTGAGAAGTGCGAATAAAGCCTAGCGTTCAGTCATGTCTTCACGCCCGAGCAGATTGTGCGTCTGGAGGTCTGTCTGTAGAGGGGAGCCTCTCTCGGGGTGTGCACGACAACTGTCTGCGACGCGCGGAGCCTCCTGAGACGACAGCGTTGGACCATCCCTACACCTGGTTCACGGGGGCCTATAAGCCTCGCAATGGGCAAACAAGATGCCAAGCAGCCCAAGCTGACTTTTGAGAACAAGAGATCTACGAGACTCACAGAATCAGACCCTGAGACCAGCACGGGGAGATCGCCTGACGCCCAGACTGAAGACCAGGGTGAGGATCTACGTACCCTCATGTTGGAAATGAGGTCCAGTCTACGAAATATCAATACCAAATTGGACACACTCACCTCACAACTAGATGCGGTCAAGCAGCAGGTGGGAACACATGAGACACGCCTGGACGTGTTGGAGAATCGCAATTCGGATTTCCATGAGTTTCAGGTGGAAACAAAAGAACAATTGCTGCATATGGACAGAGTGCTGGGTATCATCCGTGCCAAAAACGAGGACCTGGAAGCGAGGTCCCGCAGAAACAACCTATGCATCACCGGGATTCTGGAAACAACGACCATCTCCAAGATGGAGAACTACGTCGTGGACCTGCTACATGAAGTCTTTGACCCCACCTATCGGCTGTCTTCGCAGTGGAAAGAGCTCACCGTTCCTTGGGTCCAAAACCACCGGTTGGGGCTACACCCAGGCCTATTCTGGCCAAAATCCTGAATTATCAGGACCGCGATCTCATCCTTCGTCTAGCCAGGGAGAAAGGGTCAATTGCACACAAGGAAACAACATCTCCTTTTATCCCGACTTTACGCCGGCCGTACAGGCGGCAAGGCGCGAGTTTCTGCCAGCTAAATGCATCCTTCTCCAAGCACAGATTCCTTACTCACTGCTCTACCCCGCCAAGCTCAAAGTGACCCATGACGGCACAGCTCACTTCTTCACAGATGCGAAGTCGGCCTTGAAGTTTGCCAAACATGTTGGTGGAAAGAGCAATAAGCAGACCCACGGCCCTACAGACCCACAGACTGATCGTCTCAGCGATAACGACTGATATGGGTATCGTACTGTCATCAGGACTGCAACCTTAGCTACTAAAAGTGAGGGCTCTGCGAGCTATGAGTCATTGCCTTTTTGCATATTGTTAATGCCGCGTGGTGGTTGGGGACTGGGTAATGTGATGCCTTGATATGTTGGGTCTGGTAATAGTTATAATTGTGGTGCTCTCCGAAGTACTCTCGGCCACCCTGTTCATTACAGGGTAGTTCGCCGGCAACACCACGCCCTTATGGGAGAGCTCCCTACAGAGACACTGACTGTTGTTGATTGTTTATTTTTATTTTTATTTTTCGGGGTGGGTTTTCTACAACCTGATTGGGGGGTTGGAGTGGGTGGTGGGCTGTGGGTGGGGAATGTTGTTCTGTTTTTCGCCAGTAGGTCCCTAAGTCGTTTGATTGTCTGCATTCAGCTAATCGAAGTTGTCATGTATTGCACTCACGCCTCTGCCCTGTTAACATGTACTCAATCAGCCATCATGCAGCCAGTCTAAGTTTTCTAACATGGAACATTCGGGGATTAAATGATGGCAGAAAGTCCAGCCTGGTCAACGCATACTTGTTGAGGCATAATATCGATATCTGTATGTTGCAGGAGACACATCTTAATGTCACACCCTCCCCCAGGCTCAGGCATAACCGTTGGGGTCAGATTTACTCCTCCATATACTCCAATTAATCTGGTGGGGTTGCTGTACTGATTAGACGGGGCTTGGACTGGAGAGAGGGGGATCTACATACTGATCCGGAGGGATGATTCATTATTCTACTGGGCACACTGAGGGGCACCCCGGTCGCAATTGTTGCATTATATGGACCCAATGTGGATTCTCCAAGTTTTTTTCAGGACGTCTGGGCTAGGGTTAAAGCGACCGGCTGTGAAACTATCATATGGGGGGGCGATTTTAACGCAGTATTAGATGACGACCTAGACAGAAAAGGAGCATCCCGAACCTTACACCCAGCTGCCAGTGCAGCTTTGAACGCCATAATCTCAGACGGTAACCTGGTTGATATTTGGAGATGCAGACACCCAAAGATTCGTGCGGGTACTTGTATATCCGAGTACCATGAAGCCTGGTCACGATTGGATTTCTGGCTAGTGTCGCGCAATGTTGCCACTTGGGCCAAGGAAGTATCGCACCTGCCCAGGTCCCTGTCTGATCATGCCCCATGTCTTCTGCGCCTGGCTTTTCCTGATGCTCCTCCACGTTTGTTCACATGGCGGTTACCACCGCATGCGCTTTTAGATGACGCATTTAAAGAAGAGATCAGAACAGATGTCACTGAATATTTCACCCTCAAAGCAGGCTCGTTGGACACTGAAGCGTCCTTTTGGGAGGCCTTCAAGGTGTACATTAGGGGTCAATGTATAACTCGTCAGGCGGGGGTGTTGAAGGCTATCCGGGGTACACTCGCTTCCCTAGAAACACAGATCAGGGGTCTAGAAACACAATATTTCGCTTCTGACAACCCTGACGTATTGGCCCTTCTAAAAACCAAACTTTTAGACTTTGAGGAGGAGGCACAACGTGAGGTCAAGTTTTTGGGTAAATACGCTGAGGCCAGACGATACGGGGAGGGCGATAGGCCGGGGAGGACGCTGGCGGCGATGGTTCGTGCCCTACGTTCCACTGCCTATATACCTGAGTTGACTAGTGGACACAACACAATCACTATGGGTCAGACAGCCATTCTCGATGAATTCTCCTCGTTTTACTCCAATCTGTATACAGCCACCCAAACATCCTGCCCTGAAGGTATGCAATCCTTCCTTGACTCCCTCGAGCTCATATGGTTTAGTCAGGGACACAGAGACTATTTAGATTTTCCATTCATAGTGGAGGATGTTGCTCAGGTGATTAGTAGCCTGCCATTGGATAAGGCTCTGACCACCGCCTTCTATAAAACCTACTCAGAGGAGCTGGCTCCGTGCCTGTTGGCAGTGTATGAGGAGGCCCAGACTGACGGCATTTTACTGCCTTCCATGCGGGAAGCAATAATTATCACTTTACTGAAACCAGGAAAGCCGGAAACCGAGATAGACTCATATAGGCTGCTTTCCTTAGTAAACGTGGACGTCAAGATCCTTGCTAAGTTGATTGCAAACAGGTTGCAACCCCTACTTCCATTAATCGCTCGGCCCGATCAATCAGGATTTATTCCTGGGCGGGCCACCTCCCAAAACCTTCGGACTGTTTTTTCGGTATTGCACTACTTACACCCGGATGTGCAGGCGGCCGCGGTTTTTCTTGACGCTACTAAAGCGTTCGACACGCTCAAATGGCCATACCTATTTGCCATCCTTGGCCGCGTGGGCTTAAGTCCGCTATTTATCAATCTCATCTGCCTACTCTACACCCAACCGACAGCTTGGATCCATGTAAATGGCCTCATATCTGCGCCTTTCCCTATATCGCGTGGCACCCGGCAGGGTTGCCCTCTGTCCCCCCGCTTTTCGCAATTGCGATGGAGCCGCTGGCGGCGCGCATAAGGCAACACCACACGGCCAGGGGGATTGGGTTCAGCACCAGAAGTCTCCTCATATCGCTATATGCAGATGATGTCACATTGTACGTGATTGACCCTGCGGTCAATCTCGACCCCCTACTCCGGGAATTTATCAGGTTCAGCGGCCTTTCTGGTATCTCTATCAATTGGGCTAAATCAGTTATTTTCCCTTGACGGACAACACTGTCCCTGTCATTTCCGAATTCCCTCTTAAATGGGCAGAGGACACAGTCAAATACCTAGGCATCTGGCTTAGTGAAATCTACAGGAGGTGTGGAACTTAAACTATCACTTGGTTAGAGGAAAAGGTAGCATTGTGGGCCAGACTCCCTCTCTCACTGGCGGGAGGAATAGCCCTCGCTAAAATGATAGTCATGCCTAAATTTATTTATTTATTTGCTAATATCCCGATTCCCCTTACGCAAACTTTCTTCCGTACGCTCAAGACACTACTGATCTCGCTGGTATGGGCAGGCGGGCAGGCTTGAGTGTCCTGGGACCTTCTGACGCTCCCGCTGCGGCAGGGCGGACTGGGTGCCCCGGATATGCAACTATATGCCTGGTGTGCACAGGCCCAATTCCTTCACTATTGGGTACATCCGACCCCCTTTCAGCCCCATGTGGCCGTTGAGACCGACGTCGCAGCGCCTGTCCCATTGCGGGTGGCCCTGTATCAACCCTACCGTTGCTCTAGGGACGGCATAGACACCGTGGAAGCTTTACGTTGGGCGTGGAACGAATTGCGGAAGAGAGCGGGTATTCCCGTATTATATGCCCCATCTATATCACTGCAAAAACAACAGTTGATGGACAGAATGCAGAACAATGTCATACATTCACCCCAGTACAGAGATCTGGGCCTAAATCCATCGTTTTGTTGCTCACCATGCCATTCCAGTTTGAACCCAGACATATGCAAATCAGTCTTGACCCTGTGCCTCATGGGAACAGTCCAGCCCGAACTGCCAAGCCAGGTCCTCCCTGGACTGGAAACAAGCATCCTAGGACCGGTTTCGGGGTTTCACCCCTCTTCAGCCAGGATAGCTTGATTCCAGTGGCATGGAGAGCACGGGACCCACGTCTGGGCATACCCGTCCCACTCGGGGTGGCAAATGCAAAAACAACAGTTGATGGACAGAATGCAGAACAATGTCATACATTCACCCCAGTACAGAGATCTGGGCCTAAATCCATCGTTTTTTGCTCACCATGCCATTCCAGTTTGAACCCAGCCATATGCAAATCAGTCTTGACCCTGTGCCTCATGGGAACAGTCCAGCCCGAACTGCCAAGCCAGGTCCTCCCTGGACTGGAAACAACCATCCTAGGACCGGTTTCGGGGTTTCACCCTCTTCAGCCAGGATAGCTTGATTCCAGTGGCATGGAGAGCACGGGACCCATGTCTGGGCATACCCGTCCCACTCGGGGTGACAAATGCAAAAACAACAGTTGAATGGACAGAATGCAGAACAATGTCATGCATTCACCCCAGTACAGAGATCTGGGCCTAAATCCATCGTTTTTTTGCTCACCATGCCATTCCAGTTTGAACCCAGCCATATGCAAATCAGTCTGTTGACCCTGTGCCTCATGGGAACAGTCCAGCCCGAACTGCCAAGCCAGGTCCTCCCTGGACTGGAAACAAGCATCCTAGGACCGGTTTCGGGGTTTCACCCCTCTTCAGCCAGGATAGCTTGATTCCAGTGGCATGGAGAGCACGGGACCCACATCTGGGCATACCCGTCCCACTCGGGTGACAAATGCAAAAACAACAGTTGATGGACAGAATGCAGAACAATGTCATACATTCACCCCAGTACAGAGATCTGGGCCTAAATCCATCGTTTTTTGCTCACCATGCCATTCCAGTTTGAACCCAGCCATATGCAAATCAGTCTTGACCCTGTGCCTCATGGGAACAGTCCAGCCCGAACTGTCAAGCCAGGTCCTCCCTGGACTGGAAACAAGCATCCTAGGACCGGTTTCGGGGTTTCACCCTCTTCAGCCAGGATAGCTTGATTCCAGTGGCATGGAGAGCACGGGACCCACGTCTGGGCATACCCGTCCCACTCAGGGTGACAAATGCAAAAACAACAGTTGATGGACAGAATGCAGAACAATGTCATACATTCACCCCAGTACAGAGATCTGGGCCTAAATCCATCGTTTTTTTGCTCACCATGCCATTCCAGTTTGAACCCAGCCATATGCAAATCAGTCTTGACCCTGTGACTCATGGGGGTGGCATGGTGAGCAAAAGAATGATGGATTTAACCCAGATCTCTTGACTGGGGGTGAATGTTTTGATTTGTTCTGCATTCCGTCCAACAATTGTGTGTCTTTTGCTTTCTCGCCCTAAGTGTGCCAGGTATGCCCAGACGTGGGTCCTGGGCTCACTGTGCCACTGGAATCAAGCTATCCTGGCTGAAGAGGGGTGAAACCCTGAAACCGGTCCTAGGATGCTTGTTTCCGGTCCAGGGAGGGCCTGGCTTGGCAGTTCGGGCTGGACTGTTCCCATGAGGCACAGGGTCAAGACTGATTTGCATATGGCCAGGTCTAAACTGGGGTGGCATGATGAGCAAAAGAATGATGGATTTAACCCAGATCTCTTGACTGGGGGTGAATGTTTTGATTTGTTCTGCATTCCGTCCATCAATAGTGTGTCTTTTGCCATCTATACCACTAGCACACCACCCTTTATTGCCCCATATCGGGGATAGCATCGGTGGGACTGTGGCACATAAATTGAATCTCCGTACCTTCGCTGACCTCTACTCCAGCGGCTCTTTCCGTCCTCCACCTGCTGCAGATGAGGGACAATCAGTGCCCTTTGCTGAACTATTTTTATATTATAAGCTACAGGCAGCCTGCCGGTCTCTACATAAAAGCTTCCCGTGCTCCCCCACGCCCATGGCAGCTTTGGAAAACTTGTTGAAGTCACCCTCGCCCCGTAAACTTGTCACACGCTTATACACACATATGCAAAACACCGCGCCTCTAACACAGCCAAGGGCGCTTCAGGCGTGGAATAACGAACTCCAGGATCCGCTCACCGAAGACCAGTGGTCGTACTGCTGCCGCCAGCTCACCGAGCTGTCCCCGAACTACAATCTACGCCTCATACACTTTAAGTTCCTCCATCGATATTACAGAACCCCCATAGGTCTACACCGCATGGGACTACGGGATGTTAAGGGCTGTTGGCTTTGCGGTTTTAGTCCGGCCGACTTTCTCCATATGGCATGGGACTGTCCGAATCTGTCGGCATTCTGGTCCACGGTGTTCACGTTGATACACCAGATAACTGATGCACCTGCGACTCCTTCTCCCCTACTAGGTCTGTTGAGCTATGTAGAGGATACCCCCGTTAAAGTTCGTAAACTTCATGCTTTACTCCTCCTTTTCGCTAAACGTCTAGTTGCTGTACATTGGGGACGAAAGAGGGTGCCTTCCATTAAGGAATGGATCAGGGACATTACGTATGGACACTCCCAGTTAACCACCTTTTGGGAACTAATGCCTCCCACATCAAGGCCGCGAGACATATGGGAACCATTTCTTACCTGGGCCCGGGAGAGACAGGCGACTGAAGAGAACACACCGGTTGCTTAGGAGGTGGTGGGATGGATTGAGGGGCGGGTTGGGGTTCTCCTTTCTCTAAAAATTTGCTTGTTGGGCCTATTGTATTCGTTATTGTCCTGGACTTCATAATTTGGACGTCATATGTCCCACTCCAGGTTGGATTCGCCAATGTGAGCTCAAACGTTTAACCATGATTACATTAGAGAGCTGCATGCAAACTTTGTGATTTCTATAACATGTTGGGGGGGGGCGGGATGGGGCAGAATGTAACCTGTACGGTATTGGTGATGCAGACTTAGTTTTGATTTTATAATGCATAACTACTGGCTGTTTGTTACTGATGTTGTTTTCTTTTGAAAATGCCAATAAAAAGAAATTTAAAAAAAAAATAATGCATCAGGCACAATGGAAAGTATGTGACCAGAGAAAAGGCTGAAAGATATGGACATGATTAAGCGTAACTTTCACAATGAGCAATTTACTCATATATATGCAGACCTTTGTGAATTGTCCCAAGTGTCTAATACTTCACATGATGTGCCATTAGTCCATAACCAAATGGTCAGGCACTACTGCACTGTGAATATGATTGCCATTTTAGATGCTAATATATCCACAGAGCAAAGCCATTGCCACAGGGTTTGAAAACGACGGGGCTGCTTTAGAACCTCTGTAGAGATATTGGTATAAAAATGGAAAACAACCTTAAAAACATTATGTAAATTAACCTTTATCCTGCATGGCTGAAATGTCCTACCTCCTCTGCAAGTGCCACCCTTGGCATGCATCTGATCCTTAGTGTGGGAAATATATCCAGTTTGATACACTTAAAGGGCCGTGCTCTTTATGTCTTCTCAGTCCTAACCTGCCACTTTATAATAGTACATGGAATCAGGTTATACCAGGTCAAATGAATTTGGGTCCTACAACTAGCCATGGATGTGCCTGTCTGGAGAAAGGTAATATCAATTTCATACTCTGCTACCTGTGATAGGAATGTAGCCCTTATCTATGCAGTGTTGGGAACAGTTTTGGCTAAATGGTTCTGACTCTCCTCATGATAAATGTATTATCAAACATGGGAGCTCCTTTAAGATTATCATTCTGCCATGGCTATCAAATCTATTTTACAGTTTTCCTGTTTAGATCTGGTCTTATTTGTTTCTTCAAAT
Source organism: Calotriton arnoldi (assembly GCA_963921515.1). Taxonomy (NCBI): domain Eukaryota; kingdom Metazoa; phylum Chordata; class Amphibia; order Caudata; family Salamandridae; genus Calotriton; species Calotriton arnoldi. The sequence goes on from CAWUFW010008044.1 coordinate 726,006, forward strand.
AGAAGGACTATTTAAAAAGATTTATGGAACAGTAAGTAGCTCAAGATTTCATTAAATAATTGTGAACTCCAAGGACATAGAGACATTTTTGGTCTTTCGGATTTAATGATTTATCATACAAACGTTATTCTTTTATAACATGGGAAGTACTATGTAAGACCAATCAGACTGTCCCATCCAAGAAATACTGGAGTCTTCCTTTTTGGAAGGAGGGACAAACAGATTTAATTTTAACCACTTTCTTTCTTAAAATTCAGAATCTGGCATTTCAGCTAGTATGATATTTTTCTTGTTACTTGAAACTTAGACCATTCTCTACATAGCTTTTTCTAACCAAAGAGTCTCAGTGATATGGAATCAATATTCTCATTCATGAAAATAGCAAATCTTTGTGGTGGCTTTTATGGATTTGCAAAAGGAAAGTGAGAAACAATCACATCCTAAAGATCTGCAAGTTGTTATCATTTGGTGATTTGAGAGCAAGATATAATCGACCAGTGTTTCGAATTATATGGGAATAAAGTATATATCGGAACCTTTGCTTCAAGGCCCATGGATTCTCTGAGGGAACCTGAGATGTGTTGCTCCCTGGAGGAGAGGCTGATATCAAATTATCCAGCAGTTATAAAGTACTTCATTTGAATATTTTAATTCAAGTTGAAACAACTAGAGGAATGGAATAAGGACCAGAATCTCAATATCAATGCCTTGCGCTAGAGGTCTGTCTAAGCAACTCTTTCAAAACCAATGTAGACACATTGGGATACTTTTGTCATATGCAATGTGTTTTTCTGCTTATAAGGACCCTCATTGCATTTCAGTTATTATGCACATTCCTCAATGATGAATAAATATTTTGCTAAGTAATATTTGCCCATGTTTATCATATCACGTTATGCTTTTTTGTAGGTTGATACTGAATCAATTGCTCATATATCTTGCATTGGTAACATAGTTTAGTAAATGTGCAAATAATTACTATGCTAAATCCTGTATTTTACATCATTAGTCATAAGATGAAAAGAGAAATTAAGTCTGATTCATTTCAGTTCAAACAACCTTATTTCGGCCTCCAGAGCCATAACAGTGCAAGGGCAAATTCAGCAGTGTGTAATAAATAAATAAGTAAAAACAATACAGTACAATACAGTCTGACACGAGGCAACCAAAGGTTACAATAAATGCAGAAAGTGCCATGATAGATTCAGTTATCAGCTTGCATAGACAAGATGAAATACAAAAAACAACAATAAAAATGTGTTGCACTACAGTTTATACGATCAAGATGAAATCAGACAGCCACTGGGAGTTACGTAGGGGGTAGTGTCTTTCTATGAAGCATCCACATGGCCCCCAGGAACTTGGCTATAGCTATGGCGAGCAAAAAACTGCAATCAGATATCAAAATACGAAGTGCAGCCAATTGGCTATGCTGATGTAGACACCTACAGGTGGGAGTTAAACAAAGTCTGCGGGGGCGGGCATAGGCTGGACAAGCGAAGAAAACATGTGCAACACTCTCAACTAAAGAAGAGCATGCAGGGCATGTATCAATACCCCTAGCAGTACAACTCTTGGTGAAAGCTCCCAACAGGAGGGTGCCTACTCTAAATTGAAAGTATAGCTTCCTATCAATAGGGGCGGTCACTTGGTCCAAATATGGCAAATAACCTTTCAAAGGCTTGAAATCAAGAAATTCTCGGGTCAGTTTGGGTAAGTCAGCTCTTCTTTGATCGTTTGCCTCTATCGCTGACTAAAAAAGCTTCTTCAAGACATTTTTAGATGGGAAACAGGTAGTGGCAGCATGATTCCAAAGGTCAGGTGCCCCTATAGTGTGGAGTAACTCTTTGTTGTTCAAAAGCCAAGGATGACCTGCTTGCATGACATCCTGGAGGACTAAGGCATAATGAGCTAGTTCTGGGGTAGACCACAGCTGCCTCCAGTATAACAGAGGACACAACCTGGCGTTACCAGCAAGGCTTCTTACACCTGTGCCCAAAAAAGGGCGGTAGCAATGGAGTACTCAGAGGAAGAAGTGAAAGATTACAAAAAAAATATTTTTGGTGCTAATAAGTATATCAATTTCAGAGAAACCCCACAACTCTCTGAGCTGAAGTCCCTTGCATCATAAAGTTGAAGCGCAGGCGGGATAGGTTTGGTATAAGAGGCCTTGTATTCTTTAAGGACTGCCCCGTTAATTGCTTGGGTTTTAGGGCAACTTTGATGAGATGAGGTTGCCCGGACATACGCCCTCTAAAGGTTATGCCCAAGTAAGTAAAGGTATCCACAGTTTTAAGCGGTGTCCCCCAGTACTATTCCCTTTTTAAAAGATTTGTGGGGATTCAACGCCATTAGCTTTGTTTTAGACGAGTTGATCACCAGTTCCCTAGTGAGACAAAGCTCCTCAAAGTGTACCAAGAGTTTCTGTAGCCCGCTTGGCGTCTTAGAGACCAATAGCGTATCATCAGCAAATAGGAGTATTGGGGTTTTAACATGGGCCAATGAGGGTGTGTCTGCTTCAATCTGAGATAGAAAGGATACAATGTAATTGATATATAATGAGAAATGTATGGGAGCCAGGATGCAACATTGTAGTACGCCTCTATGGACTGGGATCTTATCAGTGAGCTCATCCTGCTTCCTGATACATGCAAAGTTGTCCTCATGGAGGCGGACTATCAATGACAGTAGGTCTGATGGCATTTTCATGTCGTTAAGTGTTTGTCAAAGAGTAGGGCATGGAACTAGATCAAACGCTGTGCGTAGATCGACAAAGGCAACATATAAGTGCCTTTGCTTATGGTGACTATGTGCCAGTAAAGCAACAAAAAAACAAAAGCCTATTTCATGGTGGAAATGTTTGATTTAAAGCTTGCCTGAAAGGTACTAAGGATGTCCATCTCGGACATGCAGTTCTGGATCTTCGCAAGCACGCAACGGCAAAAGATTTTCTAGATACAGTCAATTAGACTTATAGGGCCTTGCTAAACGCAGAAAGAGTACTGGCCCACAGTTAAACTTAGCAGTGCCCCAAGCAGGGCCCAACTTGGATACCATCTCGTTTGGCATGTTCAAAGCAGCCCTGCTGTCAGCACTGGACACCAAATTAGATCCTATCTTACTTTGATTATCCGCGCTGGAAAACAATTTATCTATATTGACTGCTACACTGCAAAGGGACCGTAGTCCTCCCCTTATAAGCCCCCCTTCCCCAAAGGCCACGGCCAACAGTTCCAGTGGCAATGGCATGGGGACTGGCACTAGAGCTGAGACTGTCACGGAGCGGTCAAGTCATGTTGTAGCTTAAGCCCGTCCTGATATGATAGTACCACTCATGTACAGTAATGAACTCTCGGCCCGACAAGTTAATTGTAGGGGTGAGGGTCTCTTGAATCCAGAGTTCTCTCAGTTTCACCAAGCCCAGGGCTCCAAAGCGGGTGGATTTGAAAGCTCCTCTGATGAAGGGTGGGAAGGCGCGCTCTCGGGAACTGAACAATCCTCCCCCTAGTATGTGTTCTGTTCACCTCCCACCAGAGTCTACCCCGCTTGTCGTGGTTTTAGCCAACGTACCCCGTCTCGATCCGGGGACAAAGGAAGATTTTGTTCAACTGAAGAATAAGGTGGTGCACTGGCTAAATTCGAACATAGCTCCAGGGCCTGGGGTGGAAAACCAAATCATTATGGTGCGTAGGGCACAGTGGGTGGGTAGTGCCAATAAAGCATGGGAGGGGGTTGTGTTGTTATTAATTTTAATAATTATTTTATGGTAAATCGAATTTTAAGCACTATTGCACAAACCAACTACAGGTGTTGGTACTCTGCAATTATGGCACTCCCGCTGGGCTACTTTTATAGGCCCAGTAGTTACCAACCAGGGTACCAACAGGAGCGGCGTCAAGATGTGGGCCACAGGAGTCAATTGGAGGTGACCACAGGAGTAAGCTTCGTAAAGAGGTTCGCTCCCCTGAGCTCATTGGGAGGGTGTGATTGACGGTGTGCTGGTTCTCAGGACTCTGATGCACCTATACTTCAGGGGAAGACACTGCCCTTAGACCAGGGATTTAATGAGTGTGAAGGGTGTAAATTTCATTCCTGGAACATCGCAGAGCTTGTGAGTAAGATCGAGGACCCTGAATGGTTACTCCTTGTTAAACGCTTTGATGTGATTTGTCTCCAGGAAACATGGGCTGTGGAGAATAGTTACCAGCCGGAAGGCTACAAAACCTTCTTTGTGCCAGCTACCCCCTCTAGGCTAGGACGAGCCAAGGGGGGGCTTGGTACTTTTTTTTCAGTAGCAGTTCGCGGCAGCTCGGCCACATTGCTCCATGCCTCCTCCACTCTACATGTAATGTTAATAGCCAGCGGAAAGAGCAAGCGCCTGCTCTTAAATTTTTACAATGCGGGAGTCGCCCACTTGGAAGAATGTAACATAACACGGCTGGGGTCCGTACTCCAGAATATTAATCTGAGAGGGCAGAGTTACCATAACATTTTTTTTAACAGGGGACTTTTAATATCCACATGTGTGGAGACATTAGGCATGGAGAGGTGAAAGCAATGGGCTACGCGAGACAAGCTGGCTTGCATATGGAACATACACCTCAGGGTACCGCACTTAATACTATCCTGCAAGAATTTGATCTAACATCTGCCATGAACAAGCTGTGTCCGAGGAAAACCTACATTACTGCCACTTTTATCGGGAGAGGGTGTGAGACTATTATCGATTTTATCTTTGTTTCTACACCTTTTTATTTCCTGATCACGGATTTCTGAGTAAAGGGGAGTGCTTATAGAGACCACAATCCTGTTTGTGTTTCAACAGGATGGTCTCGAGTAAATAAGCATATTAAGGAGTGTTCAGGAGTTCCTTTAAAAGTGGTGGAAGGGGGGAGGAGACTAAAGTGGAGGCAAATCATCCCGGAGCAGCTTCATTAGTCCCTTTTAACCTAGTGTCACAGAGAGTTTGCCACCTGTCTAGATAGTGAGGCCAGTGCATCGGATATTATGGATGCACCTGGAAGTATGTCCAGTGCCATAGGGAAGTTATTACGGGCTCCGGGTGGGCGCTTCACATGCCTAGGACCGAGATGGTTTGACTCGGAGTGTTCTCAGGCATCTAGGAAATTGAAACAGGCCTTAGGAGTGGCGCCTCAAGACCAGGTGGCTGTCAAAAGACTCCAGAGAGCGTACAAGGCTGCCCTAGTAAAATGCAATTCTGCCTTGAAGGAGGGGGCCTGGTTAGATCTAGTAGAGGCCAGCACATTGAGCAATAGCTCAAAGTTCTGGGGCATTATTAACAGTCCCTTTTTAGCTGGAGACAGCGGTAACTTACACGATGCCCACATTACAGAGGATGATTGGGTAAACCATTTTGAGGGTATCTTCCAGTCTGACACTGTGTTGACAGAAGGGCAGGAAAGGGTGGAAGGCAAAGCGGAGCTCGTTTTCACATCACAAGAGGTAATCATGGGACTGTCTAAAAATAAGGCCCCAGGCCCCAATGGGATCCCTCCAGATCTCTACATCGCGCATGTGGAAACCTTTTTTACCTGTACTTACAGCTGTCATCAATGCATCAGTCCAGGCCGGCTGCCCAGACTCCTGGGCCTTATCGACCATTGTCCCAGTTTTTAAAAAGGGAGATCGGGATAGCACTCTTTGCTACAGGCCCATTTCTCTTTTGGATTCTGTGGTGAAGGTGGTGGGTTGTATGGTACTGGATAGACTAGTATCCTGGGCAGATGAAAACAACATTTTAGCCGAGGTTCAATATGGTTTCTGCCCAGGTCGTTCCACAGTGGAACAATGTTTAAACTTCTATATGGGTTTGAATAAGTACACCGCTGCTCGCTCCGGCTTTATCCACCTAGTCTTTATGGACCTGTCCTCAGCGTTCGATTGTGTAAACAGACCGAAGCTTTGGCAGTTGATGTCCTCTATTGGCATTGACAGGGATATTGTTTTGTTTCTAAGGGATCTTCACAGAGATTCAAAAGCAGTTGTCTGTTATCAAAGACCACAAAGTGACCCGCAAGTTTGACATCAAGAGAGGGGTGCGCCAGGGGTGCATACTGGCCCCCTTGCTCTTTAACCTATACATCATTTCCCTGGAGAAGGTCCTTTTGGATGCAAAAGCTGATTGCCCCCAGGTGGGCAAGCGTAGCCTGTCGGTCCTCCTATATGCAGACAATGCTGTTCTCATGGCGAGGACAGCCAGGAGATTACAACTCCTGCTGAACTATTTTGTTCTTTTTATGGAGAACTTGGACCTGACGGTTAATCATACTAAATCTTTTGTTATGCAGGTGGGATTACGCAAAGCTAAGCAGTCTACCTTTAAAATAGGAACCTTCTCAATACCTAAGACAAAACGTCTTCTCCTATCTGGGAGTAGTGTTTGACGACACTCTGAGTTGGGGCCCTTTGCTTACTCGTAAGAAAGGGGACCTGGTTAAAGTGACAGCAGCTGTTTTTAACTTTGCTTCCAGAGTGGGGGGGGGACCGATAGGCGCCCTTTTTAAGATTTATAGAGCTAAATGCATTGCAAAGGGCAGTTATGGGAGCGAGATATGGGGTCACATTGGGTTGGAGGCCTTGAAAATTTCTGAAAATACTTTCCTGAGACGGGTTCTCTCAGTACCGCAAAGTACCCCGTCCTATGTTGTGCATGAAGAGCTGGGGATGGCCTTTCTCATAGATGAATTGGCTTTCCACCCACTAGCATTGTGGTTAAAGATTTGGGCCAAGCAAGAAAACGCACCTAGCAAAGACATTTTAAAGGATTGTCTTTCCCTTGACCACGTTACTCGCATCTGAAGGCTCCAGAATATAAGAGCAGACCTTTGTAGGCTAGGAAGGGCAGAACTATTTCATAACCCCGAGATTATATGCAAGAGGGACTTTACCTGGGTTAAAGAGTGTTTTTTTAGAAGGCGCTGCTGTGACAGAGAAGAAACTGAGTTGTGTAAGCCCAGCGAGCGTAGGTACATTGCACTAAAAACCGTACCAACTACCAAACCATATCTTTTAGGGCTTAAAAGCATTCACGATCGCTTTCTACTGACTAGATTTTGGCTTGATCTTTTTCACTATCTCCTGGCACAACCATGTGGTGCTTATAGAGGGCAGTGCCTCATGCCCTGTGGCTGCAACAGTCAGTCTCCTCAGGACATGATGCACTTTTTAATGTTTTGCAGTTTTTAATGAGGTTCCCAGAAAGTCTTTTATTATCCTTATTCTTAAAAAAGCCTGCTTTAGGAGGGTGAGACCTGTTTTTATCTTTTTACAACTCCTCTCTAATGACACCGTTTTGTATACGCTTAATTTTTTAAGGGCTACCATTAGGCTTAGGTCAAGCTGTGACTAACCTTGACATCGGCATTTACAATTTTTACTCTGCAATTGGATTACTCTGGATGTACTGTACACGATTTTGTATTTATGTGAAGTTTTACTGATGTTTGTATGACTTTTATGGTTTTATTTGAAAATCCGTTCTCATGGCGAGGACAGCCAGGAGATTACAACTCCTGCTGAACTATTTTGTTCTTTTTATGGAGAACTTGGACCTGACGGTTAATCATACTAAATCTTTTGTTATGCAGGTGGGATTATGCAAAGCTAAGCAGTCTACCTTTAAAATAGGAACCTTCTCAATACCTAAGACAAAACGTCTTCTCCTATCTGGGAGTAGTGTTTGACGACACTCTGAGTTGGGGCCCTTTGCTTACTCGTAAGAAAGGGGACCTGGTTAAAGTGACAGCAGCTGTTTTTAACTTTGCTTCCAGAGTGGGGGGGGGGGACCGATAGGCGCCCTTTTTAAGATTTATAGAGCAAAATGCATTGCAAAGGGCAGTTATGGGAGCGAGATATGGGGTCACATTGGGTTGGAGGCCTTGAAAATTTCTGAAAATACTTTCCTGAGACGGGTTCTCTCAGTACCGCAAAGTACCCCGTCCTATGTTGTGCATGAAGAGCTGGGGATGGCCTTTCTCATAGATGAAGTGGCTTTCCACCCACTAGCATTGTGGTTAAAGATTTGGGCCAAGCAAGAAAACGCACCTAGCAATGACATTTTAAAGGATTGTCTTTCCCTTGACCACGTTACTCGCATCTGAAGGCTCCAGAATATAAGAGCAGACCTTTGTAGGCTAGGAAGGGCAGAACTATTTCATAACCCCGAGATTATATGCAAGAGGGACTTTACCTGGGTTAAAGAGTGTTTTTTTAGAAGGCGCTGCTGTAACAGAGAAGAAACGGAGTTGTGTAAGCCCAGCGTGCGTAGGTACATTGCACTAAAAACCGTACCAACTACCAAACCATATCTTTTAGGGCTTAAAAGCATTCACGATCGCTTTCTACTGACTAGATTTTGGCTTGATCTTTTTCACTATCTCCTGGCACAACCATGTGGTGCTTATAGAGGGCAGTGCCTCATGCCCTGTGGCTGCAACGGTCAGTCTCCTCAGGACATGATGCACTTTATAATGTTTTGCAGTTTTTATGAGGTTCCCAGAAAGTCCCCCGTCTTATGTTGTGCATGAAGAGCTGGGGATGGCCTTTCTCATAGATGAATTGGCTTTCCGCCCACTAGCATTGTGGTTGAAGATTTGGGCCAAGCAAGAAAACGCACCTAGCAAAGACATTTGAAAGGATTGTCTTTCCCTTGACCACGTTACTCGCATCTGAAGGCTCCAGAATATAAGAGCAGACCTTTGTAGGCTAGGAAGGGCAGAACTATTTCATAACCCCGAGATTATATGCAAGAGGGACTTTACCTGGGTTAAAGAGTGTTTTTTTAGAAGGCGCTGCTGTGACAGAGAAGAAACTGAGTTGTGTAAGCCCAGCGTGCGTAGGTACATTGCACTAAAAACCGTACCAACTACCAAACCATATCTTTTAGGGCTTAAAAGCATTCACGATCGCTTTCTACTGACTAGATTTTGGCTTGATCTTTTTCACTATCTCCTGGCACAACCATGTGGTGCTTATAGAGGGCAGTGCCTCATGCCCTGTGGCTGCAACAGTCAGTCTCCTCAGGACATGATGCACTTTTTAATGTTTTGCAGTTTTTAATGAGGTTCCCAGAAAGTCTTTTATTATCCTTATTCTTAAAAAAGCCTGCTTTAGGAGGGTGAGACCTGTTTTTATCTTTTTACAACTCCTCTCTAATGACACCGTTTTGTATACGCTTAATTTTTTAAGGGCTACCATTAGGCTTAGGTCAAGCTGTGACTAACCTTGACATCGGCATTTACAATTTTTACTCTGCAATTGGATTACTCTGGATGTACTGTACACGATTTTGTATTTATGTGAAGTTTTACTGATGTTTGTATGACTTTTATGGTTTTATTTGAAAATCCGAATAAAGTTTTGATGATGATGATGACTTATAGGTCTGTAGTTGTTCGGAACAGACTGCTCACCTTTCTTCTAGACAGGTATCACAGTGGCACCTTTCCATTAGCAATAGTGAGAATGTAGTGTGACCAACCCTCCCTGTCTACTAAAAAAACATCAGTCGGGACGCCGTCCAGCCCACCAGTCCTTCCCCTTGCGTTGCTAAAAAAGGGATTGGGCCACATCTGTAATGTCAAACAGGGGCTCAGAAGGGGGTGAGCAAAACAGAGGCAAAGTGAATTCAGTGCAGGTGTTTAAAGTAGTAGCTGAATATAACTTCCCAAAATAATTTGTCCACAGAGAGGGGGCAACATTCTTTTCGGGTTCAGGTGCAGCTGGAGCACCATTGCAAGAGACCAACTGGCAGAATAAGTTAGAATCTCTATCAGCACAGGCGTCATTAAGGGCAGTCCATCTCTGGTCATCCCAGCTCCTTTTAGCATGAGAAATAGCTAATCTATAGGCTTTCCTGGCCAAAGGAATGTTGGGCATATCTCTGTTTTTGTTTAACAGTTGTACCTTGGCACGCCCAATATTTATCACTTCATTAATACTCGTATTCAGAGTATTAGTTTTGCATACATTTCAGGCAGCTCAAATCACAGGAGAAACAAATCGTTGCATTAGAGATTGCTTGAATTGAATAGTTTCCACACAACCTCTTATATAAGTGCATTCGTTGTGAACAATTATACATTTGTGGTAAACATTTATACATGAAGGAACAGCCTGGAGATGAAGAAAAAAGCACAACAGCCGACACGTGTTTCGTTACATCCGTAACTTTTTCAAGGCTGTAAATAATAATAATTATATGTGTAAGTATACATTTGTTTAAAACAACTATTTAATGTATACATTTTGTCCAGTGTCAATTTTGTAAGCGTGGGTGTTATTTTATTATTCCAAGAGTGAAGAAGAAGGTCCAAAGAAACAAAGAGAAATCTCAAAGTGATGTGCGAAAGTAGTACAGAAATCGCTAAGAAACGCCGGCGTGCATTTAAAGGAAAGAACTTAGCATATATGCATGCAGAACCGAAAAAGAAAAAGACAATTATGTGATAGCTTACTTAATAATAGTGACCGAACCCCGTGCATTCTAATCGGAAGGAAGTGACTGAAGACAGTCTGTGCAGAAACAAAAGAAGAAGAGACACGATCCTAACCTTGAACTAGGTAAACATGTAGGTCCTCCAAAATTTGATGACCATTGAAGGCTCAGAAATAGGCGTGGACCCTATGCCGTGTTGGATGACAGAGTATCCGAAAGTCCTAGGAGACAAACATCTGTGATCAAGTCCACTAAAAACACAACTCAATTTGTGTAAAATTGAGAAGGATAATAGCATCATTAAGTACCTAGAAGTGCTAAGATTAAAGCATGATGTCTGCTGACGATCTTCCAATGCAGTCGACCGGTCCCAGGAAACGGTGTATGACTGACCATGTAATAAGAAGTTTCATTGCTAGAGATTGTAGAGCAATACAGGTATTAGATATAAAGTAGTCCATTTCAGACAATCAATCTATAGATAGAGGTAAACGTGTAAATATTAGTCCTGAAGGGAGACTTACTTCCTATATGTTGTGACTCATGTGTCACATAAAGTTGTCGATTAGGCCAAATGATCTGCCCATCAATTTATGGGACTATAGTATTCCGTGCTTTTATTTCAAATTGCCCTCATATGTTCCTGAATTCTCTCTTTCAGGGGTCCTATTGTGCTGCCAATGTATATGAGTCCACATTGGCACCTGATGCAGTATACGACAAAATTTGTGTTGCAATTAATGAATTGCTGTATGCGATGTGTGGCAGCAGTGTTATATTGGAATTCTGTCAACTTGTTACATGCCAACGAGCAAACATCACATTTAGTGCATTTGTAAAAGCCCTTAGGTTTTTCGGGTAGCCAAGTGGCGCTAGTTGTTTTTGGTGGTAAGTAACTAGAGCACAGAATTTCTCTCAAAGTTTTGCCCCTTCTGTGTACCACTTTAGGTTTAGTGGAAATGTGTTTCTCAAGTGCCCTGTCCAACGTTAGCAAGTGCCAGTGTTTGTGTAAGATCTTATATATCACATGACTCTGGGTGTTATACCCCGTGACAAACGTGAGTTTCCTGTCCTTTTTGCGCTTGTTAGTCTTATCTTTCCTAGAAAGTAGCGTATTCCTTGATGTGTTAAGTATTCTTCTTTTAGACTGATCGAGTATATCGATCAGTAATACTACATGGATTGTAACGCCAAGAACTATCCACTAAGAGCATTTCTGTGATTACGTGTGTGTTCAACCATTAAACCTCTTTAAAATGTCTCCTTCCGTTTCTCTCTAGAGGGGCATACTATAGTCCCATAAATTGATGGGCAGATCATTTGGCCTAATCGACAACTTTATGTGACACATGAGTCACAACATATAGGAAGTAAGTCTCCCTTCAGGACTATTATATACACGGTTTACCTCTATCTATAGACTGATTGTCTGAAATGGACTACTTTATATCCACAGGGACAGCTATATATAAAAAGACGAGCCCACTTCCTGGTTTTCTATTGTTGTTTTTTTTTACTAAAACACCTAGAACCACTTGTGTAAGTCATCTTTCCATTTCGTTTATCACATATAATACATCTACTAAGACTAGTTAACTTGAAATTGTGATCTACTTTCTGATGTGTATCTAATACCTGCATTGCTCTACAATCTCTAGCAATGAAACTTCTTAATACATGGTCAGTCATACACCCTTTCCTGGGACCGGTCGAATGCATTGGAAGATCCTCAGCAGACATCATGCTTTAATCTTAGCACTTCTAGGTACTTAATGAAACTATTATCCTTCTCAATTTTACCCAAATTGAGTTGTGTTTGATCACAGATGTTTGTCTCCTAGGACTTTCGGATACTCTGTCATCCAACACAGCATAGGGTCCACGCCTATTTCTGAGCCTTCAATGGTCATCACATTTTGGAGGACCTACATGTTTACCTAGTTGAAGGTTAGGATCGTGTATCTTCTTCTTTTGTTTCTGCACAGACTGTCTTCAGTCACTTCCTCCCGATTAGAATGCACGGGGTTCGGTCACTATTATTACGTAAGCTATCACGTAATTGTCTTTTTCGGTTCTGCATGCATATATGCTATGTTCTTTCCTTTAAATGCACGTCGGCATTTCATAGCGATTTCTGTACTACTTTCGCACATCACTTTGAGATTTCTCTTTGTTTCTTTGGGCCTTCTTCTTCACTCTTGGAATAATAAAATAACACCCACTCTTACAAAATTGACATTGGACAAAATGTATACATTAAATAGTTGTTTTATACAAATGTATACTTACACATGTAATTATTATTATTTACAGCCTTGAAAAAGTTACGGATGTAACGAAACACGTGTCGGCTGTTGTGCTTTTTTCTTCATCTCCAGGCTATGCTGTTCCTTCATGTTTAAATGTTTACCACAAATGTATAATTGTTCACAACGAATGCACTTATATAAGAGGTTGTGTGCAAACTATTAAATTCAAGCAATCTCTAATGCAACAATTTGTTTCTCCTGTGATTTGAGCTGCCTGAAATGAATGCAAAACTAATACTTTGAATACAAGTATTAATGAAGTGATAAATATTGGGAGTGCCGAGGTACAACTGTTAAACTTCGCTCTAGCATGGGAATCTGGCCTAGATTTTCGTGTACTAACACCCTAGGTAGTGGGGTGTCGTGATACCTCGATTGTCATCAAGACTTATGTTGTATAGAACCAATAATAACATTACGTTACCCACACCGAATTTCTCTTGTTCTGAGGTGCGACTTCTTATGCCACCCCTACCCCCTGCTTATATTGCAATATCTCTGTTTTTAATGGCCCTGACTACGAAGCGCTGATGCTTGCTGCATTCTGCGCTGAAACAGAGATTGACTTTAGGAGTGGCTTTTTTCACGTTGTGCTTTTTTGTAGGTTGATACTGCATCAATTGCTCATATATCTTGCGTTGGTAAAATAGTTTAGTAAATGTGCAAAGAATTACTATGCTAAATCCTGGATTTTACATCAGATCAGTTCAGTGATGGTGTTATTCAATGCAGTAGGATGTTTGGGAATGGGATCACATTTAAAAAAAGGCTTGAAAGGAGTTGCAGATGCACTCTATGCTCATTATATTCTGTGTGTTGTAAAATAATCAGGCTTTAGTTGTACATGAGATACTTTGAGGTATAAAATCAGTAATTGTTGTTCAAAATATAACTTAATAACTTTGATGGGGTGGAAGTCTAAACAAAAATTAAATGAGGAGATATGGCTGGGAGAGATTTGTAATGTTAGATTATTAATATTTTTAAATATTTTGTAGAAATGAGTTTATTTTAAATGTGAACGGAGTTATGAATGCTATTATGACTGATACCCTAGTAGTGGGTTTGTGGAGTTGACACACTGCTGAATTCACTTAAAGTATATGATTACTAGCTTTTTGTGTCCTATAATGTGTCCTTCATGAATGCCTTCCTGCATAATTTGTATTCCATTTCTTGTTTTCCTGTTGGATGCATATTAGTTCTTTGGATAGAACATGAATCCATTTCTTCATGCAGTATGTTTATATATATTTTTATATCACAACATCAAAATACAGAGACCAGGGGCTGCGTTGCGTGGTGATCCAAGTCAGGCTCTGGAAGCCCCAATTATCGCCTCCTCTGTCCCCAATGTCAAGAACACCAGGACACTCCAAGATGCTTGTATCATTAATTCATGGCAATGCAGCCTCACCAACGCATTTCGGACGGAGCCTTGCTCACGGTGTGGGGAGGAAGCTGATGTATATTTTTATATCTACAGATTTTTCTCGTTTTCTATTATATGTTGCTTAAGATATTCATTAAGGTTATTATAAACCATAGCAGAATGTAAAAACTGCAAGAAGAGTGGAAGGTCCAAAATGTTCAAAGGTGAGAAAACAGCATGGCATTATAATTTACAACAACAGAACACAAAAGCAATGTTACTAATCAGTGGCATATGATCACAGTATTCCTGAGGTACAAAGAAAGCATAAAAGTCTGTCCTATGTCTCCAATGGTTTAAATCACCTGAGAAACTCTGGCAGATGTCACAAAGCTAAATGACGAAATTGGGAGACGTAACATATAGGATGGAATAATCTTTTGTTGTTGTTGTAATTTGAAGAAGTACTGAGAATAATAGTTAAATACAAAAGCATGTCTGGCTATTCTTCAGAAATCAGACCAGTTTCCAAAGTCTTGAGATTGCATTTAATGTAATCAACCACAGGCAATGTCAAGTGCACTAAGAAATATTAAATGTTTACGCACAACTCAATTGAGAGATGCTACTAAAATTGTGGCTGAAAAATGTAAGAAAATGTTGGAACATTTTGTGGAAGCCTGCTAACGATGAATACTACAAACATCCACAATTGGAGCACTGTTAATATAATAAAAATAAATATTACACCATAATTTCTCTCATTCAAGAAAATAAATAAAAGAGAAAGTAATGTGGCAAATGAAACATTGGACAGAGTTCTTTTGGGGTACTGAGAGGGGGAGGAAACCCAATCTATTCAGGGAAAACTTTTAAAATATATATACATAGAAAGGGTTTCCTATCACCAAGTTTACATTTATAGAATAGAGCATAAGTTTTACACCAACTTTAAGATTAGTTTCACGGAGGAAAACATAGATAATGTATTTTGGGGAGAGAAGGTGAGAACTAATTGTTATTTTATTTTGGTATAGAATGCATGCTGCCTTTTAGCAACTTCAGTGTGCTTTTGTGTAGGGTGACAGTAGCATGAGGAGAATCACAGAGGAAGAGCAACTATCTGAAGGAAACAGGACTGTTTTGAAACTATAAGAGGACTCACTAAATTTTAAATGGACAGTTACAAATGACACAAAATTAAATTTAAAACTTCACCAGACACTGAAGAATGGCTACAATAAATGGGCAACTTTGTGATATTTAGTTATTCATGAAATGGAAGAAGCAACTGCATATAGGTTTCAAAGCATGTGCCATGCATTTTTTAAATCACATGACTAAATTATAATGATGAAATGAGGTATAGTGCCTACCATAAATATGACAGAATAGGACCAAAGACAATCTTTTTCCCTGTGTGTACATGTTGCGTTCCTGTGCAGGGTTGTCCAACATTAGTCCAAGAAGACTAGGCCCATATCAGATTTTTATGATAACCTATCTATAGAAGCATTTCCCAGTTGCAGTAATTGTGTACACATTTATCTCATGTGGGCATCTTGGAAATCGATCCCTGGCTCTAACCCTAGGAGATCAATGTTCAACGCCTTATTGTGTGATGGGTATTCTTTATGGAGTTAACACCTTTTCTTTTATTAGGTTATTAGGAAATGAAATGACATTTCATAAGCACAGATAAAGATAGCAATTTACAGACTAAATTGATTATTTTAGTTCAGGACCGGCTCTAGGGCAGTGCGATCGGTGCCACCGCACCGGGTGCTGACTTGGGGTGGGGGCGTCATTTTTACAAGTAATATTTTCATTTTAAAAGCACCAACCTGCTGGCTCGTTCGTTCCTGGCCTCCAGCAATTTTTGTAGGCATCAATTAAAACGTCAAGATAACTCGGCGATTTATCGTGTTCCGGGAAAGAGACCGGAGGTTTGTCTAGTGGAAGTTTTGACTAATCCAAAGGTAGCGCAGACGGTTAAAATGCCTGCCGCTAAGAACGTGTACCATGCAGATAACAAAGTGCATGTAATGTAAATAGGTCAGTGGGTTACTGCTTCTGTAAGAGAGCTCCTTTTGTTGCTTGTTGTTTGTAAGTCAGAATCGTAATATAGAACATTAAGCTATTAACTGTCATCAAAGAGCTGTGTGTAAACTGCAAGGTATATGTTAGAGCTATATGTTTTTTTGCCCCGTCTTTCATTATCCTAATCTTGCCAAAAGGGTTCATTTGGGTGGAAAACAATTCTTGTTATTAAAGAGAACCCCTGACAATTATGTTACATTTTAAATTCTGAATGTGTGCTTTTCCAGAATAAGGACTCTTAAACTATATTGCCTACCAGTATCGATGACATGTCACTCCTACACTACACCTTGTAGTCCTGTCTGATGTAACATTTCCAATACACTGATTTACACACATATGATAGTCTCTGTGCAATGTGTGTGTGATGTAAAGTGCTCTGACACCTTACACTGGTATGAGTGGTGCTTTAAAACTAAATGAATCCGAGAGACAGTGGTTCTGGAGACTTGAGGGGCACTGTTAAAGGGTGGTGGTGCGGGATCCCGTGGCAGAGGTGGTCATTGGGGGGGCGCCAACAGACCTTGTCGCACAGGGCGCCACCAGCGCTAAAGCCCGCCCTGTTGTAGATAGTTAAAATCATGATACTAATTGTTAGAAAGAATCTGGTAGTGAAATAGTACACAAATTGGATTGCAATTATGTGTTTTTACACACTTAGAAACACCCAGAGGAAACAATTGCAATGTTTTAAAAATATTGGGCGCAAACGATTGCCATAATTAATGTTTAAACAACTCATCCAAAAGGAAAGAACAATCAAATTTAAAAATTGCAAGAATTCAAGTTTAGTACTGTCAACTTACCACAGTTCCTATGAGTATCGTGCCTATAAAAATGAAGGCCAGCAGGAAAGAGGACATCTCAAAATTCCAAAATCCTCTTTGCAAAGTTGTCAGGTCCTATAAGAAAACATAAATCAAAATGTATTACATACACAATATATATATAATAGGTCACACTGCTTATCTGAGTGTTGTTGCCTTTATGTGAGTCTTATTTTCAGTAATTTCGAAACATGAATGGCAAGATACAACCCATAACTGAGGGTTAAAGAATAATATTTTTATCCAGGGAAGCACATTATTAAGTTAACCAAGAATTCTACATTTACTGTTGTTTTCCAACTTGTCTGTAATCCAATAGATCATTTCATTTTGTGGGCACCTCCAGGAATAACATATCTTTATGGTCAATAACTTAGTACATGAGTTGTGAGTTATGGTTTGCCTTACAAACTCTAGCAAGAGAATTTCAATGATTTTTTGCATTTGGAGCCATAACTTAGTTTTTAACTGTACTTTTTACAGTGAAATTAAATGGTTTTGTTACAGACATATGCCATTAAAATACAAAATTATCTTTCTCTAAAAGTACTTGGAAGCACATTCAGGTACAGCTTTAGGAAAAGACCAATGATACAGACACAGTTTCTTTTTCTAAATACAAAGAAATTGTTAGAAGTGCACTCAAGGTCAGCATATGTTGATCCCCTGTGAGACACTGGGATGTTGGCTGAGTAGGGTGTTAACCTTGCTCAAGCAACAGCCAGAATCCCAGACTTGGTGAACCACAAATGTTACTAAATGAAGCAGTGTTTAACAGTCTGGTAGCTTAGTACAAAAGCAGTCAGGCTTAACTTAGAGGCAATGTATAAAGTGTTTATGCAATACACAAACAGTAATATAGTGAGTGAAAACACAACACAAGAACAATCCCACACCAATTTAGAACAAGCATTGGAAATACAATAGGTCTCGCATTTGCTTGAGTTACAGCTCTTGGCTTTGTAAATGATAATGCCTATTGACCATATGTTATGGAGTGCATGTATGTGGTATGCAGTGGAATTATAAGGGTTGGATTGGAATTGTTAGTTGTAGAATTGTGTGGCGTGGAGTTGTGTGGTGTGGAGTGGATTAGTGAAGTTGAATTATGTGGCACTGGTGTGCAGTGGAAATATGTGGATAGTAATTATGTGGTATTGAGTGTACTGGAATTATGTGAAGTGGGATTGTGTGTTAAGGAGTGCAATTATGTGGAATGGTATTTTGTGTTATGGAGTGGTATGTAGTGGAGTTTAATTATGTATTGTGCTGTTGAATTTTGTGGCATGATTTGAAATTCTGTGGTGTGGTTTGGATGTATGTGGTGTGTGTTCAGCAAAAAGGAAAAAAAAACAGAGTGACCCTTGAGAAGGGCAATACAGCATTAGGGGCCAGATATATCAAGCAATGCTTTTGCGATTCTAAAATAGCGAATTTTACTGATTCGCTATTTTGGAATCGCAAAATGCAATGTATGTAGGAATCGCAAAATATTTTGCGATTTCTTACCATTCCCTGATAGCGAATTGCAAATTGAGATTCGCTATTAGGGAATGCATCCCCATTCATTCCTATGGGCCTACAGGCCCATAGGCCCATAGGAATGAATGGGAATGGTTTTGCAATCAGCAATTACCAAATTGGTAATTGCAATTTGCGAATGCAAATCCAAGGATGCTAGGGGGCCTAAGGCCCCCCTGATGCACCCCCAAAAAAAGGTAAGTGTGTACATATGGCACACACACATGCCCTAAGGGCATATGTTTGCGCCACATGGCACTTTGAAAATTTACTTTTGTGCATTTTTCAAAGGATTCGCAAATTACCATCAACTTGAAGTTGATAGTAATTTGCGATTTCTAAATGCAAATTCGCTTTTAGCGAATACTGCATACATTGCATTTAGGGAATCGCAAATTGCGATTCCCTAAATGCATTCGCAGTTTAGGTAATCGCAAAAAATTGCGATTACCTATATTGCGAATGCAAAAAAGTTACATACATAGCAAAAGGCCTGTTTGCGAACGCAAAAGCCTTTATACATCTGGCCCTAAATGCCCATACACACTGAACTGAAACTGCACCTTTTTACCTGAAATAACTAATTATATCCCAAAATAATGGAATGAAACTGTACTCAAATGGCATGAATATCTAATATCCATATGTATGAATGCAGTTTGACAAATCTATTATCCATATGCACGGCAGTATTGTTAATAGTGAGAAGCACCCATTTAACTTGAGTACATTAAATTAGCATTGCAAATGGACTCCACACAATCCGGTACTAATCTGCAAGAGAACAATATTTCAAATTGATTATCACCAAATGAGAATAGCATGACTAACTGCAACCCTTGTATTTGAATAAACACTGGACTCCCACAGAGTAATATCCAACCAGCCCACCAAGCAACTCTGTGCCTTGTTAGGGGATGTAAATTCTAAATGAATAACCGGACCATACAATCCAAGGAAATTACTGTCCTTCAAGCAAATCAGTTTCCTTGAAAGCACAAGTTACATAGTTGGCAAGTGACACCCCATGCCAAGTGTAATACATCCAAACAGTCGAGGCATTACAACCACCAAGGTACTTTGCATCCTGGCACTGGTTTACAAGCCCAGCATGCAGAGTGTGGTTCCTGGGCTGAGTGAATGTGACACACATGAGATTGGGCCACTTGGCAAGTACAAGACTGTGAGGTCTAAGGCGTTAACCTGTTTCTGCAGGTTCTCTTACTTTTTCCGCTGCTATGTGATGGAATTAGACTGATAAGCCTGCATCTATTGCGTCAGGCAAACTATCATCAACTCAAAACAAAACTACCCAGGGCCACAACCACGTGTTGTGCACGTCACTGCCAGAGGATCACACTGTTTGAGAGTAAGTCTTCCTATGCAGCTGCTCCCCCCATTGGGCGTTTGTCCTCAGTTATCCCGGAATCCCAATGGTTTAGGAAAAATACAAGGGGATGGCATGGAAGAGAAAAGGTGAAATAGTGGCACAGGAGGGCTAGAGAGTCAGTGTTTGTGATGACTGTTCCAGGAAGTACATGTTGACAGTTCAGTGTAAATAGAAAGGAGAAGCGATGGACAGCAGAACAGGAGACAAGGGGAAAAAAAGGTTGTGGGGTATGACAGGACAGTCGCCATCTCCATGCAATCCTGACTCACCCTGCGCGGCGGAAACATGTCAGGATAATTGCACTGTCTATCGTAGTGCTTTGCAGGGGTCCTAATGGCTCATGATGAAGCCCCCAACTCCGGGCACCTCTCACAATACTCTCAAGTGCCATCTTCTTTGCAGGTAGATTGACTGACAGCGCTGTGCGCATGCGCCAACAAAGATCGCTATCTATTTTTAGGGCAATCGCCATCTCCATGCAACACTGACTCACCCAGCGCGGCTGAAACATGAAGCGCAGCCTCCGTGAAGCAGGCACCGTGCTGAAAAAATAACAAGATTAGACTAATCAAACATGAAAGCAGGCGCCGTGCGGAAACATGAAGCGCGACGCCTAAGCATGCATAGTTCAAACGTGAAGGAGGGCATGATAATGAGGGACAGCATGAAGACTTCACACAGAAGGGGCTGCGGATGTATATATGGTGGTGGGAGGGTGTTCATGGAGTGTTATAGGAGCACTCTAGTCAGACCCTGCTGTGTCTCAGGGGGCCTGCTGAATGTGTGCTCGATCATAGCGAGAAGCTAACCAAAAGCACACATGGTCTCCACAGTAAAACTAACAAAAAAGTTCCCCAGAACTAACAGATAGGCTCTCCAGTAGAAAGATACTGAGAAGTTAGGAGCTGATCGGTGGGAGGAAACTAAACAGAGAAAGGAGGGACAGAAGGGTCAACAAACCATTAGGAAACAAGATGTTTTAACAAACAATCGAAGTAGCAAATCAAAAAGCATGGGCAGTGTTAAAGACCACAACCTGAATACAACATGTCTCAAAGACATTGCATATGCTGCCTAGGCTCAACCTAAAATTAGGGTAAATTTGAATAAGTTATTTGACATCAAAATGTGAAAAATCCCATTAGTAGAACTGGAGTTATGAATTTTTAAAGTTTAGGGTAAAAACTAGCGCCAAAAAGATAAAAGCGACAACTGCCGTTATCTAATAGTGCGAGACCGACGCAAAGTCGAACAATATGGCCAACCGTGACACAATGCGGGTCGATTACAAGAAGTGGATTGGGCTGGTTGGTGCTTACCTTCGGAATTAGAAAAAATGTAAACAAAAAATGTCTAAGAAGGGAAAGTTCCAGCAGCACCAGGATGCAGGCAGTATCCAAGGAGGAGGCATCATCATCAGGGAGCCAATGGACGAAATCACAGTGAATATTTCTACATCTGGACTTAGTCTCTTTTTTGGAAGTCGAAAATCTTCAGTGTGACGAGCCTGCAAGCTGTAGTCAATGAAAGCTCCACTAGGCCGGGTACCCCTTCTGTGAAGGACCGCTGAACAGGATTTGCTCAGACTGACTCTAAGTGTGGGTTCAAGATGGTTGGAACCTTTTCTGTACCTGAGGCTCTGATCAAAAGGCCAGCCAACTAGCCCTTGGAGTCCCTCTGGTAGTCCTAGGTTCAAGCAGTGGAACAGGGCTCAAGCAGCAGGGCAGGCCTCTGAGAGTTGAAGGCAGGTTTCAGGCAGCAGAAGAGCCCTTCCAGGTGCATCAAAGCAGTCTTTTGCAGTACACAGCAGGCCAGAGCAGCAGGCAGTCATCTGAAAGTCCTTCTGCAGGTCCAGAAAGTGAACTGAAGAGTGGATTTAAGGGTTTTATTTTTTATACCTGGTGCCTTCTTTGAAATAGGAGAAGTGTCTAGAGAATGTCCTTTGAAGTTCATGGAGTTTCATGCCACACCTGACTTTGCTCCAACCTGACTGCATGAACAATGAGGTAGTGTGAAGTCCTTTGTGTGAAGGCAGAGTTCCTTCCTGCCAGTGATGGCCCATCCAGGCACACCTAATCCCTCTATTGTGTGGCTGTCTGTGAGGATTAAGCAAAGTCCAACTGCCAAATATAGACAGTAATGTGACCCAGGAACAGGCTGCAGGCAAAATAGCTAGGGCAGGAAAATGCCAACTTTCAAAAAATTGCATTTTCAAAATTGTAACTTAAAATCCAACTTTACCATTAAAGATGGTTTTAAATTACAATTTCCTGGACACCAAACATGAAATCCCTACCTGTTCCCAATCACAAGTTAGCACTTAGTAAATGTAATATGGCAACCTAATGTTATCCTATGGGAGAGGTACACCTCACAGTAGTGAAAAACCTAAAAGTACCTGTCCTACCTAATTACAATGAACCCTGGCCTATGGGCTACCAAAGGTATACCTTAGGTGTGACTTATATGCACTACAAGGGGAATTTGAGGCTTGGAAAGGGGGTTATTTTGCCAAGTCGAATTGGCAGTTTAAAACTGCATTCAGGCTGCAAGGGCAGAACTGGGGCATGTTTTAAGGAGGTACTTAAGTGAGCACCACTAGAAGAATTTAATTGGGTTGTTTGGTATACAACTTTACTAGGGACACATTAGTAAATTAAAAGTGACAATCAATTGTAAGCCAATTTTGCCATGTTTTAGGGAGTGGGCACAAGCACTTTCATACTAATTAGCAGGGGTAAAGTGTACAGAGTCCCAAGGAAAGCAAAAGCGAATTCAGAACAATAGGAGGGTGAAGGCAAAAGGTTTGGGGAAAGACCGCCCTAAGACTAACAGGTCTAAGATCAGCATCCTAGTGCTCTGACCCAGGATGGTGTTCCACCATTCCATTTCATATAGGGAGATGGACCAACTCAAAAGCTTTAGGGGCATATTATCAAGAACGGCGTTAAAATTATCGCCGGTTTAGCGGCAGAAAATTGCCGCTAAAGCGGCGATAATGGGCTTGATAATATGCCCTGGAGAATTCCAATAGAAGCCCATGTTCACACCAGAACATGGACTTCTATTGGAATTCTCAAGGGCATATTATCAAGCCCATTATCGCCGCTTTAGCAGCAGTTTTCTGCCGCTAAACCGGCGATAATTTTTAACGCCGTTCTTGATAATATGCCCCTTGGATTCTTACCACTCATCTGCATGAGCCATCTGAGGGGCCTGAGGTCTGTCTGAACCCAGAAGTGAGTCCCAAACAGGGATGGTCTCGGCTTCTTCAATGCGCAGACCACAGCAAAGGCTTCCCTTTCATGAGCACTCCACTTCTATTCCCTGGAAAGTAGCCTTCCAATGATGAAGGCTGCAGGCTGGTCTCGGCCCTCCTCATTTAACTGTGATAACACTGCCCCTATGCCAATGAATTCCTGGAACGAGTCAGGGGCCTTGAGTACAGGGGCTGTACACATGGCCTGTTTGAAGGGGTCAACGGCTTTCTGAAATTCCTCTGTCCAGATCCACTTTTTGGACAGCTTCTTGTAAGTCAGCTCAATTTAGGGGGAAATAATGGTGCCATATCCCTTCACAAACCTCCTGTAGTATCCAGTAAGGCCCAGGAAAGCCCTCACTTCTGTCTGGGTTTTGGGGGCTCCCAGGCCAGAATAGTCTTTATGTTGGCCTGGAGGGGCTGAACCTTATCCCCGCCCACAAGGTGTTCCAAGTACACTACAGAACCCTGCCCTATCCGGGAGTTACTGGCCTTGAAAGCCAGTCCTGCCTGTTGCAGGGCCTAAAACAATTCCTAGAGGCAAAACAAGTGGTCCTCCTATCAGCTACTTTAGACAGCTATGTCATCCAAGTAAGCACACTGAAGGCCTCCAGCCTCTGGAAGGTAGCAGGGGCATTCTTCAATCCAAAGGGCATCACTTTATTGTGAAAGTGACCCTCTGGGATAGAGAATTATGACCTCGTTTTGCCCTCCTCAGTTACAGCTATCTGCCAGTACCTTGAATTAATGTCAAAAGAACTTACAAACTTGGCAGCCCCAATCTTTTAATGGGCTCATCAGCGCGGGGGTGAGCATCAGTCTTGGTGACTGAGTTGAGCCCCCTGCAGTACATACAAAATCTGAGTTCTGGGGTGTTACACGGTGGAGCAGCTTTGAATATCAGCACTACTGGGCTAGACCATGGACTACTGGAGTGCTCAATCCCTCCCAGCGCCAGTATGTTGGAGACTTTCTCCTTAATGCTGGCTATCACTTTGTCTGACGGCCTGTATATTTTGTTTTTGACAGGCATGCTGTCCCCAGGGTCTTTATCATGGGTACACAAGTGTGTAAGCCCAGTAGTGAGGGAAAAAGTCAAGTAAATTGTCCCAACAGCTGGCAACAGTCCTTCTGCTGGTCTGGAGATAGGGTTGGGGAGAGGTTGACACCTTCCATCGACCCATTTTTCTCTTTAGATGATAGAAGGTCAGGGAGAGGTTAAGTCTCCTCCTCCTCTCCATCATCTGTCAACAACAGATTGACCGCTCATATTGGAGATTGAGGTGATTGATGTGGAGAACCCATAAGAGATTTCTGGGGGTCTTGAGGTCCACCAGGGAGGTGTCCTCCCCTTTCCTCACTTTCATAGGTCCTTGTCCAACGGGACTTGGGCTCTACTGGCTCCCTAACCCACACTTTCTGGCCAGGCTACAAGTCCTACAGAGTTGTCTTCTGGTCATACCAGAGTTTCATGACTTCCTGGCTGGCTTCCAAGTTCTCAGAAGCCTTTTTCCTGAATTTAATAATGTGGCTCCTGAGGGCTAGCATGTAGATAACCACATACTGGGGGGTTTGTTGGGAGCTTGCTCCCACTCCCCCTTCACAAGACTAAGAGGTCCCCTAACAGGGTGGTCATAGAAGAGCTCAAGTGGGCTAAATCCAAGCCACTTTTGTGGCACCTCCCTATGGCAAAGAGTAGGTATGGTAAGAGGACGTTCCACTTCCGCCTCATGGCCTCAGGTAGGCCCATAATCATGCATTTCATGGTCTTGTTGATTCTTTCAAAATCCATTGATTTGTGGAGGATAGGGTGTGGAGAACTTGTAGGTTACTCTACACTTTTCCCACATGGACTTCACATAGGCAGACATGAAATTGGTGCCCCTATCAGATACCTCTTCCTGGGAGAACTCTACTCAGTCCAAAATCATCATCAGTGCCCAAGCCTCTTCATGTGCAGTCATATACCTCAGAGGGATTGCCCCTGGGTATCTAGAGGCATGGCCTCCTGAAACCAAAGTAAACCTGTGGCCTAAGGCAGTTTTGGGGGTCCATGGGTCCAACAATGTTTATGTCCACCCTTTCAAAGGGGGTGCCAACAACATGTAAGGGATTCAAGGGAACCTTCAGCTTTTTCCCTGTTTTCCCACTGACCTGGCAGGTGAGACATGTCCTGCAGAATGTATCTGAGGATATCTTCATCCGGGGCCAATAAAAATAGGCAACACATCTGGAAAAGGTTTTGTCCTGCTCCAGATGTCCTGCCAGGGGTAGTTCATGAGCTAGTCCGAGTAGGAAGGCCCTTCAGCATTGTGTGACCACCAACACACAGATTGCCCCATGCGCAGGCACCTTAGGCTTTGTACACAGGAGGTAATTATCCCAGTAGATGATCTCCAGAGGTGCCACCAGCTGCCTGGGCTTCAGCTTGCTGTCTCATGCCCTCTAGGGTTTGGCACTCTTTCTGTGCCTTGCAGAACTCCTCCCCGGTGGGCCCACCCTCAGCTTGTAATCCAGCAAGCCCAGGCAGGTCTCCTATGGAGGCAATGCCCCTCCCGGTAGGCTTGGGGGGACCTCCTCTGGCACCCTATCCACCTGTACCATGGGTGTTTCAGGGGATGGTTTCCCATTTACCCTTTCCTTCCCTTTCTTGGCAGCTCGGTGGGCAATTCTTCCAGGCTCCAGGCCTCATTGACTCCTCTCCTGGGCTGCCATGGACCTTGCAGTTATTCAAGCCCACTCAGGTAACCCCATAATTTCCAGGGTTGACCTGAGCTCCGCTTCCTTTCAGGCAGTGTGCTCCAGATCATTTCCAAGCAAACAATCCACAGGCATGGAAGGTGGCTCTCACGGTTGTTTCACATGGTAGTGGCTCTCACGGTTGTCTCCTGGTGGAATGTATTAGGTATCACTTGCTCTGAGGACACCAGGTGACACCTGCCAGTTGTCATGCTGGCTCCTGTGTCCCAGAGCTTCCACCCTCTGCCCATTGATGGTGACCCACTGCTTATACATCGACGAATTGGAAGGCATGTGGGTCTTGGGCACCATCTCTCTATCACCAAGGTACACTAGGGTAACCTCGGCTGTCTTAGGGACAAATTTCTCAGCATTCTTATCTACAAACTCTTTTTTCTGGTCAGATTGAGGTTGATCCCTTTTCCCCTGTGAGCTAGTTTGTGAGCCTTGAGAGAACACCTTCATAGTTTTCTCTCCCCCCTCCTTCTTTTGGTGGGAACCCTGACCACCCTTCTGGGAGATCCTCCCCCCACGCAGATACCTTCTTGGACATTCTGGGACTGACCGAGAGGTCCGCCTCTTTGGCATGCTCCCTGGGTTCAGTGAGCTTATTATCCACCAGGTACTGGCACAGCTCTGTAAAAAAGTATCGAGCTTATGCTCTCTCAAGATTAGGTTGTACAGCCCAACATAAGTGTCAGCTTTGCTGGCCCTCACCCAGCCATTAAGTGCCTTGCTGGAATAGTCCAAGAAACCCACCCAAGATTGGTTTGGCAGTGTGTGGTTACCCCTGAACCTCTGAATGGACGTTTCAAGGGTAAACTCAAATTTAGAGACAAGTATGGCTTTCATTAGGATGTACTTTGTCTGGACACCCACCTCAAGTATAAGAAGTGTGTTCCTCCCCACTCTAGGTATGTGTTTACATACACTAGCCTCTCAATACTACTCTGGGACCCTGTGCATTCTCAGGGCTACCTCATTCATAGGCAGAGGACCACTTGTCTATATCATCTCCTATCTCATAACTGGGCACCAGGTCTTGTGGTATGTGGACCCTTACCTCTCCAGGGGACACTGAAGGTATGCTGTCACCATCCCTGCTGGATTCTGAAGTTTGCCTGGCCTTGAACTCCAGCTCCTTCATGCTTTTCTCGTGCTCCGGCTGTAGTTTTCTCTCAGCCAAGGCTCTCTCTGCCTCAGCCCTTCTCTCCTCTGCTGTTACCTTTTATCTGGCCAAGGTTTTCTCTGCCTCAGCCTTCCTGCCGTCTGCTTCCAGCTCCATCTTGGCAAGCTGTAACTTGAGCACCATCTACGTCTTCCTATCCTCCAGCTCCTCTGAGGACAGACCTCGGGTAGACACACTGCTTCCTCGCCCCTCATGGGCCTCCTCTGGGGGTGGGTTGTGCTTCTCCTGCAGTTCAGGACTCATGTTTGGGCCCTCTTCCTCCTCATCATCCAAATGTATACCCTCCTCTTCAGGGTTGTCCTCCTCTGGTGTGGCCTGCAGCCCCTTGACCTCCTCACAGGCTCTGAGGACTATCTGGAAGTCCAAATTTGTGGCCTTCTTGCCTGCATTCAGCCCCCATCCCTTGAAAGCCTCTGCAGTTCATCCCTGGTGAGGATATCAATGTTGAGCAGCTCCATCTCCAAGGTAAAAAAAAAGGTAGGGTACTTACATTTAGAAAAAGGAAAAAGCAGTCAATGGAAAACTAAGAAGAATTTTAAAAAAGGTCACCTCTGGTGTCAAATTGTTTATGTGGGATTTGTGTGTTACACAAATTACTGTATGGTACTACATAAACACAAGTACTGGACCCCACCACTGACAACCATTGTGAGAAATTGGGTTGTTGGTTGAGTGAGGTGTTAACACTGCTCAACCAACAGCCACAGTTCATGTTAGGGTGAACCACAAAAGTCACCAAATTAACCTGATTTGTTGTGCAAAGCTACCCAGGGTTATTCACAGGTTCATTTAGTGACTTTTTGTTGTTTACCCTGTAAGGGATTGTTGCTGTTGCTTGACCAGGGCTCACACCCCAGTCAACCAACAACCCAATTTCTCACAAAGGGCTTGGAGTTTCCTGCCTCCCCTGGCTCCAGTCTGACTGCATGAACAACGAGGTAGTGTGAAGTTATTTAGGTGGAGGCAGGGAACAGTCTACTGACTTATAAATGGGGCCCAGCTCCACCCCGCCCCCCATCCTGCCAGTGATGGCCCATCCAGGTACATCTAATCCCTCTATTCCGTGACAGTGTGGGAGGAATAAACAAAGTCCAACTGACAACTACACCCAGTAATGTGACCTAGGAACAGGGTGTAGGCACAAAATAACTAGGACAGGAAAATGCAACTTTCCAAAGTGGCATTTTCAAAATTGTAACTTAAAATCCGACTTTACCATTAAAGAGGGTTGTAAATTACAATTTCTTAGACACCAAACATGAAATCCCTAACTTTTCCCAATCAAACGTTAGCACTTATGAAATGTAATAAGGCAACATAATGTTATCCCATGGGAGAGGTAGGCCTCACAGTAGTGAAAAACAAATTTAGGGATTTTTCTCTATCAGGACAGGGAAAACTTAAAAGTACATGTCCCACGTTTATAATTACAAAGCACCCTGTCCAATGGGCTACCTAAGGCCTACCTTAGGGGTGACTTATATGCACTACAAGGGGAGGTTAAGGCTTGGCAAGGGGATTATTTTGCCAAATCCAATTGGCAGTTTAAAAACGAATTAAGGCGCAAATTACAGATCTGGGACATGTTTTAAGGGGCTACGTAAGCGGGTGGCACAATAAGTGCTGCAGGCCCCCTAGTAGCATTTAATTTACAGGCCCTGGGTATATGGTATACCACTTTACTAGGGAGCTATAAGTAAATTAAATGTGGCAGTTAGGTGTAAGCCAATTTAATATGCTTTTGGGAGTGAGCACATGCACTTTAGCACTGGTTCGCTGTGGTAAAGTGCACAGGGTCCTAAGGCCAGCAAAAACGGGATCATGAAAAAATGAAGGGGAAGGCAAAAAGTTTGGGGGAAGACCATCCTAAGGTTAACAATTGTAACACCTCAGCTTCAACTTACAATTGAATGGTATTCACGATGAGAGATATTGGATATGAATGCATTACTGACCCAGACCAAGAAAAGGTCCAGTAAATAGGACAGCAAATCCAGAGTTTGGAAACCATCAAACCAAGATGGGGAGTCACAGGGGGTGCCATTGTGATATTCGTGGCTGTACAGTCACCTCTGTGTTTAGGCTCGAGCGGGAGGTGGAGAGCCTCAATAACTTTTCTAAGTATGCTATGATTCTAGGGGTGTCACCTCTCTCCGAGGTTGAAGATCTGAGGACTCTTGTGTCACATTTTTTTAAGGAGAAACTTTTAAAGGATTTCCCACTTGTCTCTTTGGAGGTATGCAAGGTGATGAGACTACCATCCAGAGGTTTGGAAATGAGGACCACTGGTGCCAATAATATATTAATTGAGTTGTGCAAACCATCCCAGTGATGGACTACAACTAATGATGCAGCCAGGTCTAAAGACTGGAGATTTAAGGAGTGTAACATCCTAATATTTCCTGATCCAACCCAAGCTACGCAGAATAAGAGAACCAAATTACAAGTAATTAAGAAGGAAATATTGGTCATCCACTTCACTGAGTTGATATGGTTCCATGCCAATCTTCGAGTGTACCACAAGTGACATAACTTTTCTTAACTGAGTGCAGGTCGAGACTGATTTGGAAGCTAGAAAACTACAGCAGGCGCCCATGGACCTAGAGAACTCTGATGCTTGATCTACTTTTGGGGTTGTGTTTACCTGCCACGTGATGTGTGCAGCTCTTGATAAGCCACAATGGAGGAAAACGACAAGTACTGGGTTTTTTTGTTTGCTTTTTATATACTTTTCCTCGTGCACTCACCTCTCCAATTTCCCTGTGATATAGTTTTGGAAAGTTTGAGTTGTCGACTCAGTGATCTATATCTCTATAGCTTGGTGCTCTATTATATTAGTATACCAAGCAGATCTAAATGCTTGATGCAGTGTGTGATATTGTTCTTGTAATAATTTTCGATATAATGTAATTGCAAAAACAATCTGTAGTTCAATGGGTTTAGGAAAAACCATTGCAGATAAATTAATGTACCTCATTAAAATGCTGCAATTTGAGTGCAGTATAAGTGAGCAAAGCCACTTCTCCTCTATGGTGAGCTATGTAGGGCCAGTGCCATCTTAAGGTTTTTGGGGGTCGCAGGCAAGAAATGTTCTGGGGCCCCTGTATTGCATAAATTTGCATTTTGTTACACATTTTCTGCCAATTCAAGCCTGCATGATGCTAAACACTACTATATTATATGTTACACTTTAACAGGGTCACAAAATCAGTTGAAATATCTCTTGCCCAGGACACTGGTTAGAGGGACAGAGTCAGAAACAGAGATAGGTAGGGATGGAAAGATGTTTAGTTAGAGAAATTGAATAGACAGAGGTCAAATAGAAAGAAAGTTCACTTTCCCAAGGAGGCCCCTCGGAAGGAGCAGGGGAGCCTTGGGCATTTGCCCACTTTGTCCATTCCTTAAAATGTCTCTGTGTAGGACTGCCCGAGAAGAAGTGGGTATTGAAGTGGTTTATTTTGATTAACACAGGGTCATTCTCTCCACACTGTTTCGAACACCACTCTACGGGATTACATGGTGCCTCTGCCCGCCATCGCCTTACATTAAGTAGCTTTTTTTTCCCTTCAGTTTTACATCACGCAAACTCGACACACAGGTATTAGAGCACTTTACATGAGCCTCAGTTACATTGCACAAGGGCATTCATGTTTTTTAAGCACAGGTAGATTTAGTGATTTCATCATAATCACAGGATGTTGAGCCGACGCCAAGAATCCAACCTGGTTCCCAAGTTCCAAAGTCAGCAGCTCTGGCAGTAACGACAGAGTGTCCCCAGTGCAAGAGGGAGACGTGAAAGAGGGTCGCAAGCCTTACTAAGGTCCTCACCCTGTCACAGGTGCTGCAGTGCTTCCTTTTCTGCCCCACCTGCCTTTCTATCCTGCTCTCTTTCCACTCCATTTCGAATCCCATTCACTTACCCCTGCTCTTTCCCTGCACACCTCTCCAACCATCTCAGCAATGATCTGTCTAGAGTCTGATTGAGACATACTCTGTCCCTATTCTGTCCTCTGAGCCCCACTCACTAAACAGTTACCCAGCCCCTCCCTGTTCCCTGTTCTGGCCCAGCTTTGCCAGGATTGTACCCGCCAATAATTTGTTTTACCTGCTGCTAGGACAGTGTGCATGAGGCAGAAAAAGCCTTAAGTGTCATTGTTCCCATTGTTCCATAAGAAAATGTGATATAGATGAAGGAATAAACAGTCTGCCAGAATCTAGGTAGGCATTAAGGGGCATATTTACTAAGATTTCATGCAACGCAGCGCAGAAAGGCAATTTGCTGCACTGTGTTGCGTGAAAGGAGAAAGCAGAACTATGCCCATTTGCAAAGATATGGCACAGTTCTGCTCTCGACAAGTGCTGGCACACTTGTGGCTGCCTAGCACCAACGCAGACACCCTTGTGTCATGTCGCAAGGGTGCGGGCATTGTGGTCAGGATAATTTTTATGTAGTGAGGGATACTTTCTTGCACAAAATCCGTCCTTTGAGGTTTATTCTTCTTTGCATGTGTGCGCGGAATGCAAAGCACATATTCAAAGAAGAAGTAACGAGGAGAAATAAAGATATTTCTCCTTGTTACGCCAGCCTCGGATAGGTGTGCCATTTTGGCACAAACCCATGTTTACAAGTCTATGTAAATATGGGTTTGCTCCAAAATACATGGGTGGATGCACAGGAGTGCCCCTGCTGGAATCATGTAACACCTACCTAACGGCATTGTATTACTGTTTTTGTGCAAAGCCATGCTAATCAGGCTTTGCATGGCTTAATAAATCCCAAAATAGATTTTGCGTCGGGCTGCACCAAAAACTGAAGCAACCCTGATGCAAAATCTTAGTAAATCTGGGCCTCAGCGTTGTTCCACAGCAGTGTGGAAAAAACTATTGATTCAACCTTTGAGAATAGTCTTAATTTTTGCCAAGGCTAACCCTGTGCTGCCCTTATTTCATACATTCAAAACATTCATTCCTTGATAGCTTAGTTTTACCGCCTCCTTGCACTATTGCTGCTGATGGACCGTGACCAACAAGCACCTCTTCCCCTTCCCATGACTCTGAAATTGATAATGGTTTCACAGAGAAGTCTCAGGATCAATACCATCAATCCTAGAAGAGTGCATTATATGACTGAACCAGGAGCTGCCATCTTCCAGGACCTTATAAGCCCATTCCACATTTAGTGGCAAGCGAGCCACAAGGGGCTCAGCTGACGAACTGTAGCTTACAACTGATGGGTGAGCAGTCTAATGCATCAACTCTAGGAATCTGTGTGTGGCCTTTCCCAGTGAGTCCACTCAGCATTTCAACCACCTGAGGTTGATAAAATGGGTGTCATTGGGTTGGGTAAAAATAAAACATTTGTTATCCAGTGCCAAGATCCCCGGAATACCACAGGTATCTAGCTCAGCTCAGCCATGCTAAGAAACCAGACCAAACCTGGTTCTGCTGATAACTGTGTAAATTCTTCAGGTATTTGTAGCTCGATTTTTAGATTGAGCACATAGGTTCTTATACGGATATTACTTAATCTCAAAATAAGAATCCTTCTCTCCTTTCAGCACCATTACTTTGCCAATTTCCCATGAGAACCATCTAAACCGGAAAGGTTGACATTGACACAGGCAATATTAGTTAATCCTTTAATAGGAAAGTCTGGTAGAACCCAACCTCTGCCAATGATCCTTATGTTGACACTTCATAATCATATCCTGCATAATCTTATGGAGACAATAAGTGCAATCAGGTGTTATAGTGCTGAATGCAACACAGAGGACTATGATACTGAGATCCATCTTCAATTTCTTTTACTGAGGGCCAGCTTGGTGCTGCGCATGTATCCTAAGTCCTCAAAGCAAGGTGAGAAGATAGGAGAATGGTGGACGTGGAGGTAACATGGCAATAGTAGTAGGCATGAGGGGCACCACTTCGACTTAATACAGGGATTCAAAATGAGGGGTGTAGGTAAAGGAAATGGATAATAATGTGTGCAAGTGGCAGAAAATACAAGCATTGGCATCTTCTTCTGAAGTAGACCACCCGCAGGCACAGAAGCAAGTGATACAAATTAAGTACAGACTGACACAAAGCACAAAATGATATCAATGCCCAAATCATGTAGGCTATATGATTGTACAATAAACTCACCTGAACAGTAATATTTATACGCACAGTAAACACATGCAGCTCTGGCTAGTCTCTCACACAGCAATAATATTCTAGGAGAGCATGGTGAGAGGTACAAAGACCATAATAGGTTCCATAGATACACACTTGAAACATTGCCCCAAATTGCATGATGTCCTATATTACAATGCATATCTGATACGTTGGCTATGGTGGTCGTGCACAAAAAACATAAACCCCCAGTTCATAGAATTGTGATGATGTAATACCCAACTTGACTGTACAATCGTCAATAGTTCCATATGCTTGGTTGAGCTGTAGCTCCTCAAACAGTACCCAAGGCTAATCACAGCACTCAAGTGTTTTGTCTACAGGCATGTCTGAAGTGCACAGGCTAAACATTTGGAGCTATTGTAGTACTGCAGCTAACCATCAAGAAATATTTTTTAGGTTTTAGATCTTAATTATGTATTTTCAGCAGCTGTTTCAAAACCTATTTTCAAAGGAATGAGGTCATAACGACTGTTGGACTTGGCCCTTTTTGGCAGGTTCACCCCTAAACTTTTTGCCTTTTCTCTGACATGGTGTTGGTGGTTTTAGGCCTCTGGGCACTTTAGCACTGTGGTCCAGTGTAAAGTGCGTGCGCTCTCTGTGTTACATTGGTGAGATTGGCCTGCCCTCCCATTGGAATGCATTGGGGATTCCCTGATCAGTGTGTGTCAGTGGTAATTCATGGTATGGGAGGAGCAGAGTGGTCGAGTTTGGTATGTATGAAATTGTGAGAATAAATGCTGCGCAATGGTGTGCACAGATTTATTATGACTATGGGAGAAATACCACTTTTAGAAGTTGGCATTTCTGTGTGCTATGTGTCTGCCTGCCTGATGTGAATTGCATGTCTGGCTTGTGAGTGACAGGGGCTGGGAGGTGTGTGTGGCTCCAGGAGGGGCAGGGTGAGTCAGCACTAGGCTGAATGGGACATCTGTGCTGGGAGTAGTGGGAGGAGTAATCCCCTGACCCTGACTAGGACTGTGCCCAGCCTGCACAATGCCGGCTCCGCCCCCTGTGGTGTGTCTGATCACCTAGCCCCCACCTGACAAAGGGGAAGAGGAGCTTGGAAAACAAAGTGCTCCAAATCCCCCCTGAACCAGTTGCATCTGGTTCCCCCATGCCCTGCACTACAGACAAAGGAATCCTGAGTATAAATATAGGGGCTGTGACCCCATGAAGTGGTTCTTGTGCTTGTTCCTGACCTTGCTGGGGCCCAGGAGGAATCGCCATGAGGGCTTGCCTCCCTGGGCCCTGCATTGCCCCCTTTATTTCCATGGACTTATTCTTTTTAATGCAGGACCTTTGCTGCATCTAGCGCCTCGTGTGCGCTTTCTTTCAATTTCCCCAAAGAGAGGAAGAGCGTGGGCTACGCAGCGCTGTGCTGCCCGTCCTTTTGGGGGGAATCCCGACGTGAGGGATCCCCCCGTGATGCTGCAGGGAGCGGGAGGCCACCCCGTGTTGGGAATTATTTGCGGGTGCCCACCCCGCGTTTTGAGTTAGTTGGCGGGTGCCCACCCCGCTTATGAGTGATTTCACGTTGGAGAGCGGGTGCCCACCCCGCTCTCATGCTATTTTGGACAGCGGGTGCCCACCCAGCGTTGCGGCCGAAGAGAGGAATCGCCGCCGCGGCCCGCGCGACCAGGAAGTCAGGCACCCGCGCCTGACTGTGGGCGGGGCCTGTCAGAGGAAGTGCGGCCAGAAGCGAGGGAAAGCTTGGTTGCCTGCGGAGAGGAGGACAGGAGCCTACCCCGCCTCCACGAGCTCTGTGGCGAAGTCCCGGGTCCCAGGAGGGGGCCCGGTGAAGGAAGGAGAAATGAGGGAGCCGCCGGAGACTCGCTCCGTGCCCTGCCCTGCCCGTCGGGTGAAGGTGAGGAGGCAGTGGCTGTGCTGCACGACTGCAGCCTGTGACGACCGGAGCCTCGCGGGCTCCAAGTTGAAGCCCCAGGTCCCAGGGGAGGGCCCGGGTGAAGTCCGGAGAAGTCCTCCAAAGAGCCCCGGTGAGTGGGGGCTCAAGTAGGGCATTGTTGAAGCGCGATCCAGGCACAGTGCAGGTGCCGATTTCCTGAGCGGCCCCCGCCTGATAGGGGGCCGCTCCTACGAGGGGGCATATTTGTTTTAAGAGGGCCCAGAGGGGCCCGTGCCCCTTCCCGTTTGGCCAGTTTCTACAGCTGCCCCACTGGCTAGAGGGCAGCTGTATCTTGGGGCATATTTGTTGTTAGAGGGCCCAGAGGGCCCCGTGCGTTCCCCAATTTGGCTAGGTGATCACAGTTGCCCCGCTTGACAGTGGGCAACTGCAACGATGGGGGCATGTTATTTAGAGAGCCCCAGTGAGGCCCCGAGGGCACAGTCGTGCCAGTGCCCCTTGTACAATGTTCTCAGCTGCGCCGCACCAGCGCGGGCATCTGCAACGTGTTTGCATATTTCTTCAAAGGGCACAGGGAGTGCCCAGGCCCACGTTCTGTTCACAGCTGCACGGCAATTAGCGTCAGCTGCTACGTTTAGGCCAACAGTTCTTTGGGGGCATTTTTGTATACGATAGGAGTGAGGTACACGCCTTTGCCCCAGCGCAATTGCGCACGTGGATTCCGCTGCCTTGGCAGCAGCCCTGACATTTTGGACATAGGGCATTTGAGCCCCTTTGAGAAGGCCAGTTGGCCAGGGGGACTGTTAGGTTTGTAGGGCGCCAGGCCCTAAGGTGATTTATGTGGTGCTAGGAAATGTGATTCATGTCCTGAGAGTTATGCACCGTGATTTATGCCTCTAATGTGGTTTATGTTTATGAGGTGATTTGCATTCTATGATTTATGTTTAGGAGGTTATTCCCTAATCTAAGAGTTCTGTTTATGTGCTACTGCATAATGTATTTATGCTTGTGAGGTTATTGTCTAATGCGTTTAGACTTATGAGATGATTGCATAATGTGTTTATGCTGCTGAGGTTGGCGCAGAATATATTTCACGCCTAATGTGATGATGACTGCATAATATGATTTATGATTGCAGGACGATGCTGAGTACGAGGTTTGGCCAGTAATTACTGGTTGTATTCTACATCTACAATTTGTGCTACATTTATTATAAGTTCTACATTTACTCTTTTCACTTTGTGATGGTTCTGACAGTGGCCCAATTGGCCCTGTCATGTGTATATAATCCCCTGTAGATATTGCCCAGTGCCAGTTGGCACAGTGTAAATGTGTGATTACTATTCTATGTGTTTTATGATAATACAAAGGCTATTTTTGATATAACCGTGTGTGGAGTTCCTTTTGTGGTGTGCCTGGTATGTTGTTGCTGTGTGTGTGTTGCGCAAACGCTTTACACATTGCCTCCGGGATAAGCCTGACTGCTCGTGCCAAGCTACCAAGCGGGTGAGCAGGGGTTATCTTGGGTGTGTAACTCCCTTGCCCTGACTAGAGTGGTGGTCTCTGCCTGGCTTTGGCGCAAGCCTTATCCAACCAGAGATCCCATTCCTAACAACGACTAATTGTTTCTTTTTCATACTTTGCGGAATTACATTATCTCTGTGAATTACAGATTTTAACAGAAGAGAGGGCTAGCAAGAAGAAAACGTATAGTACCACATCCAAAAGTATGAGGCATGTTGTGTTTTAATGCACAATTTCCATAAAAAGCATGTTATATTAACAACATGCCTCACAGATGCAGACAGACACACTATCTTCAAGTACAACCACGTCACTGAGATCACTTGGACAGACCACCCTTTAGTCCACTTCACCATCATAGGGCACCCCGGCACCAACACCAAGCTGCTCAGCACCTCACACTGCAGCTGGAACAAAGTATCAGAGAGTCAGTGGACCGACGCTCTTAAAACCTCCCACCGGACACTGTAATTAGCCTAGAACATGCCGTCAAGAACTTCTCCACCTGGATCACTGATTGCGCCGACAGAGTAGCCCCCATCAATCCTGGCAAACTCAAGAGATCCTCCAGTACAGACCAGCTGGTACATCACAGAGCTAAGAGAGACCAAACGCAACTTCAAGCAACTTGAGAGGAAATGGCGCACCAGCAAGGAACCCACAGACCATGCCACTTTCAAGACATCCCTCAACCAATACCACCAACTCCAGACAAAGACAAAAAAGAGTGCACTTGCAGACCGCATTGAAGCCAGTTCCAACCACAGCAAAAAACTCTTCAACCTCATCAGGGAATTCTCTAACCCCTAAGCCATCAAAAACATCATCTCCCCTTCACAGGAACTCTGCGACACCCTGGCAGACTACTTTCATGACAAGATCTCCACCATCTACAAAAACTTCGAACCCCAGCCCACCGCCACCTAGATACTCAGCCTCTCCACTCCCCCCGACAACCTACTCACCGCCTGGGACCAACTCACCACACAAGACACCACAGCCATCATGAACTCCGTTCACTCAGGAGCTCCCACGGACCCCTGCCCCACCACATCTTCAACCTCAGGAGCAAGATGATTAGCAACAAGCTCAACACCATTTTCAATGCATCCATTACCACAGCCACCTTCCCTGAATAATGAAAACAAGCAGAGGTCAAACCTCTTCTCAAGAAACCGTCCGCTGACCCCAGCGAAGTCAGGAACTACTGTCCCATCTCTCTACTCCATTTTCCCAACAAAGTCCTCGAAAAGGCCATCATCCGCCAACTCATGGAACACCTGGAGGACAACAATCTTCTGGACATCTCCCATTCCGGATTCTGCACCAACCACAGCACAGAAACCGCTCTGATTGCCGCAACTGATGACATTGGAACCCTCCTGTCCCGGGGAGAAACAGTGGCCCTGATCTTCCTCAACCTCTCAGCATCATTCGACATGGTATCCCACCACACCCTCATCAAGAGGCTTCACCACATTGGAATTCAAGGGGAAGCCCTCAGATGGACTGCCTCTTTCCTTGCCAGAGGAAAGGAACCGCCTACCCCCTTTCACCTTGGAACCAAAGAGCAAGGCTTGTCTCTCAGTCCTACACTTTTCAACACCTACATTACCCATCTGGCCACCATCGTCAGGATCCATGGACTAAACATCATATCCTATGCCGATGGCACCCAGCTCATCCTCTCGCTATCAGAAGTCCCCACCACTACGATGGCCAACTACTGCACATGCATGACGAGCATCACCGACTGGATAAATAACAGCTATCTACAGCTCAACACAGACACAACAGAAGTGCTGATCTTCAGGAACAACACCTCCCCATGGAGAAACTCCTGGTGGCCTTCTGAAATAGGACCCTCACCCACTCCAGCTGACCATGCCCTCAACCTTGGCACTATACTGGACAGCAAACTCACCATGAAAAGCCGGATCAACGAAGTCTCCGCCGCCTGTTTCCTCACTCTTCGCATGCTCTATAAGATCATCAAATGGCTCCCCGTCAACACCAGACGTACCGTCACTTAAGCCGTAGTCACCAGCAGCTTGGACTATGGCAACACAATCTACGTAGGATATCTCCACGTACCTCCTGAAGAGTCCTCAGACCATACAGAACTCAGCAGCCAGACACATCCTCGGCCTCCCTCAACAAACCTAGATCACCCTCCACCTCAAGAAGCTCCAGTGGCTCCCCATTCAGAAGAGATGTCAATTCAAGATGCTGATCCACGCCTACAAGTCCCTTCACAATAAAGGACCAACATACATCGACTACCACCTGAGCTTCCACCAGCCCTCCAGACACCTGTACTCCACCTCCCTCTCCCTCGCACCCCCCCCCCTATCCGCTGAAGCAACAGTGAAGGACGCTCATTCTCCTACCTCTCCGCAAAGTCTTGGAAGGACCACCACCTCTTCCCCCCTGCTGGAATTGAGGAAAGGACTCAAGACCTGGATGTTCAAATTACCACTCCCGACCGAAGCAGCAAGGTTCTCATCACCTTCATACCCTCTCAGGTGATTTGCTGCGTCTTAGAAGTCCGGATTGATTGATTGATTGACAGATAATGTAGTCTGGAGTTATGGTGAAAATTACAAACCCCTCTGCCACATAGTTGACTGTTATGTCAGCAATAACCCCACATTTGCATTCTAAAACTAGAGGGTATTTAGAGGATGAATTTCATGCTTATACTTTCTGTTGTCGTTGAAAACACTACGTAAAAATATCTTCTTTTATAATAAACACATTATGGCGCTATATTTAATTCTGAATGATTACTAGTATTCCATTACATGACTCCATGCATTATTCAGGAATAGTCAAGCTATTTGTATAGCACTATAATGTATTCTTTTATTTTTTTTAAAGACCATTTTAACATGTGTGTTTCAGTACTTTTGATGCCTGCTATTTTTCATGTGTTATTGGGCATAGGGCCCAAATGGCAAGTTAAGCACCCCTCCTATGTTTTACCGAGATGTGTGGAAACTCTGGAGTAATTGTCTGGCACAGGTGTCTTCAGACACATGGCAGTAAGGGGGATTAACTTCCAGTGAAATTGTTGTTTTTATTATTAAACAAGCACATAATAGCTCGCTTTATGTGTGTGATTCGTATGAAATGTAAATATCAAGTGTTCCCATTAGACAACTCAAAACCCCAATTTTTTCAATCTCAGAAGGATGAAATGCTGAGATGCCAAACTGGGGTTCAAACCAGTGTCTTGCATGTTAAACATAACCCCTGCAAACGGAATATGTACTTATTTCCATACGCATCCATATAATTTGAACTAAATAGAATGATCTATGGTTTATTCTTAAATTAATCAGTGTTCAGAATGCAACATTTCTTTTATTTACGTTCTTATTTCCTTGCCATGTAATGCCATAAGTTAGGAAAGGCCTCGCAGTAGGAATAATATAAAACACTACTAAAATATATGTTCCAATTAAAAATTTACTTCACTTTTCCAAAGAAGGCAAAATACTTTTGAGATTATCTCTGTCCTTTAACTGTCTTGCCCTGTTAATTAGCTTTGAGGGCCCCTTGTATGTTGTCTTTTCCTGTAGTGAGAGCCACTACGAACATATGGGGCCATATTACGGGAGTGCCCCAGGGGCGCAACAGGCGTTTGCGCCCGCTTTGCGCATCCCCAGACACTTTGGTATTACAGAAGGGGCTGCAGACATGTGTGCGGCCCCTTCTGTAATAGTGATAGTGCTGACATACATATAGCACCAGCGCTATCATCAGAGGGTGTTCTCTCATTTGCATGGGGTCGTGGCCCCATGCAAATGAGGGAATCCCTTTGCCTCTGTGCCTGCGCCGTATTACAGACGCGGGCGCAGAGGCAAAGAAGCTGTCAGGAGGTGCACTGAGAGTGCGCCATCTAAAAGGTGGTGCAGTGCCAGTGCGCCCCGACAGCAGCCCTCTGGAGGAGGGAAAGGGGGTCCCATGGACCCCCCAGACATCCCCTTGCAGGTGTGTGCAGTCACTCACTGCACCCGCCTGCAAGAAGATCTCTAATCCCCCTTCAAAGTGCAGGCGGGTGCCACCTGCACTGTGAAACAAAGAGTGGTTTCAAAGCAACCACTCCGCTTTTCACCTGAATGCGCTGCGCAAGTTTGTGGCTGCCCTGGGGGCAGCGCATTTACTATCCTTTGGCACATTTTCCTGGTTAGCGCTGGGCACCTGCTGTCTATCTATTGATGGTAAGGGGTGGAATGGCATTGTCTTCTGTCCCTGATGACTTCACATCTATCCACACAGACAGTGGTTGCTTGTTGTCATGCAAGTGAGACAGTTAGGCAGATTGTGGGTCCCAGAGGCACACAGGAAAGATTTAAAACAAAAATAGATGCTGCCATTTGTGAAAGGACCTTGGGGGTGCTATGGGGCTCTGTGAGAAATTGGGTCGTTGTTTGAGTGGAGTATTAACCCTGCTCAAGCAACAGCCCCAATTCCTGTCAGGGTGAACCACAAAAGTCACTAAATTAACCTGTTCTTATCCCTCTAGTAGATCGGCACAAATGCAGTCAGGCTTAACTTAGAGAGAATGTGTAAAGTATTTATGCAGTACACAAACAGTACAAAAGTGAAAACACAACACAAGAAAAATACGGCACCAAGTTACAAAACTAGAGTAACACCAAAACGGCAAAAATCGAATCAGTAGAACAGGAGTTGTGAATTTTTTTAATTTAAGTTAAAAACTAGTGCCTAAAAGATCAAAGTGCATGATGGAGCATGAGTCGAATACAAAAAGTGGATTGGGCCCATCTGCGCTTACCTTCGCACTTAAAAGAAATT
The DNA here is from genome assembly GCA_963921515.1 of Calotriton arnoldi. NCBI lineage: Eukaryota > Metazoa > Chordata > Amphibia > Caudata > Salamandridae > Calotriton > Calotriton arnoldi. The sequence continues at coordinate 767,554 of CAWUFW010008044.1, forward strand.
TAAAGAAAAAGTCTCTGAGGTGATAGACGTTCAGAGGGGCAAGATTGTTGGCTGTGTCTGAGGAGGAGATGTCGTCAAGGAGCCACTGGATGAAGTTGCAGTGAACAATTCTACATTCGGACTTAGTCTCTTTTTTGGAAGTCGAATGAAGCTGGAGGCTGTAGCCGATTAGAGTTCCATGAGGCCAGGTACCCCTTTAGAGAACGTTGAAGAGGATTTGCTGGGGTGGAGAGGAACATAGCGGTAGTTGCCACTAATGTGGGCCAACTGGCAATGCACCTTGGGCAGACAGACGACCAGGTTGGCTGGTCTCCTCTCAGTTTTCAGAACAGTTTTTAGACAAATATGTTCTAAGTCCCAAGTTTTGGATTTTAACTATCTGGGCAGCTTCACCTTTTACACCACCACCTAGGGTCCAGGACTGGAGGGGAACCACTTGGGGGTTAGGGCTCACTCCAACTAGGTCCAGGTATGAGTTCAAGATGGCTGGAGCCTTTTGTGTCCCTGAACCTCTGATCAGGAAGGAGTCCTGGGTTCAAGCAGTGGAACAGGGCTCAAGCAGCAGGGCAGGCCTCTGAGGATTCAAGGCAGGCTTCAGGCAGCAAAGCCCTTCCAGGTAGAGCACAGCAGTCTTCTGAAGTACAAGGTAGGCCACAGCAGCAGGCATTCCTCTGAGAGTCCTTCTACAGGTCTAGAAAGTGAACTGAAGAGTGGTTCTGAGGGTCCTATTTTGATACATTTTTATACCTTCTTTAAAGTACGAGAAGTTTCTATTTTCCCTTTGAAGGGCTTGAAGTTTACTGCCTCCCCTAAAATGTCTCCAAGCTGGCTGCATGAACATCCATGCACACCTAATCCCTTCATTGTAGGGCTATCTGGGATAAATAAACAAAGTCAAACTGCCAACTATACCCAGTCCTGTGGCTCAGGAACAAGCTGCAGGTTACAAATAAAGCAGGAAAGTGGCAACTTTCTAATAGTGGCATTTTCAAAATTGTAACTAAAAAGCCCACCTTTACCATTAAAGAGGATTTTAAATTACAATTTCTCAGAAACCAAACATGAAATGTTAACCTGTTCCCAATCAAAAGTTAGCACTTTTTAAATGTAATAAGGCAACACAATGCTATCCTATGGGAGAGGTAGGCCTCACAGTAGTGAAAAACAAATTTAGGAGTTTTTCACCACCAGGACATGTAAACCTTAAAGGTACATTTCCAACCCTTAAATTACAATGCACCCTGCTTCATGGGTTACCTCAGGCCTACCTTAGGGGTGACTTATATGTAATAAAAGGAGAGCTTAAGGCTTGACAAGGGAGTTATTTTGCCAAGTGGAATTGGCAGTTTAAAACTGCATTCAGGCTTCAATTGCAGAGCTGGAACATGTTTTAAGGGGCTACTTAAGTGCGTGGCACAATAAGTGCTGCAGGCCTACTAGTAGCATTTAATTTACAGGCCCTGGGTATATAGTATACCACTTTACTAGGGACTCATAAATTTGCCAATCAGGTGAAGCCAACTTTAGCGTGTTTTAGGGAATGAGCACAAGCAGTTTAGCACTGGTTAGAGTGCTAAAAGTGCACAGAGTCCTAATGCCAGCAAAACAGAATTCAGAAAAATAGGAGAGTAGAGGCAAAACGTTTGGGGAAAGATCAACCTAAGGTCTAACAGTCTCCCTTGGGGATGCAGGGGGGAGGCATGCCCACCTGGCCGCCCTCTAGAAATGGGTCTGATGCCTCATCTAGGTGCCCTCCACAGAGTCTTCTCAGGATTTCAACTGTGCACATATACGGCAAAGCCTTGACATTTGTCTCACTACTGGCATGCTTATTACTTTAGGCCTATTGTCACTAAGATTTCTAGCAAAGGCCGCCACCGAAGGGGGGCTCGAGGGCCGGCGCCATAACGGCCGCCAGGGCCCGCAAGGAACAGATCCGGTTTGCGCAGCCCGGAAATGCCGCACGGCAAAATGCGCCCGAGGCCCTCCCTCCCTGCCCCCCCTTCCAAGGACAAAGGGAAGAGAGGAAGGGGGTAGGGGGGGATATAAGGTGAAGCTCCCCCTGGGCAGCTCACCTTTACATCAGTGTGCTGGGGGAGCGGCGCCAACGAACGGCAAGATAATAAAAATGAATCAATAAATAAAAGGGCGTTGTCCATTTGGACTGCCTCCACAGGGATAATGTAAAGCAACCAGAGCTGCAATACCCCTGGCTCAAAAAAACAAAAAAAAGGGTACGAATTATCTTCTTATAACTTACTAAGCTGGAATTCAAACATTTTCTAAATGACATAAGACCTACATTAATTCAACCAAGGAAGAAGTTTTTCTGTTGATGCTCTGTTAGACTAAAGAAAGAAGTGGTGCTTCCATCGGAGGTCGATAAAAGGATTCCCATTGAGGTGGGTAACAATAAACATCTGTTATTCAGCGCCAAGATGCCTCCGGGTGAACGTGCGCTTTACCAATTCACATGTTAGGTTATGTTATGTTGCATTATGCACCGATCAAAAATATATATATATATATATATATATATATATATTTATATATTTATATATCTATATATGCCTCCCCGTTACATGCCTTATGCAATAGCATTTAACAACCCGTAGAGTTGCAAGGGAAGTGAGGAAGATTTGTATTTGTATTTGTAAAGCGCGACATTCATCCAGAGGATATCACGGCGCTGTGCTAAGACTTCTAGTGTGTGGCTGAGTGGTTCATGAGTGATTTATGCGGTTGGCCGATATTATTTTCCGGAGAACAAATGAGTCTTAAGTTTTTTTCTAAACACAAGATAGTTCTCTATGAGGCGGAGTTCTTGTGGTAGGTCATTCCAATATTTAGCTGCCAGGTATGAGAAGCTACGACCCCTTGTTCTTGTCTTCTTAATGCGTTTTGTTCTAGCCAAGGCAAGGGACCGCGATCTTAGGCACCTCGTGGGTACATAGAATTCAACTTTCCTCTGTAGGATGAGGGGTCCCCTTTGGTGCAGGGCCTTGTGTGTGTAGGTGAGCAGCTTAAATTTCGCTCTTTGGCGCATTGGCAGCCAATGGAGTAGTTTCAGGCACTCGATATCTAGAAGACCCCGGAATAGCTAACAAAAGAGAAATAAATAAATAATAAAACACATGCAGTAGTTACACACCTCCCTCTGCACCCGAGCAGGCACATGCTCACAGGCGAGCGCACAGACTCCAAAACTACAAAATAAAACACAGATTGAGGTGTCAACTCGTGATTTCACCCTCCCAAAGTAGAAAATCAGTACGGTTGAGTGGCAGAGTAAGAAATAAGTACTGTGGAGGGGGTAGTAGAGCCGGTCGCATACCAATCTGGGTACTGGTTTCGCAGGGGTGCTTACCGGGGGGAGCCTGCCAGGAGCATGAGTGAAGTAGAGGATGGTATTTAAGTAATTTATGTTGTATCACACCTCCACAAGTGGTATCTGACTATCTCCCAATTTTGTTTGATTTCATGTATGACCCATGGTGAGAGGATACAGTGCTGTAAGACTCCGAACAGGACACAAGCGTGCCACTACATAAGGGCAAGGACGGAGCAGAGCACACCATGGCATTTGTGGGAAGATTGCCGTCAGAGCTTTCCAGACGTCAGCCTCCTGGAGACACAGCTAGAGGTTGGTATCCTAGCGCTCGAGCGGAGCAACGGCAGGGGCAGGCTCCACAGTAAGAGCAGCGGGAGGCGCAAAGGGACGACATAAGGTTGGGGGAGCCGCAGGAAGACGGAAGCCTCCCTGGCGGCGTGGCAGAAACAAAAGGTGTATTGGTTTGGTTATGGAAACACACCGACAGGGCGGTGTGTAGAAGGAAGGCCACTCACTCTGGGATGCCTCACGGCAGGGTGATTACGCCTGACAAAATAGGGGTAGCAAACGGAGACGGCACTCGAAGCCCAGCCCCCGCCAGACGGCGGGGCACAAAAGAGACTAGCAAGGTAGCGAGTAGGGGCCTAACTCCGGGGAAAGGCTACCCCCCACACGCAAGGGGCGTGGAAAACAACAAAGAACAATCTACGAGCTGTCAGGGTGATTTACGACCCTAGGAGATGCAAATGAGCAAAAGACAAACCAGTGATTTATGGCCAGCCGATGATTTATGGCTGATGATTTATGATGCCAATGCAGAATGATTTATGACAACAAAATGATGACAGATTTGTGACAGAATGATTTATAACATCCCGATGATTTATGACCATGATTTATGGCTGCTGATTTATGATGATCAGGCAGAGTGATTTATGACAACAAAATAATGGCGATTGCGGCAGAATGATTTATGATACCCGATGATTTATGACCCATGATTTATGATGTCCAAATGACACTGAGTGATACCCAATTCATGATAATATATGATAATGATTTATGACCCCGGCCTCAAGAAGGTGTCCAGGGGAGTTGTACAAATACGACGTATGTAAGGAGTAATAAAACTGCGGCCAACAACCACCACAAAAATACAATGACTGTTGGCTGTGTGTAGTAAGGCAGATACACAAGTATGGTACGGTTCCTGGAATGGGCACAGTGCGGCTGGTATAGCAAAGGCCGCCACCGAAGGGGGCCTCAAGGGCCGGCGCCATAACTGCCGCCAGGGCCCGCAAGGAACAGATCCGGTTTGCGCCTCCCGGAAATGCCGCGCGGCGAAACGCGCCTGAGGCCCTCTCCCCCCCCTTCCAAGGACAAAGGAAAGAGAGGAAGGGGGTAGGGGGGATATAAGGCGACGCTCCCCCTGGGCAGCTCACCTTTACATCAGTGAGCTGGGGGAGCGGCGACAACGAATTTCGAGTACCACCCACCCACACCTACAACAGCAGCGTCGCAGTGCTGACAGGGACGAAAGGAACTAATGGTACAATGGTTGGCTATGGAGACACACCGGGCGGTGTGTGGGAGTAAGGCCACTCACTTTGGGATGCCTCACGGCTGAGTGAAGTGGTGCCACTCACTTTGGGATGCCTCACGGCTGAGTGAAGTAGTCTAACAAAAGGGGGCAGCAAACGGAGACGGCACTCGCAGCCCAGCCCCTGCCGGACGGCAGGGCACAAAAGAGTCTAACAAGGTAGCGAGCTGGGGCCTAACTCCGGGAAGAAGCTACCCCGACAGGAAAATAGCGCAAAGAGAGCGCAAATCCAACCAAAAGGGACGGAAACAAAAGGTGTATTGGTTTGGTTATGGAAACACACCGACGGGGCGGTGTGTAGAAGGAAGGCCACTCACTCTGGGATGCCTCACGGCAGGGTGAGAACGCCTGACAAAATCGGGGTAGCAAACGGAGACAGCACTCGCAGCCCAGCCCCCGCCAGACGGCGGGGCACAAAAGAGACTAGCAAGGTAGCGAGTTGGGGCCTAACTCCGGGGAAAGGCTACCCCCCACACGCAAGGGGCGTGGAAAACAACAAAGAACAATCTACGAGCTGTCAGGGTGATTTACAACCCTAGGAGATGCAAATGAGCAAAAGACAAACTAGTGATTTATGGCCAGCCGATGATTTATGGCTGATGATTTATGATGCCCATGCAGAATGATTTATGACAACAAAATGATGACAGATTTGTGACAGAATGATTTATAACATCCCGATGATTTATGACCATGATTTATGGCTGCTGATTTATGATGATCAGGCAGAGTGATTTATGACAACAAAATAATGGCCGATTGCGGCAGAATGATTTATGATACCCGATGATTTATGACCCATGATTTATGATGTCCAAATGACACTGAGTGATACCCAATTTGTGATAGTGTATGATAATGATTTATGACCCCGGCCCCAAGAAGGTGTCCAGGGGAGTTGTACAAATATGACATATGTAAGGAGTAATAAAACTGCGGCCAACAACCACCACAAAAATACAATGACTGTTGGCTGTGTGTAGTAAGGCAGATACACAAGTATGGTACGGTTCCTGGAATGGGCACAGTGCGGCTGTTATGATTACAGTCACAAACCGCTAATTGTTTCATGTTACATAACATGATAGAGTACACCTAGCCAACTAAACTGACTCTCGTCGCTTTGATAAAAGGTATTATTGATACCTAAGTGAATCGTACTAATTTACGAACTTGGTGAGAATAAAAAGTTGAGTGAGTATACCTGGGATTAGAACCTGGTCCATGCTGGGTCTAATGATCTTTGGAACCGTCTTTCAACATGATGAGCTAAAACATTACATATCTTGGTTGACGCCTTTCTTGTCTGTTTCATAACATTTGAAATGGGTCTGTAATGGATACTATGCAACTGTATGATTAAGGTTAGAAAGCTAGGCTTCGATATCTCTTCATTGGTTCGATCGGGATGGAACATGTTTTTACAATCGCATAAGTACAAGTGAGCTAAATACGCATTTTGAGAAACGCTCACAAAAATGCCTTTTACTAAAACTCATTCCAGCTGGCAAAAGAGAACAATGAAGCTGCTATTTCCTAATATGCCTGCCTTGGCTTTAGAGAACAGCGATTGGTCATCTCATTAAAAACAGTAATGAGATTCCAAGACGTAAGCTTTGGGTTTAATTTAATTCTTTTTTTGGAGGATGGCTCCATGTGGTCTCATTGGAAATTTCATTTCAGCTTCCATCTGGAAATGTACAGCGCCAGGCTGTGCCTTCCTAATGACTAAGCACTAGACATGAGGGAGAAAGACAGACATCTATCACAGGGATAATAACTCACTGGACAGATGTCTCATGCAGCTGTACGCTCGGGTTACAAATCATAAGCTTCCATCTTGATGAGCGGAGACAAACCAGCTGCTGAAGCCTGTTACTCGAATTCTTCATTTTACAGCTAAAGACACTCCCTCTGTGCGTCGTTCTGTTGCTTTGGTTGGGGTTGTGCTCTATAAATACCCCTACATAAGTGCATGCACATATGCGCTTTCCACATATCTTAAGTTTGAGTCACACAAAGTGGGAATCGAAAGATCAATGCTCAATGCATGTAGAGCCCGTCAGTCTAGGAATATGCCCACGTCCAGTCGTTGCTTTCTTATCCAGCCTGTAGTACACAAAGGTCCTTCCCAGTCTGCAGTTATGAGGGCTCCTCTTCACACTCACACAGCCTGCAGAGCTGAAGGCTCAAGTCCAGCATGGAGTGCTGTCGGATCTCATACTGCTTGTAGTGGTGAAGGCTCGTGGGCATCCTCCAATGCTGAAGGCCGATGTCTGGCCTGAAGTGCTGAAGGCTCATGTCCAGTCTGGTGTGCTGAGGGCAGATGTCCAGCCTGTACATCCGAAGGCGTATGCCAAGCCTCAAGTACCGACAGCCCATGTGCTGCGGGATCTGAAGGTTCCTCTCTTGGCTGGAGTGCTGAGGGTTCATCTCCAGCCTGGAGTGCTGAAGGCTCATGTCCTGCCTGTTGTGTTGAGGGCTGTTGTCCATCCTTTAGTGCTGTGCAGAAGACTTCTGATCAGACTGCAGCGCTGAGTGCTCCTCTACACACCTACGAGAACGAATGTCCAGCCTGTAGTGCTGACGCCTCAGGGTCATCCTGCAATGCTACACATCTATGAGGTTCCATGTCCAGGCTGTAGTGCTGAAGACTCAGGTCCAACTGCAGCGCTGAAGGCTCATGTACAGCCTGTAGGGCTAAAGACCAATCTCTAGCTTGTAATGTTGAAACTAATGTGCAGCCTGGAGCGCTGTCGTCTCATGTGCAGCCTGTAGTGCCGAAGGCTCATGATCAGCCTGCAGTGCCGAGGGCTCATGATCAGCCTGCAGTGCCGAGGGCTCATGTCCAACCTGCAGTGCTGAGGGCTCATGATCAGCCTGCAGTGCCGAAGGCTCATGATCAGCCTGCAGTGCCGAGGGCTCATGTCCAGCCTGTAGTGCCGAAGGTTCATGATCAGCCTGCAGTGCCGAGGGCTCATGATCAGCCTGCAGTGCCGAGGGCTCATGATCACCCTGCAGTGCTAAGGGCTCATGTCCAGCCTGTAGTGCCGAAGGCTCATGATCAGCCTGCAGTGCCGAGGGCTCATGATCAGCCTGCAGTGCCGAGGGCTCATGTCCAGCCTGTAGTGCTGAAGGCTCATGATCAGCCTGCAGTGCCAAGGGCTCCTCTTCACACCTACGAGGACCAATGTCCAGCCTGTAGTGCTGACAGCTTTGCTCCAGCATGGAGTCCTGAGGGCTCCTCCACAGCCTGTAGTGGTGAAGGCTCATGTCCAGCCTGTAGTGGTGAAGGCTCATGTCCAGCCTGTAGTGGTGACGGCTCATGTCCAGCATGGAGTGCTGTCGGATCACATACAGCTTGTAGTGGTGAAGGCTCGTGGGCATCCTCCAATGCTGAAGGCCGATGTCTGGCCTGAAGTGCTGAAGGCTCATGTCCAGTCTGGTGTGCTGAGGGCAGATGTCCAGCCTGTACAGCCGAAGGCGTATGCCACGCCTCAAGTACCGACAGCCCATGTGCTGCGGGATCTGAAGGTTCCTCTCTTGGCTGGAGTGCTGAGAGTTCATCTCCAGCCTGGAGTGCTGAAGGCTCATGTCCTGCCTGTTGTGTTGAGGGCTGTTGTCCATCCTTTAGTGCTGTGCAGAAGACTTCTGATCAGACTGCAGCGCTGAGTGCTCCTCTACACACCTACGAGAACCAATGTCCAGCCTGTAGTGCTGACGCCTCAGGGTCATCCTGCAATGCTACACATCTATGAGTTTCCATGTCCAGGCTGTAGTGCTGAAGACTCCGGTCCAACTGCAGCGCTGAAGGCTCATGTACAGCCTGTAGGGCTAAAGGCCAATCTCTAGCCTGTAATGTTGAAAGCTAATGTGCAGCCTGGAGCGCTGTCGTCTCATGTGCAGCCTGTAGTGCCGAAGGCTCATGATCAGCCTGCAGTGCCGAGGGCTCATGATCAGCCTGCAGTGCCGAGGGCTCATGTCCAACCTGCAGTGCTGAGGGCTCATGATCAGCCTGCAGTGCCGAAGGCTCATGATCAGCCTGCAGTGCCGAGGGCTCATGTCCAGCCTGTAGTGCCGAAGGTTCATGATCAGCCTGCAGTGCCGAGGGCTCATGATCAGCCTGCAGTGCTGAGGGCTCATGATCAGCCTGCAGTGCTAAGGGCTCATGTCCAGCCTGTAGTGCCGAAGGCTCATGATCAGCCTGCAGTGCCGAGGGCTCATGATCAGCCTGCAGTGCCGAGGGCTCATGTCCAGCCTGTAGTGCTGAAGGCTCATGATCAGCCTGCAGTGCCAAGGGCTCCTCTTCACACCTACGAGGACCAATGTCCAGCCTGTAGTGCTGACAGCTTTGCTCCAGCATGGAGTCCTGAGGGCTCCTCCACAGCCTGTAGTGGTGAAGGCTCATGTCCAGCCTGTAGTGGTGAAGGCTCATGTCCAGCCTGTAGTGGTGACGGCTCATGTCCAGCATGCAGTGCTGAGGGATCACGTACAGCCTGTTGTGATGAAGGCTTCGTGTTCTTCCTGCAGTGCGGATGGCTCTTCTCCAGGCTGTAGCTGTAGTATGGAAGGCTCCTGTTCAGTCTGGAGTTCTGAGAGCTCATGTCCTCTTCACACCTATGAGGACCCATGTCCAGGCTGGAGTGATGAGGGCTCATGTCCAGGCTGGGGTGATGAGGGCTCATGTTCAGCCTGTAGTTCCGATGGCTCATGTCCAATGACCAAGTGATGTCACTTCCTATCATGCAGCTGAGGCCGAATGTAATGTCACCTCCTATAATGTCATTGATTGTCAAAAGGAATGTGAAACCACTTCAATTACCTATTTGATTTTGGTAATTTGGCATCTGAGACCTAAGCACCCTTCGCTCTTTACGCATTTAAAGTACAATGGAAGAAAACATTGTAATATTCTTTTTTTCATATTTTGGTCTTATGGTCTTAGTAAATCTAGAACCCAGATTAACCTTGTTCTCTGGTTTTTGCAAAGTTTATGTATAAACAAGTCATATGTGCCCCAGTAATTGACCAAATCTTAAAATGATGTGCGTCATTGGTTGATTGTACGATACAAAAGGTTTCTAGAGAAACAGACGTATGCTTTAAGATTGTAAATAAATGACTATAACTTGTTCTTGCAAACGAGCACTTTTCTACTTTCGTTAATGATGCTATATTTAGTTAACACGCTTCTCTGCTGACCCCTAAGATGTGCGATTACACGAACATCGAGTCCAATGCTACGTTTTCAGTACTAATATTGATAAAACATTGAACTGGCTACAGTTTTACAGTTCACTTCTTTGTCAAGTAATCGTAACTCTCCTTCACAGCAAAAATGTCCTTGCTAAAGTCATACTTAAAATCGATTTTCCGGATGCATTGTCCTAGAGCCCAAACAATCATAAAAATATGATGCTGCTGCAGATGCTATAAAAACATAGATCCCGTTTAGTAAACAGTACACCACTCACTATAAAAGTCAATTTTTCTCGCATTCATTTTACAGTGACAGTTTCTACCATTTGCCTGTTCACCACCCTTCTAGGCCACTACTCCAGATAGTAGCTTTTTTTAAATCGCTCCACCTTCTGGTGGACTGCACATGTATACACAGGTGTAATGATAGATCTAACAATCCAGGAAAAATAAGTAGTATTATTTATTGTAGGTTGGAACACCAAAGTACAGCTGCAGAGAATACGTCCTGTCTCTATCCTTCAGCCCCAGCAACTCCCACCAGGTTCCAAATCAAAGATCTAGAACTCTAGTGACACAGCAGGTGAAACGAAGGAGACTTACAAAAATAAACAATACTATCAGGAAATGCAAAGTAAGGTTACAAAGATAATTTGCAAGAAATAGCATTATACCTACACACATAACATTATACAGCACAATGCATCTTCCCCTCTAAAACAAAACAATAAAAAACTGAACTACCTCATGTCACACTCAGAATCAGACATCCATTTCGGCCTAGTGCGTACTCTTCTATTACGACCTTCCACCTCATTTCCCTTCTTAGGCACACAATCATCCAAACTCTTCTTGCCAGTAATATCGCCCTCACACATCGGAACATTACTAGCACCCAAGTCTCCTCCAGTCACGATATCCCTGCTATTGAAATCACAATCCTTGACTGGTACAATAATAGCATCCAAATCCATTACCTCCTCATCCATGTTCACCACAACTCCACTATCATCACATTCCACTCCCTTATCCCCAGTACACTCCATCTTGCCGACCACAGCAGAAAACGACTCTTCACTTGAACTCCCACAACCTCCATTATACACATGATGCTCCCCTTTAAGAACAGCAGTTCTTCTGAGATTCCACACCTTTCCATCACTGAGACGTACAACATTACGTAGAACATCAATAACTTGCAGGGAGCCAGAAAATTGACTTTCACCTTTCTTAACCATCCATGGAAGTTTCACCTTCACCCAGTCACACTTACCAATTTTAACACTCTCTGAACCCCTCTTGAGATCAAATGCTTCCTTATATCTCTTACGCCTATTGACAATCCTTCTTCTCACCTCCTCTATCGGCACCTTAAAATCAGACCTCTTTAAAAGACACTCAGGGTTGTACTTGGTTCTAGCATTCCTTACTCTCATCACCTCAAAAAGAGACACCTCCAAAGCCTCATGAATGGTGGTCCTATATGTCCAAACTGACTTGTGGACCTCATTCTCCCAATCAAGCCCATTTTTTATTACCATTTGTATGGCATCTTTCAACACTCTGTTCAACCTCTCGATCATACCATTCCCACTACGATTACATAGGGAAGTAGTACTATGCTTCACCCCCACTTTCTCAAAATAATTCTTTGCCAAACTAGATATGAATTGTACACCATTGTCACTGATTAGCTCAACAGGCAATCCTTCGTCCACAAAAGTTTTGTCTATAAACCGTAGTGCCTCCACAGAATCAATTGTTTCCACAACCATTACAACTGCACATCTAGAGCAAACATCCATCATGGAGATAATATACTTGGAAGGAGAGCCAACAGGGCCCATAATATCCTCCGCAACCATATGCCAGGATTTCTTTGAAATGATGGGTTCACACATGTTGGGTCTTAGAGTTCTCAAGGATTTATCAGAATTAGAACATCACAAGCAGTTCCTCACTAACCTCTCCGCACACATATCCATCCGAGGCCACCAGTACCACTTTTTGGCTCTCTGGTTGGTCTTCACAATACCCAAGTGGCCTTTATGACTCATCACCATTATACATTCCCATAGCGTAGATGGGGAATCACTCTCTCGCCCCTAATTACTGTACCGTGGCATACAGATAGTTAATTCCTGATTTCCCAAAAATTCCTTAAAACTCTATCCACACTGGACTTCTGAGGCCAACCATGCTCTACTCAATAAATGAGTTGCTGAAGAACACTATCCTCAGCATACTCCTACCATGCTTCTTCCTTAATCCTAGGAGCACCTTGATCATGAATGAATGTAATTTGTAAATCCGCCCATTCATTTTTATCACACTGCTGCATATCTGTAGGCATGTGAGCCAAAAAATCAGCCAAAACATTTACCTGGCACATACACCACCTTGTAAATAAAATCCTGCAAATTAATCAACATTCTTGCAGATATGGTAAAAACAGTGGTGGCTCCTCCGCTAAGGCAGAGGAGCGTCACCCCACTGCTATTTCATCAGTGCAAAAAAGAAAAAGAAAATGATAATAACAGGAAGGTATTATCATTTTATTTTTCTATGCAGGAGTCGGGCGGGGCTGGGCTCTGTGATGCCAGAGCAGGGGAGGAGTGGTTTGCACTCCTCTAAGTGCGCATGACGGTTTGGCCAGCCATATAGGGCTGGCCAAACCGTCATGCGCACTTGGCATGTTCTCCATTGGGCTGTGTTGCACAGCCCAGTGGAGAACATGCCCAGGCTCCCAGGCACTGCCTGAGCATCCAAACAGGATGCTCAGACCAATCACAATGCTGCTCCTTCAGTGTAGAGATTGGCTGGGAGAATCCGGAAGCCTGGGTGCTTCCAGTGCTTCCGGCAGACTGAGGATGGAGGAGAGGCATGCGGCATGGGGAGAGGCATGCGGCAGCGTGGCAGAGAAGGTAAGTTTATTTTTTTTCATTTTTTTTAATCCTTCCCTACCCCACCACCCCCATTCTGAGGCAGCCACCACTGGTTAAAAAGACCTTCTGTAGTCAACAATTTCACCAGTGGTTTATGATCACTGCGCACTGTACACAATTTCACCCATACAAACGATCGGAAGTGTTCCAAAGCCTACACACAGGCAAGGGTTTCCTTCTCAATAAATGAGAATTTCTCCTCCATTGGTGATAATGTGTGAAGCATATGCAATTATGCACTCCTTACCGTCCCTATCCATCTGTGATAGAACACCTACCAACCCCTTGTTACTAGCATCCACAGCGACAATATTATAAAGTTCAGGGTCAAAACCTTTCATCACAGGAGCCTTAGCAATAGCTTCCTTTATATCCACAAATTCCACTTTGCAATTCTCAGACCACACAAACTTCACTTTGTTCTTTAATAGTTGTCTGATGTTGTACACTCTGCTAGAGAAACCCTTAAGAAATTTCGCATAAAATTCCAAAAGGCCCAAGAATGATCTAAGTTCAACCTTATTTTATGGATGTGGAGCATTCTGAACAGCTTCCACCAGCTTTGGCTTGGTAGCAACACCCTCACCACACAGAACGTGACCCAAATAAGTCACAGAACGAACAGCAAATCTGCATTTTGAATGTTCAACAGTTAGCCCATTCTCTTCTAGAATACTTAAAACTTCCACCAAAGCATTATTGTGTTCCTGCCTATCCCTCCCAAAAATAAGGATATCATCCTGGAAGCATTTTAATATAGAATGTTTCCCAAATAGCTGGTACACCAGTCTCTGGAAAATGGCGGCAGCTGATGCCAATCCGAAAGGCATCCTTTTATATTGGAAACACCCCATGAGAGTGATAAAGGCAGTGCAAGGCTTGCTCTCTTCCTTTAACTGAATCTGGTGGTACGCAGCAGACAAATCTATGGTGGAGAACCATTTAGCATCCTTGATTAGCGCTACCATTTCTGAAATTTTAGGAAGCGGAAACCTATTAACAATATTGTTGTTCAAATGGAGTAAGTTAATACAAAGTCTAATTTTTCCATTACTGCGTCTCGCGACCACTACTAGGGAAATCCAATCAAAGGATTCAAAGGGTTCAATTATACCTGCATGGACTAATTTATGTAACTCCTTTTCTACTTCTTCTCTAAGGAGAATAGGAATATTCCTGCCTATGCATTTTAGGGCAAGCATCTTTTTTTAAAGTTGTGCAATGTTCAAACTCTATCAACATACCAATTTCCCCACTGAAACTTGAGGAAACCTTTTAAGCATGTCACCCCCCACAGTTTCACTTTCATTCACAATTAACACTGGATCAGAACTATTGGAATTTAAGATAATGTATAATTTTCCCTTGATCCAGCCACCCTAGTACTGAAGGGCCCTTCTGAGAAACGTAAAGTTTCCCCAAAGATTCCCTATTCTTAAATATGAAAACTAAGGTCCTATAACCAGTTAAATCTATTGTCTCTCCTGAGAAGCCCTCATGGTTAATATCTGGTTCTTGTAGAGTCCTACCTAATTTAGATACAAAATTAGAGTTCCACACATCTTCATTTAAAAGGGGAACCCGAATCGGCATACATTTGCACATTGACCCCACCTAGGGACATTGAGCAAATAGGTTTTTTCTTAACCTTATTCACATTATCATTGATATTCAAAACAATCAGGTCATGTTGGCCCTTATCATTTATGTCACAATGCATAACCTTCTTCACACTGCCTTCACCTTTACTAGAACTAGCTTCATCCACACACTTAACTTTATATCCTTTTTTTTTCCGTGCATACCTTAGCAAAATGGCCAATAACGCTATATGCTGAACATCTCTGCTTGAGTGCAGGACAAAATTTACTCAACGTTAAATGAGAACTATTATCGCAATGATAGTCCCTAAAATCATCATTCTTGGAAGCATCATACCCCTTAACACTCCCTTTCTGAATAGGCTCATGTACCTTTGCACTCTCCTTCTTAACCTTGCTAAGTGCCTTGTTATTAATCTTACAAACTACCTCCTCACTGACCTCTCTAGAATCTGCCTTGAGAACTTTTGCACTACGACTGGAAAGCTCTGCTTTCCTCACTGTAGCTAAAATGTCATTAAGATCAGAATCCACATTGATCCACAATCTTTCCTGAATTGCAAGATCAGCAGTATGCATGACCACCTAATCCCGGATAAGCTGTACCTGAAGATGGTCAAATTTACTATCACTAGCTAATTTTCTAAGAACGGATGCATATTCATCAATAGTTTCCCCAGACTCTTGTTTCCTTTGAAAAAATGTGACTCTCACAATACTAATGCACACTTTTGGCGCAAAAAACATTAGAATCTCCCCCACCAGTAGATTTTGTCACTGGTTCATAAACCTTTAAACCCCTAGGCTCTACAGAATGTAGAAAAATCTTCCTTTTCCTTTCCAGTTTCATCTTCCCTTCTTCATCAATGGTATCCAGAAAGTTTAAAAAATACCATTCACAATCCACCTACTTAATGCATGGATTACCTTCTGCTGTCCAAAAAGCTTGTGGAGGTTGTAATGCAAAGTTTTGCGTGGCCATTATGCTTAAAATGCGATAAATCCACACAACTCAAACCAAAAAAATACATAGCAAAAAAAACAAATACTGGGCAGACACAGAACAAAATTAACCAAAGCCTAAAAATGAACAAGTCAAGAGAAAAGCAGTGCCACTAGTCCCAATACCGGCAACGTCCCCCCACTTCCCATAGGTGAACATGCATAATAAACCACAAGACACATTGTTTATGGGAAAAACTGTCGCAGGTTTATTCCATACAAGGGTATGCAATAAGGTGGGTTATCTTACGGGCGATCCAGGGCAGGCAGCCGTCCAGCCTATGCTGCCCCTGCCCGCCTAATGAGCCAGCACTGTGGGATGTATGCCCGGTCAGCGCTACCTTTGTTGATCCACCACTGGATCACGTGTCCCTTGTTACCATCTACACACGCCCCTTTCAGGGCGGAGCGTATCAGGGCAAACCCCCGGTTGGTCAGGCCCCCAACCGCCCGAAGGACTAACGGGGCACCGTCGCGGTTTTCCATGACCCTGCCCTGAGGATCCTGGTCTTTGGCTCTGGCACCCCTATTGTGCCGTGCAGAGGTACCCTTACTGTACCGTCTGCCGCAGTGGTACCCTTACTGTACCGGACTGCTTCCAGATCGCCCTGTAACTCCGCCTGCAACACAAAAGCAAACATTAAAACATTCAACATATTTTGCCCACCAGCCCAGCCGGAGGGTAAGAGGAAGGGAGGGAGACGGCGAGGCTGGCGGCAAAGAGGCCGCTGGGAGGGACCAGGGGGTATACATACCCTGCCTCCTCCCCTGGGCGTACCGGAAGTGACGCCCACACCCCCACCGCCGCGGGCTCCCGGCGGAAGCCCACTGCAGCTAGGACGAGGGGTAGGCTGTGCCGCAATGGCACTAAAGGGCCGCCCTTTTAGGGTGGCCCCCTTTGGGGGCGGCGGGCAGCCACATAGTCCCAATACCGGCAACGTCCCCCCACTTCCCATAGGTGAACATGCATAATAAACCACAAGACACATTGTTTATGGGAGAAACTGTCGCAGGTTTATTCCATACAAGGGTATGCAATAAGGTGGGTTATCTTACGGGCGATCCAGGGCAGGCAGCCGTCCAGCCTATGCTGCCCCTGCCCGCCTGATGAAGCAGCACTGTGGGATGTATGCCCGGTCAGCGCTACCTTTGTTGATCCACCACTGGATCACGTGTCCCTTGTTACCATCTACTCACGCCCCTTTCAGGGCGGAGCGTATCAGGGCAAACCCCCGGTTGGTCAGGCCCCCAACCGCCCGAAGGACTAACGGGGCGCCGTCGCGGTTTTCCATGACCCTGCCCTGAGGATCCTGGTCTTTGGCTCTGGCACCCCTATTGTGCCGTGCAGAGGTACCCTTACTGTACCGTCTGCCGCAGTGGTACCCTTACTGTACCGGACTGCTTCCAGATCGCCCTGTAACTCCGCCACAGCCCTGGGGGCGGCCACCGTCGCAGCCAGGGCCCCCACCACTGCACTTCCTATTACCTGCAACCTGCCTTTTCCAAACATTCCTGTAAGTCCAGGAGAAACAGGTCCATCCCCACCGGGGACAAGTGGACCCCGTCCTTCTCAAAGTACCCTTTAACGTTTGCCTGGATGAGTTCATGCCTGATAAAGCCCAACCCCCTCTGTCTCAGGAACTTGCGCATGGCACTGTTGACCCGCTTGCGCGAATGATCTGCTGCCTCCCTTGACCTGGCGCCGTGCCAATGCAATCGGGGGGTTATTTCCGACCAGAACAGTTCGCAGTGACCCAGACGCCTGCTTAGTTCGCCAAAGTCTGTTTTGATGGCCCTGAGTAAACCCTTCCTCCCCATGGTCAGGAGATCATTGCCCCCCAAGTGGATAACCAAGACATTGGGCGGGGCTCCGCCCAGGGCCAGGCGCTGCTCGAGCCGGTTCATGATGCTGTTCCATCTCATACCTGGGAAACCCATCCAAATAAATTCAGTGTTGTGAAACCCCCGCATCCAGTTCCTGCTCTTGGCCCACTTTTCCAACCTGGCCACGTACGAATGGCCGATCACCCATACGCGAACACCTAAAGAAACGAACGCCATTGTTTAAGAACTGTTTATTGCTCCGAAAATTATATTTGAACATGACACTGCAAAACACGGCACACCAAATCAAATTTACATTTTGTGCAGTCACGGGCGGATATATCGTTCAAAACAGCGCGATTGCCACCGCCCCACTTTTTAATGCCTGCTGATTCCATGCCTGCCTTGAATGCCGCCGTAGCCGCCCCAATTCTGAAGGAATGGCTTGAATACTTTTATCTGGGCAGGCCAGGCCGGCGCGCGCCAAGCATGCACCCATCACCCGCTCCACTTGGAATTTTGTCAGGGGGGACAAGTCTGCATGTACCAGGAAATAACCCTGTGTTGCCGGGCGCACCGCTACGTAGTCCCCTACTCTAGCGACCGAGCAGTACCTGGGATCCCCTAGCGGGTTAAGAATCACCTCCACCCCGCGCCCTGCCTGGTCCGTCTTAGACCTTCTTATGCGGAGCACCAGCTGGGCGGCCAGCCTCACGTCTTGTATGCCCAATGCATCCCCAGACCTATCCGACTTGGATCTGGCCACCAGTTTGCTCATCCTGAATGCCCCAAAGAATGCTAAACAAAAGGCGGCAGCTAGTAGGCTGGCCTCGTAAGGAGAACGCGCAACCTGCTGTAGGGCATCAAGGATACCCTGGAGCCTGGGGAAATCGATGGCCCCCCTGTTATCCGGCACCCTCACTTCCTCCCTGGCCCAGCCCTTGAGAGCCGCCCGTAAACGAAAGGACCTGGCCGGATCAGACCCACCCTTCAGCTTTGCGTCGTGGCACACTGCTGCCAGGTGGCTGGACACCCAAGAGTGGCTTTTCCCTTGGTCCTTAGCCCATACCACAAAAGCCTCCACCTTCTGTTCCAAAGGAAGGGGGCTGGTGCCCAGGATATTAGAAACGCCCCAGAAAGTTGCACGGTGGGCCTTGTACTTCTTCCTGGTTCCTGGAGCCAGGGAGCGTTCCCCAATCTCCCTCAGCCGTTGCTCCACTGCAAGATGAGCCACAGATGCGCTGGAAAGGGGGTCATCTCCGCTCTCGCTCGCGGCCAGGCCTCCCGGAATCGGAGCCACTGAAAACGAGAGAGAGCGTCAGCGGCAACATTCTTAACCCCCTCAATGTGCCTAGCCCTGAACTCAATGTTGTGGCGCAGGCCGGCCCTGACGAGCTCTCTCAGTAGGCAGAGCACTAGTGGGCACCTTGCTGACTGGCCATTTATTGCTTGTACAACCGCCATGTTGTCCGACCAGAAGACCACCCTCCTATTCGCTAGCGCAGAGGGCCATAAATGCAGGGCGATGACGATGGGGAAGAGCTCTAGTACAGTGATCTTGGTTGTGATCTTGCGCCGGTGCCATGCGTTGGGCCATTTCTGCGCGCACCACTCCTCCCCCATGATGGCTCCAAAGCCCTCCCTCCCGGAAGCGTCCGTGAACAGGCACAGCTCAGTGCTGGCTGCCCATGGCGCCCTCCAGATCACAATTCCGTTGAATTGTACCATGAATTCTGCACAGGTCGCCAGGTCTGCCTTAATGCCATATCCCAACCTGACCAAATGATGCTTCCTGCGGACGCCTGCCGTGGCCCTAGCTAGTCTCCTTGCGAACACCCTCCCAGCCGGGATCACTCTAGCTGCGAAATTGAGCTTGCCCAAGAGGCTCTGGATCTCGCCCAAGGGTGCCTTGTCTCTGCCAAGTAAGCTTTGGATGTCCTTAAACAACTCCTTCACCTTCTCGGCAGGGAGCCTGGACTCACCCTTGACGGTGTCCAGCTCAATGCCTAAGAACGTGAGAACCTGCGCCGGACCCTCGGTCTTACCTGGCGCCAGGGGCACCCCTAGGCGAGCCGCCAAAACCTGGAAGCAACGCAATCCCTCGCTGCATTCCCGAGACCCCAATCTCCCGATGAACAAAAAATCATCCAAGTAGTGGGTCACTCCCTCCTGGCCGTGTTCCCAGTGGAGTGCCCACTGCAAGAAGGAGCTAAAGGCCTCGAAATATGCGCAAGACACCGCACAGCCCATGGGCATGCAACAATCAAAGTAAAGTTGACCCTGCCACTTGAAACCCAGCAGGTGCTGGCTGGACGGGTGGACTGGCAGTAGGCGAAAGGCAGATTCTATATCCGCCTTGGCCAACCATGCCCCTTTGCCAGCCCTCCGCACCATGTCGATGGCCATGTCCAGCGAAGAATAAGAAACTGAGCAGGTGCCCTCCTCCAGCCAGTGATTCACCGAGACGCCCTCGGGGTATGACAAGTGGTGGATCAGCCGGAAGGCCCCAGGTTCTTTCTTGGGCACTACTCCCAGCGGGGATACTACAAAGTTCTCCAGAGGGGGTGAGTTGAAGGGGCCCGCTACTCTGCCTAGTGCCACCTCCTTTCGAATTTTTCCCCTACAACTCCTGGCAGTTCTTTGGCGGACCTCAAATTGTCTGCATCGCGGCTATAGTGCGGCCCCTGGAACGGAATCGTAAAGCCTTCGAGGAACCCCTGCGCTAGGAGTAGCCTATCTTTGATGTTGTGGTACTGTCGCAGGAGCGGGAGGAGGTTCTGCAGTATGATGGGGGAAGGCCCTTTGTTGGGAAAGTTTGTTTGCACGGTGACCAGGGCTGGGTGGCAACAGGGGGGGGCCGGGTCTGAGTTCCTGACTGCGCTATTAATTATTCTGCTTCCCAGGGGGGTGGGGGACTATCCCGTTTCGTGTTGCATGACACGGCCGGATGTGCAGCCCCACACTTGCTGCAGTTGTGGGCAAATTTGCATCCTTTGCCCCAGGAGCAGGATCCTGCATTGTATAGCCGGCAAGTGCCGGATGAGAACCTTTTATTCCCTTGTTGCTGGACCCCCCCTTGCTGAGTTCGAAAAGGCTGTTTGGAGGCGCGCTTACCTGATTTTTTGGAGGCCCCTTGATTGTCACCCCCTCTCTGTGCTTTCGCCCCCTTCTCCCTGCACTCGGTGTTAGGTCTGCCCATATGTTGGATCCAGAGTTGGATCTCCTTTTGGTCCCACCCTAGGTCCGGGCATAAAGACATCCTCTTGCGGAACTCCTGGTCGTAGTAAAACCATCCTAACCCCCCCGACAATTTAGCCTCCTGTTGTATGGTGTGGGAATACTGCATCAGGGCAGGGCCCTGTTCTGGGTGTCTCTCCATTACCACTGCTGAGAGAATCGTGAAGGCCTCCACCCAATTCTCTATTGTTTTTTCTGGCCATCGTTGGTACGGCACCTTCTTGTCCTCCTCTTTCCCCCCCATCTTCCTGGTGTCTAAACCTGCCTTGCTGTGCATGAGTAGGGTCAAGATGTCCACACATTCCCTTCTCCAAATGCCTTCTTTGGCGGCCTGAGGCACCTCCCACGCCAGAGAACAACGCCCTGACGCTAGTGGAGCTACTGTTATCATTGGAGACGTCGGGGACCCCAAACTTGCAGTAGACAGACTTGTGGGCAGGGGGGGGGGGGAGATGGTCTTGGCCAGTGGTGGAGCGGGTGCAGGGACAGGAGAGGGGGCGGGAGGAGCCGCTGCTGCGGGAGCGTTGCTGGTAGAGGGCGCTGCCGTCTTGTGCTGTCCCTCCCCGCTGGCGGGAACTATATCTTGCCCTGCACTAGGCCTAGGTGCCGTCGCGTTCATTCCTGCCGGAGGGGCAGCTACCATGCTGCCTGTCTCGTTTGCAGCCAATGCCGCACCAGCCTGACCCACCCAGACCTGAGTAATTGAAGGGGGCACCCTGGGCGCCAGCGCTGCGTTCACAACTAAGGGGGGCGCCTCCAATCTGTCCAAGCGTGTCTGGAATGTGTTCATCAAGGCCAACATGTTGTCCATTGCCTTACCCATTTTTGCAATGTTCGTGTTGCCCGTTGTGGCCGGGGTCTGGGGGTTGGCAAGGGCAGCCACCGGTGCTGGAGGCTGCTGCGCGGTCACCACCCTGGCCTTGGCCGGGGGTCCGCCGGGAAGTCTTTGTTGGTGGGCCGTCGTGACCGCTTTGACCTGAGAGGCATCTGCTCGGTTGGTCCTGCCTGGCTTCCTGACGGTTGGTCTAGCGACACCCCGGAATCCTCCTGCCCACAGGCGTCAAGCATTTCTTGAGCCCATTCCACTCCCTTGGCTTTTGCCATTGCCATAAAGGTCCCCCACACTAAATCCTGGGACGTGCTCGGTTGCGACTCATCCACACAGCTGACTTGCGAGAATAAGAGGGCGGGGGTCCCTTGGCTGTTCATGCTGTACTTTGTCTGGCCGACTGCCCAGCCGTGCCCTAAAACAAAAGACAGAGGTGAGTCCCAGCACTGAGCCAGCAGCATAGTCTCCCAGGCGTGGAGCAGCCGCTCCCCTGGGCCCCTCGACCCCGTACGCATTTTCCGCCAAGAGCCTCCCCGGTACTTACTTCAACACAGTTCCTGCCCTCGTGACCTGATTGAACGTGCTAGATGCTGCTTTCGCCCTTGTCCTGCGGAGACGTCCCGTGGTCCCCAGGGGCTGCGAGTACCGTGGATGTCCGGGTGCACTGCGGTGGGGAAATAACATCGTTTAGCTGAGTTCAGTGCAAAGCCATGTGACCACCTTGATATGTCTCCCTTGCCATCCAGCCGCGCCTTCGGCTGTAAATTTGGCATGGTGAGTGCGGGATGGGTAAATCTAACGGCGGGGTGTGTGAGGGGGCGGAGTATGCAGCAGAGTCCCATTACCTGCACAGCGCCCTTGCTCGGTCCACGACCCAGCGAAGCTGCCCTTCAACGTCAGGGCACCCTCTACCTGCTAGGTGCCTCTGCACCAAGACTCAATCTGGCGTAAGTAGCTGAAACGTCCGGTCCCGACCTGCTCAGAAACAAAACAAGCGAAAGTGAGTGGCCCCAGTTAGTGGTGATAGCCTTTTCAATGACTTAACTCTTACATCTTGTAGTTCTCTGTCTTATGTAACATTCCCCAATATCTGTTTACACACGTCTGCTTCATCTCTGCATACTCTGTGTGTATTTCCATGCTCTGGCACTCTGCACAGGAAGGCTTGCGCCGGGGCTGGGACCAACCTGTGCTGTAACCAACCAATGCCTGCATACAGGGCCCAAGGCCAGACTGACTCTGGACGGACGGCCCTGCATTTGTGTGCCCTAAAGTGGCTAACCGGCACCGGGACTCTATCATGGTCCCCCCTCATCATTGCCGTTTGGAACGTGGACCCCTTACCTCCTCCTGCGGGGCCCCATTCTTGCGGTGGCATGACATCGAGTTCTGCGTAACTAGCTTACCCGTACTCTACCTCAACCCCTTATCAGTGTGGATGCGGCCACCAAAGAATGAACCCCTTCCAACCCCCACACGCCTGTCACAAAGCCAACACTGAAGCGGTAATGGGAGGGAGGGGGGGGGGCCGCTTCCTGATCCTCAACTTCCGCGTCCCACCCCTCCTGAGGGTCAGTGAGCCGATCGAATGCCCCCAGCTGGCGCTGCCATGGCCCCTACGGGATTGTGCTGTTGCTCCCACACAGCATTAGGCCCCCTGGGCCCCAAGCGTGCCCTAGCCACAACGCCCTGGCAGCAACGATCAGCTGGCTGGTGGGTCGGCTCTCCTCGCGCATGCCACGTGGGCAGGGACACGTGAAATTAGTTCCTGGCCCGATAGCAAGCCAGCCCCCAACCCCATGATGTCCTGCCATCCACCCTGTACCCCCGGTGATTTATCACCCTTCCGGTAACGAGTGTGGGGGGGGGGGTGTCCACAACCCTGCTGCCCCCCTCATGGCCCCCTTAGCACTGGCTGATAGTGCGGCGGGCTCCCTCTAGCACGCTGCCCTCACACTCCCTGCTGGCGTGCTCCCGAAGTGAGCACGTGTGCCCGTAGCTCCCACCTGGTATTGAACCCCCACCATCCGCCTTCTAGGCAACGCGGAGAGCCATCTCCCCTTCGGCGTCCGCAAGTGGTGTGGGTGGCTGGGTAGGGGTGAACCCAGGGCCTTGCGCTTGCAGGGAGATCAGGCACATGCCGGCACAGGGAGATCAAGTGATTTGCCCCCGGATAAAGATGCGGACGCGACCCCGAAGCTCTAACCTCGGTAATGCATTGGAGCGCTCCACCCGATCCCCGCATTGCATTGCACCTACCGGCACAGGGAGATCAAGTGTTGTGCCCAGGGACCGGATGCGGACGCGAACCCGAGGCTCGTAACCTACTTTAGGCATCGGAGCGCTCCACCCGATCCCCGCACCTACTTTCACATTCTGGCCCCGGGAGATCAGGGTTTTGCTCAGGATCACAGGATGCGTGCGCGAGCCAGAGGGGTTTAGGCAGTGGAGCACTCCTCCCGAGCACCGCCTCAAATAGTAGTTGGAGCGCTCCACCGAGCACCGCATCTGCATCCCACCTACAGGCGCAGGGAGATCAAGTGTTTTCCCGAGGATGCAGCCGCGAACCCGGGGACAAGGGTTTCCAGCACCAACGTCGACAGTCCGACGGGCCACATCCCCCCCCACAACCACCGGAGACATGCCAGGAGAGGCAGGGGTGAAACGCACTAACCCCGACTCACCCCCACAAACCCTACAAAGACGGCACGACGATGCCCCCGGCGAGCCTGGACCACGTGTCCAGGCGGCGTGGCTGGAAAAAGGAGAAGCGCCCTAGGCACTCAGCCCCGCTTCCGGTGAATGCCTGCCCCAGTGGGAGGGTGATCTGTGCCTGGGCGGTGACACGGTCGAGACCCGCGACTAGGTCCCCCTCACCCCAGCCCCTGGCCGGTCCCTCCTAACACCCCGACACCAGCCCTTGACGGTGACCAACCGCGCTCTCCCAGGCCACTGTGGCGGAACGGGTGGCATCGGGACACGGGTGGCATCGGGACCCGGGGGGCGGGGGGGGGAAGAGGGGTATCTGCAGACTATTCTGCATGCACCCCGTTGGCCGCAACCCCTGCCGACTTGCCCTGAGCCCTCGAGGAGCTGTCCTCCCCCCCCTTGACTAAGGGGGGGCCTGGGGGGGAGGATGTACACTTACTCGCAAAGCGGGCAACGACGAGACACGACGGGACCCGACGACCTGCAAGACGGCGAGGCTGGCGGCAAAGAGGCCGCTGGGAGGGACCAGGGGGTATACATACCCTCCCTCCTCCCCTGGGCGTACCGGAAGTGACGCCCACACCCCCACCGCCGCGGGCTCCCGGCGGAAGCCCACTGCAGCTAGGACGAGGGGTAGGCTGTGCCGCAATGGCACTAAAGGGCCGCCCTTTTAGGGTGGCCTCCTTTGGGGGCGGCGGGCAGCCACATTCTTCACACTCAGACAAGGGACTAGTCCACTGCTAACACCGCAACAAGTCAGACTAACGAAAAAGGTGCAGGGTCCATTCTTAACCCTTAAAAGGGACTAGTCAGTGCCCTGAAAATGTTAAAGACAAAGTAGTGCATTCCCAGAGTTAATTCCGGTGAAGGAAGAAAAACAAAACTTATGGCAGCAGTAAACATAATCTAACTCTATGTAGATGAATTGCGGAGAGGTTGCCGATAGCCGTGGAGACAGGACCGAAATAAACAACAACAAAAATGGCAGCACGCACACATGCAACGTCGTACCGTATTCACCCTTGACCTTGAAGTACGGGCCTCAGCTGCAATGCGGAAGCATTCCAAGAGCTAGACCGCACAGTTACAGCCAAGATCCAGAGTCCGACAAGCTAGCAGACTCTGCGCATAGGTGACATCTAGAACGGAGACGTGCCTTAATCTGTGACGTCGGCTTCCTGAGAGGACTGGAACGCATGCACGCCAGCACAAACCGTCTGAAAGATGCTGATTTGAAAGATGCAGACAAGTTGTACCTGCTAACTTACTACAAGTAAGGTGGTGATCTTTGCTCCACCTAAACTTCTCATGAATCTCTCAAAAACCAAAAATGAGAGATGAGCCAAACCAATCCAACGGCAAAGAAAAATAAATTTCAATGTTGCCCTGCAGAGCTGCACTGTACACGCCAGACAAGAAAAACAGCTAATTTGAAAAAAGAAAACAGATGATGTGAAAAAGGTTCCAACTACTTGTCGTTAGGCCTGGGCGGAGTCTGCCTAGCCATGCTACGCGGAATTCCGTGAAGTGAAAAAAACACTCTGGAGTGTTACGCGGAGTTACGCTAGCGGGCGGAGTTACCGGCTCCTCCTATAGCATGCACTGAGGTAAGGATAACAATTTTGAGGATAGAGAAAACTGCTAATCCAGAGACACTGGGATCTCTGAATGTAGCAGTGTACCACCAATCTGGGCCGCTCCTGTTATGTCCTGCCCCAGGGATACAGGCACTTTTGAGGGGAGGACGCTAGCCCATTCCGGATCCATTCGGACTCCGGTGCGGGGACTCAGAGGAGGCAGCCGTAGGCTTGGGATCCTCCAAACCTTCTCTGTCCATCGACGATGCGAGAGGGTCCCTCGGGTCAGGCTCCAACAGTGACAGCCGTAGGAGGAGGCTGGGTCATGTGTCCCCCCGCCGGCAGCATTCACATTTTCTTCTCGCCGCTCTGCTCCACTCCAGCGGCAGCTCCTGATCCTTCCTGAGTCATGCACCGGAGGTGACGTGAGCCATGTGACCTGGTGGGACGGGAGGTGGTTGTCCTCCGCCGGCGCCCGGTTTCCTTGGCAACGGCGAGAATACAGCATTGCGGCCTACAGCGCGATCGAGCCTGGCAAGAACGTGGTGGTGGTAAAAAACTCTTCTATGTGGTGGAGTCGGAGTTTTGCCAAACTCCGCACCATAATTGGAGGTGGTAAAACTCTATCACCTCTATCCGCGGAGCAGAGTTTGCCACTCACCTTTACTCGTCGCCAAATTTGTAATGATAGATCTAACAATCTAGGAACAATAAGTAGTATTTATTGTAGTTTGGATCACCAAAGTACAGCTGCAGAGAATAAGTCTCTATCCTTCAGCCCCAGCAATGCCCACCAGGTTCCAAATCAAAGATCTAGAACTCTAGTCACACAGCAGGTGGAACGAAGGAGACTTACAAAAAAAAACAATACTAGCAGGAAATACAAAGTAAAGTTACAAAGAAAATTTGCAGGCAATAACATTATACCTACACACATAACATTGGGTTCAGATGGTGTTGTTTTTGTGACTATAAACCGGTACAATGAAGATATGATGACTGAAATTGATCATCAGACCAATTGGCCCTGAGCCTGCCATCGGCCAACCCTCGTCTACAGTCATCTCTTCTTTCTGTGTTTACTGATGGATTGGTGGCTCATTATGTTTGTACAGTAAAATGTTTTAAACACACAAAAATGTGAGGCCCATCGTTTACAAGCTTTTATATGCATATCTGCTTTCATAAACTTAAAAAAAACTGCCGAGAAAGCTGTCTTACCAATATCTGTGAGAGGATAAACAAACAAACGCTGCCTCCAATTGTGAGTACATTCCACAGGGCGGCCCACCCGTGCTGTGCATTTCTATCCTCACAGGGCTGAGAATGTTCCTTTCCCTTAAGCTGCTCTTGCTGTTCACCCTCTTCATCCAGTGAACCCATCATGCAGACCTCGGATAGACCTAGAAACATAAATGAAGGTATCAAGATAATTGATTTTCAGTTAGGCCTTGTTGGACAATTTGACTGAGTTGTTGGTTACAAAGCACATGTTTATCAAAATTGTATTACCATACTCCAACTCTTCAGGTACTTTACAGAGCGAAAATGGTAATGGAAAAAGCCTGATAATTAATAGTGCCACACAGCATAACTAAAGATAGTATGTCTTCCATTCAGTATTGTTACCGAAACGACTCACTCATTCTCACCCACACATCCAACTCACTCAGTCACTCAGTTACTCACTGAAGAAAATATATTTATGAGTAAAAGTATTTTAGCATCTAGCACTTAAATGCTTAATTCTGGAAGTAAGTTTCTATCAAGTAAAAAGCTGCCGCTTTTTCCTAGAGGTGGCTAGATACATAGACTCAAATGGCAGAGAAGGGCAGACAGGCTATTTAGTCTTCAATTGCCTCACTTCCTGCAATATGGCATAGGAGGATTCAGCCCTTCCCTTTCACGTACACTTATGATTACCCCTTTGAATATGACCCCTTTCATTTGGGATTTTTTTACTGATTGTCACCCACCCACTAATTCTGGACATCAGCCCCATGCGTTTTCAGTCATTTAACACATGCTCTAAATCAAAGAGTCTCTCATCTTCCTTCTGGCCCTTCATCTTAGAAGCCTCCTTTTAGGATCTCGTCTTCTACAGTCTCACTTCCATTGGAATATGTTTAGCTCCCTAGCTGTAGTAAAAACCTGTGGTATGTAAATATCTCTGTCTCATCTCAACTCTTTTATACTCTTTCAGGAACACACATTTTGGTCATTGCACCTCTACATTAAAGCTCCTTATCTCCCTCCCCCGCACTGAATGTCTCTAAGAAACTGCATCCTGTATCCCTCACAAAGTAGGGAACCCTCTAGTGAGGTCTCATGTATGATTTATGAACTGCAAGAAAATTGCAATTGCTCATGAATTGTAAGAAAATTGAAAGAACATTTTCTGTTACTGATGGCTAAAGCTCCCTCTATGCATCCCAATATTCCCTTGACTCTCCTTCTTTTCTTCTTCTTTTTTTTGTATTAACATTTCTTTATTAATGCTTCGGACATTTATAAATACATGTGATAAACGACTCACGTGCGAAACCATGTCATTATAAATTATTACTAGAACTATGACATTAGAAAAGGATACAGACCTAACATCCCCCATCCCTTGCTCCGTAAAGAAGTCCACAATTCGCTTCTCCTATCTCTGTTATCTTAAGTTCATCTCACTCATTTCTTCTAAGGGCCTTTTCACACATGGTTGTGACTGTGGGTGGTCCCCCATGCGCTGCGGCCCGGGCATCAGTCAGGGGTACCGAACATCTTGTATAGCCCACCAAGTTTAAGCACCCATTTCAGAAATTACACAGAGACTGCCATGTAGGTTCGTCTGTGCTTCTTTGTAATAAAATCCCTGTTTTGGTATGTTCTTTCTAGCTCTCAGTCCCAGTGAAAGTGTTACAAAAGTGCAGAATATTAGGTCTCGCCTAGTGACAGATTTAAATGTCTGGCCTGCCTCATGTTTTCCCAAAAAACATTAGCCAATACCGGTCCCATTGAAGCGAGTGTCTGATTGTCATCCTCTGAATCCTGTCTGTAGTTTTATTTATGCGCATAATCTGGGTGGGCCCTTAGTCTCGTCTAGGTGAGCAGGTTTCCTTCCCAGTCTTTTTCAAGCTGCCCTCTTGTTATTTCATTGTAAGCCATACTTCTTTCTGTTTGGGACCACTTCTATGAAGCCCCACTCTACACAGTCTCTACTGTGTATTTTCAATCCAGTCTTTGCAATGGCCCCAGGTGCACATCACACACTAGTTGTCCATGGAAGCATGTGATTGTACTTAGTGCGTGCAGGGCATCATGAACCTATTGATACTGTGTGCATTGTATGACATGCTGGATTTCTCATCATCCACTTAGTGTTCCAATTCATATATCTACCCTTGTGGGAGAAGTCTTTCCAGTTTTCCCAAGGGCCGGCCATACAGTGGTCACAAACCCTCGAGCTCTCCCCTTCAATGTCCTACAAGCACCCTCCCATGTGTAGTGCAAGAGGAGGATCATGAACACATTCTTATTGTGATGTGAATCGTCTTGATGAAGTGGTCCTTGAACTGAAAAGCCCTGGCTGTGGCACGTGCCCAGGCTTTGAATATGAGCAGTATAATAAAAACCATCCTGTTCAGTTTGTCTTTATGTCCCAGGGGCATCTGTGGGCATTCGACCTCTCTCACTAAATTCAGACACTCACTTGGTGTGCAGTTAGCCTCCTGAACACAGACATAGTCCGGACACGGCTCTCCACTCTGGGAGAAACATTCCTCTGCAGGTAAGGGTTAACAGTAATTATTAGGTGATGTCACTTACAAGTAGAAACACTTACATTCCAACTAAAGAAAACAGCATAATCCAGTGGGTCACCCTGCTTCAGCCATTCGTGGACTTCACTTTGAGTAGCAGCATTGTGCTCTTTCAAAAGGAGCACTTCCACACACAAGGTAGTTCCCTTCAGTGCTTAGAACTACAATGGCAATGTGTGCTTTTTGGGGCCCAAAAATATTTTACTTTTAACCAATGCTTTTTATATTGGTGAGGGCCCTGCCACTCTCCCCCTAATAAAGCTTTACAAAAGAAAACACGCATTGGCAAATAGAGAAGACTAGCAGCTAATACCAGACTTATTGGCTTTGGCAATGCTTGTTTTCCCTGTTCTGAGAGCTCAAAACACAATGCTTTCGTTGCAATGCACGGAGTAAAGCTTCATTTGCGAGGCCAGTCTGTCATTCTTCTCTCTCTCTACAGGAACTATGAGATTATGAGTGCATTAATGCATTTGTAATAAGGCAGACAGGATATCAGTCATGGTTGTGACCGAGTACCCATCCGCCAAACCCAAAATCAGGGCCTTAGAATCCTGTTCTTCCAGTGTTTCCATCTTTTGTAGACTAGCAGCTTCCAAGAAAACATCTCCGGTGTCTAGTGAGGACCTGGACCCCAGCGCCTAACTCATCAGAGCCTGTGACTCCATGGGACCTCCAATACTATAAGAAGCCCAACTACCCTAACAAGTTGTGGCATGGGGAGTTTAAGAATGCTGGGATATTCACTTGAACTCTAGACGGTGTCTGAACTAGTCTTTCTGGCCAGTCGTGATCCTCTGCTAGTAGGCAGGCAGGCAGTCATTGGCCTCTTAGGCTAAGATTGAGAGTCACTCCAATTTCTGATGTAGATGTCAGTGATTTAGTGCCACCACAAATTAGCATCACAGGGCACCGCCCTCCGCATGTATGCATGTTCTTGCTATTCTTATAAGAACCAAGCTAGAAGCAAGAAAGTGCAGTAGAGGGGAGGGGTCAGGAGCAGATTTGAGAATCATTTGTGTTACACGCCTTAGGAGCATTAGTGTTCTTTGATGACGCGTGATGTGGCGTAACGAAGAGGTGAATACTTTCCCTGTCAGACTGACATAGCCTATAGGTACTATTCCTGGTGGCTTATGAAAGTGCATGTCCTACCTGTTACCTCTATTGCCACCAAGCTGAAAGAGCTGCATGGTACTTCTGTCATTAATGGCAGCTGGAGCAGTATGAGGACAAGGGTGCCTGCTGCAGCTATGAGATGACAGGGAGAGGTGTTGACCAGAGCCTCTTCTCTTCCTCTTGATAGCAAAAGGAAGCTTTAGAACTACATCAAATGGGAACCACGAATGGCCATCTACAGTAACCACACTGTTTCTGTAAACTGCGAGGGGATTTCCAAACCACATTCGACCTAAAGGTATTTACATTATTCTTTTCCAAAGTTGTATTAATGCTTTTCAGGATGCACGTTCTTTCCTCGGATTTTATTATATTTGTAAATGTTTCTGATCACAGGTATTTTCTAAGAAAAACACATTTTACAATGACGATTAATTTTGTGAACATTTTTATTTATATGTTTACTAACGAACTGATATTGTTTATTTAAATGTTGAATTTTCGTGCCCTAATACTGCATAGCTGTGCTTGCTTTTTATTATTTCTTGAATTAGCATGTGTGGGTTAAATACATTTTATGGAATTATTACCTGCCTAGTTGTACTTGCCTAATTGTTTTTTTAAATACGTACAATTTAGAAATATAGGGAAAAATGAGATTGCTCTTCTATCAGAAATAGAGTGTAGGCTTAATAATGATTTAGAGGTGCGTGGCAATGTGAGCTTTGCTGTGTAAATGAATCATTGGCAGGATTACCACCGAACAGCATTACCAGCAGTAGAAATATAGGGGCAGACATATGTTGGGAGAGAAGGAACTCAGTTGCAGCTGCAAAAGAATTACCTCCCCATCAACACAATGGTCCATCCACCAGATTAATATCCAGGTGGACCATAGGTTTGGCTATGCCTGTGACTACTTCATCACTGCGGTAGCAAAACTGTCCAATTAGGATGGGTGGACATATAGCCATTTTTTACTGTCCGTCCCCACCAGGCAAACTTGGGACTAGTTTAGGTATTGGACAGTACCTAGGTAACTGGTGGCAATGGACAGTAACAAACAAACCACTAAAGTGGCAGCAATAACGCAGTTACCATACTTTGTTATCAAGCGCAATTGGCTTATCTCTTTTTTTGAAAAGATGGCTTGTCTTGGCGTGGAGATAAAGGGATCAGAATGTTACGCCAAATGTTATCTGAGTGGGTAGATAATTACACATTCTGGGAAAAGTATGGGATGCAATTCAAAGTATCGCAGAAATACAGATTCCCATGATTTGTTAAACTCTGCCAGTATAAAAAATTAAAGGAGCCCAAGGATTAAATTGATACCAATTGAATACATAATAATACTTATAGATCTCAGAATAATTTTCCCTAGATGTAGAGACTCTCAACAATTAAATCAGACTTTCAGCTGTCTAGTTTGCAAATTAGAAATAGTTATAGTCAAAATTATACTTCACTGAACAAAGTAACAACTAACTACATGTTTGATGACTCCTCATACACATGCATGGCTGGACTTACGAGGTAACATTATCCAGGTGTAGGCATTATTAATTTTGTATTTGCAGCAAAGAAAATATTTTTGAACACATGCAAAAACGCAATGCTCATCAATTGGCGAAAGCGACTGTTTGGATTACCCAATATCTTTTACTAGTTATTACAGCTAACTGCAACACATCACGGTCAAAAGTCTAAAGTGCAGAGGCGGCTCCTCCATAGTGGCGGAGGAGCGTCGCCCCACTGAATCAGTCAGCAGGCAATAAAATGATAGACACTAAGGCCCTGTCTGAGCGGCAAACAAGGCCGCTCAGACCAATCCTGGTGCTGCTCTCATGCTATGAGAGCAGCGCCTGGATTGGGTGTGGAGCCTGTGCTGGTGTCCCAGGGACTGCTGGGACACCATCAGGAGTGAAGAGAAGCACCAATGCGTCAGTGGCAGGACAGGTAAGTTTTTTTTATTATATCTCACTGGAATTTTGTGGTGGCCACCACTGCTAAAGTAATATTAGTAATTTATTTTATGGCATTACACTTTTCTGAATAGGTAAATTGATAACTTCTCTTTTCCATATGTCTTTGAATGATATAACATGCTTGGGTAAAAAGACCATCATCCAAATTCAAGGGTATGAGGTTTTGAATTGCAGTTCTCAAGTTGCTTTTTGCGAGGAAGTATTTCCTTTCCTTTGGTAGAGCCAGGTTTGAACTAGTTGTTACTTTCTGTTTTTGACAAATAGCAGAAATTCTACTTTAGTGGTGTTGAGATTAAGGGAGATACTGGACATACAGGTCTGATGAAGTACAGTGTTTAAGATGTTGGAGGCTTGAAGCGGAGGAAGCTTTCAAATATACTGGTGTGTCATCAGCATATTAGTGAATTTTGCTATCGGTGAGTAGAGTTTCAAGAGGCTGCAAGTACAGGTTGAAGATGAGAGCGGACTAGATGAAAACCTGGGCGATTCCGCTGGGTATATGGAACTTCTGGGATCTTCAGGGACCTGGCGGTGCCCATGTGAACGAACTAGCATCGCTTGTATTGGTAGAAAGAGAATCACTTGTATTGGTAAAAAGAGAAACAGTGAAGGATATTGTCAGTGAATATCATTTGAGGCTTCAGATTGCGTTAAGGGTAGGATGATCAAGAGTGTTGAAGGCAGCTATATTCAAAAGATAGTCAAGAGCCAGTCGAAGGTTTCCAAAAAAAATAAACCAACCCATACTGCTTTTGCAACCTCAAAGTGATCATTTATTGGCACAGATCTCTACCCTTTCCACCTGTCCTCCAAAAGATCACAATATTTATAATTAGTCCTAGTCCTCTCCTGCTTTCAGTAAAAGCTGAAGAGGATAAATTAGGATAAATAGGAGATGGTGCAGGTGCATGTGTCCCATAGTAGACGATGTGTCATAGTATTAACAGTCCAGTGAGGGGCATTAGGATTAAAAGAAGAATGTGAGATAGAACCAGATACATGTTGTATTCTCACTCCAATTAGAGACCAGTCTGCCTTCGGAGTAGCTTTGCTTCTGCTTAGGGCTTCTATGCTGCAGCACAATGCAAGGGAACTTCTGTGAATTCAGCTAATATCTAGTATTTCTCTCTATGGGGAATATCTAGACAGCTACAGACCATTTATAATATGTATGTCTGACGAAACTCACACAATATCGTTTACGAAAATTACACAAAATGCCCTAATATTGCATGAAATGATGTGTTATTTCGCAACATGCCGGTGTGTTCGTTTCTGAATATTTTTAGTATGAAAGGCATCCTTGTCTCCATTTTGGATGCAAAGAAATTACTCATGATGCAAACAATAGCTGCTTAAGTTTAGTTTCTTCCTGTTCTTTCCCGTACTCCAGCAAAAAGGTTTTTTGTCTGTACAAAATATCAATTGCAAGATGTGATGTAATGGCATAATCTTCGTCATTTGCGTACTATTAGAAATTGGGTTTCTGGTGGGCAGAGGTATGCCCTGTCCAAGCAGGAACAACTATCCTAGTCAGGGTAAGTATAGTACACACTAAAAGTTTACCTGTGCTCACCCTCTGGTAGCTTGGCAAAGACCAGTCAGTCTAAACTAAAGAGGCAATGTGTGAAGTATTTGTGCACACACACACAGTAACACAGTGAAAACACTACAAAAGTACTCCACACAAGTTTAGAAAAATAGCCAATATTTATCTGAGTAAACCAAGACCAAAATGATAAAAATCTAATATACACAAGGCAAGATATGCATTTTGAAAGATTAACCATAAATGCAGTAGTTAGAAATCAGTAGCTCCAACTGGGTCTATATGGTTGCGCTTGACTGGCAAATCCAAAAGTTCAGCCTAGATGGATTCAGGAGTCACGCAGACCCACTGACAGTACCTTGGATGCATTGAAGATTGTAGACGATGTGTTGTGCAAAGGAGGGGATGTGTCACCATCAGTGGCGATGCATCGTTTCCAAAGCCGAGCAACGTTGTAGATGCGTCGATGTCAAGATGCGATGTGCATAGGGCTGATGCGTCATCGTCGTGTCACTGGCTGTAGGCGATGCGGGCAGCACAGGGCAATGCGGAGGCACTGCGTCTGCAAAGTTGGTGCTGTGTTGAAGATCGTGGGCGATGCGTCACGCAGTTGGCGAGTGGTGGCCACGGCTTCAGTGCAGGCAGTGGCAAGCATCAACGTCGTAGGGAAATATGCTGGTTCTGATTGGTGCAACATCCTCGATGCGTTGGAGTCTTGTGTTGCAGCACCAACCACTCACTTCCAAGGGTCCAGGACTGGTTTTGGCACCTCTTAGCAGAGTAGGAATTACAGCAGAGGAGCCCAGGTGCTGATAGCAAGATGCAAGGAAAGCCCTTGATATGCCTGAGGCTTCTGAAAACAGGAGGTAAGCCAACAGGCCCTTGGAGGAACTTTAGAGTTGCAGTATATAGAGAGTCAAGTCCAGTCTTCTCTCTCACAGGCAAGAAGCAACAGGCCAACACAGCAAAGCAATCAGCAAAGTGGCAGTCCCTCTTGGCAACACAACAGCTCTTCTTCCTGGAAAAATGTCCTCAGTTCCAAAAGTGTTATGAATACATGGTGTCAGACGTCCAGTACGTATGCCCATTTTAGCCTTTGAAGTAGGGAGACTTCAAAGAAAGGTCTTTGTAATGCACAAGACCCTACCCTCCCCTGCCCTGGCTCCAGACTCACTACAGGGGGGTATGCAGCCCTTTGTGTGGGGACAGGCCCAGTCCTATTCAGGTGCAAGTGTCAGTTCCTCCCTCTTACTCTAGCTCAGTTGGGTGATGGTTCATCAGGATGTGAGTGGCACACCTCAGATCCCTTTATGGGTGACTGTCTAGAGGGAATACACAAAGCCCACCTGTCACCCAACCCAGACGTGTATTCCAGTTACAGGCAGAAGGCACTGAAGGGTCTAAGTAAGAAAATGCCATATTTCTAAAAGTGGCATTTTCAGACCTGCAATTTAAAAACCAACTTCACAAAAAATGTGTTTTTAAATTGTGAGTCCGGAGACACAAAGGTTCTTCTCCTATTATTTCCCCATTGAAAGTTGCACTTGTAAAATGTCATAAAGCAGCTTCAATGGTACCCTATGGGAGAGATATGCCTTGCAGGACTGAATAATGAATGTAACAGTATTTCACAACCAGGACATGTAAAACTGAAAGGTACATGTCCTACCTTTTAAGTACACTGCACCCTGCCATGGGCACTCCAGGGTCTGCTCCAGGGCTGACCTATGTGTCATAAAAAGGAAGATTTATGTCTGACAAGTAGTTTAACTTGCCAGGTTGAAAAGACAGTTAGAAACTGCCCACCTAGGCTCTGCAGTGGCAGGCCTGAGACATGTTTAAAGTGCTACTCCATGGGTGGCACAATCAGTGCTGCAGGCCCACTAGCAGCATTTGATTTACAGGCCCTGGGCACACGTATTGCACAGTACTAGGGACTTATAAGTAATGATGCCAATCATAGAGAAACCAAATGCCATTACATTTTGGACAGAGAGCACGTGCACTTCCGCACTGGTCAGCAGTAAAAAAGTGCACAGATTCCTAAAGCCATCAAAAATTATGTTCAGCACACAGTCAAAAACAGGAGGTCAGAAGGCAAAAATCCAAGGTAAACCACACCATACGACGCCAGGTCTAACATGTACTATTCGTAAAATGCTGAAAATTACAGGAAGTATACAGGCTTAAACAAAATTGCGGCCTGGCTTAATAATAACCTTGCCATATTACGCATCTGCTAGGTTTCAGGAAGACAGCTGCAGCTTGAGCAGCTATTACTCTGTCAAGAACATCAGCAGTGGTGGTGCAACTGTCAAGAATTTAGACTGTGGTGTTTATGGCTCAGACTGTTCCTGTAGCACAGGTGAAGGGATGAAATTCAGCGGTTCTTCGCACTCATGATAGGTGAATAAAGATTGCATTCATCACAAAACATGTCACCTGCATTCCGAAAGGCTTTGTTTTTAATTTCTATATTCCTAGTCTAAGTTCCTCAGTCCCTCATTCCCAGCAGCTAACATTTGAACAATATTTTGCTTTTTTGAGCTTGAATGGACGGAGTACTCATTCCCTTGTTTGGAACTCTCCAGAGAAGTCCAATGAGCATGAATTTCCCCTTGCTCAGTGAGTTGCTAGTTGCATATTTACCAAATGAGGGAGAAAGAGTTGTTTAGTGGAATTTAGGATTTGTAAACTCTAGGATTCTAGATTGAGCTGCACCTATCGAAGCAAAAGGAAAGTCAAGAATTCCTGCTAACAATAATATGATTTTTTGCTGCTACTAATGAAAATAAATAGTTTTTGCTTGTTTAGTACCATGGCATAATCATCGCTCAAGAGCCACAATGAAACCCCTGCACATAATCCAAAATAGGTGTGTTTTCCTTCCCCAATTCTGGAAAAAAAATACTAAGACGAGAAATGGGGGTACTCGTCGCCGGTGTCCCGCCCCTGCACTAGTCAATACCAGCATAAACAGCACTTCTTCGCTCCTCTCCACATAGTCATTTCATTTGAAGGAATAAACCCTTCAAGGTTCATCGATGCCTGCATCCCCCACCCCCTCTTCAAGCTCCCCCACCCCCTTCCCCCCGGTGTCAGCTGTCTTTAGGTACAACTTTCGATACTGACCGATAGGTGTTAATTTGTGCCCTAGTGCCCCGCCCCCTGCTGGCCGGATGCACAGCCACTCACAGCACAACATAGAGGTCAATGCTCGGTCATTCAACAAAACAACCATGTGCACTGCAGCTTGGGCAGATGCAGCGCAGGCAATGGCAGCGCACTGCAGCGTCCCTTGGTGCAGTGCTGTGCACAGTGTTCAATACATTGTAGAGCTAGGGATGCGGCTTCACTGCAACCCAGCACACAGCTGTGAGACAGGGCACTATAGCGCTTTGTGTTACAACACACAGCACTAGACGGCAGAGCACTGCAGCACCCCCTAGTGCAGTGCTGTACATCATCCTCACCTCTGTCTGTCGAGCTGGGAATGCGAATTCACTACAACCCAGCGCACAGCTGCGAGAGAGGGCAAAATCACCAATGCGCTATAGTGCTTTATATTACGGCACACAGCACTAGACGGCAGCACAGGCACACGCTTCACCACCATACAAAGAACACGCGCAGCACAGGAACGAGCAGTTAAAGTAGCCGTCACTCTCAGAGCAGGCACAGCGTTTACTGCATCGGTACTGGCTTCTTGTCGAGCGCAGCATCTGGGTCTGATGAAAAGGTCACACATAGCACAGACGTCATCACTTGGGTGGAGAAGCGCTACAACAAGAGACAGGCGAGAGAGACCCTATCAATCGAAACAACAGTGATGCGTGGAGGGGAAGCAGGGCTGCCGCAGCTCTGGCACATACTTCAAATGTAACAACAAGCA
Organism: Calotriton arnoldi; assembly: GCA_963921515.1. Lineage (NCBI taxonomy): Eukaryota > Metazoa > Chordata > Amphibia > Caudata > Salamandridae > Calotriton > Calotriton arnoldi. The sequence continues at coordinate 805,762 of CAWUFW010008044.1, forward strand.
GAATGTCGAGAATGCACCATGATGCTATAAGAAGAACCCCCTTGACAAAGCCAGGTGCTCTGGCGGGCGTGCAATGAATAGTTCTTAATCTGCAGTGCACAGAGCAGGTGCCAGGCTGGCAGCAGCAGCAGTAGTGAATGTCTTCCCTTACTCGCAGGACAGCGACAGCCCGGGCAGAAATAGTGCAGTACACATTTACACACGCAGAACAGGGGCAGCAGTGGGGGAGTACGCATTTACACACGCAAAACAGGGGCAGCAGTGGGGGAGTTCGCATTTACAAACGCACACCATGCACAGCGACGTGAAAGCAGCTTCACCTTAATGAAAAAAGTGCCTACACCGAGTAATGAAGGGGACAGTGTAACGCCGCAAGGAAACAATCCAGTCCGGATGGGCCGGCACAAGGAGACAGGGTGGTAACCTAAAAGCCTCCTTTTCAATGGGAAGCCAGCGTTTAGCATAAACGCTGACGCGACCCAATGAAAATGATGGGCGGGGCTTCAAGCCCACTTCTGAAATCTCCTTGATCACTATAAGCCTCTCAGAGCAAGGAGCGCATGCGCGCTCCAGCGCTAGGTCTGCGAGACCTAAAAAGGGATGACTTATACTCGCAAACCATCCTACCTAAAATCAATTACTTACAAGGGTGGATTCATGTCCATAACTGACAGAGTCAGAAAAGACTACATTAACAGACTCTGGTAGAAATAATAGTAGGTGTTGGACTTGGCCCTTTTTGCAGGGTCATCCCTGAACTTTTTGCCTTCCTCCTGTACTTTTTCTGACCTGTTTTTGTTGGTTTTATGACTCTGGGCACTTTACCACTGCTGATCAGTGCTAAAGTGCATATGCTCTCGGTTATAAATTAATGTATGGATTAGTGACTCCATGTTTGGCCTATTTGATTCACTGTCAGACCCTAGTACAGTGCACTGTTTGTGCTCAGGGCCTGTGAATCAAATGCTGCTGGTGGGCTTGCAGCACTGGTTGTGCCACCCACAGGAGCAGCTTGTAAAGTGTGTCTCAGGCCTGCCATTGCAGAGCCTGTGTGCAGTATGGTACTGCCATGTCGACTTGGTAAGTGTACCCACTTACCAGTCCCCAAACCTTCCCTTTTCTGCATGTTAGTCACCCCTAAGGAAGGCCTGCGGGCAGGGTGCATTGTATGTAAGAGGTAGGACATGCCCTGGTGTGTGTGGCATTTCCTGATAGTGAATTACAGCCAATTTCGTTTTCACTATTGCAAGGCTACCGGTCCCCATAGGCCAGAATGGGCAGTTTGATTATAACATCTTATAATCCTAACTGACCCAGGGAACATGGTAGAAAAACAAATTTAGTATGCCTGAACTCAGAATGATAAAATACATCTTTTAGTGAAGTTGGTTTTAACATTCTGTGTTTGAAAATACCACTTTTAGAAAGTAGGTATTTTCTTGCCTAACCATCCAGCCTGCCTCTGCTAGCTTGTGTATTGTATGTCTGGGTTTGTGAGTGACAGGGGCTGGGGGACTCCAGGAGACAGGGTGAGTCAGCACAGGGCTGAATAGACCTATCTGCATGTAGAGTGGTGGGAGGAGTAGCACCTGGGCCTGAATAGGGCTGTGCCTGCCTTCCACAATGCTGGCTCCACCTCCTGTGGTGCGTCTGATGTCCCTGGCACACATTGACAAAGGAAGAAGGTGTGCACTGGCAGAAAGCACCCAGAACTGGTTTGGACTAGGTACAGGACCCTCTGCCTTCAGAGGACAAAGGATTTGCTAGTATAAATATTGGGACCCAGACCCCAAGATTTTAGATCACTTCTGGGAAATAAGAAGAACCTTTGCTGAGGAGAGGAACCAGAGAAACTGAAGGAGGAGACTATCCCTATGCTGTGTGCTGTTTGAGGGATTGGCCTGCCGTGGTTGCCTGATTGCCAAAGAAAGGAGAAAGGAACTTTGTGCCTACTTTCATCATCTTGCAGAAAATCTCCAAGGGCTTGAAGATTGAGCTTGCCTCCTGCTGAAGTCTCAGGGATACCAGACTTCACCAACCAGCTCCCCTGAATTCCCTTGCTGGGAATTTGAAGTGCCTACTGTTGTGTTGGGCCTTCTGAGAGACTGCGTGTCGCTGGGAGCTGGAAGCGCGACTCACGAAGAAGAAGCGTGTCGCCGCCGTAGCAGTTGTCATCGCATCGCCGAGAAAGCGTGCCGCCGCTGCCGCTGTCACCATCGCATCACCGTAGCGCCTCGCATCGCCGTCGCAGCAGAAGCGGTCGCATCACCGGAGAAGCATGTCGCAGGGCCTGTCGCAGCTCAGAAGATTCACTGAGTCGCCGCACGGCCGTCGGGCGTGCACGCATCGCCCCTTCATTGTCGCATCGAGAAGAAGACGCCATTTTGTTTCATTGCACCGGGTCGTCATCGCATCGAGGCGCTGCTGGTCGCATCGCCACAGAAGCGCAGTAAGAAACCGACGCATCACCTCCCCACGCGGTGAAGAACCGCTGCATCACCTCCTCTCCGGTAAGGAACCGACGCATCACCGTCCCCTACGCAGCAGTAGGGAACCAACGCCTCACCTCCCCCGGAGCAAGGAACCGACGCATCACCGTTCTTGCACGTAAGGAACCGACGCATCACCTTCCCTGCAACTCTTTTGTTTGTATCGCCTTACGCATCCAAAGGTACATTGAACGTAGAGTGTCGCATTTATCACCTGCATTTGAACTGAACTATTTTCTACCATTGAAAGTCATATTTTTCATAGTGTATTGTGGATTTTTGTCGTTTTGGGTCTTGTGTTAAGTCTATATAAAAATACTTATTTTTATAATACAACCTGTGTGGTGTCCATCTGTAGTGTTGTCACTGTGTTACTGTATGTGTTCACAAATGCTTTACACACTGCCTCTGAGATAAGCCTGCCTGCTCGTGCCAAGCTACCAAGGGGGTGAGCAGGGGTTATTTTAGTAGTGTATCCCCCTTACCCTGACTAGAAGCAAGGGTCCCTATTTGGACAAAGGTACCTACCTCTGCCAACTAGAGACCCCCAGTTCTAACATTGGCGGTCAGCGGTGAGGATTCTGGACTTGCATTTGTGACTCATATACAGTAATTGGTGTACACTACTAGTGAGTGCAGACCAAACGCAACCACATACATTTCTGGTAGATTGTTTTTCCTGGGATTTCTATTTTTTTGCCAAGAACTGCCAAGTGTAGTCACCATGAGCAAATCAGCATCCATCGCATCTGTTGATTTAGATTTTGAGGAAGAGAAACTGGAAAGTTACACTGTAAATTAGCTGAAATACTTCTGCAGGAAATTGAAAGTTGCTATGACCGGTCTCTCCAATAAGGATGAGTTCCAAAAGGCGCTGAGGGCCTGGGTGGAAGCAAGGAGTACCCCTGAGCATGTGGAAGAGCATGAGGAGGGGGCTGAGGATGCAGGAGGGCAGCTAGATGGGCTATTGGGTCTAGGGGGGGAGGAAAGCACTTTCCCCAGCAGGTAGCAGTGTTTCTTCCAAGGGCCTGTCCCCAGGAGAGCTGGAGGACAGGGAGAGAAGTAGGATGCATGAAATGGAGCTGACCAAGCTTAAGATGGGTGGGCAGTTGGAATTGGAAATTAAGAAATTGGCCCGAGAGGAAAAGAGAATGAGATTGGAACATGAGTTGAGAATGAGAGAGCTTGATTTGGAGCTCGAGAGGCTTGAGGCCATGAGGGTCTCAGCCCAGCAACAAGAAAATTGTGTAGCTCAGGAAGTGAGCTTTGCTGAGTTGGAGGCGTAATCCAGCTCAGATGGTGGCAGCAATATTGAGTTATCGAGTGCTGAGGGGGTAGTACACACACCCAGAGATGTGGCGCCTGACTTGGAGGGGGTTGATTTACACCAGGAGGTTCAAGGATATGAGGTAGCTCCGGTGGTGCACAGTATCCCTGAGATAGATTGGGGAACTGGCCCAGGGGTTCATGGACCTAGTGGTGGGAGGGACACTCCACTGACTCTAGATGAGAGGAGCAGGGAGGGGGAGTTCCCCCATGGTTGAAGTCCTGGTGTGTGAATGTGGAGACCGCCCAGAAGAGTGTGGGTTGAGTGACAGAGACAGTCAGATACTGTCTTGCCAGTCTCAGGAGAGTGGTGTGGGGTACGTGTGCAAGGCACTGGATGGTGAGGTGAAGGATAGTTTGGTGGGACTGTGTGATCCAATTGTGGGAGAGCATATTGTAAGTCCCTATTTTCCAGAGCTATGCCAACACCTGGTGGAGTGTGAGTTCTCTGACCCCAGGGAGCTCACCATGGAGGCAGACCTTTTGGTGGATTCCAGAGGGTCTGAAGAGGCATTGGGGAGTGACCCTAAGAGGAGTGGCTCAGGTGTCTTCCAACCCAGAGTGGTGGGAGAGGTTCAGTGTAGCCCAGCTAGGTCCTGTGGTAGTGGGAGGAGTGTAGGGGCTCACGTCCTGTCTCTGCGGAGAAGGAGTGAGTGTGGGACTGTGTGTCCCAAGGTGCCCGAAACCCAGTCTCAGGGCCTGGAGGGTTCCTTAAGGGAACACCAGGTTGGGGGCCTAGGCTGTACTAGTAGGCCATTTGAGGGGGATCCCCTAGTGTCTGGTGAACTAGGAGTGTCTGTAAGCAGGCCTCCATCAGTTCTGGTGTCTGGCAGTGCCACTCCTAAGTGGAGGGTGCAGAAGTCTAGATTGAGGGGTGAGAGGGGGAAAGAGTCCCCAGTGGAAGAACCAGTGGGTCAGGGGCCAGCCAGAAGGGCTGAGCCACCAGTGAATGACCATGGTGACACCACTTCTGTCCTGGGGGATCTTCACGCACTGTCAGATGGACAGGGGTCGGGAGATCTGCGCCAGGCAGACTGTCACACGACACATGAGTTGTGTGTCACCCTCAGGGGGGGCATATGTGTTCCCCATGAAGTCCTGGTGCGCCGGGCAAGTGTTCAACCGCAGGGGTTGGTCCCTGGGTTGGGAAGCCAGGTTCAGGTGTTGTCTGACCTGGAGGGAGGGACAACTGTACACAGTGTCCTGACCGGTTGGTCTTCTAGGGGTACCACTCCAGGTGGGAGGGTACAGCACTCTGGAAGGGGGTGCAGAGGGAGGGAGTCCTCGCCTCTGACCCCGGTTCAACTGGAGGGTCTAGACACTAGGTTGGAGGGCCAGGTTGGGGGCATCCCCCCTGACCTGGACGCCCAGTTGCAGGATAGAACCCCTGAACTGGTGGGCGAATTGTGCAGGACACCTGCCACAGGTGCCCTGGCAGTTCTGGAAGGGGGTACCACTCCTGGTGGGAGGGTACAGAGCCCCAACGATGAGAAGGAGGACCGGGTGTGGGAAAGCCCACCCCAGTCTCCTGTCCAGCCGCCGGGTACAGGCCCGGGGCTGGTGGGTCAGTGTCAGGATGTCATACCTGACCTGACAGGAGGGAGAGTGGACAAAGGGTACCAAGCACCTGGGGCTACTGCCCCCCGCTCTCTAACGCCACAGAGGTTTGAGAGCCCTGCAAGGCATAAGGCCTGGGTCTCATCACTGACCACTGTCAGTGGCCACTGTGGCTTGCTGTCCTGGTGGACAGAGTGTCCCCTGGGGGGGGCCAAGAGTCGCACCCTGGGGGTGGACTGGGCCACACCTCTGTGTTGGCCATGTGGGTCCTGTCTGTCTGTTGGGACACACCTGTGAGCAAGCTAAGGTTAGGTGCTGCACAGATGGTGTCCACAGGTGAGGAGAAGGGTTCCCCAGGGGTTAGCTTGGTGGGCCCTGAGAGTATGGACGGAGGGATCCAAATAGGTTCAGATTGACGTAGAACTGGAGTATGCCCCTGCAGTTGCGGGCCAGGGTCCAGGTTCTATCGCCCAAAGCAGGGAAGCCCATCAAGGTAGTGATTGGTCTACCCTGCGTTTTGGCTGGAAGGGGGTTGTGTTGGACTTGGCCCTTTTTGCAGGGTCATCCCTGAACTTTTTGCCTTCCTCCTGTACTTTTTCTGACCTGTTTTTGTTGGTTTTATGACTCTGGGCACTTTACCACTGCTGATCAGTGCTAAAGTGCATATGCTCTCTGTTATAAATTAATGTATGGCTTAGTGACTCCATGTTTGGCCTATTTGATTCACTGTCAGACCCTAGTACAGTGCACTGTTTGTGCTCAGGGCCTGTGAATCAAATGCTGCTGGTGGGCTTGCAGCACTGGTTGTGCCACCCATAGGAGCAGCTTGTAAAGTGTGTCTCAGGCCTGCCATTGCAGAGCCTGTGTGCAGTCTGGTACTGCCATGTCGACTTGGTAAGTGCACCCACTTACCAGTCCCCAAACCTTCCCTTTTCTGCATGTTAGTCACCCCTAAGGAAGGCCTGCAGGCAGGGTGCATTGTATGTAAGAGGTAGGACATGCCCTGGTGTGTGTGGTATGTCCTGATAGTGAATTACAGCCAATTTCGTTTTTCACTATTGCAAGGCTACCAGTCCCCATAGGCCAGAATGGGCAGTTTGATTATAACATCTTATAATCCTAACTGACCCAGGGAACATGGTAGAAAAACGAATTTAGTATGCCTGAACTCAGAATGATAAAATACATCTTTTAGTGAAGTTGGTTTTAACATTCTGTGTTTGAAAATACCACTTTTAGAAAGTAGGTATTTTCTTGCCTAACCATCCAGCCTGCCTCTGCTAGCTTGTGTATTGTATGTCTGGGTTTGTGAGTGACAGGGGCTGGGGGACTCCAGGAGACAGGGTGAGTCAGCACAGGGCTGAATAGACCTATCAGCATGTAGAGTGGTGGGAGGAGTAGCACCTGGGCCTGAATAGGGCCGTGCCTGCCTTCCACAATGCTGGCTCCACCTCCTGTGGTGCGTCTGATGTCCCTGACCCACATTGACAAAGGAAGAAGGTGTGCACTGGCAGAATGCACCCAGAACTGGTTTGGACTAGGTACAGGACCCTCTGCCTTCAGAGGACAAAGGATTTGCTAGTATAAATATTGGGACCCAGACCCCAAGATTTTAGATCACTTCTGGGAAACAAGAAGAACCTTTGCTGAGTAGAGGAACCAGAGAAACTGAAGGAGGAGACTATCCCTATGCTGTGTGCTATTTGAGGGATTGGCCTGCAGTGGTTGCCTGATTGCCAAAGAAAGGAGAAAGGAACGTTGTGCCTACTTTCATCATCTTGCAGAAAATCTCCAAGGGCTTGAAGATTGAGCTTGCCTCCTGCTGAAGTCTCAGGGATACCAGACTTCACCAACCAGCTCCCCTGAATTCCCTTGCTGGGAATTTGAAGTGCCTACTGTTGTGTTGGGCCTTCTGAGAGACTGCGTGTCGCTGGGAGCTGGAAGCGCGACTCACGAGGACTTCAGTTCCCACAATCCACTTGGACAAAACCCTTACAAATCCACTGGTAGTTTTCCAGGTTGAGGATTCTTGGTGGTGATGATCCAGGTGAGCTCTGTTAACCTGTAGCTTGCAGGGAGGCCACTCTTTAGTCTTTTTCACAGCAAGGTAGTCCACAGGGCTGTAGTTCCAGATGGTGCAGTCCTCAGAGGGCAGGCCTTAGCAATTGCACATCCAACTTCTCAGCATGGCACGTCTTGCTTTCTTAAGTTTCAAGCAGCAGATCTGAGGGGCTCTGCCCTTCTCAGATACTTATTCCAAGTTCTCTGGGTCAAGCAGGAGGTCACTCCTGACCAATGAGGGCAAGTTAACTCCCCAAAGATATGACCACATCCTGTAGAGTGTGGCATTATTTTGTCCCAGAGTGCATCAAATCTTCCATCAAATCTTCCAAATTCATAATGGCTGATTTTCCAGCAGAGAGTTAAGAGCTGGCTAAACAAATCCCTAGGATGGCTATTTCCATAGACTCTCCCCCTTGTATCTGCTCATTCCTTCCTTAACCTAGCATCTGGCTTGGGGTCAAAAGTTTAGAGTTGTAAATGACACTGGTTTCTTCCCTCCCCTTTGAAGACCATGGTTTGCGACTCCTCCCCCTGCCCTGGCATTCCTGTGGAACAGCACACTGCCCTCCCAGAAGAGCTGGGTAACCCCAGGGCTCTTTATCACCTCTTCAAAGCAGCCTGGCTAATCCACTTAATTCTGACCAATCAGGACAGACCCCTGCAAGGCTGAATCTGGACCTACAAACAAGAAAGTCTTATAACTTCTTGTCTGTACATTTTAGGAGAAATTCAACAATATCATATTGTTGGATTTATCACTACCATTCTGGGAAGTCTTTGAATGGAAGTTCTATCATTCTCCTATCAGGAGTTATTAGTTAATAACTTCTTGCCATGTTAACCTATGTGGCATGGGATTTGCAATGGGAAAAATGACTTGGGCCATTTTTCTAGCACCAGGACTTACAAAAACATATTTTATAAGTACTCCGCCTATATCTACAGGTCCCCCACCCCATGGACCACCTAGGGGACATTTTAGGGGTTCTGAATCTGTAGAAATATTGCAGATCCTCCCTCCCCAGTGCTCCTAGCATCAAAGTCGAATTTGGGCAGCACTTTATCACAATGTGGGGAGTGAAATGTAAAATTTCACTTAACCCAGGGCATATAAAACTCATCTTATAAGGGTCCACCTTATAAATACCTGACCCCCCACCCCTCGGACACCTAGGGGAGACCCTGGGGGTTCCTAATATGCCAAAACATTGTAGGTTATTCATTTTGTAAGTGCCCCAAACACCAAAGTCGAGTTTGGGCACAATTTACTTTTTAAAAGCAGTCATGGAACCCAGGGCTGCTTTTAAACTGACCTCAGGCTTCAGCAGTGCACACATGCAAGTGCAGAAAAGACTGCTGGCCTCTAAACTGCCATGCCCTATTCTGGACTAGGGACTTCTAGGTAGTTTTAATCCCCCTGCTCTATTATTTAATGGGGTCTGATAGGGTAGGTCATGCTAATCACTGGGGTACCCCATACCATAGTGTGCCCTAGTATATGTAGGTGTTTTCACTGTATTCTAAATGTGTCTCTTTCAGCATAGCACTGGCCCTGGGCCTGGTTAGGCAGAGCCCAGGGTCAGTCAGAGTCAGTTACCACCAGTACCAGTCAGCAAAAAGTTGGGGGGTGCCCAGGGCACAGGATGACTTTGCAACATAGCCCCCTGAAACGAAAGGTGATGAATTACTAACCTACACCCTGGTAGTCCTCATCAGCTAAGTTGAAAAACCTGGAAAGTCCATCTGCATTTGCATGGGCAACCCCAGGTCTGTGTTCCACTGTAAAGTCCATTCCCTGTAGGGAAATGGACCACCTTAACAGCTTGGGATTCTCCCCTCTCATCTGCATGAGCCATCTGAGAGGCCTGTGGTCAGTTTGAACACGAAAGTGAGTCCCAAACAAATATGGTCTCAACTTTTTCAGGGACCAAACCACAGCAAAAGCCTCTCTCTCAATGGCACTCCACCTCTGCTCTCTGGGAAGAAGTCTCCTGCTAATAAAGGCAACTGGCTGATCAAGGCCCTCTTCATTTAGCTGTGACAACACTGCCCCAATCCCTTGCTCTGAAGCATCTGTCTGAACCACAAATTCTTTTGTGTAATCAGGGGCCAGCAGCACTGGTGCTGAACACATAGCAGCTTTCAGAGTGTCAAAAGCCTTCTGACACTCTGGGGTCCAATCCACCTTTTTGGGCCTCTTCTTAGAAGTGAGTTCTGTTAGGGGCCCCACAAGGGTCCCATAATTTTGAACAAACCTTCTATAATAAGCCGTCACACCAAGGAATGCCCTGACCTCAGTCTGGGTAACAGGAGCTGTCCAATCCAAAATAGTTTGGATTTTAGCTTGGAGAGGCTGTACATGGCCCCCACCTACCAGGTGGCCCAGGTACACCACAGAACTGGAACTTACTTGCCTCAATAGTCAGGCCTGCCTGCTGCATGGCCTGAAGCACTTCCCTTAGGTGGCTTAAGTGATCCCCCCAGGTAGAACTGTATACAGCTATATCATCCAGGTAAGCTGCACTGTACTGTTCCAACCCAGACAAGACCCTGTTCACCAACCTTTGGAAGGTGGCAAGTGCATTTTTTAAGCCAAAGGGCATTACCTTGAACTGATAATGTTCCTCTGGTGTGGAAAATGCTGACCTCTCCTTTGCTCCATCAGTGAGGGCAATCTGCCAGTAACCTGAAGTCAAATCAAAAGTACTCCGGTACTTCGCAGCCCCTAACCTGTCAATGAGCTCATCAGCTCTAGGTATAGGGTGAGCGTCAGTCTTTGTGACTGCATTCAATCCTCTATAGTCCACACAGAACCTTAACTCCTTGGGTCCCCCCTGAGGATTAGGTTTAGGTACCAGCACCACTGGACTGGCCCATGGACTCTCAGACGGTTCAATTACCCCCAATTCCAGCATCTTAGCAACCTCAGCTTTAATGCTGGCTCTGACATGGTCAGACAACCTGTACAGTTTATTTTTGACAGGTAGGCTGTCACCAGTATCAATGTGGTGCACACACCACTCAGTGATGCCTGGGGTCAAAGAGAACAGGCCAGCAAACTGCTCCAGCACTTGCTTACAGTCTCTGTGCTGCTGGTCTGTCAACTTGGAAGAGAGTACAACCCCCTCCACTGACCCATCTTGCACATTAGTGGAGAGGAGGTCGGGCACAGGCTCAGTTTCCTCCTCCACACCCTCATCAGTGACCAGTAACATAGTCATGTCTGCCCTGTCATGGTGGGGTTTCAATCTATTCACATGCAGGACCCCATGAGGGTACCTGGGGGTGCCAAGGTCAACCAAATAGGTAACCTCACCCTTCTTTTCTAAGATTGGATAGGGCCCACTCCACTTGTCATGGAGGGCCCTGGGAGCCACAGGCTCCAACACCCACACCAATTGTCCTGGAGTATACTCAGGCATAGTAGCCTTTTGATCATACCAGTGCTTCATGGGCTCCTGGCTGGCCTCCAGTGTCGTATTTGCCTTGTACATGTACTCTGCCATTCTAGATCTCAGGCCTAGCACATAGTCAAGCACATTGTCCTTTGCTTCTTTAAGAGGCTTCTCTAAAGACTCTCTCTGTAGGCTCAATGGCCCCCTCACAGGGTGTCCAAACAACAACTCAAAGGGACTGAAACCAACCCCTTCCTGTGGCACCTCCCTGTAGGCAAACAGTAAGCTTGGGAGGAGAACATCCCATCTCCTCCTGAGTTTCTCTGACAACCCATTTATCATGCCCTTCAGGGTTTTGTTGAATCTCTCAACAAGACCATTTGCTTGTGGGTGATAGGGGGTGGTGAACTTGTAGTTGACACCACACTCATCCCACATAGCAGTCAGATAGCTGGACAGGAAGTTCGTGCCCCTATCTGATACCACCTATTTTGGAAAACACACTCTGGTGAACACACCAAGCAGTGCTCTAGCCACTGCAGGAGCATCAATGGTTCTAAGAGGATTGCTTCAGGGTACCTAGTGGCATGGTCCACTACCAGTAAGATATACCTATTCCCTGATGCAGTAGGTGGGTCCAGGGGACCAACAATGTCCATCCCCACCCTTCCAAAAGGAATCCTAACCACTGGCAGTGGTATTAGGGGAGCCTTTGTCTTGTCCCCTGCCTTGCCACTGGCCTGACAGGTAACACAGGAACTGCAAAACTCCTTTACCTTTTCAGACATATGGGGCCAGTAGAAATGGTTCACCAACCGGTTCCATGTCTTTGTCTGTCCCAAATGTCTTGCCAAGGGGATATCATGACCCAAAGTCAGGATGAACTCTCTGTACTTCTGGGACACCACCAACCTCCCGGTGGCCCCCTCCTTGAGGTTTCTGGCGTCAGTATAAAGCAGTCCATCTTCCCAGTAGAGTTTGTGAAACCCAATGTCATCCCCCTCCTCTTGCTTAGAAGCAATCCGCCTCAAGCTCTCAAGGGTGGGACAGTCTCTCTGTCCCTTACTGAACTCCTCTCTGGAGGGTCCACCTGCTCCTGTCAGTTCTGCCAAATCTGACAGCTCTGGCAGAGATGGAGTCTTTCCCTCAGAGGCTAGGTCCTCCCCATCAGGGTTAGATTCTTCCTGCACCTCTGGAGTTCCCTGGGCTGGCTCACCAGGCCCAGTACCCTTGTCCTTGGATGCTTGGCCCTTTGTTCCATGGTCCAAGTGTCCAGCCCCTCCCTTCTGGCTAGTCTGTGACCTAGTCACAGCACATACCCACTCAGGGAGCTCCAATATTTTCATATGGAGTCCTCTCTCCACCTCTGACCACACAGAGGCTTCAAGATCATTGCCCAGTAAACACTGGACTGGGAGCACCTTTGACACAGCTACCTTCATAGGGCCTGTCGCACCTCCCCATTCCAAATCCACCACAGCCATAGGATAGAGTTTGGTAGTGCTGTCTGCATAAGTCACCTGGTGAAACTCACCAGGTACCACCCTCTCTGGAGGCACCAGCTCATCCAGGACCATAGTTACACTAGCCCCAGTGTCTCTGATAGCCTCAACCTCAGTCCCATTCACTTTATGCCTCTGCCTGTACTTGTCCATGTTTGGAGGTAAGGCAGCAAGGGTTGCAATATTCACCCCACCCAGGGGCACTAAGGTTGCTTCCACCACCTGACTACCCCTCTCTGGGGCACCACTCTCCACCCCTACACTTACACTGGCAATCACTGTGGATGGCCCCTTAGGGGGGAGTTTCTTGGCGCAGACAGCGTCTCCCTGTTTGTGCCCTGGCTGGTTACAGTCAAAGCACTTACCCACCTTTGAGGGATCAAAGAACCTACCATTCTTTCCATGATACCCCCTCCCTTTGAATTTGGGTTGGCTCAGGGCCCCCCTCCTTGTTCAGGTTTTTGTGGGTCTTTGGAGGACTCCTTCTGGTTTTGACCTGCTTTCCCTTGGGCTTTCCCTTGGGGAGGGACCTGTCCTCCTTTCTTCTGGTCACTCTCCTGGTGCTGAATGGAAACCCGGGTTCTCACCCACTCATCAGCTGCTTCCCCCAGCTCTCTGGGGTCTGTCAGCTTAGAGTCCACTGGATACTGGTGTAACTTCTCTTCTGCACTATGAGTCAAAATATGTTCTTTCAAAAACAAATTATACAATCCCTCATATGTGTCAACTTTGTTACCAACAATCCAGCCTTCCAGTGCCTTCACTGAAACGTCCACAAATTCTACCCAAGACTTTGAACTCAATTTCTGGGTGCCTCTAAACTTCACCGTGTACTGCTCTGGAGTCAGACCAAATCTCTTGACTAAGCATGCCTTCATCTGCTGGTATGATTCTGCATGCTCTCCCTTCAGGGTCAGGAGCATATCCCTCCCAGCTACTGGAATCAACTCCCACAGGAGTGCACCCCAATACTTAGAGTGGATCTTACTCATTCTAAGGGCCCTCTCAAAAGCTGCTAGCCACTTGTCAATGTCATCCCCTCTGTGTACTTGGGAACTATACCCTTGGGAAGTTTGGGATCAAATCCACCACCCGTGGACTTCTCAAAATCTTCATCATTTTCACTGCCACCATTTCTTTTGAACGCCTCCTCCCTCTCCCATTTCTTCTTAGCCAATTCCAATTTCTCCTTCTCCAAGGCAATCAAAGCTAATTGAGCCTCAAGCTGTCTCTCTGCAAGGGACAGTGGTGGTTCCTGAGTAAGGGACCCTTCCCCACTCCCACCATCTGGAATCATATGGCTAACACTAGATAAAATGGAAGAGGCATCATCCTCACCCTCCTCTTGGATGAGGTTGGGGGGGGGGCACCGTCTATCCCCCCTTGACTCTCCTCAGCTACCCCAGCCCAGGCCTTTAGGGATTCAAGCAACCCTGCCTTCCTAAGCTTCTTGGAAGCAGGCAGCCCCCTAAGCCTACACTGTTCCCTAAGATCAGCCATCTTGAACTGGGACATTTTAGCCAGGTCCAGCTCCAAAGGTTGGGGGGTGCCCAGGGCACAGGATGACTTTGCAACACCAGGCCTAAACATTCCTTTTTAACACATAAAAGTCACTCCAAGGATAGGCTCTTAACAGCCCACAGGGCAGAGTGTAATGTATTTAGAAAGTAAGAGATAAAACTTTAAGTTTTACAAGTCCTGGTAGTGAAAAACTCTCAAATTCGTTTTACACTGCTGCGAGGCCTGCTGCTCCGATAGGATAACACTGGAGTCAAATTATTACATTCAATTAGCTGTAACCTTCAATTGGGAGCAAGTAGGAATGTCGAGTTTGGTGTCTACAGAATTTAATTTAAAACACACTTTAATGGTAAAGTTCTGAAAATGCCACTTTAGAAAGTTGGCATTGTCTTGTCCTAACTATTTGGTGCCTGCAGCTTTTGTTTCCTGGCAGTTGGTCTTTGTGTATTGCTTCCAGAATGTGAGAGTAAGGGGAAATAGGTGTTGGGAGGATGAGACATCTCTGACTTGATGGGGGAGAGCTGTCACCTACCACGCTTGCACATCGTACAGACTCTGCCTGAACATACTCACAAAGGGTTTGACACTAGTCTTTTGTGCCTCCCCCCAGAAAAGCTAGGGCCAGGGCAGGAAATTCTAGACACCTCTAGGGGTGTAAACCTCTAGAACCTTCTCCTACTTAAAAACCTCTACCAACTCTAAATATTGAACCCTCAGGCCCAACTCTTCAGATCACCTTAGGACCTGTGGAAGAATTAGAAGGACTGCCATGCTGCTCTAAGGACTGCTACTCTGCTGCCCTGCTGCCTGAGTGAAAAGGACTGGGCCTGCACCTTGAACCCAGGATCACCAGAGTGACTCTAAGTGCTAGTTTGGCTGGCCTCAGGGACAGAAAAGGCTCCAACGTTCTTGAATCCAGCTCCTGGACTTTGCTTGGTGTGTGAGTCTTGCCCCCCAAGTGGAGCCACCCTAGTCCTGAACCCTTGGAAGTGGTCCTGTGAGCAGAACGTACATTGTGTGATGCATCTCCTCGCAGCTGTATCTGAACTGCCACTGCATCCCCGATGCAAGGCCTCCCATCGCAGCCCACAGTTCCCCATAGCCATTGCTGCACGACACATGCTCGACGCAGGCCTTCGCATCACAAGCTCTTTGTCTACTGCATCTTCCATGACGATGCAGGACTTCGCATCGCAGCCCCGCCACTTCTTCAGCCTGCCGCTGCAAGAATCAGCCTCGACACAGGACTTAACATCACAAGCCCCTCATTGACTGCATCCTCGACAGTGATGCAGGACTCCACATAGCAGCTCCGCAGCTTTGTCGGAACCACCACTGCGCAATGCATCCTTGATGCAGGATCTCGCAATGCTCTGTAACCAGGACTTAAGGTACTTTGTTCAGCAGACCTAACTTGGTCCCTGTATCTGGCCCACGCTCCATCACAGTGGGCTTGAACTTGTAACTTTGTCCTGATCTGACGCAACCAGATATCTACAGTTGGCGCTTTGGGCTTCTAAGCACTGTTTTTACTTACACCTTTAAAATTGCATATCTCCGGTTTTGCTTGTCAGATTTTTGTTGTTTTGGTCTGAAACTATTTATTACATTTTAATCTACTTTTTCTAAATTGGTGTGGGATTTTTCTTGTTGCATGTTTTAACTTTATTACTGTTTGAAGTGCTGCATGAATACTTTACACATTGCCTGATGGTTAGCACTGGTTAGTTTGGGGTTGCTTGTGAATACACTGGGACAGGAATTGTGGTTGCTCCTTAAGGAGGGTTTTACACCCTCCACAAGTAACCCAATTTCCTACACTAGAGTTCCAAAATGCTCTGACTTGTGTACTATGACAAGTCCTTTGCACAATAACTTGAAACCTGTTGTTATATAAACGCTCCCAAAAAGCATATGCAAGCCCTTTGTTGCCTGAAGCAGTAAATATTCACTTTCATCACACCCACACATAATTAGCATTTGCCATCTCTCAATCAAGGCCCTATTCAGAGCTTCTATTGTCCCCACACAAAGCTCTCAATCGTTGTTCTGAGAAACAGCTTGCATTAGAGTATGCCCCTCTGATAACAAACTCACAAAGAGACAACCTCCATGTCATCAGAAGCTGCGCACGTGCTATCTGCCTCTCTCTATTGCCATCCTTTCAGAAAATAATTGGGAGACCATTTACTGACACAAAGGTGTAGTTTTTAAGTGGTGTGCATTGAAGAGGCACATAAATGTGTTTTTGGTTCCTTTTCTTTGCTTAATTTAAAGGAAACAAAAACAGTGCCGCTCGTGACCACTTTACAATGATGAAAGAAAAAAATGAGGCTTGCCACATTTTGAATATGAACGGGCGTCCTTCAGCTGTTCAAGAAACAGTGGTTGCAAACAATAGGTGTTTATAGGTAAACAACACGCCTCAACCTCATCCACACTTGTCAAATTTGTTCACTCAGAAAAACCCCGCTCTAGTGTCAAGGGCTGGCTGATTAACCCCTTTGCTGCCAGGCCTCTCCCCGTTGCCACACCATTTTTGTCTATTAGTGGTGGTTCCCTCTTAGGCCCCCAAAACATTTTGTCCACATAAGGTATCCACACCAAATTAGCGTCCCTTTTTTCCAACATCCTGAGGACTCTAAAGGTACCCAGGGTTTGTGGATTCCCCAGGAGGGGACAGAGAAATTAGCCAAAATACAGCTAAATTTAGTTTTTTTAGAAAAATTTAAAATAAAATGCTGCAGAAGAAAGCATCTGTTTTTTTTCCTACTAATGGTATCAACAAAGGACTTACACTGCCAAAATCACAATTTTCCCAGCTTTCAGGAACAGGCAGACTTTTGTCAGAAAACCAAATTTTCTACACAGTTTTGGCATTTTACTGGGACATAACCTATTTTCATTTTTTTGTGCTTTCAACCTTGTTAGAAATGGGGGTCTCTAGTTGGCAGAGCTGGGTACCCTTGTCCAAATAGGGACCCTTGCTTCTAGTCAGGGTAAGGGGGATACACTTCTAAAATAACCCTTGCTCACCCCCTTGGTAGCTTGGCACGAGCAGACAGGCTTATCTCAGAGGCAGTGTGTAAAGCACACCAGTTTAGAAAAATAAGTAATTTTTATCTAAACCAAAACAAGACCAAACGACAAAAATCCACAATACAGTATTAAAAATAAGGCTTTCAAATGGTAGAAATAGTTCAGTTCAATGCAAGTTGTAAATGCGACACTTTTCTCACAAAGTACCTTAGATGCGTCACGCAAAACAAACAAAATGGCCGCAGGGAAGGTGATGCATCGGTTCCTTACACGCAGGGAAGGTGATGCGTCGGTTCCTTGCTTCGGGGGAGGTGATGCGTCGGTTCCTTACTGCAGCGCAGGGGAGGTGATGCATCGGTTCCTTACCGGAGAGGAGGTGATGCGTCGTTTTCTTACTGCGTGGGGAGTTGATGCGTCTGTTTCTTACTGTGTCCCCCAACGATGCAACAGTCTTAGCGCCTCGATGCGATGCATTGATCCGGTATGATGCGTGGCTTCGTGCAGCCGCACAGCAGGCTTGCGTCGGGATCGGTGCGGTGATCTCGGACTTCGGAGATCATTGCACCCGATGCGTCGCACAGCGATTTCTCGAGCCGCGGCAGGCGCTGCAACGGTTTCTTCGGCGATGCGTCGGAAACAGGTGCGGATGCGTCACGCTTCTTCGATGTTGCATCGATTTTCTAGCTCCCAGCAAAACAAACAGTCTCTAGAGGTCCTAAACAACAGCAGGCACCTCTTTGCAGGTTGGAATTCCCAGCAAGAGAATTCAGGGGAGCTGGTGGGGAAGTCTTTCTGTCCCTGAGACATCAGAACAGGAGGCAAGCTCAGTTTCAAGCCCTTGGAGATCTTTTCTTCAAGCAGGTCACAAAGCAAACAGCAAAGTCCTTTTTCTTCTTTTCTTGGCAGCAAGCAGCCACTGCAGGCCAACCCCGGACAGCAAACAGCACAGGGGCAGTATTCCTCCTCAGCTTCCAGCTTCTCAGGCTCTTTTCCTTGGCAAAGGTTCCTCTTGGTTCCCAGAATTGATCTAAAAGTCTGGGGTCTGGGCCCCTCTTTTTATACCCAAAAATCCTTTGTTCTCTGAAGGCAGAGAGTGTCTGTACCTAGCCAAAACCAGTTCTGTGGGGCACTTTGCAAGTGCACAACAACCTCCATTGTCAGTGTGAGCCCTGGCTCCAGACACACCACAGGGGGGCGGAGCCGTCATTGTGGAAGGCAGGCACAGCCCTATTCAGGTGCAGGTGCTACTCCTCCCACCACTCCAAATGCAGACCAGGCCTATTCAGCCCTGCCCTGACTCATCAGACTTCTGGAGCCACTGCCCCTCTCCAGCCCCTGTCATCCAAAAGCCAGACATGCAATACACAAACCTAGCAGAGGCACACTGGATGGTTAGGCAAGAAAATACCTACTTTCTAAAAGTGGTATTTTTAAACACAGAATGTAAAAATCACCCTCACTAAAAGATGCATTTTAACATTCTGAGTTCAGGCATACTAAACTTTATTTTTCTACCTTATTTCCAGGGTCAGTTATGTTTATAAGATGTTATAAACAAACTCCCTATTCTGTCCTATGGGAACAGCTAGCCTTGCAATAGTGAAAAACGAAATTGGCAGTATTTCACTATCAGGACATGCCACACACATCAGGGCATGTCCTACCTTTCACATACAATGCACCCTGCCTACAGGGGTACCTTGGGCCTACCTTATGGGTGACTAATATGTAGAAAAGGGAAGGTTTAGGGACTGGCAAGTGTGTGCACTTGCCAAGTCGACATGGCAGTCCCAGACTGCACACAGGCTCTGCAATGGCAGGCCAGAGTTACATTTTACAGGCTGCTTCTGTGGGTGGCACAATCAGTGCTGCAGCCCACAGCAGCATTTGATTTACAGGCCCTGGGCACACACGGTGCACTGTACTAGGGACTGTCTAGTAAATCAAATAGCCAATCATGGAAACACCAATCCATAACAGTAATTTACAAAGGGAGCACTTGCACTTTGGCACTGAACAGCAGTGGCAAAGTGCCCAAAGCATCTATGCCAGCAAAACGGGGTCCAACATACAGCAAAAACACAGGAGGCAAAGCCACAAAATGCAGGGGAGACCCACGCCAATGGTGCCAGGTCTAACACGTGTCCCCTCTAGCTGAAATGTGGGGAGAACTACCCACCCTTTTGAGAGTTCTCTTCACTAAGGCGGAAAAATCTGGACAGACCATCTACATTGGCGTGTTCTGTACCAGGGCGGTGCTCCACCATGAAGTCCATACCCTGTAGGGAAATGGACCACCTCAACAACTTTGGATTCTCACCCCTCATTTGCATCAACCATATGAGGGGCCTGTGGTCGGTCTGAACCCGGAAGTGAGTCCCAAACAAGTAGGGCCTCAGCTTCTTCAGTGCCCAGACCACACCAAATGCCTCACGCTCAATTGCACTCCACCTCTGTTCCCATGGAAGTAACCTCCTACTAATAAAGGCTACAGGTTGGTCTAGGCCCTCTTCATTCAGCTGTGAGAGCACAGCCCCCACACCATGCTCTGAAGCATCTGTCTGCACAATGAACTCTTCTGAGAAGTTGGGTGCCTTAAGCACGGGCGCTGTGCATATGGCAGATTTCAGGGCATCAAAAACCTTCTGGCAGGCGTCAGTCCAATTCACTTTCTTGGGCTGCTTCCTGTAAGTCAGCTCGGTCAAGGGGGCAACAATGGTGCCAAACCCCTGACGAATCTCCTGTAATACCCTGTGAGTCCTAAAAAGGCTCTCACCTCTGTCTGAGTCTTGGGGGGTTTCCAAGCCAGAATGGTATCAATCTTGGGCTGTAGGGGCGCTACATGGCCGCTCCCCACCTAGTGTCCCAAGTACACCACTGATCCCTGCCCGATCTGGCACTTGCTTGCCTTGATCGTGAGGCCTGCCCTCCGCAGTGCCTTCAACACTTCCCAGAGGTGGTGCAGATGTTCCTCCCAAGTGACACTGAACACTGCAATGTCATCCAGGTAGGCGGCACTGAAATCTTCCAGCCCAACCAACACCTGGTTGACCAACCTCTGAAAGGTAGCATGGGCATTCTTCATCCCAAAGGGCATCTCCCAGAATTGGTAGTGCCCATCTGGTGTGGAGAATGCTGACCTCTCTCTTGCCCCATCAGTTAAGACAATCTGCCAGTATCCAGACGTTAAGTCAAACGTACTGAGGTACCGGGCAGCCCCCAACCGATCAATGATCTCATCAGCTCTGGGGATGGGGTGCGCGTCAGTACTAGTGACTGAATTGAGCCCTCGGTAGTCCACACAGAACCGGAGTACTGGTGTGGCACCGGGTGCGGCAGCCTTCGGGCCAAGACCACTGGGCTGACCCAAGGGCTGTTTGAGGGCTCAATCACCCCTAGTGCCAACATCTTGGAGACCTCCTCCTTGATGCAAACTCTGACTCTGTCAGTCACTCTGTAAATCTTATGTTTTACGGTAGGACTGTCCCCAGTGTCCACATCATGGACACACCACTGAGTGACACCTGGGGTCAGGGAGAACAGATCAGAAAACTGTTCCAACAGTTGGTGGCAGTCATTCTGCTGTTCAGGGGTCAGGGCGGGAGAGAGGTTCACACCGTCCACTGACCCATCTTGCTCCTTGGCAGACAGGAGGTCAGGAAGAGGCTCAGTCTCTTCTTCCATCGAAGCATCTGTTGCTAGGAGCATGCCCACTTTGGACCTCTCCAGGTGGGGCTTCAGGCGGTTCACATGCAGGACCCGCAAAGGGTTCCTGGGAGACTGCAAGTCCACCAAGTAGGTGACGTCACCCTTGCGCTCCACCACCTCAAATGGTCCGGTCCACTTATCCTGGAACGCACAAGGCTCCACTGGGGCCATGACCCAAACCTTCTGTCCAGGTTGAAACTCGATCAGAGTGGCATTCTGATCATACCAGAGTTTCATTTCCTCCTGGCTGGCTTCCAGGTTCGCCTGAGCGAGTTGCCTGAAGCACTAAGTCTGGTTTCTGAAGGCCACCATGTAGCTATATACATCCTGGGGAGGTTTACTGGGTGCTTTCTCCCAGCCTTCTTTCACCAGACTCAGAGGTCCTCTTACAGGATGCCCATACAGGAGCTCGAAGGGACTGAACCCTAAGGACTTCTGCGGTACCTCTCTGTAAGCAAACAGCAGGCATGGTAAGAGGACGTCCCACTTACGCCTCATGAGTTCACCAAGACCCATAATCATACCTTTTAGGGTCCGGTTGAATCGCTCAACCAGCCCATTACCTTGGGGGTGGTAAGGAGTGGTGAACTTATAAGTTACACCCACTCCTGCCACAGGGACTTTATATACTTGGATATGAAGTTGGTACCCCGGTCGGACACCACCTCTCTGGGGAACCCCACACGGGAAAAAATCCCCATCAACGCATGACCCACCACGGGGGCCGTCACAGTCCGGATAGGGATGGCTACTGGGTACCGGGTGGCATGGTCCACCAAGACCAGGATAAACCTGTTGCCCATGGCTGTCTTGGGATCCAGAGGCCCCACAATGTCAATACCCACCCTCTCAAAGGGGGTGCTGACTACAGGGAAAGGTTGGAGAGGAGCCTTACACTTCCTCCCACTCTTACCACTTGCCTGGCAAGTCTGGGAAGACCTACCATGAGCATCAGAATGCTTGCGAATTTGGGGCCAGTAAAAGTGGGTGACAAGCCTTTCAAAGGTCTTCTCTTGCCCCTAATGTCCTGCCAAAGGCACATCATGAGCCAGACCCAGTAGGAAGGCTCTGAAGCACTGGGGTACCACCAGCACATCGGCTGACCCAGGCTCAGCAACCTTAGGCTCGCTATACAGGAGACCATTCTCCCAGTATATCCAATGTGATCCGGACTGATCACCTGCTGCCTGGTTTGCAGCCTGCTGCCGCAAACCAATGAGAGAAGGGCACGTCTGCTGCTCCTGGCACATTTCCTCCCTGGTGGGCCCTCCTTCTTGCTGCCAATGGGTCAGCTCAGGCAGGTCCCCCAGTTCAGCCACTTGTTCCCCTGTAGGCTCCAGGGTATCCCCCTCAGGGTCTACCTCCTCCTGGACCGCGGGAACTTTGGGGGCCGGTTTCCCATGCCTCCTGCCTTTTCTCTTCCCAGCAGGCACCTGGGCCACTCTTTCAGGCTCCAGGTCCTTTTGAATTCCCTTACCGGCTGCCATTGACCGAGTGGTCACACATGCCCACTCAGGCAGACCCAACATCTCCAAATGAGACCTCCGCTCCACCTTCGCCCAAGGGGAGCTCTCCAAGTCATTGCCTAGCAGACAGTCAACAGGCATGGCTGGCCTCACAGCTACTCTCAAGGTATCTGAGACCCCCCCACTCAAAGGGAACTTGTGCCACTTTGCAGAGGCACTCTGAATTATCAGTGGCAACTACTGGGTAGAATGTGTTGGGGACCACCTGCTCTTCAGACACCAGCCGACAACTGACAGCTGTCACACTGTTTCCGGTGTCTCTCAGAGCCTCCACACTATGGCCATTGATGGTCACCCACTGCCTGTACTTTTTAGTGTTATCAGGCAGATGAGTCCTTGGGTCCATCTCACTTGTCTCCTAAAGAGACCAGGGACATCTCTGCTGGACCCCACCCACCTTGGGCACCCGACTCCTCCCTCAAGGCTACACTAGCCAGTTCCCGGGGCGGTGCACCAGTGGGTGCGGTGGTAACCGGTTTGGGACACTTAGGATCCCCCTGGAAGTGGCCCACCTGACCACAACTAAAACAGGTCTTGGGACCCCTCTGAACAGGCTTACCTGTCGGGACCCATGGTTTCTTTTCAGTGGGAGGCTGGGAACCCTTACCTTGGTTCCCTTGGGGATTACTTTGGGGCCCTTTTTGGAACTCCTTTTGTTTACCCTTGTGCCCCCCCACTCTTCTGCTGGGGACCCTGCCCACCTTTGACGGAGTCTCCCACATGACCTTTGTGGACCCTGGTACTGACCCAGCGGTCCACCTCCAGAGCAAGCTTCCTGGGGTCAGTCAGCTTACTATCAATCAGGTGCTGGCGTAGCTCTGGAAATCAACTACTAGACAAGTGCTCCCATGCAACCAAATCATAGAGCCCCTGCAAATCAGTTACCTTGCTACCCTTCACCCATCCATCCAGTGCTCTGCAAAAATAAGATACATATTCAACCCAAGTACTGGACTCCAGCTTCTTACAGTTTCTAAATGTCTGCCTATAAAGCTCTGGGGTCAACCCATACCTGGCTATCAAGGCTTCCTTCATGGGGGCATATGACATCTGATCCTCAGTGGGCAAAGCTAGCAATGTCTCTCTTCCTTCACTGACAAAGCGGCCCCACAACCCCACTCCCCAATCTCTCTCAGGGACTCTGTGGGACCTCATTGCTACCTCATAGGCCTTAAACCACGGACCAATGTCCTCCTGCTTTGTGAAATCCTTAATAACGTCCTTGGGGATGTATACTTTCCCTTCTACAGGCCGATGGTGTGCTGCCACCAGAGGGAGTGATCTCTAGACTCTTTGCTTTCAGCTCCAACTCCCTCAACACTCTTTCATGCTCTAAAAGCATCTTTTTCTCTTCAATGGCTAGCCTCCTATTCTCCAACTCCAATTTCTTATTTTCTATGTCAGACTGGCTTCCCAGCTTGAGCCTAGCAAGCTCCAACTCATGCACTCTGCTTTTCCCCCTGTCCTCCAACTCTTCTGGAGACAGACCCCTTGAAGACACACTGCTGCCTTCTCTGGGAGGCACCCCCCCTCCAGTTAGGCCCACTAGCCCATCCTGCTGCCCTTCTAAATTCTCCCCCTCCACCATAGGCTCCTCGGTCTGCCCACTGGCATTCCTTGCTTCCAACCAGGCCCTCAGCGCCTTTTGGAATTCCTCCTTTCTGGTGAGGCCTTTCATGGAGATTTTAAATTTTTTACAGATGGATTTAAGTTGTGGCACAGTGTAGGTATCAACCCTTTCCTCTTCAAATTCGATATCCACAGATGCAAGTGATGCTTGTTTACTCATGGTTACAATTGGGAGTTCTCAAGATGCAAAAAGATTTTAAGGAAAAGAAAATTCTACCAAAATGTATGTGGTCGCTTAATGGTCTGCACGCACTAGTAGTGTACACCAATCACTGTATGTAAATCACAAATGCAAGTCCAGGTTCCTCACCGCTGACCACCAATGTTAGAAATGGGGGTATCTAGTTGGCTGAGGTAGGTACCTTTGTCCAAATAGGGACCCTTGCTTCTAGTCAGGGTAAGGGGATACACTTCTAAAATAACCCCTGCTCACCCCCTTGGTAGCTTGGCACGAGCAGACAGGCTTATCTCAGAGGCAGTGTGTAAAGCATTTGTGAACACATACAGTAATACAGTGAAAACACTACAAATGGACACCACACCGGTTTAGAAAAATAAGCAATCTTTATCTAAACCAAAACAAGACCAAACGACAAAAATCCACAATACAGTATTAAAAATAAGGCTTTCAAATGGTAGCAATAGTTCAGTTCAATGCAAGTTGTAAATGCGACACTTTTCTCACAAAGTACCTTAGATGCGTCACGCAAAACAAACACTATGGCGGCAGGGAAGGTGATGCGGCGGTTCCTTACATGCAGGGAAGGTGATGCGTCGGTTTCTTGCTGCAGCGCAGGGGAGGTGATGCGTTGGTTCCTTACTGGAGAGGAGGTGATGTGTCATTTTCTTATTGCGTGGGGAGTTGATGCGTCTGTTTCTTACTGCATACCCCAATGATGCGACAGTCTTGGCGCCTCGATGCGATGCGTCGATCAGGTACAATGCGTGGCTTTGTGCAGCCGCACAGCAGGCTTGCGTCGGGATCGGTGCGGTGATCTCGGACTTCGGAGATCGATGCACCTGATGCGGCGTGTGGCAATTTCTAGAGCCATGGCAGGCGCTGCAACGGTTTCTTCGGCGATGCGTCGGAAACAGGTGCGGATGCGTCACGCTTCTTCTTGTTGCGTTGATTTTCCAGCTCCCAGTGACAAACAGTCTCTAGAGGTCCTAAACAGCAGCAGGCACCTCTTTGCAGGTTGGAATTCCCAGCAAGGGAATTCAGGGGAGCTGGTGGTGAAGTCTTTTTGTCCCTGAGATTTCAGAACAGGAGGCAAGCTCAGTTTCAAGCTCTTGGAGATCTTTTCTTCAAGCAGGTGACAAAGCAAACAGCAAAGTCCTTTTTCTCCTTTCCTTGGCAGCAAGCAGCCACTGCAGGCCAACCCCAGACAGCAAACAGCACAGGGGCAGTATTCCTCCTCAGCTTCTCCGGCTCTTTTCCTTGGCAAAGGTTCCTCTTGGTTCCCAGAAGTGATCTAAAAGTCTGGGGTCTGGGCCCCTCTTTTTATACCCAGAAATCCTTTGTTCTCTGAAGGCAGAGAGTGTCTGTACCTAGCCAAAACCAGATCTGTGGGGCACTTTGCAAGTGCACAACAACCTCCACTGTCAGTGTGAGCCCTGGCTCGAGACACAGCACAGGGGGGCGGAGCCGTCATTGTGGAAGGCAGGCACAGCCCTGTTCAGGTGCAGGTGCTACTCGTCCCACTACTCCAAATGCAGACCAGGCCTATTCAGCCCTGCCCTGACTCATCAGACTTCTGGAGCCACTGACCCTCTCCAGTCCCTGTCATCCAAAAGCCAGACATGCAATACACAAACCTAGCAGAGGCACACTGGATGGTTAGGCAAGAAAATACCTACTTTCTAAAAGTGGTATTTTCAAACACAGAATGTAAAAATCACCCTCACTAAAAGATGCATTTTAACATTCTGAGTTCAGGCATACTAAACTTTATTTTTCTACCTTGTTCCCAGGGCCAGTTATGTTTATAAGATATTATAAACAAACTCCCCATTCTGTCCTATGGGAACAGGTAGCCTTGCAATAGTGAAAAATGAAATTGGCAGTATTTCACTATCAGGACATGCCACACACATCAGGGCAAGTCCTACCTTTCACATACAATGTACCCTGCCCACAGGGGTACCTTCGGCCTACCTTAGGGGTGACTAATATGTAGAAAAGGGAAGGTTTAGGGACTGGCAAGTGTGTGCACTTGCCAAGTCGACATGGCGGTCCCAGACTGCACACAGGCTCTGCAATGGCAGGCCAGAGTTACATTTTACAGGCTGCTTCTGTGGGTGGCACAATCAGAGCTGCAGCCCACTAGCAGAATTTGATTTACAGGCCCTGAGCACACACGGTGCACTGTACTAGGGACTGACTAATAAATCAAATAGCCAATCATGGAAACACCAATCCATAACAGTAATTTACAAAGGGAGCACTTGCATTTTGGCACTGAACAGCAGTGGCAAAGTGCCCAAAGCATCTAGACCAGCAAAACGGGGTCCAACATACAGCAAAAACACAGGAGGCAAAGGTAAAAAATGCAGGGGAGACCCACGCCAATAGTGCCAGGTATAACAAACCTCCTTCCAGTTATTGGTAGAAATGGGTGTGAAAGCAATAATGGATCACAGAAAGCTATACATTTGTGAAAAGTAGACATAATTCTGAATTTGGCAAGGAGTCATTTGTGTAGCTCCTTCCAGCTCCCACAACAGTTGAAATAAACAAATATTGAGTTGAAAAAAACAGGTATTTGTGCCTACGTTTTTACCTGTACCTTCTAACTATGGCAGATTTTTGAAAACAATAAACTGTTACGTCCGCTGGACCCTTCTGGTTGCGAGGATATATAGGGCTTGTAGGTTCACCGAGAACCCGAGGTACCCAGAGCCAATTCCTGAGCTGCACCTCACAATGGTTTTTCATTGTGAATCGGGTATACAGCAATTCATTTGGTAAAATATAAAGAGTAATAAATAGGTATCAAGGAACCCTATGTATTTCCGAAATGGGAACAAGATATGGAGTTTAGAAGCAGTGGTTATTTGCCCATCTCTAAATTTGTGGGTACCCATACTAGCATGTGAATTAGAGGGCATTTTTCAAATGGACTTATTTTGTACACACTGTCTTACATTTAGAAGGCAGCAATGCATACAAAGGCAATTGGTAATAACCCTTGTTCTACTATTCTGTTTTCCCTTAAATCTCCTAATAAAAATGGTACCTCACTTGTGTAGGTAGGCCTAGTGTCCGGGACAGGAATCGGCCAAAAACGCAACATGGACACATCCTTGCAAACCTGTAAATTTTTTAAAACTAGGCACCCATGGGAATCTAGAATGGGGTGATTTGTGTGGCTCTGGCCAGGTTCTGTTGCCCAGAATCCCTTGCAAACCTTATAATCTGTCTAAAAAACACATTTTCCTCACATTTTTGTGATGGAAAGTTCTGGAATCTGTGGGGAGCCACAAACTTCTACCACCCAGTATTCCCCCTAGTCTCCCAATAAAAATGGCCCCTCACTTGTGTTTGTAGGCCAAGTGGCCGTGACAGGAAACGGCCCAAACCGCAACGTGGACACATCACATTTTTCCATTGAAAACTGACCCTTTTTTTACAATGTGCCTAGCTGTGGATTTTGGGCCTTAGCTCAGTCGGTACCCAGGGAAACCTAGCAAACTGGTAAATTTATGAAAGCTAGACACCCAGGGATATCTAGAATGCTGTGACTTGTGTGGCTCTCACCAGGTTCTGTCACCCAGAATCCCTTGCAAACCCCATTTTCCCAAGTCTTCCGATAAAAATGGTACCTCACTCGTGTGGGTAGGCCTACTGCCCGCAACAGGAAATGTCCCAAAACGTACTGTGGAGACATCAAAATTATCAATCACAAAACAACCTGCTTATGCAAGGGAGTCACCTTCGCTTTCTTGTGTGCTATTATGGAGACATTAAACCCTCTGATACCTTGAGACAGAAATGTTAGACAATAATTTGTAATGATTTGTATCAGAAAGTACAATAAAAGTATTAATTCTCCACTTGGGTGTATGTTTAGGAATATCCTCTTGCATTAAAGACACTGAAATTAAAACTTGGTCTGAAATAGTTATGGGTTATATCCTGGTGTCTGAAATCATATGACATAAATTCCTGGAATAAAGTAAGTAATCAATGAGTGAATATGTAGAATGAGTATTGGAGAACACAGTAAACTTTCTATCAGTAGGAAATATAAGCCTCCAATGATCAATTTAGGATTGGTTAACTATCAATTATCAGTTTAATTTCTCTACTGGTTTCAGTAGAGCATATGATTTTTATGACAATAGCTATTCTGTTCAGTAATGGATCTGAAACCATGTTGAAATCTCCAACCATAATGAGAGAAACATTTCCTATATTAGCAACGTCTGAAGATATTGATTTCAAAAATTTGGGATCATCTTGGGTAGGAGCATAAATATTGAATTAATGAAGAGAGAATTTATCAATTTAGATTTGAACATAAACATCAAGTCCTTCAGAGTAATTTTTGTGATTTAGAATGGTGAACTGCAATTTGTGAGAAAAAAGAATAATAACGCCATTTTTCAACCCTGTGCTGGTGAGGAAATTATAGTACTAACCTATATTTTTGTCATGTAAGCTAAAATGTTGTCATCTATATGTGTTTATTGTAAGAAAACATGTATTAACTTTACATTTACGTAGATAATCAAACATTTTCTACTTTATACTGACTTACACAAACCATTAACATTTAAAGAAGCAATTGTTAAATTAAATCTGTTAGCCATATTAATGTTTAATTATTACAAAATAGAAAGTGTTATAAAATATTACATATAAATAATGAATGAACAAAAAAGTAGCCCATATATAATGACAAACATAGTGAAACGAACAAGACAGATACAATCCAAGAACTGAATGGAGCACCACCTTATCTGTTAGTGAAAAAAAGATAATACATCGGTTATACAGCGACAAACTATCATGAGGCATTTATAGAGGCTTGAGAGTCCATAGCAATCAGAAAATAAAGGTCTGAATAGGAAATCAAATCTACAGGCAATTGAAAGATTTGGATCTATCATTCATCCATATTCGCATTACTGATGGATCAAAAAGTCCATATTTGCACATCTGGGACAGTTGGATGACCTTTCTGGGTAAATGTTCTCAATTTTCAGCAGATCTAAATAAGTATGGTGTAGGAAGTTAAAGTGCACTAATTTGAACCCTGCGTGGCTCGAGACCTCCCTAAACTGTATTTTTTCCATCCTGATTCTATGATGGACTCGTTTATGTTGTTTCACCTTCAAGGGGACCTTTTGTATCCACTTTTAAGGCTATTTGGACTATTGAAACCTGTATACATCTTTGTACTGGGTTTAATAGAGTCTCTAGTGTCTGGGACACTTCAAGAACACTTGGAAACCATGTTCATATTTCTCTTACAATCCTTGCCAGTTTGGTGTATTGGAGAAACTGGGCGAGTCATACCCAGAAGGCCTCCTGGACTTCATTAAATATGGTAACATTTTCCCTGAGAATAAGTTTTCTACGGTGTTACAGCCACCTTCTCTCCATCATGTCACTGGCATGGACTGCTATCACCAGTTCCCTCAAAAAGGGGGGGCTGCTATATTGCCAGCGATTCCAACTTAGGATACTAAATATCGGTGGTGAGGTGGTCAATCCTCTCCTCTCCTCAGGGCTACTGCCAAGGGTTCATCATCATAGGATCCCTCTACTAAACTTTTCTCCCAACTATCTTCTGTCATATACCATTTATTTGCTTGCTCGAGTTGGCTCGCCCACCAGTAAAGTTCCAGAAAGCTGAGTTGGGAGAACGTGTCCTTTATTGCGTGGTCACTCCCATTATTGTTTTGGGACTGACTGAAGCTGATGGCTTCTTGACTCTGTGAACACTACTGCAAGTCCTCGGGGCATGTGCTCTGACCCCTAAAACATAGTTAGATTGCATAACTCTTAATTGATTTTTTTAACTTTGTTATAAGGCCATAGTATATGGTGCACACCTACGGAATAGAACATTATCACCTGTAGACTGCAACACTGGATGAGACATCCGCTAGTGTGACAAGGAAAACATGGCTTCAGGTCTACCAGTGTAGCCTGCTGCTGCACTTTGAAGATGCAGCTTGATGTGTCAAAATAACCCCTTATTGACAGAATGTTAAATGTTAATAAGTTACCCCTATGTAGGACTTGTATCCACATTGTAGGGTGCATAGTATTTAAAAATGGCCCATGTAGATATTTGATGTTACTATGTCCATGCAGTGGAAAGCCTCCAAAGACTATTTTCACTGTGGAAGGCTCTGACTGTCCTACAGAGAAAACTAGAGTATAGAAACAAATAAATATTAATTCTGTTTCTTGGGTTAGGGACCTACTAGAAAAATAATTCAATCACTCTATGTAGTAATATTTAAGGCCGTATTCAATGGTGAAGTTGGACTTTAAATAACTTTTTAGGAAAAGTAACTTTTAGAAATTTACCATATTCCTTCCTGAAGCTCCTGAAGGCTAATCTACATGAGCTCTCCACCTGCTGTCAATCAAGTGAAAAGTGCTCCCTGAGCAGGGACAATTGTGCAGGACTGAGGTGGTGTTTTCTTTCCCCGGCAGGAAGTCTAATTGGGGTGGGCCCGGTAACTTAATTAAGGGGCCCGCCATGTCACAAATAAATATCAGGTGACACCTGGAAAGGGCCAGCCTTAGTCCCCATAGTATGGTACCAAATTCAGGAGGAGGAAAACTACCTTGAGAACTGGTTAGGAGTGACCACAGAGGAGGAACTGCTCATTACCCTGGATACATCTCTGAGTGGGCACACAGTAACTGCTGTAAAGGTGGGTAAGGCTACCCCGGGGAATTTTTACCACATTGGTTATGGAAGAGCGATGAGTCACACTGACCTACCAGCTGGTGCCAGGCATAAATGTGGAACCCCAAATGCACTATCCGTAGAACACTCTCTGTACCTGTGGACGAGTAGAAGAAGGACTGTACCTGCTTTTTGTGACCTATGCGCAATCCTGAAGGGCTAGACATCCTACTGGTACCTTGGACAAAGAAGTGGACTCTAAACATCAGTTGGCTGGCTTCCTGCCTGGCTATAAGGGGCACAACAAGCTGCAAGAGGCATTTTTTCTAAATTGCCCAGCTGACCAGTAGCAACTAGACCTGGGCTGGACACTGCTGTTGGCTTCTGCATGACGCCCTGAGAGTCTCTAAGTGCCTACCCTGAGGTCCTGGCTGCCTCAGAAGTATACTCCTGCGGTCATGTGGGCACCAGACGAAAGTTTGGAAACTTCTAAAAACTTCACTTATAGAGCTCCAGACCTTAGTGAACCCACCAGTAAAAGTATCTGACCTCCACTTCCACAGTGTTGGATTGGATTTCAGCTTTATCATACTCAAAGGTCATCTCACCTCTGAAAAAACGACCCATTCTGCGTTGGGACTTTTTCAGATAGAAATCTCCAAAGATCCAGAGCTTCAGGAGAAACCAACCTGTTTCAGGTACCTGTCCTTCGGTTCCACAGCGGTGGCTACAGTTTTAGCGGCTACTTGCACAACGAGGATATTTTTCTCAAAAACGAACAAAGTCAAATCCTGTGTTGGGAGTTAAAAGAAATTTCAATGGTTTTTTATCAAAACAACAATAAAATGCCTTTCTGGAGTGGGACTTGGAAACTTTTTAAAACTTTTTGACTTCCAGACTTTTACCAAGACCAATCTACTTGATGTATCCGGCTGAGGCTACATTGCAGTCAACCTCATATTGTATCTAGGTCTCAGTCTACCGCTTCCATAGTCTATCATTGGTGCTTAGTGCTTTTAGGTGTTATTTTTACTTAAATCTTTAAAAATGCATAACACTAGTTCTCCATTTTGGATTGTTGTTGTTTTGATGTCAATCCGTTTATTAAACTTTTCTCTATTTTTATAAATTGGAGTGGGATTTTGAGTGTTGTATCTTTGAAATGTTAACTGTTTTGGTATTTTGCAATGCTTTGCACATTTTCTTTAAGTTAAGTGTGTCTGCTTTGTGCAGTAGCTACCGGGGGTTGAGCTTAGGTTTAAATTACAGAAACCTTTGACTGGACCTAACAGGCTAGTGCTTTTATCACTTGTGATGGACTTCCACTTCCACCCACCTTAATTAATAATTCACTTTCTTACAGCAGTGAAAGGACCCTTTTTCCAAACTAACTTCAGTGTGTCTATTTTAAATGGGTTCCTTTTCCCAGCCCATACTTGGGATATTAATAGAATTTCTAATTCCTTGAATGTATCCCTTGGGATGGGACACATGGCATTTTGTGGCACGTATAAGCATCTGGGTACAAACATCATTTTGGCAAGTGAAATTCATACCTTAATTGAGAACGGGAGTGATTTCCAGAATTGATCCAATGTAGTCAGCCCTTTTTTGACTTATGCGTATAGATCTCTAAATCAATGGGCCACTTGCGTCCCCAAATGGCCGAATTTTTCCATTTGCCACTAGATTCCCAGATCCAGAAGAGCCTTGTGGTCTGACTTACCAGGCCACCCAGAGGAAACATCAATTTATTCCAGCTGGTTTGTAGGTCAAACACCAAGCCAAATGAGTCTTTTGGCTCAGAATTACCAGTGGTTATGAAATATAATGAATCAGTATCATCATTGTTATGTTATTATTATTAATGAAGGAATATTATTGATGGTTGACTATTGCTAGTCTAGCACCAATGTGTTGTGTTATGTTATGTTTATGTTATGTTATTTATGTTATGTTCCGCAAGAGTATCTTGGTGCTGAGTAAGTGTGTGCACCTATCCCTGCCTATGAAAAGTTGGTTAATTGCAAAGCCAGGTCTTCGGCTTCTTGCAGAATTCAAGAAGATAAGAGGAGGCTCTGATGTGAGGTGGAAGGATCATACTACTGATTTGGTTCTGTTTATGCATGGGATGTGTGCGAGTAGGATTTGTGCAGAGCACAGGTGTCTGGGTGGTTGGTTGAAGGAGATGCCACTGTTTAGGTAGGTGGGGCCTAAGTCGTGTAGTGCCTTGAATTTGTGTGAGAGGAGTTTGAAATTAGTGTGTTTGTGTATCGGAAGCCAGTGAAGCTTCCAAGGTATGGTGTGGAGTGAGTGCTGTGGGGGAAGTTGAAGATGGGTCTTGCTGCCAAGTTTTGAATTGTTTGTAGTCTTCGAGTGAGTTTCTTGGTGATCCCAGCATAGAGGGTGTTCCTGTAGTACAAGTTGCTGGTGATTAGAGCACAGGTGACAGACTCTCTTCTGCTGCTTGGGAGCCATGTGAAGATCTTCTTGAGCATCTTCAGGGTCTGGAAGCAAGATGCAGTGGCAGCGTTGTCTTGTGCAGTTATGTCCAGCGTGCTGTTGACTATTATTCAGAGGTTCCTGGCATGGGTGCTAGGTTTGGGTGTGAGTCCCATGGTGAAGTGTTCTTGTGAAGATCACTACTTCTGTCTTGTTGGTGCTGAGCTTGAGGCAGCTGGCTTTCATCCAGTTAGCAGCTTTGGTCATGCAGGCGGTGAACTTGTTTCTTGTGCAGGGATTCTTGTCAAAGAGGGAAAGTATCATTTGTGTGTTGTTGGTGTAGGACAGGATGTTGATGTCATGTGCAAAGATGATGTTGGCAAGAGGGATCATGTATGCATTGAAGAGGGTAGGACTGAGCCATGAACCTTGAGGGCACTCTGTGGCTGAGTTTGCTGGCTTCTGAGAACTAAGGTGCCAAGATGACACCTTGTGTTCTATCCATTAAGAAGGAGCAGATTCAGCAAAGAGTGGGTCCTTGGATGCCAATCTCGTGCAGGAGCCTAATAAGGATGGGGGTGTGAGACCATATCAAATGCTGGATAGGGGTCCAGGGCAATGAGGACTGCTGTATCGCCTCTGCTAAGGATCATGCAGATGCCATCTGTGGCGGCGTTGAGTGCTGTTTCTGTACTGTGATTGGGCCTGAATCTGGATTATGTGGCATTGAGGAGCTGGTGACCAGTGAGGAGTCAGTTGATTAGTTTCTCTAAGACCTTTTTGTGTATGGGAGATGGGTCTGTAGTTGGAAAGCTTGTCTGGGTCTTATTAGCAAGGTCTCAGAATCATTAGTGGCTCAATGTTTTTAGTCTCAGCATTTTCAGTGGTTTATTATTATTTGTGTTTCAGTCTCAGGAACAGTGCAGTATAATTATTCACTCATGTACTCCATACTACACCATGGCTCCCCTTACAAGAAAAACTACCAGTCTGTGTAAGTGGTGAAAGAAGAAGGAGTATGCACTCTGCATAATACATTTTTTTTTAAAAAGCTCTTCTGAATTACAGGCCCTTGCCAGAACACTGCAATTACTGAATGTGCCCGTAAAATATCAGACAGATGGCAACTCTTGACACCGAGCACGTAGCATCCTCACAAATTTGTAGGCAGGCAAGTCTGTAAAGATACTTACATGTAGCATTAAGTGCCATCTCAAGGAAGGATATACAAGCAAATGGGAGAGCAGAGAAGAGAGCTGAAAATTACCCTCAAAAATGAAAGTTACATTTTCAAATAAAATAGACCTTGGACATATTATCAGAATAGGCGAGACATAATAACATTAGAAGTAGACAGTGTTCCACATGGAAACCATTTCAAGGCCTGTTTAACATAATCCCCATGTTTCAAACAAAAGAGATGCATACAATAACTGACAAGGAGACTTCTGTTGCTAGGCATTTATAAATCACAATTTTATTCTTTGGTTAGATTACAGTTTTTTCATTTAAATGATTATAGAAAACAAAATAGTTATCGGGTGCAGGCGGCACAGTGAACAGTGGTGTGACATGAGTGTACATAAATAGGCTTAGAAATAATACTCATGAATACAGAATTCATGGGCTGCATCAATCACAATCTGTTGGACTTGTAGTGTCAACGTTTCAGCCTTATATGCCTAGATCAGACAGGGTCACCAGCAGGATACAAGAACAAAGTTGATGGTTAAGCTAGTGATTCACAAGGTTGCAACCACAGTGAGAATGGTTTTCACAACAGTGCAATATGCAGACAATCTCTGTGATAGCAGCTTAGTCAATCAGTTTCTTAACCTTTGTGCATATGGCAGACCTGATGAGGTAATGGTCAGCTCCTATGTGACTTTGTCCCTGTGTCCTGATGATGAGCTTGTCCGATCTGTGATACAATTTCTTCTACCTAAAGCACAATGATTCATAATAATAATACCCCCAGGTCATCTATCTTATACCTAATATCTTATACCTAATATCTTATGCCTAATACCCCCAGGGCCTCTAGCTTATAAGCGTAATTAGATAACTGTTTGTCTGGCATTCATTCATTGGATTTACTGTGCAAGAAATTTGAGATTTGCGTTTGGGCACATAAATGTATTTCCAATTACAGAGAAACAAAATTTATTTAAATATTTTGTTGGAGCAACCCCACATACTTCATATGTAAAATGATACATAGAATATTGTGTACGATCCCCCAAGATGCACCAGACATTTGTAAACATTTGTATGCATGCTGGCTTCCTCAAAACATACACATCAAAAATGTCTGATGTCCAGACATTGTTATGGGGTGATGCAGAAGCCATCAAATGCAAAAGCTATTTTAAAAGATAAAATAATCTTGGCAGATATGATTAATATTCAACAAAATTAGCTCTTACCAATTATTAACTGCGTTGACATTTCGAGAAACACCATTTCCTAGAAATGTGCTAAGTTAGGGCAGGCTGCAAAGATATGCACCCTCTTGGTGTCTCAGTAGTCACGATACAGAACTTCATAACCACCTCAAATTACTACTGCCATTTACAATTTTTATATAAAGATCAAATAGCTGGCAATAGTGTTGCATTTTAAATCTAGATATACTAATGATTTTATGTAATTTGATTAATGAAAACAAAAAGAGATTGGGATCAACTTGTACCGCCGACCATTTCCTAGTTCATATCTCCAGACCATCATCTTTTCCAAATTTAAGATGATTATAGAAGGAAAGATGGTGGTAAATTCAGTCCCTAAGAATCTCTGTATTAGCACATGATGTTCTAATTGCCATATTGCAGCTGCAGTTTAGTAACATAATCCTAAAGCTGTAATTAATGAAAAAACTCATTCTGCAATATCAAAAATTCCTCCTGGATCTCCAAAAGTGATGAAAATTACTCCAATCTGGCTGAAGACCCAGAAAGCTGTATCTCAGCCACCGTGATTCATTAGGGACTGGACAGGAGGTTGAAAAATCAGGGCTATTGCAGGTCAGACATTCCCCGTGATATTTAGTGATTTTTGCTTGATCATAGGTACTATCATTTTAAGCCCCACATGGGTTGTTAAGACATCTTTATCTGATATATGCTCAGGTGTTATAGAGGGCAAGAAAATTGTAACAAAAAGAAGGAATAGGGGTGTGGAATTTAATAAAGTATGTACTTGTCCATGGGACAGGTGGCTTCATAAATCTACTTGTCCTGTAACAAAATCTACTTGTCCCTTTGGTGCCATGTAGTGCAGCGGCAAAATATGGCAGCAATCTCATTATATAAGCGCTCTGAAATTAGCCTCTCTGACTATGCCAGAGCTCATATCATAGTAGGGTTTGAACACTAGAATTTTGCTTAATTTGCCACCTTTCTGCAGATCTACATACTGGGGCTGGAGGTGGCGGTAAGCAAAAGTTCCCTGTTAGAACTGGGGGTCTCTAGTTGGCAATGGTTTGCACCTTTGTCCAAATAGGGACCCTTGCTTCTAGTCAGGATAAGGGGGATACACTCCTAAAATAACCCCTGCTCACCCCCTGGTAGCTTGGCACGAGCAGACAGGCTTATCTCAGAGGCAGTGTGTAAAGCATTTGTGAACACATACAGTAATACAGTGAAACCACTACAGATGGACACCACACAGGTTGTATGTAAAAATAAGTAATCTTTATATAGACTTAACACAAGACCCAATAGCAAAATTCCACAATACTGTAATCTAAAATAGACTTAAAATGATAGAGACAGTTCACGTTATCTTCAAAAATAGGATAGTCAATCAAATAAAGCTTGTAGCAACAAATAACTCCACTTGGAGTTATCACGACGTCGTGACCGGTGGAAATCCCAAATTACGGCGCCGACCGCGAGGTGCACGGTGTCGGGCCCGGAGTCGAGCAGACCCACAAAGAACAGTACCTGGAATTCAATGAAAACAAAGACGGTGCACGGCGTCGGGGAGGTGATGCTTCGTTGGCGCCGGCAGCGTCGGTTCCTTACGACCCCAGGGGAGGTGATGTCTCGGTTCCTTACTGCAGCACAGGGGAGGTGAGGCGTCGGTTCCTTACTGTGTCGGGGAGGTGACGTCACGGATGGCAGCGAGGCGTCGGTTCCTTACGATGGTGCGGTGTCGATGGATTCGGGGGTCACCCACGTCGAGGATCGGCTCCGCGGTGATGAAGCCCTGGCGTCGGTGAAGTCGGGGCTGCGGTGCGAGTCGGGACGGTGCGTCGTGAGCGTCACGAGCGGTGTCCTCGGCTCCGGTGCAGGCAGCGGCCTCGGTGACGGCTTCGGAGTCGATGTCGCACGGCGTCAGCAGGCGTCGGGCCTACGGTGCAAGTCGGGGCGGTGCGTCGTGCTCTTCACGAGCGGTGCCCATGGCTTCGGTGCAGGTTACGGCGTCACTCGCCGGCGTCGGTGTTGCAATTTCCTTCTGTTAGCAGCTAAAACAGCAGTTCTAGATGCAGGCAAACAGAAAGGGTGAAGTCTTTGTGTCCCTGTGACTTCAGGCAGGAGGCAAGCTCAGTTCAAGCCCTTGGAGATTCTCTTCCTCAAGATGATAAAGCACAGCAAAGTCTTTTCTCCTGTCCTTGGCAGAAAGCAACCACTGCAGGCCAACCCCAATCAGCAAAACAGCACAGGGGCAGTACTCCTCCTTCAGCTTCTCCGGTTCTTCTCCTTGGCAACAGGTTTCTTGATTTCCCAGAAGTGATCTAATTTCATGGGGTCTGGGCCCCAGTATTTATGGTCAAAAATCCTTCGTCCTCTGAAGGCAGAGGGTCCTGTACCTGTTCAGGCATACTAAATTTGTTTTTCTACCATGTTCCCTGGGTCAGTTAGGATTATAAGGTGTAATAATCAAACTGCCCATTCTGGCCTATGGGGAACAGGTAGCCTTGCAATAGTGAAAAACGAAAATGGCTGTAATTCACTATTAGGACAGGCCACACACACCAGGGCATGTCCTACCTTATACTTACAATGCACCCTGCCCTTGGGCCTACCTTAGGGGTGTCTGATATGAAGATAAGGGAAGGTTTAGGGACTGGCAGTGGGTGCACTTGCCAAGTCGATATGGCAGTCACAGACTGCACACAGGCTCTGCAATGACAGGCCTGAGACACACTTTACAAGCTGCTTTTGTGGGTGGCACAACCAGTGCTGCAAGCCCACCAGCAGCATTTGATTTACAAGCCCTGGGCACCCATGATGCACTGTACTAGGGTCTGACAAGTAAATCAAATAACCCAATCATGGAGTCACTAATCAACACATCAATTTACAATAGGGAGAGCATATGCACTTTAGCACTGATCAGCAGTGGTAAAGTGCCCAGAGTCATAAAACCAACAAAAACAGGTCAGAGAAAATACAGGAGGAAGGCAAAAAGTTCAGGGATGACCCTGCAAAAAGGGCCAAGTCCAACACAACCCCCTTCCAGCCAAAACGCAGGGGATACCAATCACTACCCTGATGGGCTTCCCTGCTTTGGGCGATAGAACCTGGACCCTGGCCCGCAACAGCAGGGGCATATTCCAGTTCCACGCCAATCTGAACCTATTTGGATCCCTCTGTCCATACTCTCAGGGTCCACTAAGCTAACCCATAGGGAACCCTTATCCTCACCTGTGGACACCATCTGTGTAGCACCTAACCTTAGCTTGCTCACAGGTGTGTCCCAACAGACAGACAGTAAGCCACAGTGGCCACTGACAATGGTCAGTGATGAGACCCAGGCCTTATGCCTCTCAGGGCTCTCAAACCTCTGTGGCGTCAGAGAGCGGGGGCAGTAGCCCCAGGTGCTTGGCACCCTTTGTCCACTCTCCCTCCTGTCAGGTCAGGTATGACATCCTGACACTGACCCACCAGCCCCGGGCCTGTACCCGGCGGCTGGACAGGAGACTGGGGTGGGCTTTCCCACATCCGGTCCTCCTCCTCCTTGGGGCTCTGTACCCTCCCACTTGGAGTGGTACCCCCTTCCAGAATTGTCAGGGTGCCTGTGGCAGGTGTCCTGCACAATTCGCCCACCAGTTCAGGGGTTCTATCCTGCAACTGGGCTTCCAGGTCAGGGGGGACACCCTGAACCTGGCCCTCCAACCTAGGGTCTAAACCCTCCAGCTGAACCGGGGTCAGAGGCGAGGACTCCCTCCCTCTGCACCCCCTTCCAGAGTACTGCACCCTCCCATCAGGAGCGGTACCCCCAGAAGGCAAACCGGTCAGGACACTGTTTACAGTTGTCCCACCCTCCAGGTCAGACAACACCTGAACCTGGCTTCCCAACCCAGGAACCAACCCCTGCGGTTGAACACTTGCCCGGTGCACCAGGACTTCATTGGGAGCACATATGCCCCCCCCCGAGGGTGACACACAACTCATGTGTCGTGTGACAGTCTGCCTGGCGCAGATCTCCCGACCCCTGTCCATCTGACAGCGCGTGAGGATCCCCCAGGACAGAAGTGGTGTCACCATGGTCATTCACTGGTGACTAAGCCCTTCTGGCTGGCCCCTCACCCACTGGTTCTTCCACTGGGGACTCTTTCCCCCTCTCACACCTCAATCTGGACTTCTGCACCCTCCACTTAGGAGTGGCACTGCCAGACACCAGAACTGATGGAGGCCTGCTTACAGACACTCCCAGTTCACCAGACACTAGGGGATCCCCCTCAACGGGCGGCCCATCAGGACAGACTAGGCTCCCCACCTGGTGTTCCCTTAAAGAACCATCCAGGCCCTGAGACTGGGTTTCGGGCACCTGTGGACACGCAGCCCCACACTCACTCCGTCTCCTCTGAGACAGGATGTGAGCCCCTACACCCCTCCCACTACACCGGGACCTAGCTGGGCTACTCTGAACCATTTCCACCACTCTGGGTTGGAAGATACCTGAGCCACTCCCCTTAGGGTCATTCCCCAATGCCTCTTCAGACCCTCTGGAATCCACCAAAAGGTCTGCCTCCCTGGTGAGCTCCCTGGGGTCAGAGAACTCACTCTCCAACAGGTGTTGGCATAGCTCTGGAAAACAGGGACTTACAATATGCTCTCCCACAATTGGATCACATAGCCCCCTACAAGGGTTAACCAAACTATCCTTCACCTCACCATCCAGTGCCTCGCACACGTACTCCACACCACTCTCCTGAGATTGGCAAGACAGTATCTGACTGTCTCTGTCACTCAACCCACACTCTTCTGGGCGGTCTCCACATTCACACACCAGGAGTTTAACCATGTGGGAACCTCCCTCCCTGCTCCTCTCAGCTAGAGTCAGTGGAGTGTCCCTACCAACAATAGGACCATGAACCCCTGCGCCAGTGCCCCAATCTACTTCCGGGACACTGCGCACCACTGGAGCTACCTCAGATCCTTGAACCTCCTGGTGTATGTTAACCCCCTCCAAGTCGGGTGCCACATCTCTGGGTGTGTGCACTACCCCCTCAGCACTCAATAATACAATTTTGCTGCCACCAGAGGGAGGAATACCTAAGCTCCTGGCTTTGAACTCCAACTCCCTCATCATTTTCTCATGCTCTAAAAGCATCTTCCTTTCTTCCATGGCCAATCTCTTACTTTCCAACTCCAATTTCTTGTGCTCAAGGCTATCATGGCTTCCCTGTTTCAGTTTGGCCAGCTCCATTTCATGCATCCTGCTTTTCTTCCTGTCCTCCAGCTCCTCTGGAGACAGGCCCTTTTGAGAAACACTGCTGCCCTCCCTGGAAGGCACTCCCCTCCCAGGTAAGCCCAATGGCCCCTCAAGCTGCTCATCTAAATTCTCTGCCTCCTCCACAGGCTCCTCGGGCTGCCCACCGGCATTCCGTGCTTCCAACCAGGCCCTCAACGCCTTTTGAAG
Organism: Calotriton arnoldi; assembly: GCA_963921515.1. Taxonomy (NCBI): domain Eukaryota; kingdom Metazoa; phylum Chordata; class Amphibia; order Caudata; family Salamandridae; genus Calotriton; species Calotriton arnoldi. The sequence continues at coordinate 846,704 of CAWUFW010008044.1, forward strand.
CTCCTCCTTCCTGGTGAGGCCTCTCATAGGGATTTTAAACTTTTTATAAACGGCTTTGAGCTCTGGCACAGTGTAGGTATCAACCCTATCTTCTTCAAATTCAATATCTGCAGGTGCAATGGATCCTCTTTTGCTCATTGTGAAAATTGGCAGTTCTCAACAAAAATAAAGGTTCCAAGGAAAAAAAGTCCTATCAAAATGTATGTGGTCGCGTATTGGTCTGCACTCACTTGTAGTGTACACCAATCACTGTATATGAATCACAAATGCAAGTCCAAATCCTCACCGCTGACCACCAATGTTAAAACTGGGGGTCTCTAGTTGGCAATGATTTGCACCTTTGTCCAAATAGGGACCCTTGCTTCTAGTCAGGATAAGGGGGATACACTCCTAAAATAACCCCTGCTCACCCCCTGGTAGCTTGGCACGAGCAGACAGGCTTATCTCAGAGGCAGTGTGTAAAGCATTTGTGAACACATACAGTAATACAGTGAAAACACTACAGATGGACACCACACAGGTTGTATGTAAAAATAAGTAATCTTTATATAGACTTAACACAAGACCCAATAGCAAAATTCCACAATACTGTAATCTAAAATACAAGTGGAGAGGTGTGGTGCAGCGGCCAGGGCAGCTGACTTCGGAGCACAGGGTTCACAGTTCGATCCCCGGCTCCGGCGGCAGCTCAGCTCAGCACCATGTGACTCTGGGCAATAGCTCACATAATTTCCACTCCGGCCCCCAGCGCCTTGAGACCTTCAAGGGTGAGTAGCTGCGCTATATAAATACGGACTTACATTTTATTTTATTTTTTTAAATAGACTTAAAATGATAGAGACAGTTCACGTTATCTTCAAAAATAGGATAGTCAATCAAATAAAGCTTGTAGCAACAAATAACTCCACTTGGAGTTATCACGACGTCGTGACCGGTGGAAATCCCAAAGTACGGCGCCGACCGCGAGGTGCGCGGCGTCGGGCCCGGAGTCGAGCAGACCCACAAAGAACAGTACCTGGAATTCGATGAAAACAAAGATGGTGCACGGCGTCGGGGAGGTGATGCTTCGTTGGCGCCGGCGGCGTCGGTTCCTTACGACCCCAGGGGAGGTGATGTCACGGTTCCTTACTGCAGCGCAGGGAGGTGAGGCGTCGGTTCCTTACTGTGTCGGGAGGTGACGTCACGGATGGCGGCGAGGCGTCGGTTCCTTACGATGGTGCGGTGTCGATGGATTCGGGGGTCACCCACGTCGAGGATCGGCTCTGCGGTGATGAAGCCCTGGCATCGGTGAAGTCGGGGCTGCGGTGCGAGTCGGGACGGTGCGTTGTGAGCGTCACGAGCGGTGTCCTCGGCTCCGGTGCAGGCAGCGGCCTCGGTGACGGCTTCGGAGTCGATGACGCACGGCGTCAGCAGGCGTCGGGCCTACGGTGCAAGTCGGAGCGGTGCGTCGTGCTCTTCACGAGCGGTGCCCACGGCTTTGGTGCAGGTTACGGCGTCGCTCGCCGGCATCGGTGTTGCAATTTCCTTCTGTTAGCAGCTAAAACAGCAGTTCTAGATGCAGGCAAACAGAAGGGGTGAAGTCTTTGTGTCCCTGTGACTTCAGGCAGGAGGCAAGCTCAGTTCAAGCCCTTGGAGATTCTCTTCCTCAAGATGATAAAGCACAGCAAAGTCTTTTCTCCTGTCCTTGGCAGAAAGCAACCACTGCAGGCCAACCCCAATCAGCAAAACAGCACAGGGGCAGTACTCCTCCTTCAGCTTCTCCGGTTCTTCTCCTTGGCAACAGGTTTCTTGATTTCGCAGAAGTGATCTAATTTCATGGGGTCTGGGCCCCAGTATTTATGGTCAAAAATCCTTTGTCCTCTGAAGGCAGAGGGTCCTGTACCTGGTCCAAACCAGTTCTGGGTGCCTTCTGTCAGGAGACACCTTCTCCCTTTGTGAGTGAGGGGCAGAGTCATCAGCCGCCCGGCAGGAGGTGGAGCCAGCATTGTGGAAGGCAGGCAGAGCCCTATTCAGACCCAGGTGCAACTCCTCCCACCACTCTATATGCAGGAAGTTCTATTCAGCTCTGTGCTGATTCACCCTGTCTCCTGGAATCCCCCAGCCCCTGTCACTCACAAAGCCAGACACACAATACACAACCTAGCAGAGGCAGGCTTGGACAGTTAGGCAAGAAAATACCTACTTTCTAAAAGTGGTATTTTCAAACACAGAATGTTAAAACCAACTTCACTAAAAGATGTATTTTATCATTCTGAGTTCAGGCATACTAAATTCGTTTTTCTACCATGTTCCCTGGGTCAGTTAGGATTATAATGTGTAATAATCAAACTGCCCATTCTGGCCTATGGGGAACAGGTAGCCTTGCAATAGTGAAAAACGAAAATGGCTGTAATTCACTATTAAGACAGGGCACACACACCAGGGCATGTTCTACCTTATACTTACAATGCACCCTGCCATTGGGCCTACCTTAGGGGTGTCTGATATGAAGATAAGGGAAGGTTTAGGGACTGGCAAGTGGGTGCACTTGCCAAGTCGACATGGCAGTCACAGACTGCACACAGGCTCTGCAATGGCAGGCCTGAGACACACTTTACAAGCTGCTTCTGTGGTTGGCACAACCAGTGCTGCAAGCCCACCAGCAGCATTTGATTTACAAGCCCTGGGCACCCATGGTGCACTGTACTAGGGTCTGACAAGTAAATCAAATAACCCAATCATGGAGTCACTAATCAACACATCAATTTACAATAGGGAGAGCATATGCACTTTAGCACTGATCAGCAGTGGTAAAGTGCCCAGAGTCATAAAACCAACAAAAACAGGTCAGAGAAAATACAGGAGGAAGTCAAAAAGTTCAGGGATGACCCTGCAAAAAGGGCCAAGTCCAACATTCCCCATAGTTGGAATGCCATTTTGAGTCTGTGCAAACCTACTAGCATGTTTAATGGGTTTTCATCAGCTCGTCTCTAATATTTTACCATACAGAGAAATTCTGGAAGTTTACTCCTGGCAAGGGCAGAAGTAAAACTTCTTCCAGTGGTTGGTGGGAAAGAGAACTTGTACCTGCTCAACAGATTTTCGCATGAGTAATTCTACACATGCATATTTGCTCGTGCTAAAATGCAGTTCACAAATAATTTCTAGGAGTACGATTTCCTGACATATTCCTGTAAATTCTTGTAAATTCATAAAAGCCGTAAATCTGCACCAATGCAAGGTCATATTGCTGACTTTTGTGACTTTCTTTAAGAATTGGGCCCCTATTTAGGGCTGGTGTTAAACAAGACCTTTTGTCTTTATTAAAATTCTGTCTCTCTCTCTCTCTCTCTCTCTCTCTCTGTCTCTCTCTCTCTTTGTCTGTATCTTTTTTTCTCTCTCTCTCTCTATCTACTGGCTGGTTTCACTGTGAGTGACAGCATTCTGCTCTTTCAGAAGGAGCATATCAGCATGCAATGTTGTTTCGTTCAGTGCCAGGAACTACTGTGGCAATGTGTGGTTTTTGAGACCATAGATATTTTTGCTTTTGACAATGTCTATTATAATGATAAGGACCCGGCAGCTCCCACAACAATAAAGTTGTACAAAAACCATGTCAGAACAAGACAGGCATTAACAAAAAACCAAAGGGCTGACCATGAATGTCAAACATATTGGCTTTGCCAATGCTTGTTTTTTCCCATGTTTCCTATAATTCTGTTGAAACTGGTTACACTGATTTCACATTATAGCTATTTTTTGGGAAATACTAGCATGCATCAACACATTTTACTAAATGATGTTTCAAATAAATGGAACCTAAATTCTCACAGTAGTTTAGCAAAAACGTTTGTTTCTAGTTATTTTATTTTGAAAGCAAAAAATCTGCAATCTTGCTCTCAAGCTTTTACATATACTTGCATCTAATCAGAGAGCATCCTAGAAGCATTATACATAGCCTCATATTGCTAAACTTTGCAAACATGGTACACATTTTTATACTGGATACTATTATGTCAGTAGTGTAGTCTGAACTTACAACAGTTCCTTAGAGCGCTCACCCTAATAATAAAGGCTTCCTATTAATCTACCATAAATACAAGTTCGAACAGCAATACCATATGGACACAAATATTACCTTAGCTGCAAACAATGCCCTTCCTTGATTTATAATGTGGTACTGTAATCTGGCAGCCAAAGGGTTTGTGCTGCTGGGGGTTGGGCCTATTTGTCCCAAGGACAAAATAAACATGAAAAGTATTGTCCTGGGCGTTGGGCTATAGGAATTCCTACACCCCTGAAGGAAACACAAGGGCATATAAATATGTCTACTAATGTAGAACCAGTGGCATTGTTCTGAATGAGAAGTATTGGTCTACAAGCCATCATAGCCCAGCATTAAAACTGAAACCGAGGTATTGCCCAGCCCCTTCTCAAAAGTAGCAGCTGGATAAAGTAAAATGTCATGCTTGGCTGTCTATGACACCTCACAAATGAGTGTAGATTCACATGTGGTCTAATAAAGTAAGTGTATGAAATAAAAACTAAAAGATCTCAAAAAGAATATCGGGCCACATGCATCAACATTTGTAATAGTGATTACCGAATTGCGAATTTCTGCGAATTGCAATTAGGTAATCGCTACTACAAATGTATGAGAGTTTCATATAGCGATTCGTAGGGGTTTGCAAATCGACTTACCTCATTTTGCGACCCCCTAGGAATTGCTAAAATCACGGGGCTGGTGGCCTGCTGGGGTCAGAAGACCACCATGTCTGTGATTGCTTTTAAATAAAGCAATCTTTTTTTTTCCAAATGCAGCCAGTTTTCCTTAAAGGGAAATGGTTTGCGTTTATTAAAAATAATGAATAGTTCATTTTTCATTTTTTAAGAGCGGGCAGTGGTCCATGGGACCACTGCCCGCTCTTAAAAAATGTTTTTGCATACATTCACAAAGGGGAAGGGGTCCCTTGTGGACCCTTTCCCATTTGCGAATGGGTTACCACCAACTTGAAGTTGGTGGCAATATGCGAATGTTTTGCAACCGCATTCACGGTCACAAAACATTCATACATACCGTTACGATTTGGTATTTGGAAGGGACGCCCTAAACACGCCCCTTTCAAATACCGAATCGCAAACTTAACATGTGAAAAGCATTTTTTGCATTCGCAAAAGGTCCGATTCTGAGAACTGGCCCATTTGCAAATGCAAAAATGCTTGATACATGTGGCCCATAATGCCTTGGGTAACTTGACCATTTGAAGTAGTCCAATGCTGCTTGAATCTTGTCCACATTTCGTTAATGGCTTGGATAGCTGCCAAATTTTAAAGCAGTGATTAAATAGCTGGAAGCACTAACACCCGGCCTGAGGTATAGTTTAAGACATCGTCAGCAAATGCAGCTATCTCTAGTGCCAAACTAGGCAGGCTACTGATGGTATTAAAGTTGTCTGGTCCAGCATGGAGATGTAAAGCTCCTCATAGAGAACATGCAAAAGGGGTGATAATGTACACTTCTACTGCATGTTGCTGGGAATGAGAAGCAGTGGGAGGAGTGACCATTTACTAATATTACTGCCATCCAGGTAGCATATATTTTCTAGGGCTAGATGACATTTAGCTTTGGGATGCCCCCTCTGAAATGTTTATGCACCCAACGCTATCAAGGGTAGTGCCTTGGCTGGCAACTGTGCTCAGTCTATCAGTGCTTCTGTAAATTATGTATGTGATGGGGTGTCCCACCCTGCAACTAATCGATGTTGACATGCAAGACAGTTTTTCAACTACCACAGTAAACCTCTTTACTAATAAATAGGTAAATGTGTGTTGAGAAACGGTTTATCTTTTCAACAAAAAAAATTATCTCTGCAATCTGCAATGATGAAGGTATTGCTGCTCCATGCACTATAGTTTGATATAATGTGTGCAGGAGTTAATCGTCAAGACGTTCACACTATTCCCCAGGCAATGGACCGAATCCTGCAGCTCTCCTAGTGGGTACTTACTGCATGATGCTCTGTAGCCTGCTCAGTGAAACAGGAGTGATGAAGGATGCTCTTACACAAGGAGTTAGCTTAAGCAGAGGTGTTCATTCCAAAACGAAAGTCACATATACCTCAATATATTTACCACTGTGTTACCCCTAGTATAGTTGTACATTGAATTGTCTCAAGTCTTCGATGATTTCTTTAGTTTGGAAATTCATGGTTCATGGATCGGCTATACTCATAATGCAATGTCCTTGGCTAGTGTCTTTATTAATTGTTGAATTTAACCCTGTAGTCGAATACATTATATCCTGAAGATTTTGCCTGTCTAAATTCTTGTCCTCAGTTTAGGGTTGCTATCAGTGAGCATTTAGCAGTTATCATGTACTAAAGCTACCAAGAACTCATTCCATCTGTGATCCTTACACTCTTCCAACTGTGCTGGCATTCTTGACAACAAATCTGCTATTACATTTTCATTTCCTGGGTCATAAACAAATTTGTAATTATATTCTTGCCTCTACATAGATAGCCTAGCTATCCTATGAAAGCACTTACAGTACCCTCTGATGTTAAAATATAACCAAGGGTTTTTGATCAAAACGGATAGCAAATTGTTTCCTCCAACTAAAGGTTCTAAAATGGTTCATAGCCTATGCACAAGCTAATATTTTCCACACAATAATTAAATACTTTTCTTCCATGGGGGATAATGCTCATCATGCATAAGCAATAATGCATTGCTTGCCACTCTTATTTTTTGGGGACATAACAGCTCTGAGCTCTTTGCTGCTAGCATCCCTGGTGATGACGCTGGCTGCATGTGGGTCAAAACAATTCACAGCGGACACATAGGCAATAGAAGCTTTTATGCCACAAAAATTCTTCCTCGCACTCACTAGATCACACAAACTTGTTCCTAGACTTTAATAGCTGCCTGAGGTGATAGGACTTTTTGGCAAACTTCGGTATGAATGTTGCTCAATATTCCGCTAATCCCAGGAAGGCTCTGACCTCTTATTTGGTCAATAGCATTAGTCAAAGACGGTGGGGCTTTGACACCATTTTCACCAATTATTATTATTATTTTTTTTTTTTTAAGGTTTTATATAGCACGAACAAGACCCTTGCGGGTATCAGAACGCTTTACAAGGTAAATATAGGAAACAATCAGGCATATAGTAAATAAACAAAATGTTCCATACAAATCAAAAGTCGTATATCCACTTATAAACTTGGCTCATGTGAATTTGAACATGAGAAGAGATTTCACTTCTTTTTTGAAAGATGCAGTAGAGGGATTCCATCTAGTTTCTGGGGGTAGTGCATTCCAAATCCTGGGCGCCATCCCCGAGAATGTTCGGTTGTATGTTTTCTTCTTGTTGAATCTTTGTGGTTTCAGTAAAAGGTTACTTGCACTTCTGGAGGATCTGTTGCCACATGAAGACACCAGTTTCTGTGCCAGATAGCTAGGAGTGTTGTGATGTATGGCTTAATGTGTCAGACATGCGATTTTTAGTTGAATTCTGGCTTCAAAAGGTAGCCAGGTCAGGGATCTGATGTCCGGGGAGATGTGAGAGTTTCTTTTGGAGCCAGTAATAAGTCTAGCTGCTGCGTTGATTGAAGCTCTTAGAGGGGCCGTCGAGGATCTGGGAAGACCGCAAAGAGAGACACTCCCATATGCCACTCTTGGAATAACTAGTGCTTGCACTGCTAGTTTGAAGTCTTTTGCGGGCAGGAAGGGTTTTAGTTTTCTAGATAAGACCTAGATAAGTCACATTTCTTTCAGCAAATTTGAACTTAGAAAATTCTGCATTCAATCCTTTTGATTCCAATATACCTAGCACCTTTGACAACCTGTAATCATGTTCTTAATTGCCATGCCTGAATACTAAAATATCATGTTGGAAGACTATTGTGCTCTTCACCTTCCCAACAACTTAAACATTAAGCATTGAAATACAGCTGCAGCTGACGCAAGGCCAAACGGCATATGCTTAAACTGGAAACAACCCTCAGGGGTGATGAATGCCGTGAATTTCATTGACTCAGGAGTTAATTTGGTGATACGCCGAAGATAAATCAAAGGTGGAAAACCACTTTGCCCCCTTGATACACGTCACTATTTCATTTAATTTCAGTAACAGAAATCCATTGATGACAATGTTGTTGATAAGGTGGTGTGAATTGCCATACAACCTGATCTTACCATTGCTCCATCTCCTATTTCTCTAATTCTCTAGAAACATCATCTCTTTCCATCATAGCAATGTTCCTCACTTTGTGTACCTTCGTTGTTGCATCATTTTTCAAAATAATCCTATGTTCAAATCCCTTAAGGTTCCCCAATGTGTTGCTGAAAACCCTACAAAACTTGCTCATCAGGTCATTAACCGCTAAGACGTGTTCCTTACTGTTTGGGTCTAGCACTATATTCAAATTTCTCTTATCATACCGATCAAACCTGAATGTCCTTTCTCAGCAATATACAATATGCCTAAGTATTTCTATTCATTAACTTTCAAATGCACCATCGGAAACCCACCATATCAATACGTTCACCACTATAACCTTCAGGATAAATGTCAGATTCTAATATTTTATCTTCTACCTTCTGCACAAATTTTTCTTTCCCCAATTTTTCATTGTTGGTGGTATATGATGGCCAAGAGTCTGCAAATACCTGCAGTGATACACCCCAATAATCATCCAACAAAGTAGTTTAGTTTTAACTGAATACTCATTTATATTCAAAATCAATTTGCTATCAATACTCACTATGTTGCCACACCTCTCATCATCATGGTCTAAAGTTCCCTTTTCTTCCTCATTGGTCTCACCACCTACACTTGATTCTGGCCTTACTTCTTCTGCATACCTTAGCAAAGTGTTCCACACTGCCACAGTTACTGCACTTTTGTTTGGCAGCTGGGCAATTCTTAATCTAAGCCGTATGCTCCTTACTGTCACAATTATAGCACCTCACTTGTTCCTTAAACCTCTGCTTACCTTTACAAGGATTTACACTAGCCTTATTGTCCACTATATTATTAAGCATGCTAATAGTTTCACATTCTTTTTCCTCCTCTTTTAAATTATGTGCTATTGCTAATACATCACTTAACGGAGAATCCTCATTTACCCATAAGCGTTCCTGATTAACAGGATTGCTAGCATGCATTACCAATTGATCTCTAAACACATTCTCCTGAAGAACTCCGAATTTTCAATCTATTGCCAATTTTTTATGTTCCACCACATATTCATCTTCTGTCTCAATTTTTCCTTGTTTGCGTTGGAAGAACTTGTACCTAGTGATTCCAATGCAAACTTTAGGTGCAAAGATTGCCTTCTAGGTCAAGTATAACATTAACTGCATTTACAAACCCTTCAACTGCAATCTTCCACATCTATGAATGCACTTTCAATCTTTGGGGACCAAAGCAATACAACAAAATCCTTTTCTTTTGCTCTGGACACATATTGTTGGGTTCATCAGAAGTTAAAAAAATACTCTTCCCATTTCTGGACAGGTTCAGGATTGGGCCAAAATGCTTGGGGAGGACTGATGGTCAGGGTTCTTATTGCATGTCAAAGGAATTGTCCAGTGTCCAATCTTCACCAAAATATTGGACTAGTCCACTGTCCACACTTCACCTTTAACCTAAACGTATTGAGACCCAAAAATACAGTGCAATGACAGTAATACACCCGGAGCCAAAAGCACTCCTACTTGTAAAACTGTCTTATCTAGTATGCTCCACAATGCACAATATTCATATGAAGTAGGCTGACTGAAAGATAGTCCAACAGGACATGAAAAATGCCCCAAGGTGTAGCCGTCCACACAAAACAAAATACCTGAATAAATGCTGCTGTAAATGTTAATGTGCTGTGAATGTTAATGTGCTCAATATCCCTCCCTGTAATGTTGTGGGAAGATAAGGAAACTTCCAACCATCCTGCCAAGTGTTTCAACAGGTATTGACTCCCCCAAGATGGCGGCATGCTAGGTAACGTAACGTTATCCCACATGATGACATCAACCGCACATGTCAAAGCCAGTCACAGGTCGAGAGAGAAGACACACACGCCAGCGCATGCTGCCACCAACATGCTGGAATGAGGAACAAGGTGCACACATACCCAGTTCAAAAGGTACCTCGCGTGTTCAAGATCAATGGATGCACTGCTCCAACGCCCCAAGCAGATACACCCTGTGACCACGTACCATCAAAAGGTAAAAAATTAATTCTTCTCCAATGAACCGATGTTCATCGCTCATTATGTATCAACCGTACTTCCAAGAATGCACCTGATCAATAACAGCATGCAACTCCTTGAATCACTGGTAGGTTACTCTTCATTCAGGTAGGTTGTCGCCAAATTGTTGTGGACTAAATATGTGGACACACCACAATGATAAAAAGAAAGTATTTATTTCACATGAAGAGTAATGTGTCTTGAATTTGCAGGAAGTAGGAAGTGACCTTATCATGCCATGCTCCTTGTTCAACAGGTATGTGTCCGGCTGACTTGCGGAACAATTGGAGAAAAGCTATAGAAATGCTTGGCAAAGACTCGTGCGTGCTTTTCTCAGACGTATTTGTAACCGGTTCATTAATATTTCTGAAGATGTTTTCTGTGAATCCAAATGAAGCTATTGCAGAACATTCTATCTCCCACAAATGTATGTAATAGAAAGTCTAAAGCTGCAGCTGACCTGACAGAACATTCTACAATCAGTGCTGCTGGCATGCATACACACAAAAGCAGTGTGATGTGCAAGTAAGAAACTACAGGGTTTTTTTTACGAAGGTTTTGAGCAATTGCTTGCGTCAGTCAGCGTCAGTCAGCGCAATGAGAAGCAAATCAGTGCATCAATTTACATACCATTAAAAGCCAATGCACAAAATTTCACAGCTTCAAGCAAGCTCCTGTGCATTCCTTAATAAATAACCTACCTACATGTGGTTTGCATTTCACGTGGCAATAAAGTAATTCGACCCAGATGACATATGAGCCTACCTCTAGTTTCTATCTGTAGCAGTATTTTAATCAGCGCTCTATTGAAAATTCATTCAGATTTTCTACTTTCTAATCAATAATTTAATACTCTTCCAAACTGAGTTCAAAGTTGTATAAAAGTATATGAATGAAATAAGACAGCAAACTCACCATTTGATTTAAACAAAGCTGCGCTTGATCACATGGTCAGTTGAGAGTCTTGGAGATGCTATAATCTTCTTTATCAGAGAAGCGCTTGATAGTGCGGGTTACACCATTTTAGCTGTTAATCTTCAGAATCCTAGGAATAAATGAAATAAAAATACTTGGCTTTCATTTTGTATTAACTGGTTGACTTTCCCCTCATTTTACAGTTACATTTTACAGTTAAAGATCTTCTTATAGCATTTTTTGTACTAACTACAGGTCAACCAAAGGCTCTTCACCAGAAAGTATTATATCATTACATAGCATAACATCACTTCGCATGATTTGAAAGAAACTGTGGGGCATATTATCAAGGGCACTATCGCCGCTTTAGCGGCACTTTTTGCCGCTAAAGCGGCGATATTCTTATCGCCCTATCAGCAAACTGTCTCTAACAGCAGTTAGCGACAGTTTGCGGGCATTAGCGCCCGTTTTTTTACCGCTTTGCATGTCAGCGATATTTATCGCTAATGACATGCAAAGTGGGCGTTCCTACGAACAAACCTGGGAAACACCCGCTAACCGGCCTATCGCCTATTAGCAAGGTGGCCATGGCCCCAGTTAGCGACGTGAAAAGTCGCGCTAACCGGGGTCATCGCCATTTATTTAACACCTGCAATTAGCAGGTGTTAGCCATACCTAACATGGGGGGTGGATTATGCTGATACGACCACAGGGTCGTATCAGCAAGGTGTTCTCCCTTCTCCATGCAACATCGCTGGTTTTTCAGCGATGTTGGCCCATTTCCCGCTATCGCTGGAATATTCATCGCCATAGCGCTAATCGTTGCTAATACAGCGTTAGCGTGGCGATATATTCCAGCGATAGCCGGCGATAAAAAAAATCATGCTAAGCAGGGTTAGCGATGATTATCGCCTCTTCTTGCTAATATGCCCCTGTGTCATGTGGGAATGCAGTCTATGCTACTGGGACTCCAATCCTGCCCTGGCCCAGGAGATGGAGAATGAACTGATGACATGCCATGCATTAGTAATGTCATGTCAGATAGACTCAAATACACAACATTCAAGGGTGGTTAGTGAAGAGGCACCACCAGGAGTTTAGGATGGTTCCAGTCCACTGCATACAAACATTCTCGAACTGTGGAACTAGAACATCAGAATGGGCGTTGGCATGGTCATCCCTATCTTTTGTGAAATATGCCAAGTTGAACAGTTTTGAGAACTGAAAGAGTTCGCTTTAGGCAGGTCATGAAGCTATTTGGAATCAAAGCTCCAACAACTCTTTTATCAGTTAGCGATATTTAGAAAGAACTGTGCCCTCTTTGCACTTGACTAATAGGTGGCTGGGTGTTTGAGGGCCGAGTCACGAAGTCATGTAAGAGCATGTAACAGACTCTGCAGTAATTCTTCCCTTACCCATAAATGTGTTTATGAATTCGCCCCTTATAGATTTATAAATTCCTGCATCTTAAACAAGCGAGTAAGGCAATGATAGTGGACAGCCCTCTTCAGCCCAATCAGTAAGCTTGAACTTGTTGGCTGTCTGATGTGTAGAGATACCGGATGCAATAGAACACTGGTCGATAATATGGAATTCCTCGATCTGGAATAATACAAATTAAGAAACTGATGTAGACTACATGGCCATCACACATATTTCTTTAAAAAGTGTACATTAATATTAGAATTATGAAAATGGAATTAAGTATAGTTCATGTTTTTGACTACATGTCACATAAATTGTAGAAATAGTGCATGAGGATGCAGTAGAACCCATGTCTTATGTTATGGGCATGAATTTTGATTGAGAACTTCAGGTGAGATATTCTAGGACAGGTTTCTCCAACGAGTAGCTCAGGACCTACTAGTGGCGCTCCAGCTACCTCTGCGTAGTTCAGTTATGTGTAGCCCAACCAAGTAAATGAAAAGCTTTAGTTTTGTCGAATTAGGTATGTTTCCAAAATGCATAGGGTGTATTTAAAAGTGAAATCTATGTACTTTCAGAACTGGTAAGCTGATGTTTGCAGACAAAATATATTTAAGGCTGATATTTAAATGGTATTTTTTTCTGTTTTAGGTTGTCTTACTACTGGTGTTGTTTCTTAGATGCCACAGGCATTGTGTATATGACTGCTACAACATAGAGGAGCCTTAAAAATGTATATTGATAAAGCTTTTTGTTACATCGCTAGTGAAATTTCCTGATGCATTGAGGCGATCACGGCTTGTAATCCTGCATGCCATGGCCACTAATGGAATCTTGTCTGAAGTGGTCAATATTGACACACTGATAATTGTGTTAGTGTCTCAGGATGATTTTTTTTAACATATTATAGAACAGGTTGGAGATCCCTGCTCTAGATGCTTGAAATGCAGTTATTACAGGCATTCCAAACAAACCCTTCTGCTCTGCTTCCTTAGAGCTGCAAAAGAGGGGGACCTTGTCCGGAGAATGCTGGTATTATACATTTTGGCAGTCACTGCCAAGTGGACAGCACTGGCTCGGTGAACTTACAATGGTCACAAAGCAGCACTTAAATGAAGGCGTCCCTTTAAATATCAGCCACAACTTTCCAGGAGTTGCCCAGTGAAACCTCATAAAACTTGGGCTTCTTGGCTGAAGAGATGCACTGATGGGGGTGGAGGGGCAATGGAGTCCAGTACGATTTCAGCTCACCTTGGTGTCTCTTGACATGTCTGTGTGTGGCTGCAATGGTGGCCCCCATTAACATGTCATTCAAATGCTTTTCCTGCTACGTCACTTGCATTTTTGTATCATTTACAGGGCGGGTTAGTCATTGTACCAGGTTTACTTGTTGTCCGTCATGAAGTAAAACGTATAAAAGTAACACATTGGATTATCTGGGATCTCATTATTTCCTTATTTATGTCGCTGTGCATAGATGTCATTCTGCAATTCCAATTAATAAGCACACCTTGAAGAGAGAAGCCGGCACAGGCAATGAAATAACATTGGAGATTTTGCTCAGGCATTCAGTAATATCACAAACGATCTATTTTCGGTCGTTTCGCCTCCTTAGGCATTCTCCCCCGCACAGCCTTGTGAATGACCTGTCCACCCGATTCTTTCAAGGACTGAGTCATGCCATCTTCATTCAGTTTTCGTGGGCATGTTGAGCATGTCTCAGTCCCTTGATACGACGGCAGCCCACTCATCACATTACCATAGGAACAGAAGCGAGCAGGGTATGAGCAAGTGAGCATCTGTGGCCAGCATGAGCACCAACCATGTCAAGCTGTAGCTTCAGTGCATGAATGTGCAAGGCACTCCCAAACCTTCATTCTGAATGACATCCATCCATATGCATCGAACCAATCCCAGACAGTCCTGCTACAGCGGCACACTGTCTTGCAGCTTCCACCCCACATGAGTTCTTGGACCACATGTATCAATATTTGGAATAGCGATTACCTAATTGTGATTTTCTGCGAGTCGTAATTAGGTCATCACTATTCCTAATGTATGAAACTCCATGAGATTCATTTAGCGATTCCTACGGGGTCACAAAACGACCTACCTCATTATTATTAATGAGGTAGGTTGCAATTTGCGACCCATAAGGAATCGCTAAATTCACAGGGATGGTGGCCTGCTGGAGTCAGAAGACCACCATGTCTGTGAGTGCTTTTAAATAAAGCAATCATTTTCTTTTTTTTAAACGCAACCCGTTTTCCTTAAAGGAAAACAGGTTGCGTTTAAAAGAAAAAAATGTCAAGTTTTCTTTTCATTATTTAAGAGCAGGCAGTGGACCATTGCTTGCTCTTAAAAAACATTTTTGCCACCATTCACTAAGGGGAAGGGGTCCCTTGGGGACACCTTCCCATTTACCAATGGGTTACCATCAGATTCAATCTGATGATAAACTGCGAATGTTTTGCGACCCCTAAATGGTTGCAAAACATTCATACATACCTCTGTGATTCAGTACTAGAAAGGGATGCCCTAAACACGCTGCTTCCAAATACCGAATCGCAAACCCATTTTGCAATTCAGTAACAGGTTACCAAATCCCAAATAGAGGTTGGTACATAGGAAAAGTCTTTTTTGCATTTGCAAACAGGCCAATTCTGAGAATCGGTCTGTTTGCCAATGCAAAATAGCTTCAAACATGTGGCCCCTTGTGCTAAACGATTATCAGAAAGGCATATCATAACTGTTAGTACTATTGGCAGCATGTCTATGTATAAAGAAGGTAAAAAATTAGATGCAGTAAAAAGCCACATTTATTGGAAGAGATGGGCGAGAGCTGGGAGGAGATTGAGGTCCAAAGTGCACCTTAAAAAGAAGCATGAACAAAAAAGAGGTTTTCGAAATTAAAAGTAAGACCCAAAGTAATAAAACTAATAATTGTAATTCTCCACTCAAATCCAGTGACTATGGGTGTGTCATTTAACTGGACGCGCCATACACACACACACACACACACACGTCGGCATGCGGAAGGGTGCCTAGATTAGGTGGATTCCAAGAGGCTTATTCACTATTCCATTTCCAGTCCTGTAAGATTTTTGGGAAAGTTATACATTCCCCTATTATTATTAGGAATGGCTGAAAGGTAGTGATTTTGAATGGCAGAAAGTGCTGCCCTGAGGGCGCAGCTCAGGGCACAAAACTAGGAATACCATAAAAGGGAAGCTTCGGGAGGAAGAGGTCAGAGAGTGAATTACAAAGAGGACAATCTCCATAGGGTGGGAGGAGTACAGATGTACAGACACAAGATGGAAAACTCAGGACAAGGGGGAGAGAGAGAAAACTCTCCAGCGAAGAACAA
The DNA here is from genome assembly GCA_963921515.1 of Calotriton arnoldi. Classification (NCBI taxonomy): domain Eukaryota; kingdom Metazoa; phylum Chordata; class Amphibia; order Caudata; family Salamandridae; genus Calotriton; species Calotriton arnoldi. Next base: position 862,643 of record CAWUFW010008044.1, read on the forward strand.
GGGGAGCTGAAGTATCGAGGGTGAAGGAACTGGGGGCTGCTTGGACACCAGTAGGCTGAGTAATGAGGGCCTCTTCTGTATACTCACAGTGTATTTGAACTATAATGTATGTCCTATGTGTCACCCTCTTGTGTGCTGATATAAAGGTCCCCCTCCCTGGGAATGGAACAGTCGGTATAACCACACCCGACGCACTGGGCGCATCTCCTGCCGCACAGCATTTATTATAGCAGCTGGCATTCACTCTTCATGTATGTGGTTCATTCTATTTACTTAATGCATTCATTCCTCTGTACGTCTTTGAACCATTACAAAGCCTATATTAATGTGTCGCTTTTGGAATTTCAGTGATGAAAGCCCCAATGCATTTAAGGCCGTGCCTTTCATCAGGGGGCACTGATGGGCAAACATAAGTACACATCCCTAAAAGCAGGGCTTTAAGTGGGCCGGGTCTGTCCGGGTCTGAGCACCGGCAGTTTTTTTTTGGGGCCCTCGAAACGGGTCTCTATCGGGCTCTATTTTCGCGGCTGGCAAAGGTAGTCCTTTTTTTTTTTTTTTTTTCTTTTCTGGACTGCAGTGAGAGCTCAGTTTCCTCACTGAGTAGTGGAGGTCACGGCATGACGTCCAGGGCACGACGGCATGACGTCATGCCAGGTGAGCGTTGTTGGAGGAAGGGAAACCCTTTAAGAGAGCCATTTTCTCTCAGGATTTCCCTTCTCTTTTTTCAGAGCAGATGCAACGTCGTGGTGGTGCCAGCGTGGGACCTTCGTCACCTTCTCTTTTTCCAGCGCAGGAGCAACGTCGTGGTGGTGCCAGCGTGGGACCTTCTCTTTTTCCAGCGCAGGAGCAACGTCGTCGTGGTGCCAGCGTGGGATGATGAAAACCGAGACTTTTAGAAACAGGTATTACCTTCTCTTTCCTGCTTTCGTTTATTTGCTCCCCTGTGAAATGGATCCAAAAAGAAAAACACTTTTTCTGGAAACGTCCTCTTTTTCTGACTTTTTCAATTTCTAAGTGCAGCCTCGGGGTGGAGAGAACTAAAACATTCAAAATATGAAAAGTAACTAGCTAAAGCAAGACAGAGTGGTTGCAAGGTGGCCAGATTGATTTATTCACACCTAAACACATTAGCGCCACTTTACAGTGTTTGCCAGTGAAGCGCTACTTTTGTTTTTCGTCTCTCTTTGAACAACATTGTTTTCCCTTGGTGGGAAAGTGCACTATTCCTGGAGGTACTGAAATACCTACTTGATGGGTGAATTGGAAAACAAAATGTGTACAGCGGCTGTGTGTTCACGAATGTGGTCTTTTTAAACCATACTGCTTACGTTTTGTAAGGATATAAGCAATGGGCATTGAAACGGGTCCCTTCTGGGCCCTGTAGTCATGGCCTTAACTTTTCAGGCAAAAGCACTCACTAATTTCTGAATAATGAGTGTAAAAAGAAAAAGGTAACCATGTTGTTCCTGCTTACATTTCATGTGCTTTACTTAATCTTGCATTCTCTATGAGTGTTTGCTTTTTCTAGGACGTTGTTAATTTTTTTTTAGGCAGCATATTGCTCTTGTCTAGTGCGTAATTTGAATTGAGTCACATCCAGGTGTTTATAGCGGGTCAGTGCAGTGCAAGTTTCTCTCAGTGGGGCAGTATGGTGTTCAGTGGGGGGGAGGATGTGGCACTATGGTCAGAGCTGCTGAATTCGGAACTGGGGAACCAGATTCACCCTTCATGACCAGTCCACCAGACCACTCCCGCTGAGGGAGCACATTCCCATGCTAGACCTTAGAAGGCCCCGCAAGATCTTAAAAGCCCTGGTGTCTTAGCACCAGCAGGTGGACCCTAGCAGTGGCATGTGTGGGTTAACCTTGAAGGCCTGTCCGCCACAATTTATTCTGAAGTCCTCACAATGCTAGTTATCTTGATTTAGACCACGCCCCTACTCGGATAGGCCACACCCCTTGAAGAGATTTGCCACGCCCCTTTTAGAGCACCCCCAGTTTTTTTTTCCCACTTAAAGCCCTGCCTAAAAGATAAACAAACAAGATCACTATGAGGCGTGGTCACAGCAGATAACCTGGAAAAGGAATCAATCATCTCAAATAAAGATTACCAATACAGATCAAGATAAGTCTTAACCAGAGGAAAGTATCCCAAATCCATGCATTTCAGAGTGCTGGAAACGGCGAAGAGTGCTCTGAGTGTCTGCAGGCCCGAAGGTGCGAGAAGGAATGGCATGGGAGCTGCTGAGAGTCAAGAGCGGGTACACACCCCGTGGGGGCAGCAAAAGGGAAACATAAAGGTGGCAATGAGGTGAGGCCCATCGCGCAATAAACAGACCACGCTGATGTCTTTAAGCGTAAAAGGCCATTTATTAGGACCAGGCTGCACAATAATGAACAATAACCAATAACTTCAACATTAATAACAAAACCCCCACATCAACTCTTGTATCCCTCCACTCTCTTCGCCCACTCTGACTCACATCTCCAATCACTCCATGCCCATTCCGTTCCTCAACCATTTTCCCAAATCTCCTAGCATTCTCCCCGGTATCACCTGGCATTCCAGTCCTGCCTCAGCTCCCCCCATCATCCAATCTCCCCCCCGAGGGATGGGTTCGCCTGCTATTGACTCCCCCACCCCTCCAAAGTCTCGCCAACCAGGGAACCCCCTTTAGGGCGGTTACCTGCCCCCCCCCCCCGGGGCCCACGCAGTGCACCTGTCGACCACCTCAATTCACACATTCCTACGACACCAAATTGACTCGTTCCACAGCTTACTAACCACATCTCTCATCTCCATCATATAATAAGCATTCCCCATCAATGACAGATGCACCCCGTCATCCCTAAAAAGTAGCGGTTCCTCCAGTCTCAGTCCAGCATGAGCGATAACCTTAATGTCCTTGTCCCCGCAAAAAAGTCTCATTGCTCTGTTGAGCTTTCGTCGTGCCTTTTCCACAGCCCCATGCTTAATGGCACCCCTCCAAACTTTCCTTGGGACAAATTCCGTCCAGGCAATGCAAGTCCCTGCCAGCCTGTGTTTCAACACTTCCAAATCCCGCTGCATCAGCTGTAAGAGCGCCAAACCCGACAGCCGAACCAAATCATTCTCCCCCAAGTGTATGATCAGCAGATCCGGACAACCCTTCTGGGGGACCATCTTCGCGAGCCAGGGCAGTAGTGCCCCCCATCGCATCCCCCCTTTACCCCACCAATGCACCTCGTGGTGTTGTCCTTTGAGACCCAGGTTACGGCCGTACACCTTTTGCTCTGCATACTTGGAGGCCCAATGCACGAAGGAATGCCCCACGATCCAAGTGACCGTCTTGGCCCCCGGTCCACCCACGCAACCTATGAAAGAAAAACATATTAGCAAGAAAACGGGCACACATAACCACTTCCCCAGCAACCTCCTGCTCCCCCCGCTCCTCACTTGCGAACATACCGTTCACAACACCTAGACTTCCACCTCCCAATCTGCCGAATCCTGTCCCAAGACCACCCCAACCGGGCCGCCGCTGTGGCCGCTCCAATACGAAAGGAGTGAGTCCCAAAACCAGCCGGATCAAAACCCAATCGCCGTAAGGCCATGCGCAGCACCCCCAACAACTGTCCGGACGTCACCCTCGCCCCAGACCTGTGGCAAAAAATCTCTCCACTCGCAACCCGCGTGGACAGCACAAACACCCTCCATTCCTCCACCGGGCACACCCCCCCACAACCAGCCTCGCACAACCAAACCCACTTACCCCGACCCAACTGATCCGTTTTCGAGTGCCCCAGCCAAATCCCCAGGCGCCTGCCATCCAGCCGTATCTCCTCATACCGCCTGCCACCCACGGACCGCGTGCCCAACAACTCAGACATCCGGAAAGCCCCAAAAAACATCCAAATCATCGCCAAACGAAACACGCGCACTTCAAACACATCATAACAACAAAGCGACAAAACCGCGACCAACTGCACCAACAATTCAAACGTGATCGCCTCTCGCAACACCCCACCCCCCCTCCTCTCCCTTCCCCAACCTCGGAGTACCCGACTCAGTATCACATCTTTCGTCGGATCAAAACCAAAAAACAAACCGCAATAAAATGCGACCCCTGCCAGTTTCCCTGATATAGTCGCAGCCGTCAGCCCCTTATCAATGCAACGCAATACAAACTGCAGCACTCCTTGCTCCATCGCTGAGCTATCTTCAACAGCAGAATACCCACTCCATCCCATAAAGGATCCAAACTCCGCCCATGCCAAACGATATGCACGTCGCGTGGTCTCAGCAATAGAATTCTCCACCAGGCCTATCACCCTCACTCCCCCAAGGCCCAGATGCCGTCCGGCAGCTTGGTCTTGCACTGATCCGCTCCTGGTGCCAATCGCCGGAACCGCTGCCACTGCGAACGAGACAAAGCATCCGCGATGTCATTATTCGCTCCAGGGACATGCTTGGCTCTAAAAACCACATTCAATCTTAAACATTTCAACATGAAACTTCTCAGCAATCTCAGCACTCTCAGGTCCCGTGCCCTCTGCCTGTTAACCAGCTCGACCACCGTCATGTTATCCACGTGGAACAACACAGACCTGTTTCGAAACTCAAGACCCCACACTTCCAGTGCCACCAACAAGGGAAAGAACTCCAGAAACGCAATGCTCCTCCCCTGCTGCACCCAATGAGCTGGCCAGTCCTCCGCACACCACCTGCCATCCCAGAAGAGCCCAAAGCCAGCTGCCCCAGCTGCATCCGAGTAAATTTGACATTGCCAAACCATCCTGTCGTCTGCAAAGTCCAGGGACACCCCGTTGAAATCCGTCAAGAAAGTCAACCATGTCCTCAGGTCCGCCCGAACCCCCATAGAGATCCGGATCCTGTGGTGCGGAAGAACAACCCCCGACATGGCCATGCCGAGCCGCCTGCAGAACGTCCGTCCCGCCCGTACCACCCTGCACGCAAAGTTCAAGAAACCCAACAGTTGCTGGACCGCCCTCAACGCGATCCTCTTCTCCCCGATCGCCCACCATAGGCACGCCTGAATCTCCGTCACTTTAGCAGCAGGGAGTCGAGCTATCCACTGAAGGGAATCCAGCTCAATGCCCAGGAATGTCAAAGTGCAGGATGGACCTGCCGTCTTTTCCGGGGCCAAGGGAACCCCAAAGTGCCGCGACATCTCCTGGAACCGTGACAGGGCCCTGCCACAATCCCCGGAGTGAGCTCTTCCCAGAAAGAGAAAATCGTCCAGGTAGTGAGTAACATCCTGATGCCCGCTAATCTGTGTAAAAGCCCACTGCAAGAAGGTGCTAAACAGTTCAAACAGCGCACAAGAAATAGCGCATCCCATGGGCAAAACTTTGTCCACGTAAATGGCCCCCTCGAACTGCATCCCTAGCAGCGAGAAATCCGCGGGATGTATGGGCAGCAGGCGGAAGGCAGACTTGACATCACATTTTGCTAATTCCGCCCCCGGCCCACACACCCTCACAAGGCGGATCGCGTTGTCCACTGATGCGTAAAGCACCCTAGAGTCCTCTTCCGCGATGAAATCATTCACAGACTGTCCTTCAGGCCACGAGAGGTGATGTATCATACGAAACTCACCCTCCTCTTTCTTGGGCACCACCCCCAGCGGAGAGATGATTAGGTCATCCGCTGGCCAGTCGCTGAACGGGCGAGCTAATCTCCCCTCCTCCACCTCTTTCTGTAACTTGGCAGCTACCACTCCCGGCAAGGATGTGGCGGATTTCAAATTGTCTGCCCATCTCCGCACCCTGGGACCTTGATAACCCACCCGAAAGCCCTCCGTGAAACCCCACTGAATCCTCGCCGCCGCTTCCCTATCGGGGTACCCCGCGAGCCACGGGGCCATCGCCTCCACCTTAACCGGTGTAGGCGCCCTTTGGTCCAGGCTGTCCCCTCCCCTTCGCGTTTCGCCATTGCTCCGATGGCGTGACCAGTGTAAAGCATTGGGTAAGGGCGTGCTTCCTCCGCACTTTGAGCACTCATGCTTGAACTTGCATGGGTAGCGGGAACAATAGCCCCGGTTATAGCTCCAACATGCCCCAGTGTTAGCCCCGCCTGGCTTAGTGGCCTGGCCGGCGCTACTGGCCCCAGCGGTGTTCCCCCCCGCCCCGCTTTGGGCGGGACGCGGCGGAAAAGACCGATAAGTAACCGGCAACCCGCTGGCCGTGTGCGTGGAAGCCGAGGAATGCGTGGACGCCATCCACTGCATCCATAATTCCTGATCCACCTCCCCCATTGCTTGTCCGGGTTGGCGCTGACCCTGGCCCTGAACTCCTCATCGTAACTAAGCCAGGCGAACCCCCCAAACTGCATCTGGGCCTTCCTAATGATGTCCATGTATTTCAGTAACGCTATGGCCCTATCCTGGTGCTTAACGCAATAAATACTGGCATAGATGAGGAACGCCGAGGTCCAATTTTCCATCGTCACCGGAACCCTAGGCCGCCTAGTCAATTCCCACTCTTCTTCTTTGGAACCCTCCTTCGCCTGCACCTCCCTGTGCAGCAATTTAAACACGTCCACATACTCGTGTTTCCATATCCGTTCCTTAATCTTGTCAGACAGATGAGACCCCAGGGGCATAGCCAGCCCCATGTAGGGGAGCTTCTTCTGGTGTTTGTCCTCAGACTTGTCCCCTTTCTCGTCCTTTCCGTCCGCCTTGTCCGTCTGAACCCCCGCTGTAGCTACCAATTTTCCTCCCACCTGCTTGACCACCCCTGACGGCTTGTCCCCCGGCACCTCTCCGGTCACCCGCACCGACCCTTCCCCCACCCCCACCGACCTACAAGCTTTCTTCCTACCGCCCTGTGGCCCACCATCCCAAGCCGACCACCAAGACCCCTCACCTGACAGCGCCGAGTGCGTCTCGCCGGGCCGTCCTCTGGATGTGGCAGCCTTGGAAGTCTCCGCCTTTGCTTTGCCCGTCGTCGTCTTCTGGGCCTGGAAAACACCAAAACCACTGTTGCTCTGCACCCCCCCCGTCCTGTCGTCGTCATCCCGCACTTCCCCTTCCTCAAGCTCATCACTCTCCTCAGCATAATCCAACTCCACTTCCGGCTCCACTTCCACAGGCGCCCACAAAACCTCTCTCACCGCACGTTTCACACCTTTACTTTTACCAGCACCCACACCCCGGCCCCCTGCCATAGACGCCGCCGTTGCCCGCTCCCGCGTTGGAGGGACGGCCGCCGCGGACCGCCCTGCCACTTCATGCCGGCGTCCAGAGGCCGTCTTGCGCCCCGCCGGGCCACCCCGCACTCTGCCGACAGCCGCCGGCTTGGATCCCCCTACCCCCAGGCCGCTACAACCTGGGTGGGCCCCGGCACCATCGGGCCTCAAAGCCGTCCTGGCCGTCCCTACCGGGCCCGCCGGCCCCTTGCCACCTCTAGCTCCACCCGGCCCAGCCCTGCCCAAATCCTCTTCCTCCGCCCACCTCTCCTCCTCCGACGTGGGGGTCGGGGGCCCCTCCGTCTCTGTGTTCCAAACTGCTCCAACCCTCGGCACCTGCTGCTCCGCCCATCTCGCCTCATTCAGCTGCACCAAAAGGCGCTGCTCCCTGATCCTGTCTTCCCAGGCCAGTGACTCCCAGCGGGGGAGGGAGGGGGGTGGGCAGTAGCCCTGAAACCCCCCTCCCGGCTGCCAAAGTGCCGGCCGAGAGGACGACCCCTGGGCCCCCGCCACAACGCCCCCTGCCCCCCGGGCCGTCCGCCCCCCCGCCACCTGCACACTCTCCGGGCCCGGCCGAACTACCCTGGCCCCTGCCGAGAGGTCAATGGGAGCGTCCCCCCAATGCCCTGTGCTTGCCCCCATACCTGCTGTGGCCACCCCAGGCTCCAAAGGCCCCCCCCCCTTCAACTCGCTCCGGCGTCTCCCCCAAAACTGACTGCTCTTGCTGGGGCCCCACGCCCCTCCCCCCCTCCCTCCTCCCCTCGCAGGCAAGCCGGAGCGTAGAGCAGCCCCCCAGCGGGGCCCAGCCCCACTGCGGGTCCCGCCGGTCCTGGGGACACAAAGTCCAGTTGTGGGAATGACAGGCGCGGAGGCAGGCTCTTCCTACGGCCTCCGCGCACCGGCTCCTTTTGGCCCGCCCCGCCCCTGCCGGCCGCGCCCCCACCTGCCCTAAGGGATCGTCCTGGCACGCTAATACAGCGGCTGCCACCCCCGCTGACGCCGCCCTCGGGGCCCGCGCGAACCCCACCCACGCTTCCCCAGCACACCGGGCCGGAGGAGATCCTCCCGCCCGGCGCGTCCGAGCACCCGCAAAGCCTCTCTCACCTCCTCAGCTGACATGGCCTTCACGTCGCGATCTCGCGCTGGAGCCCCGAACCACCGACCAGTGGCTCCCGCACACGCAGACAGAAACCCAACACGTCCGCCACTCCGCGCGGTCCTCGGCCTACACTGCCAACTATCCCTGCAAACTCCTTCAAAACTTCCCTCCCGATAGTGCCGAGTGCAGGAAGAGGAAGTTGCCTTCCTCCCCCGCGCTCTTATACCCACCCCCTAACTCCACCCCTTGACCCTGCCTGGTCCTCCCCTGCGCGAAAGACCCCGGGGGAAGACTAGTCTGCGACTCTGCTTCCCCCGGGGCCCAGCATAAAACTGCCAGTGAATGCCAACCGCCATAATAAACGGTGCAGGGCAGCAGCGGCGCCCTAAGCGCCGGATGTGCTTCTACCGGATGCATGGGCCAGAGGAGGACCGATGAAGGTTCCGAGTCACTTTCAATGATAGGCTGACGTGACGTACAATCAGGAGTTTTACAAGTAAAGCGCACCGACAACGGGATGTAAAACACTTGCAGAGCTGCACAGTTAACTGTCCATCGGTCATATGCTCGGTTGTCAGGCTTGGTGGTCGTGACGCAGAGTTTGACTGTCCATGTGGCCACACGCATTTAGTTGTAGCTATTGCATGGGAGGCACACCCGCTGTCACGTGGCACACGAGGTGCATAGACGCAGGTAAGCAATGCTAGGGTTTGTCAAGGAGGAAGGGGTGGAGGTTTGTTATGGGTGGGGGTGAAGAGCAGTGACAGAATGCATCATAGAGTCACACTGAAATCGGCAAGGAAGCCTGTCAGGCAGCAGATCCACAATAACAGAAAAACCATGGATGCACACTCATTAAATAGGCAGAATTGGCACAATCGCCTACAATGCAACTATATATTATAACATATACAATTGCCAAACAGACATATATAAAAGTATCTCATCGAGAATAAGCTGAAACAGAAGGAACAATGGATGTTATTATCTGAAACATAATACCCACTTGTTTGTGTTGACTTTTGTGTTGACGTTTTAACCCTGTGGAGCCAATCCATGGATGAGCATCAGGACAAACGATTTTGAAGCACCTGGTGGAATGGATGGCTGGACACAGGAAAATACCATCGTTCAAGCGGGTCCAAGAATGTATCTTAAATGAATTAGCAGCAGGTCTATTGGAATACATACTGCAATATGGACCCTTCCACAACCAATGTCATACTGGCCATCTTCAGGGTTCTAAACCAGATATTAAAAGTGAACCGGTAAGCATCAAACACTGAAAAGTAATCGTTTAGCAAAATGTGGTAAGGAAAAGCACTAAATTCTTTTGAAGTGCGGCTGCACAGGGTGCGACTGCGGCCTACCCCGAACTGCGCGCGCTGCGACCACTCCCCCGCGGATTTCTACCACATGACCTGGCAATGTCCCGCTCTTACAGCATTCTGGACGGGGGTGGAACAGGAGCTCACATTGACCTTGGGGTGGGAGATCCCCCACGACCCGGTGCGCCTGCTTCTGGGGGTGTTTGATGGCCTGGGTGGCTCACGAGCCGACAAGCGTCTCCTTGGCACTGCGGTGGCTGTGGCCAAGAGGGACATTGCAGCGCTATGGTCTCAGAACAAACCCCCTACAGTGCAGAGATGGAGACGGGGGGTGGACTGGTGCGGATCTCAAGAGGAACCTCTCTTTGAGGCCCGAGGCTGTCCTGATCTATTTCGAAAAATTTGGGGTAAATGGTTCAACCTCATATCATAACCAATATGGTGGTCTTGGGTGTGGGGACAGACTTATAGGGGCCCCTGGGACAGCGAATGGGGAAGTGGGTTTGTGGCCTTTTTCTCTTGCTATGTTTCCATAAGCTACTGTGCTGACACTGGCTGTCGTTGTATTGTTGTTGTGGTTTCTCTTAAATGTCAATAAAAAATTGATTATCAAAAAAAAAAAATATTTTGAAGTGATTGGTTGGAGGAGAGGAGAACTGCACATTGGAAAAGGGACAAGTGAAAATGAGTAGTAAGTCAGCAGGTGTTTGCAGCCAAAGCTTGCATTGGGCCACGAGGGAATACTTTCTATTATTATTGTAATCATCATCATTATTCTCACCATCATCACAATTATCTGTAGGATTAGTGAAACAATGGTCATTCATGACCTACACACAGGAACAGGCTTGGATTGGGCACTCTCACAAATTCGTCAAGTGGGGTATTTGGGTTCCGGAGTAGTGTGCTACTTGCCGCAAAGCAATTCAACTCCTCGTCAGGGGTACTAAGTGCTACATAAATGCAGTTTACAATTACAATGTGTACTATCAGATCAATATTAACTGTTATGCAAATTCGAAAGAAAAAGGAATATCACCAAACTTCTACGTGTAATAGATGGTGAAACAATCTACACACAGGAGTCTCACTGAAAGACACAATGGCTTTCAGCGTCATTTAGGAATAGAGAAGCGGGAGCCCCACGCTAATTGGCGGTCTTCCCCACCTAATTTACAGGTAGGTAAGCCACTCACTGTGCAATGGTACAGATCTTGGTAGCTTCATCAGTGCACATAAATTGGTGGCGGTCCTCCTGATGCAGATTGATGCTGCCTGGATCCCACATGCCCAGCAGGGAAAGTCAATAAAAGCTGCCAAGTGCAGGGAGAACTGTCCTTATGCACCAGGGCAATTGATTGTTTGTTTTTTCAGAAACAGACTCCTGCTTTAGGTACCCACCTGGAATTCATTTCTGACAAAAGTGCTTCAGGCATGCTAGTGGGAGCACTTTCATCAAAAATATACTGCTGAGCAGGCAGTGAATCCTAAATAGGCTGGCCGGTCTTTCCTGCTCTGTGCAGAGGCAAGGGCTCTGCCTTACGCAGCAGGCTTGATGGACTTCCTGCCAGAGTCTAAATGCCATGTTTCCAAACCTTTTCTAAATGCACTCACTGAGAACAAGGTGCATAACAATAAAGGCAGTTGATTACAGAGAGGGCAGTCTGAACCAGAAATATGTAGTTCCCAAATGTGATTTCCTAAGCCTAGCAATAGGCAGTAGGTAGGAGGATAATGATTAAACGTGCTCATTAGAGAGGTAATGCCAGATGTGATTATAGAGCAAGCAAGGGTAGATGGAGACAGCATAGTCTATGCGGAATGCGGTGGTGGAAGCCACAGGCCGGTGTTTGCTGACCTCTATGTGGAAATCAAGGATTTTCTGAGTTTCCTCGTGTGCAGTGAGCAAGTAGAGGTAAGGGCAGAGATTTTGGAAATCATGAAAATATCAGAATCAAATTTTATTTCCTGGTTGCAAGTCTTTTAACAGGAAGAGGAAAAAGTCCCTTCTACTTATGCCAGTAGGAGTCGCACCACAGATGATTTCTGCAACTGACAACCATCACCTCAGTTTCATTTGAGTTAAGGTTTAGCCAATGGCTGCCCATACACTTTTAAAAGTGTTTTTTACAAGACTGGAATTGTAATGCTGAAAACAGTTCACAACCCATCATACACATTGAAGCCTACACCCCTGAGGCAAGTCAGATATCCAGCATAAATGTTGACGAGATGGAGGTATAGGTTGGATCCCTGGGGGATACCATGGCCCACAAGGATAGGACAAGCAAAGAAAGGAGGACCAATTGGGACTGTTCTGAAAGGAAGAAATTAAGGGCCATATATACTAATATGGTTCAGGTGGACTTGGCCCGCTCTCCGGGGTCACCTCCAAACCTTTTGCTTTTACCCCTCCTGTTTTCGGAAAATTGTTTTTGTTGGCATTAGGACTCTGTGCACTTTACTACTGCTAACCTGTGCTAAAGTTCTTTTGCTCTCACCCTAAAACATGGTAAAGTTGGCCTACACCTGATTGGCATGTCTATTTACTTATAGGTCCCTAATAGATGGTATTACATGTATCTGGGGCCTATAAATTAAATGCTACCAGTGGGCCTGCAGCACCACCCACTAAAGTAGCCCTTTTAAACATGTCTCAGGCCTATCATTATAGCCTGGAGTGCAGTTTAAAACTGCCTTTTCGGCCTGGCAAAATAAACCTTTTGTGAGGCCTCAACCTTCCTTTTAAATTAATATGTCACCCCTAAGGTACACCCTAAACATGCCAGAGGGCATTGTATTTAAAAAAAAATGGGACATGTGTTTTTAAGTTTTACATATCCTGGTAGTGAAAAACTTGTAAATTCATTTTTCACCATTGTAAGCCCTATCTCTCCCGTTGGATAACATTGGGTTACCGTATTACATTTGATAAGTGCTAACGTTTGATTGGGAGCAGGTGGAAATATCATGTTTGGACTCATGAATTGTGATTTAAAAACCTCTTTACTGGTAAGGTCAGATTTTAGATTACAATTTTGAAAATGCCACTTTTAGAAAGTTGCCATATTCCTGCCCAGATCTTCTAAGGCCTTCTAGGAATTTCCAGCTGCCTAGGCCTGTTAATGGCTACCCCATTAAGAATGTGTATTGGGTCCAGATAGTGAACAATAGGGAACTAGATGTGGCCAGAATGGGCCATCCTGCCAGGACAGTTGGGGGCGGAGCTGCTCCCTGCCACACTTACATTGCAAAGGGCTGCCTTCAACACACCCACAAAAGAACCTGAAACCAGTCTTTTGTCACCCCAGGCTACTTCGAGTCTTGGCAGGGAAAGGGAAGGACTTTCCAGAACCAAATGTTAGGTAGCATAGAAAATTCCCCCACTTCAAAGGATGGCACCAGGTATAATAGACCTCCTGAGCCACTCCTGCATCTGCAGACATTACAGAATAAGGACAGCCTTGTTCCCCAAGGACTGCCCTGCTGCTTGAGGCCTGTCTTGTTCCTTGGAGGACTGCCTCCTGCTACCAGAGGGCTCCATTGCTGCTTGAGGCTTGCCTTGTTACCCAGAGACTGCCCTGCTGCTTGAGGTCTGCTCTCTGCGAAGGAAGACTAGACCTGCTCTCTTCATTCCAGGTTACCTGAGTGATTCCAAGGGTCAGTTGGCTGACCTCCTCTTCTGAGCTACAGGGACACAACAAGCTCTAGAGGCCGCCCTGCAAATGACCAGCTGACCTGCTGAAATTGGACCTGCCTGGACCTCCAAAAAGACCTGCCTGAGCACTACTGGCCTCTGCTAGAGTAAGTCCCTGATCGCCAAGAGGTGCCTCCCAAGGTCCTGGTCTCTTGGCTGGCATCAGAGCACACTCCTCTACAAGAAAGGGAGATATCCTGAAGTTCTGGACTCTTCACGCCTGACTTTGAGAAGGTAACTTTTTCAGCAGGATGAACCTGGTCCCTGTATCTGGCTCGTACTCCATCGAGGTCGGCCTCGACTTGCGACTTTACCCCAATATAACATGACCAGATGACTATGAGTGGTGCTTTGTGCTTTTAGGCGCTAGTTCTACCTAAAACAGTTTTGTTGTTTTGGTCTCATTTTATTTATTTACTCTATATTTCTAAATTGGTTATTTAATGTTTCTTTTGATGTGTTTTCCCTTTATTACTGTTTGTGGGCTGCATAAATACTTTACACTTTGCCTCTAAGTTACGTCTGACTGCTTTTCTGCACAGGCTAATTTAGTGACTTTTGTGGTCCATCCTGACAAGGATTGTAGTTGTTTCTGGAGTAGGGTTTTAACCCCCCTCAATCAATAGCCTAATTTCTTACAAGTCCCAAAATACTGGTTGTAATTTCCAACCAGTATTTTTGCGACCAGTAAAGATTTTTAGGCACCGACCTGTTTACTATTAGGTCAGTTCTTAAAAATATGAAATGTGGTGGGTCAGAATCCGACCTTCCTCATATTATATTAAAAAGATAGATCACAATTCCAATTCACTACGATTTGTTGCCATCACAGGGAGGGTGGCCTATTGTGGCCAGCAGACTGCTATGTCTGTGGTTGCTTTTAAATAAAGTGTTCATTTTTCTTAAAAGAAAACAGGCTGTGTTTAAAAAAAAACAAAAGCTTCACAAACTTTTGTTTAGTAGTAAGCAGTGGTCCCATGACCACTACCTACTCACAATTTTTTGTTGTTGACATTCACAAAGAGGAAGGCATCCACTTGGGACCCCTTCCTGCCTGTTTGTGAATGGATTACCACTATCTTTGTGAAGTTGGTAAAATATTAATGTTTTGCATCCTCATTTCAGTCGCAGAACATTAATGCATATTATAAGGAATTGGTGTTTGGAAGAGATGCCTTAAACACACCCCTTCCAAATACCTATTTGGTATGGTTTCCTAAACACTTTTAACTATTCAGAAAACCTTTTCCGAATCGTTAAATAGGCTTAGTACATTTGATATAGGGGTTTCACATTCGTAAACCCTTTGACTTCTTGCGGCGCGTCTGTTCATACATCTGGCCCAATAATCAGTAATGACCTGCGCTGGACATTTCACAACCCTAAATCGATCCAAAAGGTGTAAAGGGAGCCTATATTTAAAGAATGAGACCATCTTAGTAATGTTTGACAGAGGAAAATGGTCAACAACCACACATTTATTTACGGCCCTTAAGTCTACACACAACCTGATGTCTTCTGATTTCAAGCAACCCATTCTGAACTTTCCACCAGCTCAATGATACCTTCCTCACACAGTCTCTTCAGTTCAATCTCAACAGATTCCCTCATGTAAATGGGTATGGGCCACACCTTGGCTGCCACCAGTGTAGCATCATGTTTTAATTTTATCTGGTGAACGTAACCTTTTAAAAAACCCATCTCGCCTTTGAGCGCTCCAGAAAATTCATCAACTAATTTGAAAACTCATTAATGCTCTTTACATCAAGTTTCTGTACAGTACTCACCTGCAGCTCTTTTATATAATCTTCCCTCAGTCTGACCTGGAGATGGAGAATTTGGATCCAGTATAACCCCAAGGTCTCTCTGGTGTGGCCAACTCAAT
Source organism: Calotriton arnoldi (assembly GCA_963921515.1). Lineage (NCBI taxonomy): Eukaryota > Metazoa > Chordata > Amphibia > Caudata > Salamandridae > Calotriton > Calotriton arnoldi. Next base: position 877,840 of record CAWUFW010008044.1, read on the forward strand.
ACACTGTCTCTTTTTACCCGAAGATAAACCTTCCCAGGAATCATATTGGTTTTAAACTCTATGTCAGCCTCAAAATACCCTCCTAGATCAACGGTCTGACCTCCATACACTCCAGGAACCACATCGGGGCCCTTTAGTTCAAATATTTCATTGAGCTCCTTCTCAAATATCTCATTTGACACAAGGGTAAGCCATGCCCCAGAATCAAATGAAGTTTCCATGTCTAACCCTTCAATGGGAATGTGATCTTTGGGATTTTTTTTCACCCTTGGTGCACACTGACAAAATACATTCTTCAACCATCTTTACTGATTCCAGGGCATTACTTCTGTTGAAACAACAGCTTTCGCAAAATGTGCCTTCTTTTTACAAAACTTGCACGACATTCCACGCAGTACATTCCTTATATGAGGCAATATGGCCTGGATTGCCACATCTGAAGCACATACCTTTATATTTTGTTTGGTGAGATTGTGTCACTTTTGCTTTTACTTCCTTCCTCTTTTATATCAACTTTACATACAGCAATTTTCTTATTTTTGTCTAACTCCACTACACACATTTGGCAATGCAGATTACCTCATTCAATGTGGGATCATCCTTCAACCATAACTCTTGTCTGATTTTATCAGAGAGACACCTAGGCATAAACTGGTCTCTGACGCGTTTCTCCAATGTAGCATCAAACTTACAAAAGGAGGCTAATTTCCTGAAATGAGTTATATATTCCTCAACACTCTCACCACAACTTTGCTCTCTCATATCAAAATGATACCTCTTCAATATAGTACTAATTTTTGGCAAGTGATGTAAATCCAACTTCTTAATGCATGTATCAACCATTGTTAAGTTCCTCGTCTTCCTGATCCTCTTCTAAGTCTGGTAAATTCTCAAACACCTCTTGTCCCTGACAACACAAACAATGCAGTAATAGGGATGTTTTTCTTTCAGACATGAGATTTGAACCACACACTTTTGAATAGTGCATAAATGTTTATTTCCATTTGAACCACCGAATCGGTGCTTCACCTGATGAAGTGAGGAAAAATGGTGGAGGGACAATATTCTGCATAATAATTCCTACAAAGGAAAAGTTTTAGTACAAATAAGCCTAACAAAATAGAAAAACTGTAATTCCAAAACCCACAGAGAAAACAAGAATTGTCAAAAGTGGGAACACAGTTCCAGCACAGATGAACAGTTGCAATGTAGACTTTTTACAGAGGCCGGGCAATAGACTTTTTAAGGTGGGCAGGGCCGGAAGAGAAGAATATCATGGGCAGAGAGTGGAGGAGAAAAAAAAAACAAAGGTAGCCACAACAGTAGAGGTGAAGCACAGTAGGTTGCCACTTTACTGTAAATTTAGCTGTGCCCTCTCCCGCGTTCTGATCGGCAAGCTTGGATAAGCGAGCAATGTGTTCCACTCATCACAGCAGAGCCTGTAACCTCTAACTTCAGTTGCGTGGTCGGATCCATGCGTACCACGTCGTTGTCAGGCGCATGAGCGGATTCACGTTCACAATGCTGCGTTGCCTTTGTTGACGCCTGTAGCAGCAGGCAGATACCTTCATTCACTGTAGCTTCAGGTCGGTTCTCTTTCATGCACTGTAGCTGCAGGCTCCAATGACATGAGGAATCCAACAAACTGGCCCCACCGACCGCAGGACTGGAATCGAATAAAGCCAAAACATTGCTAATGGGAAACTCAGGTACATATGCTGGCTTGCATGTTGTGGATGCCCTATTTCGATGATGCCAGAGGCAACTAGAATGCATGCAGTTCCGCAGACATTGCTTAGGCACCCATACTGTGCTTGAGCGTTAAACAATGTGCACAGTGCTTACCAACACAGTGCTTTCCAACACACTTAGGCACCTACAAAACTCCAAAGAAATATAGCTCTTTAGAACAAAAGACACTCCCCTTCAAATCAAACAGGCCTCTTGTTGAATTCTTCACAGGGCACAGATAGGTTCAATTCAACTTGAAATAGTTTAAAGTAGAGTAAACTTCAGGGCTAAGGTGTCCGGATGCTCTCACCCAATTGTCACCAGTGTAGAAAGGATGCAGACTCCAATAAAGGCCAAGTAGGTTCTTTATTCAAGAACATCCCATTCACAGGTCAGGTAACATCCAGGTCCAGCATCAACTGACAAAAATTGAATTATAGTCAGATGTCATCACTAACTTGGAAATATCCCAACACTTTATTTCCTCAACATTCCAGTCACCACATTCTTAGGATACCACAATTCACATCAGTAGATTTTGTACACAGTCAGTCACGTTAGTACCTAACTTGTGGCTGATTTATCACAATGCTAGCAACTTATCATAAGCTAGCCTAACATGCTAATGATTTTTGGCAACGCAAAAAGATGATGGACAGAATGCTGAACATTGTCAAATATTCACCCCCAGTCGCAGATCTGGGTTAAATCCATCATTTTTTTGCTCACCATGCCACCCCAGTTTGGACCCAGCCATATACAAATCAGTCTTGAAACTTCTTCCCATATCCTGCACCCTTCACTGGCAGCAAAGTGTACTCCTCCTGCTTCAAGAACAAACTCCAGGTGAAAATCCAGAAGTATGGGGCTCTTTGCGACCATGAACAGGCTCATCGCAAAGAGCAATGGTCACTGTGTCTTCCGCCAATGCGAAGTTCTAACACTGACCTGCTCCTTGCGGCAAACAGCAACCTGCCAACATGCCTTCAACATGAAGCTTAAGCACCGACTGCCACTCACACCAATATAGACACCCTTATGGCCCCTGCCAATGCAAACCTCTAGCTAAGGCTACTCACGTGGACTTGGACATTGAGAAGATAAACTCATCACCGGGATAAACATGGTCCCCGAATCCGACTTGCGCTCCATTGCAGTTGGCCTGAACATGTGACTTTGGCCTCATTTAGATCGATCAGATTCCTGCAAGTGGCGCTTTGTGCTTTTGGGCGCTATTGTCATCTAAAACTTTTGAAACTCATAACTCAAGTTCTACTGATTTTTGCTGTGTTGGTGACGTTTTTAAATAAAAAATGAGTCTATTTTTCTATATTGGGTTAGGATTTTACCTGTGTTGTGTTTTCACTTTATTGATGTTAGATTGCTGCATAAATACCTTACACATTACCCTTAAGTTAAGCCTGAATGCTTTTGTGGCAAGCTACCAGAGGGTTAAGCACAGGTTTATTTAGTGACTTGGTTCACCCTGACATGGAAGCATGAGCGGAGGCAAGATATGGCCAGGGCTAGACAAATGTAAGTAGGCAAGTGATAGTAAAGAGCCGGCACCATGCCTAGACACTTGTTATTGAGTTTGCATCTAAGGATATGACCCAAGCCATATTTAAAACCATCACAATTATGCTGTGTTGCGGTATTCTCCTTATCCACCAATCCTTATTTAAATTAGTACATTCTTATTGACAAGTTGACTTCAGCATTAGAAGTATTCAGACCACGGCTTTCCATTGAAAATATATTGAGAAAGTCCATTAGCAAATGATTTATCCCTGTACCTTCACAAGTAAGTGATATGCTGATTAAGGAGGGGGCAGACTGACAAATACAATGGGGAAGGGTCGGATGCATATACCACAGCGGGGAAGGAGGCACATAAAGTAGAATCATAATGGGGAAAGGAAAGAGGAATTCTGAAGAATGACTCAAAAGAGAAGAAGTAGACATTGGGCAGAGAAATTGATGATCTTGGGTGAGCCAAAGAGCAGGAAATGGACTAAGAAAAGAGGAGGCAGCAGAAGGTACTATGCACAACAGACACAGGACTGGATAAAAAGGGGAATAGTAACTACCCTGGGATGATATTTTGTAGACAATATTTAGGATACAATATTTATGCCAGACTATCGTCTAACAACTATATTCTGGTACCACAACCACGAGGACCTCCAAGGAAGGGGTCAATTTAAAGTTATGTTTCTTCACAGATAAAGCACTGTACATGTGACTTTGACCTCATTGAATATCAGGACAATGAAGCTATAGTAAGTTAGTTGCAACCCCTATTATCATCCCTGCCTCCTTGATGTCTTGGCCTTTGGAGATGGTGGAAGACTGGTCTAATGTACCGTAAGCTATATGGGAATTTGTCATTATAGGAAAGAAAATTGTGCCCAAGGAAGGTAATTCAGATTGTGCCATCTTACATGAAGTGCCAGAGCGATCTCAAGGGGCGTTCCATCTTCCGAATGGGAGCATGGCAAATGATGAAACACTTTGACCATTGACCTTTCCAGGCATAAGCCTGCAGGCAGGTGTAGGCATTTATTGCACTCACCTGCAGGGAGATCTCTGCCCCCCCACCCCTTTGAAATGCAGGTCAGGTTGCCGCCTGCACAGTGAAAGGTAGGCTGGCGGCTTCAAGCAGCCAATCTGATGTGTTGCCCCCAGGGCAGGCGCAAGTTTGCATTTGTGCTGGGCACTGCAGATTCATTGTGATCGGGCACACCCATATGGTTACAGGCGAGCTGCGGCGGAGACAGAGCAGGACAAGTGTCCTCTATATCATGAGAGGTTTTTTTGCCTGTCTGATGAATATTCTATCGCCAGAATCTAGATAATTCACTTTGAATAATAAAATAATACTAAAATCTATGAACATGAATACATAATAACGTAACATGCTAACTAATTCTCATAAACCTCAGACCTTTAGGATAAGTTCACAGAGAGGAGGAGGGAAGAGTCAGGAGAGGGGAATGGTTCTTTGAGCCCTCACTGCCTCGCCAGCCAACGAGGAGGTGGGACCAAGGAGAGGAGATGGGGTTTACAGTCCGGCACTACCTAGGTAGAGATACCTACCTCCCCATAAAATACGAATTAAGGCTACTGACACTGCTATCTAAAGGTATGTAGTTCCTCTTATAGTGGTGCCTAGGAGAAAAAGTAAGCCAAACCACCCTTGTTTGTAGTTACAAACTCGGTGGTGAAAGGTGTGGGAAGGAGAGTGGGAAAATTCCTTCTTTTGGAACTAGGGTCCTCACACACCCAGCAAGCTAGATGTCATGCTTCATCATATGGACCTGCTCCTCGTCAGGTCGGCGCTGCAATACCCAAAGGGCACCCTTAAAGGGGCTCTTTAGCGGAGATCTTTTGTTCCTTGCCATATGATGAAGTGCGAGTGTGTGTGATGCAGTGCGAGTGTGTGGGCCGAAGCGTGTAGATATCGTGCAGGGGTGATTTAAAAGAAGTAGGATAGTCCAAATAAGATTTTTATTCTGGCTGGCTATCCACTTCGTTAAAATAAACAGAGTGGCAGCCTATCTAACTCAAAGGTTTAGTTTAGGCTATGTTTCACTCTACAGGTCAACATGTTTCTTGCCTATTGGTCAGGTTGATCCGTGGCAATTCTTCAGGACCTACTCAGTGAATCTATCTACACAGTGTGATGGGGACAAATACTACCTACCACATGTTCACACTACGAGTCAAATTTACTCTAGTGTATTCCATTAACCTAAAAGAAGAAGGGGATACAGAATGAAGTTATAGCTGTATCACATGTATTTAGGTTAAACAGTGTCCATTTTTATCTCTCCGAACACCTCATATGTAACGTTGGCATACTTAATTTGTGCAAAAACCTAGGCATGTGATGAATAAAAGTGGGTCCTAGTATTAGACACCCGGTAATGTGACAAGTTAAAAATCTAAAAACACAGAAGACTGTTCTCCCCAGTTAAAAACAACCATGGGAATGGCATTCATACATTTATTTGTTGTCTCATACTTTGTCTCATAAGTGCTCGTGAAAACCACCTATTCGTTTTGACTCAGTGATAGTGGTGGACCAACTATGTATAAAACTCACCTCTCTACAGTGAGGGAGTCACTCCAGTCGGTGTCCGGCGGAGTATGAGGACACCTAAAACATGGTGTCCTGTAAGGCATAATGATAAGGTTAGCTGAGAAATCAAAAGTTACATGGGCTCTAATTCAAAAACCCCCAATCCCACGCAGGTAACTCACAATGGTGTGCGTTAATCAGGGAGCACGTAATTTATTCATCGGCATCCAAAGGTGTCTAGCGGTGCCCCCTGAGAGGAGGAGAGAGCCAGAGGGGGGAAAAAACCAGGGGGACCCCGAGTGAGCTAGGTCAAAGCATTATCTCCCAGACAGCGTGGGGCGCCCATACTCTCTATGGAGCGCCCACCCGTCATCTGGTCCCATAATCTTAGCCCAAATCCCTCGCAGTCCACCCAAAGGCGCACCGTCAGCACGATCGGTTGCGCGGTGTATCCAATCAGCGCTGGTCTGTCAGCATCCATAAAGTCTGCCTGTTCTGGTATGCTTCAAAACCTAGCCCAGTAATGATTCCTTACTCACCCTCCTGTCGTTCAGATAGCAGTATCTGACTGGGCATTTATGTTGGACCTCTATAAAAAGCCCCTTAGTCCCCCTTTTTGTTGATTGACTACTTGCACGGGCGACCCCCGTGGGACACAAGGTTACCAGACAGTGTGAATCACACTACTGGCCCTACTTTCACACGCTATCTCCATTTCTATCGGGTAGGACAACCCTGTCACCTACCATAGATGGAGGACAACCAGGGCCTCAGCTTCAATGATGGAGCTGTAGCCGACATTCTACAGAATACACCCTCCCTCCTAGGGACTGGAGGAAGTATGGCCTCAGGGTCACAATCAGAAGACTGGTCTTCATTAACTGCACTCAAAAGGGAATGGCTTAAAATCATCTTACATGGAGCCATGATGACGGAGTACCTAAGGGCCAATATCGCCCCTAGTGGACTCATAGTGAATATCCTACCCAGAATATTTCTGGAAGACCCGGGATTTAAGAAAGATTGGTGTTCGGTCTCTTGGAAGTGCACCAGAGATCTTCTGGTGCTGATCATTAATACCGCTAAAAGATTGGCTGATGCCCTACTCGCCAGGATCCAGGCAGCAGAGGCAGCTCTTAAATCAGCCGTACAATTGACCGCGTTCAAATCCGAATTGGCTAAGATCAATAGTGAAATAGCCGACAACAAGGAATATCTGCTGAAACAAAAGATTGCCAAATTACAGAAGGATATCCACAAATTCAATAAGGAGACAGTCTATCCTTACTTAAAGGATGACTATGCTGCTTCAAGGAACGGATATTCATCTGATGAGGGCACTGACAATAGTAGGAGGGGATCCTCCAACAGCGATTCAAGTACTGATAGCAGAGGGAGTCACAACCAAAGAAGGGATAACTACCCTCCTTACTCCAACTACAACAACGCACCCGCGTACTATGGGCCTCCACCACCACCCCCCTTTTGGCAATTCCCGGTGTATCCTCAAGGTCAACCCCAATACTACAATATGGACAACCCCCCTTTTTTAGGCAGAGGCTGGGGCAGAGGAAGAGGGCGAAAGAGAGGGATGCAAAAGGGAGTGCAGTGGCAAGACCAAACGATGCACACAGTAGAGACCAGGAGCAGGACCAGGGGGAAAAAGAACTAGTGGTCAACCTGTCCCACAGGACCCTAACTGAAACTGAAAAGAGGGTGCTTAAGAAAGGACTGGGGTATGTACCAACCCCCAAACCCGACAGGTTTAGAGACACGTGTGAGATACATGAATTCTTCCGCAAAATCCGTTTGAAAGCCTTTTTTCTTGGTACACCCCAAGTTGATACAGAAGACTCAGGTCTACGAAATCCCTCCACTTTCACCCCTAGCAACGGGATGGTGCCCCCTGAAATACCAACTTTTGAAAAGGCAGTACTGAAAGATTTGGCAGGTATCCCTTTGGGTAACCCTTTCCATAATCTATCTAATGCTGAACAGACAGCAGCACAGTCATTGGCAGACGATGTCAGTATAACAATAAAACAAGCAGACAAGGGAGGGGCCACGGTGATCCAATCCACTGCTGACTACGATCGTGAGTGTAGACGCCAACTGGGTAACACCAGGTACTACACCTCGATCCCAGAAGATCCAACCGCCAGACTGAAAACAGAAATCTGTAGTATGGTGTATGAAGCAGAAACCAATGGTTGGATTTCGAAAAAAGAAGCTGATTTCCTGGTAACGAAGGATCCAAGGGTGCCCTATTTCTATACACTACCTAAAATACATAAGTGCACGACACCGGTACCAGGAAGGCCCATAGTGTCAGGTATAGGGTCACTCCTGGAACCCCTGTCAAGATTTTGTGGTCATTTCCTTCAGCCAATAGTGAGGAAAATCCCCTCATACATACGTGATACAACTGACATCCTTCACATCATAGACGGTATACAGGGCACGGATGAAATCAACCTCCTGGTCACTCTAGATGTAGAAGCATTATACACAAACATTCCCCAGCGTGCTACTCTGACGGCCATTGAGTCATTATTGATGAAGGAAAATTGGACCTCACCTACCCCAATTTCGTTCATCATGGGGTGTGCCACTCTGGCATTGACTGAAAACTATTTTGAATACCAGAAGCAACTGTTCCATCAGTCACAAGGTACTTCCATGGGAAGTACCTTTGCTCCCAGTGTAGCCTGTCTATATATGGCCACTTTCGAAGAGAATTTCATCATGAACACGAACAACCCTTACATCAATAACCTATCCTTGTGGAAAAGGTTTATTGATGACATTCTAATCTTCTGGAAAGGTGACAGGGCCACCTGTGAGGAGTTCTGCAATTGGGTGAACACACAAAATGAATTTTTGAGATTTACACATACCATCTCTGAGACAAGTATACCATTCCTGGACCTAAACCTGAGACTTGACCGCACAGGACTAAGCACCACCCTCTATAAGAAACCTACTGATAGGAACAGCCTACTACTATACCAAAGTCACCACCCGAAGGCCCTTAAAGACAACCTCCCATTTGGCCAGTTCCTCCGTATCAGGAGGAACTGTAGTACCCTCACAGACTACAAGACTGAGGCGAGGGGTCTGGAGAATAACCTTAAACAGAGAGGCTACCCTGAACATTTGGTCAAGAACTCCTTCAAAAGAGCCCTTAACAATCCCAGGGAGGCGCTTTTGCAAACCAAACCAAAAGAACCCACTGATACCCTGACATGTGTTACTTCATACACACCAGATTCCGCACGCATCAAGGGCATCATTAAGAAACATTGGGGAATTCTTAACACAGGAGACATGGAGATCCCAACACCCAGGTTTGCCTTTAAAAGAACTAGAAATCTGAAAGAACCACACACTTTTGAATAGTGCATAAATGTTTATTTCCATTTGAACCACCGAATCGGTGCTTCACCTGATGAAGTGAGGAAAAATGGTGGAGGGACAATATTCTGCATAATAATTCCTACAAAGGAAAAGTTTTAGTACAAATAAGCCTAACAAAATAGAAAAACTGTAATTCCAAAACCCACAGAGAAAACAAGAATTGTCAAAAGTGGGAACACAGTTCCAGCACAGATGAACAGTTGCAATGTAGACTTTTTACAGAGGCCGGGCAATAGACTTTTTAAGGTGGGCAGGGCCGGAAGAGAAGAATATCATGATACCTAAAATGACCTAAAACTGTGAACACAAGACCTAAAACTGTGAACAAAAGAGTACAAAGAACACTTTGGGACCTTCCTCCGGTTACAGGGAATTATCCGTGTGGTACCTGTTCGGTCTGTGAACAAACGAAAGCCACCAAGACGATAACACTCACAGGCACGTTCACATGGACTCTAAGAAACCATACGAACTGCAACACATCAAAATGCATATATCTGTTGATATGCCCGTGCGATAAGAAATACGTAGGGATGACTATGAGAGCAATCAGAATACGCATCACAGAACACAAGAGCAATATAAGATGCCAGAAAGTCACGACCAAGATGTACACACACTATAAAGAGCAGAGACATAGTCCAGAATCTTTACAGTGGCTTGTTCTTGAAGCCCACACCAACATTACACACCACGCACTATTTAGAATAGAGAAACGGTGGATACACCGTCTGTCCACAGCTCAACATGGACTGAACGATGACATTCCGTGGGCCTCTTTGAATAACAGATAACATTTACCTGGTCAGGTTTTTCTTCAGCAATTCCAGGGTCTCCTTACACATGCATGACCCATTGTACCCACGTATGCAGTACACGTTATATCCACCAACACACTGTGTAATGAGACGACCAGACAACATGATGAATGGATATAGTTGTGGACTGGATAGATATGTGGCACTTAATTAAGGAACAATAACTGACGCCTATATAGACTAAATCAAGACAACATGATAGGATTGGGGACATGCCTGACGTTCCCCACTCCAAGATGGCCGCCACTGCCACCGCGGTACACTATTGGGCAAGAAATATGTCCACAAACCCGACAATGGGTGACTACCACATTCCACCATTGCGCTAAAGGGGTGATCCACGTACGCTGTGAGCAGTAACAACACACCGCCGTTTCCGTTTTTATTTATGTTACAACAACTGGCGCCAATACAGACATGATAATGATAATATTAACAGTACCAGGGTGATATTCTATCATCCCTATTCCATAATGGCCGCCACTGCCACTACAGCATATTATTGGTTAAGCTCCGTACCTCCACACGTAATGACGTGTTCCGGACCCCGCCCCTTGTCGCGCACAAACCCGGAAGAGTATTTCAGCACCTGCGATGGGGCTGAACCACACTTTTCCGGTGCCGGCGATAGGGGGTAGGTGATTCGGCTCCTCCTGAACGACGGAAGGGTGAGTAAGGAATGATTACTGGGCTAGGTTTTGAAGCATACCAGAACAGGCAGACTTTATGGATGCTGACAGACCAGCGCTGATTGGATACACCGCGCAACCGATCGTGCTGACGGTGCGCCTTTGGGTGGACTGCGAGGGATTTGGGCTAAGATTATGGGACCAGATGACGGGTGGGCGCTCCATAGAGAGTATGGGCGCCCCACGCTGTCTGGGAGATAATGCTTTGACCTGGCTCACTCGGGGTCCCCCTGGTTTTTCCCCCCTCTGGCTCTCTCCTCCTCTCAGGGGGCACCGCTAGACACCTTTGGATGCCGATGAATAAATTACGTGCTCCCTGATTAACGCACACCATTGTGAGTTACCTGCGTGGGATTGGGGGTTTTTGAATTAGAGCCCATGTAACTTTTGATTTCTCAGCTAACCTTATCATTATGCCTTACAGGACACCATGTTTCAGGTGTCCTCATACTCCGCCGGACACCGACTGGAGTGACTCCCTCACTGTAGAGAGGTGTGTTTTATACATAGTTGGTCCACCACTATCACTGATTCAAAACGAATAGGTGGTTTTCACGAGCACTTATGAGACAAAGTATGAGACAACAAATAAATGTATGAATGCCATTCCCGTGGTTGTTTTTAACTGGGGAGAACAGTCTTCTGTGTTTTTAGATTTTTAACTTGTCACATTACCGGGTGTCTAATACTAGGCCCCACTTTTATTCATCACATGCCCAGGTTTTTGCACAAATTAAGTATGCCAACGTTACATATGAGGTGTTCGGAGAGAGAAAAATGGACCCTGTGTAACCTAAATACATGTGATACAGCTATAACTTCATTCTGTATCCCCTTCTTCTTTTAGGTTAATGGAATACACTACAGTAAATTTGACTCGTAGTGTGAACATGTGGTAGGTAGTATTTGACCCCATCACACTGTGTAGATAGATTCACTGAGTAGGTCCTGAAGAATTGCCACGGATCAACCTGACCAATAGGCAAGAAACATGTTGACCTGTAGAGTGGAACATAGCCTAAACTAAACCTTTGAGTTAGATAGGCTGCCACTCTGTTTATTTTAACGAAGTGGATAGCCAGCCAGAATAAAAATCTTATTTGGACTATCCTACTTCTTTTAAATCACCCCTGCACGATATCTACACGCTTCGGCCCACACACTCGCACTGCATCACACACACTCGCACTTCATCATACGGCAAGGAACAAAAGATCTCCGCTGAAGAGCCCCTTTAAGGGTGCCCGTTGGGTATTGCAGCGCCGACCCGACGAGGAGCAGGTCCATATGATGAAGCATGACATCTAGCTTGCTGGGTGTGTGAGGACCCTAGTTCCAAAAGAAGGAATTTTCCCACTCTCCTTCCCACACCTTTCACCACCGAGTTTGTAACTACAAACGAGGGTGGTTTGGCTTACTTTTTCTCCTAGGCACCACTAGAAGAGGAACTACATACCTTTAGATAGCAGTATCTGACTGGGCATTTATGTTGGACCTCTATAAAAAGCCCCTTAGTCCCCCTTTTTGTTGATTTACTGACACTGACACCCATGTCCTGTGGCGATAGCAACACCCCTGATGGGCGCCAGCTGTACAAAGCCTCCACACACCAACTGGAACCCCGCTCTGTGCACGGATGTCCCTCACTTTATCTTCCACCATGTGATGCCGGCCTTTCACTGGGAGGCCAAGGGAAGAGAATATATGTTGTGTAACACACCTTAGCACAGGGCGTGTTGGCAGATCTGAAATCTGTTAAAAATCCATAAAGAGAGTTCATTTTACTTCCCATCACCCACAAACAACTGAACATATCATCAGAAAAACAATCCAGGAAAGGGAAATGCCAATATTTGACGGCCAGAACAGTTTGTCTTTATTTCTCATGGCATTTTCCACTTATCTTCTCCTCTTCACAATAAATGCGCCATCCTGGTGATAACTTTGTAAACGGCAGAAATAAGCATTTGGCCCTTTTCGTAAGCTTCCTATTTTAAAACACTGCCAAGGAGACAAGCTGGCGTGTGCTTGATGCACTTACAGCGTTTGCAAGGCTTAGCATATTCGCTGCCTACACTTCCAGTGTGGGGGCAGCCTTAGTCATCTAATTGGCATGCCTGACTGACACATCGCCTTTACTTTTCATCTCAGTAAAGACGAGAATTAGTAATTTCATGCATTTTTACCTACAAGGTGTATTATCAGGCAACCCACACAAATGGGCTTCTTTAGTCGGAACTGTCTTTTCTCTGCACTGTAGAGTTAGCGCAAAACATTGAAATATGCAGAACATTCTAGACGCCGCTGAAGACACACAACGAATTTGTGAACAGATGAGGCCTGAGCGAAATGCAAATTATGCTGGCGTGATTCGCATAATTTTAGACATTTTGTATATACTTGTTATGGGAAATTCCAAAAATTATGCCGTTACGCCACGTTTGAATAATTATGCCGTAGTTCACAGCAAAATTGGAGTGAATGGAACAACACAAACAACCAGAAAACGAGTAGCTGTTGTCCTCGGCAATTGTATTTTTCACTTTTTTTTTACAGAAGGACACATTTCATGCTAATATAAACGCTACCTGATAGATTTGCATTTCGGGTATATACACATAATTTCACATTTTTTTCCTGAAATTTCGTGTAATGCACAACAGCAAATTACGCGAATTTCGCATGCCCCTCGTTCATATCAAATCTAGAAACAATCCATTCATAGATGGCTTTTATAAATCTACTTTTGTCTCGATGAGAGCACTGGTCCTCTGTCTGCAATAGAGCTTCTTATCTTTTTTTGTTGGTGCCTCAGAGTTCCCTTGGTCTAGTGGTCTGTTATTGAAAAAATGAAGATATTCTGGAACAGTAAAGAAAGAAGACTAAAGATTTAGATGTCTTACCCAAGCTCACCTTATCAGATCGAACATTAAAAACAAAATCAACTAAAGGAAAACATTACTAATGCAACTATATTATTTTGCATCAAGCTCTGCATGTGTGCAGAGTTTCGTGTCAGAGCAGTCTGGTTCTATATGCCAACCACATACAAGCAATTGATTAAAAATGCAAAAATATATTGTTTTTCTCAGATCACAGAGAATGTCAGTGGGGAGCTGATATCAAACTTACAAATGCATGAGCTTAAAAACTATTTTGGGAGACAGTGGCTTTCATTATTATCTTTAATACAAGACAAAGAGAAAATCATGCAGAAACATATGCGTTCAGTCTGTGACGTTTATATCACTTTCTGGATCAGGTCATTGGGATCACACGAAAAAGGGTTCAATGACTATAAAATCATGATGCAAATGGTATAAAATATTAAAACAGCAGAAAGCGAGGAAGGTGTGCAGTATTTTATGGGCTGGGCATCTCAGTCGTTTTCAATGTTCAACTACATTCTGTTACTCATTCTTGCACTGATACATCCCTTCGTCCGCCCACTGACTTATTCTTGCATTCATTCAAATTACCACCAAGGATGTGGGAGATCAGAGAATAGAGTACCCACTCAAACTGAGAAACAGCATGAAGTCTTCTGGGCCCAAAACACAGAACTGATGATAGTAATACACTTGAAATCACATTAATCAATAATTTTACACACTTCATTCATCTTCAATTATAAGGTAAAGCATTACAAGAAATCGAATGTCTAATAACTAAAAAATGTCTCTTAAATTAGCATAATTCCTTAGACATTCAATACTGTATTTAAAAGATATATACAGCCTCAAAGAAAAAACCCTGGTGCCGAAGAAATGCTGGTTAGAATCAATCCAAAGTTAAAAACAAGGCCCCTGTTGTGCATCACAAGTCTCAGAATGTGAAAAAAGGATCAAGTTCCCGGTTTCTCTGGTAGGCCAGGAAACAGTGGGTGGTTAAAAACACTAATGCACGTTTAGGTGGGTTATTTCTGATGCTTTTTCACACCTACATCAGGACCAATTATTGCTTAAATTATGAAAAAACAGACATCTTGAATTCTATCCAAAAACATGGTGGAGTCTTGTTCTCATCAGAACAGTAATAAGTAAACTCTTATAAAGAACATGGTTTTAAAATGGGTTCCCCTGAATAGGGTCAACATTCCAAGCCGAAAATAAACCACCCGTGCACCTTATGGATATGGCCTCTAATTGTGTGGAAGGAGTGTGTGCATCGTAGCGTTTGCTGCTTGGTGAGTTGGAAGAATATATATATATATGTATATATATATATATATATATATATATATATATATATATATATATATATATATATATATATATATATATATATATGTGGAAGGAGTGTGTGCATCGTAGCGTTTGCTGCTTGGTGAGTTGGAAGAATATATATATATATATATATATATACACAATTTCCAAAGCGCTCTTCTCGAGACTACGGACCCGTGGAGGGTGGTGCATACCCCGGGAGAGCACCCGGTAAACCAATCCTAAATCCGTTTCGCACTACGTGATAATAATACATTCTCAGGTTCCAATGAAGTAAATAAATCAGGAAGTTTATTTCCACGCTACGCGTTTCGGCAATAAAGCCTTGTTCACACGATGGAAAGAAAAAACCAAGTCACCATTAAATACACCAACACATCCACGTAAAACATTTGACATAGACAGAGGACTATGTACAACACGGTCTCTCCCGGACTCGGGATCTGTGGTGGCCATTTTGGAACTAGTTTCCATATATTCATGACCTACTACAATCTGTATTCCCCGCAGTACGATACTATTACCATACTGCTAGATTCAAAATTGAAGCATAAATGCCATAATGTTACCAACGGACATGTGTATATATACCTAGTTGTAATACTGTCCCCAACATTGATGCATGAATGCAATGGTAATACAGGAACGGACATAATAAAACAAACAGACACATGATAGCAAATGCATGCGAATAAAATTGTAATCTTGTTCATGTATCGCATATATGATGTGCAATTGGACAATTGTCCTGTGGTCTATCCTCTGTGCCTGGTCTACGTGGTGCACCGCGTTCCTCTATGTGATGTGAAAAGTGATGTTACGTAAATAGTCTCGTAAGTGAATACAAAGTGATCTGCCATCTTAATACCTCCAAACTATTTTCCAAGAGTGGAATATTCTATGTACAGCCGTAGTGATAGTTACACGTAAGTACGTCATACTATATATCTTCTTCCATGTAAAAGAGTGAAGACGACAGATGTCGTGGAACTCCCATGCTAAGGAGTTCAGCGTACTGTGGCTTACTAGACAGTAGTAGTCCTGAAAATATTACGTACCAGCTGGGTACCTATCCTCAATGACCAACTCCCAACCTGTGCCTGTGATGGACCTCCCCATTTCCCACAAACACTACCATATGTTCCCTAATGTTGGGCCAGTGCCACAATCAACAGAGAGGGTCCAATTCCAAGAGATTCTATACCGGGCAAGTGCCCCTACTCTTCCAGGCTGTAAACAGTTCTATATATGGAGGAAAAAGGCTAGAAAACAATCAAACCCTAGGTGACAACTCTTGTCTGACGTGATACCAACTCGTAAAGTGCCTCCGGAAAAAAAGTGAGAGAACCCGTGAATGTGGCACTACCAAAGTAGTGTGGGTCCCTGCCTTTCCTCCTGTAGTGAAAGAGAAAAGAGAGAAAAAGAAAGAAAAACCTAATCAGTGCAATTAAAATCAACATCCGTTGAACAATGTAATTACAGTATATACATTCTCTATGACTGCTAAGAAGGACATTGTAGAACTAGAGCACACATTACATTTCATACAGATGTATTCTTAATTCTTCGTTAAACCCCCCGGGGATTTGGTCTGGAGGTCAATGATGTGCCTAGATTCCCGCTGTCTGAGTTTCAATACCAAACCAAACTCTTCCGCAAAGACACGGCAGGCAACACCCTTTTACATGCCCTCAGCAGTCACCCTGATCCCTTAAAATGGAGTATACCGTTTGGGGAACTGTTGAGGGCAAAACATAACTGCAGTACCACAATTGGGTACAAGGAAGAGTCTGCCATCATGATAGAAAGGTTCAAAACCAGGGGGTATCCTACCTGGGTCCTGAATAAAGCCCTCCGTAAAGTTGAACAAATACAGAGAACGGAAATCTTAAAAACAAGAGCAGGCACTGAACCCGATACTATTACACAGGAGAATACCACCAGAATCATACTGACGTACAATAGAAACGCCAGGGATATCAGGAATATACTGACTAAACACTGGGACATTCTTAAAAGCGATCCTAACATAGGTTCCATCATAAGTGAGAAACCATGCATCACTTACAGAAAGGGATATAGCTTTAGAGACAGGATGGTACACAGTGATATAACAGTTTACAATACCATGAGAAACCAAGGACTTAAAGGCTTTTTTCCCTGCGGGCACTGTAGGGCGTGCAAGAATAGTACCATGAAAAAAGAGTATCACGATGGAGGGGGCAGAGTGAAAACCATTACACAGTTTCTGACATGCGGGACCCCGTTTGTGGTCTACTGTTTGGAGTGCCCCTGTAAGCTAAGATACATAGGCAGCACAGTCCATCCAGCAAAGAAACGGGTGTTGGAACACATGCGGGCCATCACCAACCAGGACAAACAGTACCCGGTAGCGCGCCACTTTCAGGAACACCATTTCTCCAATAATACTGGTCTTAGTTATTTTGCCATGGAACATATCCCAAGATCCCCGAGGGGAGGTAACAGGGTATTGAAACTCAGACAGCGGGAATCTAGGCACATCATTGACCTCCAGACCAAATCCACGGGGGGTTTAACGAAGAATTAAGAATACATCTGTATGAAATGTAATGTGTGCTCTAGTTCTACAATGTACTTCTTAGCAGTCATAGAGAATGTATATACTGTAATTACATTGTTCAACGGATGTTGATTTTAATTGCACTGATTAGGTTTTTCTTTCTTTTTCTCTCTTTCTCTTTCACTACAGGAGGAAAGGCAGGGACCCACACTACTTTGGTAGTGCCACATTCACGGGTTCTCTCACCTTTTTTCCGGAGGCACTTCACGAGTTGGTATCACGTCAGACAAGAGTTGTCACCTAGGGTTTGATTGTTTTCTAGCCTTTTTCCTCCATATATAGAACTGTTTACAGCCTGGAAGAATAGGGGCACTTGCCCGGTATAGAATCTCTTGGAATTGGACCCTCTCTGTTGATTGTGGCACTGGCCCAACATTAGGGAACATATGGTAGTGTTTGTGGGAAATGGGGAGGTCCATCACAGGCACAAGTTGGGAGTTGGTCATTGAGGATAGGTACCCAGCTGGTACGTAATATTTTCAGGACTACTACTGTCTTGTAAGCCACAGTACGCTGAACTCCTTAGCATGGGAGTTCCATGACATCTGTCGTCTTCACTCTTTTACATGGAAGAAGATATATAGTATGACGTACTTACGTGTAACCATCACTACGGCTGTACATAGAATATTCCACTCTTGGAAAATAGTTTGGAGGTATTAAGATGGCAGATCACTTTGTATTCACTTACGAGACTATTTACGTCACATCACTTTTCACATCACATAGAGGAACGAGGTGCACCACGTAGACCAGGCGCAGAGGATAGACCACAGGACAATTGTCCAATTGCACATCATATATGCGGTACATGAACAAGATGACAATTTGATTCGCATGCACTTGCTATCATATGTCTGTTTGTTTTATTATGTCCGTTCCTGTATTACCATTGCATTCATGCATCAATGTTGGGGACAGTATTACAACTAGGTATATATACAC
The DNA here is from genome assembly GCA_963921515.1 of Calotriton arnoldi. Classification (NCBI taxonomy): domain Eukaryota; kingdom Metazoa; phylum Chordata; class Amphibia; order Caudata; family Salamandridae; genus Calotriton; species Calotriton arnoldi. The sequence goes on from CAWUFW010008044.1 coordinate 896,352, forward strand.
ATGTCCGTTGGTAACATTATGGCATTTATGCTTCAATTTTGAATCTAGCAGTATGGTAATAGTATCGTACTGCGGGGAATACAGATTGTAGTAGGTCATGAATATATGGAAACTAGTTCCAAAATGGCCACCACAGATCCCGAGTCCGGGAGAGACCGCATTGTACATAGTCCTCTGTCTATGTCAAATGTTTTACGTGGATGTGTTGGTGTATTTAATGGTGACTTGGTTGTTTCTTTCCATCGTGTGAACAAGGCTTTATTGCCGAAACGCGTAGCGTGGAAATAAACTTCCTGATTTATTTACTTCATTGGAACCTGAGAGTGTATTATTATCACGTAGTGCGAAACGGATTTAGAATATATATATATATATATATATATATATATATATATATATATATATATATATATATATATATTACCCTTGCTTCTTTTTTTGCATAATTTATGTGGCACTATAAGGCTGAAAGGGTATTGTTTTCATATATATATCAAACCAACGCCCTTTCAGGCCTATAGTGCCCCATAAATTGTGCAAAAAGGAAGCAAGGAGCTCTGGGTAATTCCCAACTTTAGGTGGAGAGCAGCTCTAACATAGAGCACCTACAACACCAGCGACACTCTGAATCTGCTCACCTTTTCTAGCAAAGTTTTTAGGCATAGGATTAGTGCAGTGCTATCCTCGCCAAGCTAGAAAGTGACAGTCTCTTGCAATTATTACAGCAAAGTCTTTAAGGATGGGATTAGCTAGTGCCATTCATGCTGAACTGAAAATGTTCAAAAGCCTTTTACCGCTCCAGGCACAGTATTACAGCTTTGGATTGGTAAAGTACTACCCAAGCCAACCTGGAATGAATAAAAGTCACCCCTCACACGTTTTGCTCTTGTTATGAGCCCTTCAGAAAGGTATAGCTTCATGGAAGTATTTTGGAGGTAGTCAGGGGTCGCTGCTGTAACCTCAGTTTGCTCCCTGCTCTTCGCGGCACTACCTTTGCAACCCTTTGGTCTCAGAGGAGGCAAACGTTTTGCCACCTCTGAGGCCATGGGTCACAAAGGAGGTACCAGGAGTAGCAGGGAGCAAGCTAGAGGTACCAGCTGCCACCCCTGACTGCCTCCAAATGACGTCCATGTATAGCTTTGTCCAGACACAAGGGAGCACCCAGTATAAGTCAAAACAATGCCCTTTCAGGCTTAGTGTGCCCCATAAATTACACCAAAAAAACCCCAAGGAAGGTAGTTCCCAAGTTTAAGTGGAGAGCAGCTACAACATAGGGCACCCTACAAACCAGCGACACTCTGAATTTGCTCATCTCAAATGTCTGTATTTCTAGAAAATGTTTTAGGCATATGAATAGCACAGTGCTATCCACGCCGAGCTAGAAAGTGTCAAAGGGCCTGATTTAAATATTGGCAGATTGGTTACTCCGTCACAACGGGGACTGATATCCTGTCTGCCAGGGCCGGACTGGCTACCGGGCGTTTGGCTGTGCTGCCGAGCTGGGGGCTGATTTCGTTGATGGGGACCTGCGTGTGCTTAAAAACATTTGTTTTGAAATGTTTATTTAAAAGCACACGCAGGTCCCCATCAACGAAATCAGCCCCCACCGCAGCGAAATCAGCCCCCAGCTTGGCAGCACAGCAAAACGCCCAATAGCCAGTCCGGCCCTGCTGTCTGCAGAAATCTAAATCTCATAATATCCTATGGGAATTAGATTTCGGCGGACAGGATATCCGTACCCGTTGTGACTGAGTAAGCCATCCGCCAATATCTAAATCAAGCCCAAAGTCTCTAACAGGCGCACATGTCCACCAGTTTTAATAACACCTCACATCTTCCCTTTACTAATCCATTTGAATCAATCTATCCCTCTGAAACCAATACAGTAAATATATGAGATCTCAAGAGCACAAACTTTACACACTTACCACAATTAATCCACTTGGAAGCAAAAAAACACTTTTACTAATCTACCACCTTCTCGCCTCCAACTTTGGGTTCCGGAGTAGCATGCCACTCTCAACAAAGCACTTCAACGTCTCAGACTCAAAATGCTTTGCCTACTATAGTAATCTATGAGGATGTATGTGATGCAATGGCTGTCTACAAACTTTAACACAGTGTAATACCAATTAACCCTATCAGGACCATTGACCTTAATATTCGATTTTCACAATAAATATCAGGTCTACTGCATTTGCCATAGTTTTTCATAATACAAATATTAGACCTATGGTCTCTGACATAACATTTTCCCATAAACTAATCTGGCTTATCACCTATATCACAGGCTTATTACCATAACCAACTAATTCCTACTGTATTCGGCATAAACTTACCAACAAAGCACTATGGATATACAGTCATAAAATCAAAAACATGACACACAGTTACAGTTGGTAAAACAATACGCAACCCCTTCTAAGAGAGTTTAACTAGGATTATCACAGTGAAATTCCTGTACCTCAGGGTTTGTCCAATGAAGTAACCAACCCCAATACCCTTGCCTACTACAGTAATCTTTGAGAATTCCTGTAACTATGTACCTGTGTGTAAGCTTTAAAACAGTGTAAAGAAAATCCACCATTAAAAGCACATTGGCTTTAACATATTATTTCCTCAATAAATAAGTCAGGCCTACTGCCTTTGTCATAACCTTCCATAATACACAGATCTTGCCTATAACCCTGACCATTGGCTTGCCACCATACAAAGTGCAGTCCTATTGTGTTGAGCATAAGCTAAGCTATCCCACAAGGCAGAAAAATGCTACACAAGCACTCTTTTTTAGTGGAAGCACAAATCTTCTGCTCTACCAAATGTTGTATTCGAGGCACTCAACATTTGGGCAGAGACAAGCCCCTCTCTCATTAGTGCTTCCTAAAGGCCTTTTTTATTGATCACATAAGGTCAACTACAGGTGAATTGTCAAGCCAGACTTAAACATTCAATACATTTTTAATTTTTTTACATTTTATTTATTTGCATTTAAATAAGGCACATACAAAAAACATAACCAGCATATTGATGCAGGGATCGGTGAGCAGTCAAAATATCGAAAATTAAATATCGACCTACACTAATATCGAGGTGACAATATCGAAGGGACAGAATATCGATGTTAAGAATATCGATGGACAGAATATCGACCCTAAGGTAAGTAATATCGAATTTTTTATATCGATGTAAGTAATATCGAAGTTAGTAATATCGACATCAAATATATCGATGTTACTAATATCAATGTTACTAATATCGATATTTATATTATTGTTATGTATTTTGTTATGTATTTAATATGTATGTGTTATATGTGTTTTTGTTAAGTGTTCTACTTGTCTAAAAATATATGTATACAATTTTTATATGTTAATAATGTTTTTTTAAGTTATTTTTGTTTTTTAGTACCGTAGCGGGTTGTGGGTTTATAGGGGAATAGGGTGGGAAGTAATTTAATTATACTAAATTAATTATTAATTTTTAGGAATTATAAATTAATTGTAATCATTTTTTGCGTTTAAGTTCTGTAGCGGGTTGTGGGTTTATAGGGGAATAGGGTGGGAAGTAATGTAATTGTAATTAAGTAATAATTTATTTTAATTAATTGGTATTGATAATTATATTATTGTTAATTAATTAATAATTGGGAATACATTTTTATTAATAGGTTATTCATTTTTATTAATTGATTAATTGATCATTATGTTAAGTGTATTATTTTATTATTGGAGTGTGTTGTGCGTTTATAGGGGAATAGTGTTGGAAGTAATTGAAATCTAATTAAGTAATTATTAAATGTATTGTTGGGAATTGATAATTAATTTATTGGACATTAATTATTAATTGGTAATTTTTTAAATTATAATTTTTTTGTTATGAAAGTTAATTTATTGTTGTTTTATCATTAATTGGTAATTAAACATTATTAAATATTATTTATTGATAACTGTAATTAATATATTAATAAGTAATTATTAATTGGTAATTAATGTTTAATAATTATTATTATTGGTATAAAAAAGCATTTAATTGTTCAATATTTGTTAATTGGTAATTAAGGGGGTCATTACGATGGCGGGCGGAAGCACAACCGCCGTGCTGGCGGATGCAAAAACCACCAGTTACCGCCGGCACGCAGCAGTCCACACGCCCGCCCAATTACGATGCGAAAAGTAGGCCAAACACCGCCGGCAAGCCAGCAACACCGTCCGCCATCAAAGTGCGTCCGTACACGTAGCGGCGCAGCACAATTGACACACACCGTCCGACGAAATCACGTCCCGCCCGGCGTATAAATTACGATGCCGCAAACAAACGGCTCCCACGGCTAAGAGACACCGTACGACAAACCGAAGCGGTAACACGGACGCCGAGCACGGACAACGAAGAAGCGGCTCCCCGAGCATGAATCCAGCACTGCAGGCCCTCCCCATGCTCTTGCTGATGCACCACCAAGGACGCAACGTACCGCGGAGACGCAGGTAGGCACACACACAACAAGTGCACGCAAACAGCGCACACAGTGCAAGGGCGGAAAAAGCGGACAACCCCCACCACCGCGTGTACACTACACATCCACCATTGCATCCACATATGACACACAGGCCAAATCGTAACATCGCGTAACACATGTGTACACACCACCTGGGACTAGGAACCAACGACCCCGTCACGGCCCCAAAGCGGCGATGACGCCGCCACACATGCGCACAACGCAGAGGCCAACCGCAGCGCCATGCATGCGTCGCACACAGACACAGGGACACAACCAAGCAGCACACACATCAGCCCCACCCCGAACGCACATGACACGTGACAGGCCTGCCACAGACATGTCCCCAACGCCCAATTCACGGACAACACCCAACGCCACACAACCGACGCACACATGTCAGTGAAGTCACGCAACAGCAGGACACACCCCAGTGTAACAAACATGGCGTAGCACACAGCGGCGGCAACACCAACTAGGAGAAGCAGGGCCCCTTCGGGAAGAGGAACGCCAGTACCACACTGAAACACCCATACCACCCTGCACATATAAACAAGACATATAAAACGGAACACCAAAGAGCCCGGGGACCGACAACAGGTGGCCCAAGAATAACATTCACACACAAGGCCCAACGCAGAGCGGAAAGGCAGCCTGCCGCCCACACAAGGGAGAGCAGACAGCACTGAATGACCTTCCATTCCAACTCCGAAACCACAGCCCTACGAAAGAAGCCGGTGAATACAGCCATTGTCCAAGAAAAGACCAACACAGGCATGCCGAGGAGTCCGACCACAGGGCAGATAGCGCATATCACAGAAGCACACAACGGACGGGGAAGAAAAAAGAAAACACTCCCCCATGTCGGCCACATGCAAGTTAATTGGAAGGAGTCACACATCACTGACCTTGAACTGTCTGAGAAGCATGTGGGATGAGGGCCCGTGTCCTCCGCACAAGCCAACAGAACACAAGTCCTGTCTCCCTACGACTACACAGAGCTCACAGCAACCTCGGAGCGTGCACATTGCAGACTGCACACACAGCCGGAGCACGCCACCACAACGCACCGCTGCGAAATGGCAACCGCAACACACCTACCCAACTACGCCGGACAGGTCAAGCTGTACAAAACCAACCTGATACATATATTGGGATGCGATCTCCTGTCCCTGCTGAACGTAAGTTACCGACTGACTTACCGCATCACATTGTTCAGCTGCGTCATGCCCGTCTTCTACTGTCGGAGGTGTCCCTACCAGCATCCCGTGGAGATGTGCCTCTCCAACCCGGCATGTCTAAAGGCGGACCTGCTACCACTACTCCTCCCTCTGGACGCACACGACAGGGCCTGCTCTGCCTATGGGGGCATGGCGTATGTGGCCAACATCGCACCCGCACTGAAATGGGACCACTGTGCCTCCACACGACGGATCATCGAGAACAGCTACATCGAATGTCACCCAGCATGCCCCATCATGGTCCTCCAAGGGACAACTTACGAACAACACCTTGACAGCCACCATCCGCTACATTGGCTGGCAAACATGTACACCACCAATGACATGGAAGCCCTGCTGGACGGCATCGCATACCTGACAACCTGTAAATTCGTCGGACCACAACGCAGGTTCCCCGATTGACCTATGATGTCCAACCCCGCACCCATGCTTAGCTTCCGCACGGACTGGCCAGTCACCACCACAACAGCCATACCAAACGACCGGCAACTGTTACCACACCATCAACGACATCGCCATGACATCGGATATGACCGGGACATGCACACTGTTCCCCATCACATCCAGGAACACCGCATGCATCGTGGGAGGCAGTGGCATGGGGTCTGTGTATCGCACCCACATGGACGGAACTGCACGAACAACCAGGACACGACATGGATCCAGCGCCCATGGACACACACACCGCTCAGTGGACATGAATAGGTCGCCTGGAGTCTGTGGGTGCTGCACCCCTCCCACCCCCGCCCCGGGAATCCCATACCAGGACCTTTGCATGGACGACAAGTGCATACAACAACAACACGACCCCAGTGACTGTGACATGTCCAGTAACCACCACATTGCAACAACAAGTGGCACGCCGCTGCATGCACGCAAGCACATGCCCTGATGTCATCTCACATGCACGCGTGCATGAGGAACAACCGCAGCAAACCTGTCACATGGAACTGAGATGGACTGTGCCCATGATGCCAAGCGGTCTGGTAGGCTACATGTATACCGTCTGTGTCAAAGTCCGCAGCTCCGCAGCTATACGTAAATGTACATTAGCACAGCCTTGGCCAAGCAGATGTAACTCTGAAGCCCACATCCCACATGCAACAGCCAATCACATGTAACCCCACACCCTATCCCATTTGTAATCATGCTCAGTATATCCTCAACATGTATTCCGCTGCCAGTAGTGTCCACTATACTGCATCACAGAGGACAGAAGACTCAATATAATGTTTGAAACCAAAACTGTCTCCGCTGACTCATTTCACAAGTACGAATGAGAGAGGATGAGAGTATGTGAAGTACACGGCAGTCGTGACATGACCATGTAGTCCACTGGTATTGGATGTCAACGCAAATGAGTAGCACAACTGTGGAAGACACACATGTGTCGTGTGAAGTCGTATGGACGCAGTGCTCAGGTGGGTGGGTGTGACGGGTAGATGCGCACATGCCAAGTTGGAGCACGCCGTGTTGGGAGGGGTCATGAACAGTACACCACCGCTTCCCTGGGCATTGTGAGAGGACACCTGTCGGGGGGGAGTGAACACGTGTGTGCACAGCAGCCGGGCACACGTACAAAGCGGTACCAGGCGCACCTCAGCCCACCCTCTGTGGACAAGCTGGATCCTGTTGTGCGCCCGCCATGCCCCTTGACAAGGCACACACAGCCCCAGTCGACCAGGTGTAACCCCAACATAGTCAATCCGCACAGGCGATACAGGGCACGGGATGGCAGTGGAGCATGGTGTGTGAGAGGTCTCCTCGCGCTCCTCCTGGTCATATCACGCAGGCAATAGAACCTCAACGTCTAGCATGGCACAAGTCAAATGGAAGTGTAGGGGGACGCACCACAGCACGAGCAGCACTGACGTCACGGGAGGTGGCTCGCACCATCCCATCCATTGCCCATTATACCAACCAGGCCACATGCCATTGCGACTAAGTGCAAGCGCGTGCGCCACCACCCCCGAGCCCTCCCCAGAGAGGCCAAAGAGTGAATGTGTGGGCCATCAGTCACAGACGGACGCGGCCTGGCCGCAAGGGCAGCCACAGCCACTGGGTGTCGCAGGTGGCGGATCCGGAAGGCGAAGACTGTGATGCATAGTCCATGCAGGCCGGGTCTCCATTTGGGGCACCACGCAGGTGGACGGCGTCCCGCAACACATCATACCCTGAGACAGCCCACTCGTGCAACTGGACCCACACATACACTCCTTGCCCTCTCTGGTGCGAGCTTGGGGCTGCCTGTGCAAGCGCTAGCCTCGCAGGCATATTGGGGGAGCGAGGGGAGGACATGAGGGCTGGGGCGAAGATGACTGTATCACTGTCAGTGAGTACAAGGGATGACCCAGATGTGGAAAGGAAGAGACGTGTCCCGTGTGTACTGCAACTAGTCGCCAATCCAACTACCCCCCCATGTCCGGAATGTAAGCCCGCACCTAGGCCCGCCCATCCGCCACATCGAATATACCACCAGCACGACAACCTTCCCATTCGAAACACTGACTGGGGGTGGCGACCAGTGAACAATCATGTGTAGCCTACCCACGCGTACATGTGGGCCCTCCATGATCCATGTCACCTGCGGCAAAGTCATGACATGCGCAATGAGGGAAGTGAGGAGAGCTGTCCGCCCCACGCACAGAAGGTGCATCAGCTCCACAGACCCAGCAGCGAGTCCAGCAGGGGTCACATGTGCAGGGGCAGCTGTGCCTGGTGTGAAGGCACATGCATATAGACAGCACATCGACCAATGTGTAGTCTGCCCACATCTACAGTCCATCATCATGCGGACATAGGAATTGAACACAGGGCAACACATCTTAGTGGGTGCACCCACCGTGACCAACAATGCGCAATCATCGACGTACCCGCCCTGTGCATGGCCCCCCACCCAACGGAGGCACATCCAGTGCCACCATCCCACACACACAAGCCTTCCACGGAACATGCTGTGTCCAATGGTCAGTACAGAGTCAGCGCCCATCTGGTGGATCCTGAACAGGAGACACATGCACACACATGCCAGCTCCCACTATGTACGTCTGCCACCTGGCACGTGCAATGTAACCTCTCACCTGTGACGTGTGACTGCAAGCACACAGCCGTCTTGGCATGGGGCTGTCAATGTGGACACCTGTCAATGTTTCGGGAGGTGTGATCCGTACAGTGCTGTACATAGGGTGCAGTGCTGACACCTACTACTGTCTCATATCCCCTCGTGCCACAGGTCCCACTTGTTTTGGCCGCTCAGCCTGTGCCCACATCGTCGTCGTCGTGTGCCATACTCATCCAGCCTCGGAAGCAGTTCCATGCTCAGCAGACATTCATGTTGCCGTGGCGTTGCCGCTTGACGAATATGCAGTCAGTCCCCATCAGCACGCCCCGCAAGTCATTGGGGCCTAGATCCCCATGTGCATGCACATGGCAGTGGTTTGTATCACTAGCCATTGCCATTGTTGGGAGACCTGTGTAAGTGTATTGTGGCCGTGCCGTCCCAGCTTGACAGCTGGGCTGTGGCTCATGTGCTTGCTCAGTCATGTCAGTGATGTGTATGCGAAATTGCTATGTGTTGTGTTGCTTTGACATGTGTCCACTGCCATTTTCCCTAGGCGGAGACCGAACATTGACCGCCCATACCAATTGCTGGCGGACATGGACGATACAGAGGTCATTAGGAAGTTTCGGCTGGACAGGCCAAACCTGCATCGACTCTGTGCCATGTTGGAACCCCATCTCCGTCCCCGCAGGGTGTATCCGACAGCTGTCACCCCCACGGCTAAGGTGATGGCCGCCATGCATTTCTTCGCCACTGGGTCATTCCAGCACACAGTGGGCAGTGGAGGAGGGATGTCCCAGCCCATGTTCAGCAAGGTGCTGAGGGATGTACTGGCAGCCATGATGCTGTACCGAAACAGGTACATCCGCTTCCCCAGGGCTCGTGAATTGGCGGCAGTGAAGGGTGCATTCTATGCCCTTGGCAGAATCCCACACGTCGTTGGAGCCATTGACTGCACACATGTTGGCCTTGTTCCACCACAGGCCACTGAGCACCTGTACCGCAACAGGAAGCACACGCACTCCCTGAATGTGCAAGTGGTGTGCCTTGCGGACATGGTGATCACCCACGTGTGTGCAAAGTTCCCAGGCTCGGCCCATGACGCACACATAATGCGCAACAGCATCTTGCCACGACTGATGTCCAATCTGCAACAGGATCGTGGCTGTATTGTCGGTGAGTATGTGGAGTGGTGTAGCGTGCTGGTTGTGCGATGCTGTCCCCTGTCCAGTTGGAATAGCAACGGTTCTCTGTGTCCCTCACACCCAGGTGACTCTGCGTACCCGAATGGGGCATGGCTGCTCAGTCCATTGAGGAATCCTCGCACCCCAGCAGACGATCGCTACAATGAGGCACATGGGAGGACCAGACGTGTGGTCGAGCGTACCTTTGGCCTCCTCAAGTCCAGGTTCAGGTGCCTGGACCGCACCGGGGGTGCGCTGGCGTACTCCTCACAGAAGGTGTGCCAGATAGTGGTGGCGTGCTGCATGCTGCACAATCTGGCCATTCGGAAGCAGATCCCCCTCATCGTGGATGACGGAGATCAACCAGGGCCCCAGCCCGCAGACCAGGACAGCTCGAGTGAGGAGGACAGCGGAGAGGAGGAAGCTGGTAATGTGCGGCAGCAGCTCATCGCCCGCTACTTCACTTGACGGTGAGTGTCCATGTACGACGGCTGATGTGGCTGTATCTGTGCAGGTGTGTGTGTGCTGTGTCAGGGTGGCCGTTTGTTCACTGCGTGCTGTGTGTCAACGCTCCATGGCCAGGGTAGTATGCCACTGTTGGTGGCTGTGGCATTGTGCCCTATTGCTCTGTGCGATGTGTGTACATTGCTTGTAGTTGTTGACATGTACTGTGTGATGGGTGTGTGACACACTCATTGAATGTGCTCCTGTTCTGTCTCCCACCCCTAGGTCCCTACAGGCCCTCCGGTTCCATTGCCATGCCACGCATCAGGTGCCTTTCCGCCCAAGGTGGCCGTTGTATTCCGTACAAATAAAACACAGGGCACAAACAGCAGTTTGTGTAAGAGGTGCATTTATTTCAAACTGTGACATGTGATTGTGTGTAAGGTGATGACAAAAGTGGTGCGTGCAGTGACAATGAGCTGTCGGTCATGGCTGCGTGATGCTCAGGGTGTACCCACTGGTTCTATGTCCATGGTCCAACAGACACATGCCATCCAGATGGCTGTGTGGAGTGGGATCGTAGTCCAAGTCAATGCAGTGGGTGGTCAAGGAGGGCTGGCTGGCTGCCTCACTTGCGTCTGGAGCGTGCGAAGTCCTCCCGTGAGATCTGTTTCCACTTCGGACGGCCCCTTCCACGTTTGCGAGGGGGGGTGCCTGCTTGCGACCTGCTGGTGGTTGAGGTGTGCTCACTGGCTGTGGACGCAGGGGAACTGGACACAGCCGCACGACCCTGCGCCCCGGCAGGTGGTGGCGGTGGTGGAGCTGCTGTCCCTGGCTGTGACCTCACCACCAGCTGGCCCATGAGGTCCACAAGTTGGCCCATACGGGCGTCCATGGACCTCAGCACCCCCAGCACCTCCCGCGTGTCTGAAGCAGACCTGGCCCATTGTCCTTGGGCCTCTTCATAGGCCCCAAGGACTCTGGCCATTTGAGGCAGGGCATGGCTCCCAGGGGAGACTTGCGTTTCCCTGACCCTGCTCCTCCTACCGGTACTGCTGCCACCGGCCTGCCCACTAGCCACATTGCTCACCACGGTCCGCGCTGTGGCTCCCAGGGTGGATCCAGTCGGCCGGGCCACCACCTGCGCTGGGGCTGGTGCCAGCGAAGACGTGGTGGTGGTGGCGGCGGTGGTGGTCGGTGCGGCGATGGTGGCGGTTGCGGCAGTGGTAGTGGCCGCAATGACCGTGGGTGTGGCCGCAATGACCGTGGGTGTGGCCGCAATGTCCGTGGGTGTGGCCGCAACGACAGTGGCAGCAGGGGGCTGGGAATGTTCAGCAGCCCTGGATGATGGGTTGGTGGGTAGGAGGGGTCCTGGGGAGCGGCTGGGCCCTGCCACACCAGATGGGCCAGCTTGGTGGTCCGTGTCCGAAGAGGAGGACAGATCCTCCACATCCGTGTGTCCTCGTTGGGGGCTTGTAGGCTGGCTGTGCTGGCTGCTGTCTCCATCCCCAGCATCCAGCTGTTCGTCACCTGTGGAGAGAATGAGATTTGTTATTGTGTTGCACCTGGCGAAGTATGTATTTGTCGTCTGACATTAACAGTTCGTGCAATCTCGTACATGGGTTTCCCGGAGGCGTGTGTGTGGCTGTACCATTTGTAGTTGTGTGTGCTTGGCAATGGGACTGTGTGCTGTGCACATGTGGCATGGGACGGATTGGCCATGCCGATGGGTGTGTTGCTGTGCCCCTACTTATTGTGACTCTGGTGTATGCGGGCTCCTGGCCCATCCTGGGTCTGGTTTGTACTTTGCTTTTGGTGTTCAAATGGGACGCTTAGGAACGCATATGGCACCATGGGGGCCATGCCCCAGATTCGCATTTGGGATGGAATATGCTTTTGGGGTACATGCTGTGAGCCATGGGTGCCGAACGTGACATGTGTTGTGGCAGCATGACAGTGCATGGTCTGAGGTGTGTGCATGCCTGACATGGCCTGCATATTTGCTGTCTGTTGTGATTACTGGACATGGCATTGGACGCATCGTTATGAGTGAGTGATGGTTGTGTGCCAGCCAACGTATTGCAGTTGTCCCATCTCCTTGGTGTGCGTGCTGCCCTGTGCCATGTGCATCACTGCAGTGCTCGGGGGGGTGTGGCCCATGTTGTGTGTTGTTGCTCACAGTGTGGCGTGCGCTTCATTGACTTCTGGCACATGGTTGGTCATGGGCATGTATCTTAGCGTGACTGCTGTATGTGTGGCAGCTGTGCGGATGACATGCCTTTCATGAGACTGGGGCTGACGGATGGGATGGATGGTATGTTGTATGTGCATGGTGTGTCTGTGTGTTTGATGGGTTCAGTGGTGTTCGTGTGCATTTATGTTGTTCCGCTCTGTTGCGTCTAGTGTTGTTTGTCTTACATAGGCGTAGTTGTGGGGTGTGTGGTTGACAGGCAGTAGGGGCTACATGGACAGGACTTCAATGGTGTTTCGGTTGTGTGTGATGGGTTGCACAGTGGCTGCCGTGTGGTACTATATTCAGTGTGGCTTGTGCATGCAGACGTGGCTCCTTGGGTGTTGCTGTGTCTGTGATGGGTCATGTGAGGTGTGAGTCTGTGGTTCATGTCCGTGTGCACATTGTTCACTTGTTCGTGACGGTGGGCGGTGCTGCGTGTTCGTCTGCTACGTGACATGTCCCATGTGTTGGTCGTGTTACGGTCCTCATGCCTCCAGTAATCCAGCCCTGTCCAGTTTCCCACCTGCAGGTTGTTCGGGCGTGCACTGTACTGGATGCCACATGGTTCTAAGCGGGGGTGCTCCATGTTGCAGGTCTGTGGGGGTGGGGGGTGTTGTGGGTCGTGGTGGTGGCTGGACACCCACTGACACCGATTGTTGTGGACCGTGATGTCTACCTTTCGGCTGTCGGTGTGCACTGCGGTGGCTGACACGTGGCTGTGGGGTGTGGGGGATGCTCCTCCTTGCTGTGCTGTGGGACTAGGGGCCTGGTGTGTGTTGTACTTGGGCTGTCCACCCTCCCACCCACTGCACTTTGTGTTCCTGCCACTTACCTGTTACTTGTAAGTTAGTGCAGCTATGGCGGACACATGGGTGTGGTGGGTGCTCGTTGTGGCGCTTCTGGCATACTTGGGGACCTGTTGGTGGTTACGTGGCTGGCTGAGTGTACACATGTCCCCACGTATCTTACAGTTGTTCGGTTTGGGCTGTGTGTGGTGGTGTCTGTTGCATGTGTGTGTGATGTGTTGTGTATTGTGTGCTGGACATGGGGGTGTTTGTCCCTGGGAGCTGTGGCATGGTGGTAGTGCATGTGAGTACATAGCGGTGTGCTGGTATACATTAGTTTGTACTTACCAGCCTCCACTCCCCTGCTAATCCGGCGAGGATCTCCGGATGTATAATGACTCGCACCTTCTCCTCCCACGCTTTGAAGGTCTTGAAGAGCGCGGGATTCCCTCCGCCAGTGACGGCTGCCAGCTCTCTGTTCTTGCTCTCCTTCTTCTTGACCAGGCTCTTGACGTCATTCCACCGTTTGTTGATTTCAACTCTGTTCCTGGGCAGGGTCCCGACTGCATTGACCTGGTCTACGATCCGGTTCCACATTCTCTTTCTGGTGGCTAGTGGTGTGTGCTGGACCAGGTTCCCATAGATTTGTGGGTGCACCTTGATGATCTCGTCGACCATGACCGTCAGCTCAATGGGCGTGAACTTGGGCATTCTTTGTGGTGCCATGGTGTTTGTGGTGCTGGTGCGGTGTGTGTTGTGTAATGTGCAGGGGGTTTGTGGTGCCGGTGTTTGGTGGTGGTGGTGGTGGTTGTGATGTGTGCGTTTCTGTGGTGTGCTGCTGTCCTTGCTGTGTCACTGTGTCCTCTCCTCTCCTCTCTAGTTTGCAATGTTGCAAGGGGTTGTGGTCTGTGGGAGTGCTGCTTTTGTACTTACCTATGTGGGTGTGTCCTCATGGTCTGTTGTTTTCAGGTGTGTTGTGTCTGGGGTTCTGGCCTTTGTAGTTTTTGTTTGTCCAGGGGGTGTTTTCGGGATGTGTACTGTGCTTGTGTATTTGTGCGTGCCTTGCTGTGTGGACTTGTTGGCCATGTTGTGTGCGATTGGTTTTGTCAGCGGATGGTTTCTGTGCAGGGACGTGGGCGCCATGGCTTCTGCCGTGTCGATTCTCATCGGCGTTGTTTGCGCTGGCGGGCGGTATATTTGTAGTTTTCCCGCGCTCATGGCGGTGCGATCGTAATCTCACGTGCGGTGTGTCGGCCGTGAGGGCGGGCGGTTTTGTGTTCTCGTGCGTGTTTCCGTCCGTGGCGGGCGGTTTGACTCCGACTCGGACGATGGCGGGCGGTATCTTGTGTGATTTTTCCGCCGATGGCGGTTTTCGGTTTGTGTAATCGTAATGTTGTGGTCGGTGTTCAGACGGTGTGTGCGGGCGGATTTTTGCCGCTTCTATGCCTGGCGGATTTTTTTACGCCGGGTATCGTAATGGGCCCCTTAGTTTTAATAATTAATATGTTTTTGTTATTAAAAATATTTTATTGTTCAATATTTATTATTTGGTAATTAATATTTATTAATTATTATTTATTGGTATTTATTATTAATACATTTTTCGTTGGTAATTATGTTTTTAATAATTATTTATTGGTATTTGTAAATAGTTTAAAGTTATTTAATAATTAATTCATTAATTATTTAAAAAAATTATTTTATTTATAAGTATGTTATTTTTAACTTCTACGCTATCCAACACTTTCCCTACTGTTGCACTCTCTGGAGTTGGAATAGTAATGTTTACCCCTACGCTAATCAACACTTTCCCTACTGTTGCACTCACTGGAGTGGGAATAGTAATTTTTACCCTTACGCTATCCAACGCTTTCCCTACTGTTGCACTCACTGGAGTGGGAATAGTAATTTTTACCCTCCCGCTATCCAACGCTTTCCCTACTGTTGCACTCACTGGAGTGGGAATAGTAATTTTTACCCTTACGCTATCCAACGCTTTTCCTACTGTTGCACTCACTGGAGTGGGAATAGTAATTTTTACCCTCCCGCTATCCAACGCTTTCCCTACTGTTGCACTCCCTGGAGTGGGAATAGTAATTTTTACCCCTACGCTATCCAACACTTTCTCTACTGTTGCACTCTCTGGAGTGGGAATAGTAATTTTAAGCTCTACGCTATCCAACATTTTTCTTACTGTTGTTTTTTTGGGAGTTGGAATAGTAGTTTTATTCCCTCCGCTATTTAATATTTTTTGTATTATTTTAGTTAATGTAGTATATAATTAATTTTAAAAATATTAAAAGTAAATTTAATTTTTTTAATTTGTTATACATAATTATTTAATTTTTATTTAGGTTATTGTTTTATGTATATAGATGTATTTGTAATTTATAATATTTTTTAATAATTTATTAAAATAATTATTAAAACTGATTATTAAGTATATATATTATATATTATATGTATATTTTTAATTAATGTTTTATTAAATTATATATATTACTTATTAATTGTAAACATTATAAAATATTTATAACTATGTTTATTTTATTTATAAGTATTATTTAGTTTATTTTACATATTTTTTTTCACAAAAAAACCCGATATTTTTAATAACGATATTTTTGACATCGATATTTTTTTTTCGATATTTTTGTACTTACCATGTTGTAGATAGGATATCGATATTCTTGACATCGATATTCTTGCTCTGATATTTTTGTAGGTCGATTTTTTGACCTTCGCTATTTTGTCAGTGATCCGCAGGGATCGTATCATCAGTTATATCACAGTACATAATCATGAATGCCAAAAGAGAAAGCGAAAGAAGAGCAAAAAATAAATAAAAAGAGAAAAAAACAACGGTGCAGGGGAAACAATGCAGCACATGAAAGTCACATAGAGTAGCAAGCCATTTCACTATTGCAGATATGATATAAGTGGCCACGTAAACAGAGGGAGGAAAGATTATGTCACCTAGTTGAGACCCACTTAGATGTAAATAGCACAACTATCGTATCTGCACAACACACTTGACCGCACACGTCATCGAGATTGACATGTACTATTAATATTTAACCCAAGAGGTACAGGTGATACCGCATTCTCCGGTACTTGTGAACGGAGCCATGTCTGAAAGGGACCCCAGATGCCGCGTGGTCTTGAAGCCTCACTCCCAGAAGGTGTTTAGTTGCTCTTGACAATATGTGACATCTATAATCCAAGTATTAACCCTTGGGACCCCTGGCCTCCCCCAATGTATAGCCACACGTCTCTTAGCCAATAAAAGCAACATACCGAGCAGGCGTCTGATTTCTATTGGGGCATCTTTCGTACAGCCCAGGAGTCCCAGAAGCGGTGATGGCTCCACCGGTACCTCTAGTATTTTACTGACTAAATCAAATATTTCCAACCAATATTGTGCAATCGGGGGGCAGTACCAAACTAAGTGAAGGAAAGAAGCTTGAGCTGAGCGGCATCTCCAGCAGCCCGTGTCATCACGAATTCCCATACGGTGAAGCTGAGTGGGCGTCCTATAATATCTATGCAAAAACTTAAAATGGATCAGGCAGAGTTTATAGTTTGGGGATAACGCCTCTTGCTGTCCACAAGAGAACCTCCATTGCTGCTCGGTCAAAGGAGTAGGTAACGCCTCATTCCAACCAGCTAGGGCCTTTGGCTGTGTGATCGGGGACGTATATTGCATTGTATTATATAAACGTGTAATCAGCCTGCGCGGGGATGCATTACTTAAGGTTTGCTCTAGTGCTGTTAACGTGGGTGGAGGAGCAGGGAAGGAGCTATTTATCTGGCGACAGGTCGCCCTTATGCGATAGTATAACAGCAAGTCAGAAAAGTGTAACTTGGTTTCCCCATCCTGTGATGGCAGTGAAACAAAGGTATCATTGGGATATAAATCAGCGAATGTTATCATGCCAAGTTTCCCAGCTCTTAACGCCTCGCCGCGATCAGCCAACGCTGGTATTTGGGGATTATGTGCCAGTGAGGCAGAGGGAGCATATAGCAACTCTTGCTTTGCTCTTGTGCGAAGCCCATCCCATGTCCACCACAGTGTTTCAGTAGTGTCCATTTCATTTCTGGGTCTCTTAAATTTGGCAAATATCGCCACATTCAGTGGGATAGGGGCCGCTCTATCCAGTTCTATCACCACATGCGGCTGAAATGGATTAGGGTGTATCCAAAAATGGAGGAACTGGGCTTGAGTGCAGAGGGCATATAGGGGGGAAACAGCGTTTACAAAGCTGCCATTACATCGCGTTCCTTTTACAACGCGGTCGTTACAACAACCGCGTTGTTAGAACGCGATACCTTTACATCGCAAGCCATTCGATTGACTTGCTGTAGGGGTCGTTTTAACCTAAGGAATAGTCAACACCTTCCCTACTGTTGCGCACGCTGGAGTTGCAATAGTAAATTTTACTATTCCTAAGTCCAGCGCGCCCCCTACAGAAAATCGATCTAATGACTTGCGATGTAAAAGTATTGTGTTCTAACAACGCAGTCGTTGTAACGACCACGTTGTAATAGAACACGATGTAATAGCATGCGTAGTAACATGCTATATTCCATATAGGGGAATATCTGGTGCGCCTAACCCTCCTTGTTTAAGTGGCAGTCTGAGTAGTTCCCAAGAAATCCTTGCCTGCTTCCCAGCCCAGAGCAGTTTAATCATCAGGGATCTCACAGCGTTAAGGAATGATTGAGTGAGAGGGAGAGGCAGATTGACGAATAGATATAATAGTTTAGGTAGCACTATCATCTTAGCAATAGCAATTCTACCCGCCAATGACAACGGCAGACGAGACCGTGGGGCCGATTCCCATCTCGGCCGGTAGGGCACCTAACAGTATTCGTCCGGAAAAAAACCCAGCCGAATGCGTGTTTCCCGACCGATTCGTACACCCGTCCGGACGAAAAAGTACGATGCGTATAACAACCCATTTCCCGAGCGAGCCGTACTCACCCAATCCAGCTCCTGTTCCCCGCTTGAGCCGGATCCGTAAACGCCGAATCGAGTCGCACGGAACCAAATACACAGCACCTTCCGGCCGGACTAGTACGATGCGCGCTCCGTACGCGCCGAACCAGTCGCTACGTCCTGCACGTTTCAGCATCCGGGAGAGCCGCACATAAGCTCCGTTTCACGCCACAAGACGATCCACGGCTACGAGACGAACAAGCCAGCGACGAGTACGAGTTGAAGACACGAGAGACCCGAACGAGACGACCCAACCATGAATCCCATCGCGCAGGTCCTACCTATACTCTACATCTATTACCGGGACCGGTACGGACGCGTACGGCGCAGACGGTAAGTCAAACACTAACAATACAAACAAACTACACGTACCCAAAATATGTCACACACACATAGGGATGCACAAATGACGTACACTAGCAACAGCACAACCATAGGGGTGGGATGGGCATCACCAATGCCACACACACCCATAGGGGGATGGATGCCTACCACTACCACCACCCCTACTCAGGGGGGGCTGGATGCCTGCCACTACCACCACCCCTACTCAGGGGGGGCTGGATGCCTACCACTACCACCACCCCTACTCAGGGGGGGCTGGATGCCTGTCACTACCACCACCCCCACCCATAGGGGAATGGATGCCTACCACTACCACCACCCCTACTCAGGGGGGGCTGGATGCCTACCACTACCACCACCCCTACTCATGGGGGCCAGGATGCCTGTCACCACTACCATCCCCACCCATAGGGGGATGGATGCCTACCACTACCACCACCCCTACTCAGGGGGGGCTGGATGCCTGCCACTACCACCACCCCTACTCAGGGGGCTGGATGCCTACCACTACCACCACCCCTACTCAGGGGGGGCTGGATGCCTGCCACTACCACCATCCCTACTCAGGGGGGGGCTGGATGCCTACCACTACCACCACCCCTACTCAGGGGGGGCTGGATGCCTGCCACCACCACCACCCCTACTCAGGGGGGGCTGTATGCCTACCACTACCACCACCCCTACTCATGGGGGCCTGGATGCCTATCACTACTACCATCCCCACCCATAGGGGGATGGATGCCTACCACTACCACCACCCCTACTCAGGGGGGGCTGGATGCCTGCCACTACCACCACCCCTACTGAGGGGGGGATGGATGCCTGCCACTACCACCACCCCTACTCAGGGGGGGCTGGATGCCTGCCACTACCACCACCCCTACTCAGGGGGGGATGGATGCCTATCACTACTACCATCCCCACCCATAGGGGGATGGATGCCTACCACTACCACCACCCCTACACAGGGGGGGCTGGATGCCTACCACTACCACCACCCGTACTCATGGGGGCCTGGATGCCTGTCACCATTACCATCCCCACCTATAGGGGGATGGATGCCTACCACTACCACCACCCCTACTCAGGGGGGGCTGGATGCCTACCACTACCACCACCCCTACTCATGGGGGCCTGGATGCCTGTCACCACTACCATCCCCACCCATAGGGGGATGGATGCCTACCACTACCACCACCCCTACTCAGGGGGCTGGATGCCTGCCACTACCACCACCCCTACTCAGGGGGGCTGGATGCCTACCACTACCACCACCCCTACTCAGGGGGGCTGGATGCCTGCCACTACCACCACCCCTACTCAGGGGGGGCTGGATACCTACCACTACCACCACCCCTACTCAGGGGGGGCTGGATGCCTGCCACTACCACCACCCCTACTTAGGGGGGCTGGATGCCTGCCACTACCACCACCCCTACTGAGGGGGATGGATGCCTATCACTACTACCATCCCCACCCATAGGGGGATGGATGCCTACCACTACCACCACCCCTACTCAGGGGGGCTGGATGCCTGCCACTACCACCACCCCTACTCAGGGGGCTGGATGCCTACCACTACCACCACCCCTACTCATGGGGGCCTGGATGCCTGTCACCACTACCATCCCCACCCATAGGGGGATGGATGCCTACCACTACCACCACCCCTACTCAGGGGGCTGGATGCCTGCCACTACCACCACCCCTACTCATGGGGGCTGGATGCCTACCACTACCACCACCCCTACTCAGGGGGCTGGATGCCTGCCACTACCACCACCCCTACTCAGGGGGGCTGGATGCCTACCACTACCACCACCCCTACTCAGGGGGGGCTGGATGCCTGCCACTACCACCACCCCTACTCAGGGGGGGCTGGATGCCTGCCACTACCACCACCCCTACTCATGGGGGCCTGGATGCCTGCCACTACCACCACCCCTACTCAGGGGGGGCTGGATGCCTGCCACTACCACCACCCCTACTCATAGGACGGGTAATGCATGACACAACCAGCATACTCCCACATAAGGAATGACAGAAAATTACATCCCCCCCAACACCATGACAAGCGTGTGTAGTCTGTGTCAAATGCCTACAACACTGAACATGACATTGAACATACAATGTGACCCACTATCACATGTGTCACACATAAATGTGTGTGTGGCCTCCACAATGCAAGCAGACCATGACCACTGTGGCCATGGGGTCGAACACCCCATCATCACAGTGACCAACAGGTAAGTGTGGGGTCCATAGCTGATGTACCTCTTGAACAGTGTGGCCATGGGGCCTAAAGCCCCATCACCACAGTGACCAAAAGGTAAGTGTGGGGTCCATAGCTGATGCACCTCTTGAACAGTGTGGCCATGGGGCCTAAAGCCCAATCACCACAGTGACCAAAAGGTAAGTGTGGGGTCCATAGCTGATGTACCTCTTGAACAGTGTGGCCATGGGGCCTAAAGCCCCATCACCACAGTGACCAAAAGGTAAGTGTGGGGTCCATAGCTGATGCACCTCTTGAACAGTGTGGCCATGGGGCCTAAAGCCCCATCACCACAGTGACCAAAAGGTAAGTGTGGTGTCCATAGCTGATGCACCTCTTGAACAGTGTGGCCATGGGGCCTAAAGCCCCATCACCACAGTGACCAAAAGGTAAGTGTGGGGTCCATAGCTGATGCACCTTTTGAACAGGGTGGCAATGGGGCCAAAAGCACCATCACCACGGTGATCATAAGGTAAGTGTAGTCATGGTAAAAGCTGCGAAAGCCAAACTGTATGGATGAATCCTGGTCACACAACAACAAACACATCAGTGGCATAGTAGTGTTTGTGTCCCATAGCAACATAGATTGGGCGGGGCAAACAGTGCAGTGTCACAGAAACATCGTTTTGGCCATGTGCATACAAACATCACCCATGGGGGACCACATTGTCAATATTCACAAATAACACAATGACAGAAGTGACCATCATAATGCTGAGCCACATATCTGCACCAATGGACACACAAATGTAGATATCCTGTGGAGACTGTCGATGTCAGGTGAACAAATACCATACCATGGCATCAATGGGGGATCACTGACAAAATATCGATCGCACAAATATCGAGCAGACAAGATATCGTGGACAAAATATCGACTGTCAAAATATCGACTCCCTATCTCCAAACAGGTAAGTACAAAAATATTGAATCCAAAATATCGTCGTTAAAAATAGTTAGTCAAAATATCGAATTTTATAAATCTGTTAAAAGTAATGTAAAATTAATGAAATAATAAATAAAATAAAGTAAAACATACTTAAAATTAGTTAAATTACTTTAAAATTAATAAATAATTATTTTAAGTTTAAAAAAATCTACATACATTTTTATTTTTTAATACATACATATATTAACATAATAATATAAAATAATAATCACTACTTTTAGCGTAGGATAGCAGGAGGGTAAAAATTACTATTCCCACTCCAGAGAGTGCAACAGTAGGGAATGCGTTGGATAGCGGGAGGGTAAAAATTACTATTTCCACTCCAGTGAGTGCAACAGTAGGGAAAGCGTTGGATAGCATAGGGGTACAATTTACTATTCCCACTCCAGTGAGTGCAACAGTAGGGAAAGCGTTGGATAGCGTAGGGGTAAAAATTACTATTCCCACTCCAGAGAGTGTAACAGTAGGGAAAGCGTTGGATAGCGGGAGGTTAAAAATTAACTATTCCCACTCCAGAGAGTGCAACAGTAGGGAAAGTGTTGGATAGCGGGAGGGTAAAAATTACTATTCCCACTCCAGTTAGTGCAACAGTAGGGAAAGCGTTGGATAGCGTAGGAGTAAAAATTACTATTCCCACTCCAGAGAGTGCAACAGTAGGGAAATAGTTGGATAGCGGGAGGGTTAAAATTACTATTCCCACTCCAGAGAGTGCAAAAGTAGGGACAGGGTAGGATAGCGGGAGGGTTAAAATTACTATTCCCACTCCAGTGAGTGCAACAGTAGGGAAAGTAATATTTTAATATTTTACTAAAAAATAATTAATTATCAATACTAATAAATATTATTAATAACACTAATTACCAATTACAAAATCTTTAATAATTAATTTATTATAAATACAATACATATTATTTATTAAAAATTAATTACCTATTAATAAATCATTAACAACCAATTAATAATCATTACCAGATTTGTATAAATATTTAAATAAATACCAATTAATATTTAATTACCAGTAAATTAAGTATCAATACAAAAAAATATTTTCTATAATTAACTAATTACAATTAAATTACTTCCCCGACATTCCCCTATAAACCCACATCCCGCTACAACTATTTAATTAAGAGAAATAACATAATTACCAATAAATCAATTAAAAAAAATTAATTACCAATTTATAAAATGTATTTACCAATTAATAATTAATTAACAATAAATTAATTATCAATACCAATTAATATGAATTAATATGTACTTAATTTCAATTAAATTACTTCCCACCCTATTCCCCTATAAACCCACATCCCGCTACAACTATTTAATTAATAGAATTAACATAATTACCAATTAATCAATTAAAAATAATAATTACCAATTAATAAAATTTAATTAATAATTAATTAACAATAAATTAATTATCAATACCAATTAATATTTATTAATATGTACTTAATTTCAATTAAATTACTTCCCACCCTATTCCCCTATAAACCCACTACCCGCTACGGAATTAAATTACGCAAAAATTAAATAACATAAAATTCATTGCTTTTAAAAAATTAAACATACATTACAACAACTAATATACACTTTTAACACATATACTAACATACAATAGACTTAGAAAAAATTAGATATTATTAAAAATTCAATATTTTTTAATGCCTATATTATGTACTTCGATATTTTAACAATCGATATTACTTACCTTAATTTCGATATTTTTAACGACTTAGGGGCCGATTCCGATCTCGGCCAGTAGGGCTCCGAATCGGATTCGGCATAACCGGATTCGATTCGGAGCCCTATTTCCCGACCGATTCGTACGCGCGTCCGGACGAGCGAGTACGATGCGAAAGCGCCGACCGACTCGTTTGGGCGTCCCAACCGCTCCGACCGACTCGTTCCCGGGTCGAACCGCACCGACCGACTCGCTCGGACATGACTCGCACCGCGCAATGGAGACGTTCCCCGGCCGGGTAAGTACGATGCACGCCGCGAGCAGTCCGACCGACACGCTCCGCCCGGCTCGAAAGAGCAGTCGGAGACGTACTTCGGGGGTCCGTGTCGGACCCCCCTGTACGCGTAGCCGCGCGAGTCGCACACAGGGGGGACCCATGGGTCCCCCCTACCTGTGCGTGTATGGCGCGAGTCGCTTCGCCGCGTACCCGCTGTAGGGGGCGCCCTTGTTCGCCTCGCGCTCATTGAGTCAATGGGAGCCCGCGTACGCGTTGTACGACCGGGTCCCATTGACTTCAATGGGAGTCCGACCGAATCGAGTCCGATGGCATACGTGCGCATCGTACTCGTTCGGTCGGGCTGCACGGGTCCGATTCGGTCGGAAATCTCTCTGGGTCCGGCTCGGTCGGAGAGATTTCCGGCCCGAATCGGAATCGGCCCCTATATTGTGTCCATTCGATATTATGTCCATTCTATATTTTGGACTCGATATTTTGTCCATTCGATATTTTTTTTTCGATATTATGTCTATTTACCATCAATGGGACATACAAACCATGATCACTGTGCTGACTGATGACCTAGGAGTCCCAGGGACAGCTGGGGAAACCAAACAAACAACATACAGACAATGGCACACTACAGAAATGCCAATGCAGTGGTGCAAATGCACAAACACAAACAGGCAGACTCACACTGCATTTCAAACACAACAGGTGATGGGGGGGTGTGCCAGTGTCCCCAGGCAACCACACAACACATGAGGAGGCCTGAACTCCAATCACACAGATGTGTATACAGTGCCATACAAAAGTTACTCATGGATCGGATACCCCTATGTGGGCAATCAGGCATCGTCAGCTGAGAGGTGGTGCTTTTTGGAAACCTTGCTCCCCTTTGGTCACCAATTTGGTGGCCAAGTACACTGGGCCCCCTTCCTACACCAGTAGCTAAAGCTAAAAATCTGGGGGTCATAATAGAAGTTGAATTTTAAATCGCAGGTCTCTAAGGTGGTATCTTCTGCTTTCTTCACCATTAAAACCGTGCGCAAGATTCTTCCTTTCATTCCGATAAACACGAGGAAAATTGTTTTAACTTCCTTGGTCTTATCTAAATTGGATTACTGTAATGCCCTATACATAAATTTACAGTCTAATCAACTTAGAAGATTACAAGCGGCACAGAATGCTGCTGCCAGACTGGTGCTAGATGTCCCTAAGCATCAGTCAATTAGGGCCGGGATACAGAAGTTGCATTGGCTGCCAGTTGCCCAGCGCGTGAAATTTAAGACACTTTGTATAGTGCATAAGGCACTTTATAGAGTAGGTCCACGATTTCTATGGCATGCCTTTAGTTGGTACTCCCCCAGCAGACAACTACGATCGGCTAATGCTTTCCTGATGCTCACCTCCAGAGTCAGGACGATGAACTGGGGAGGGAGGAGTTTCAGACATGGTGCTATTAGGCTATGGAACTCCCTTCCACTCGCTCTTAGGAAGATATCTTCTTTGATTGAGTTTAGGAAGAATCTTAAGACATGGCTTTTTAAAAACGAACTCTCCCTACAGTATGCGGTCCTTAAGCGCCTAGACACCTATGGGTATTAGCGCGCTATAAAAGTTGTTGTAACATAACATAACATAACAGAGGGAGGCCAAATTACACATGTCACACAAGCTTGTAGGAACAGCAACTAACACAGCAAGAGACAGACCCACCACAGCACTACCCCCAGGGACCCCACATTGTGCTGACACTAGCCTGCATGACAATCCCACTGTGATGACAAAGGTAGATGTCATTCACACTGTGAACCACAGCCATGTGTCCTGAGCAACAAACTACCATCAAACCTACACAAGCTCCAATCAATCAGCACGGCCTGCCAGCCAAGGCCAATATGGAGGTAGGGGTCTAGCCGTGCAACAACTCACATTTGCACACTCAACACCACACACCCTGATCTCCACCAATGTGCAGCAGTGAAGCTCACATGGACTGGTGACAGTGCACATGCACCCATGACAATTCCAGGGGTGGTGGGGGGAACTAAGGTGCAGATACCCATCACACATGGCCAGTCAATATGACTCGTCAATGTCTGACACCCAGCACAGTACGTCGTACATGGGCATGATGTGAAATCCACCACAATCAATGGGATCCTGGCCATAGTCACACACCTACGAAGAAGCCAAGGTGACACACAAAGAACACACGTACACAACTTCCAACATTGCAGCTCTGACCCTGAGGAGTGGCAGCAGTCACACACACACCGTGTCACAATCACTGAAAGCTACCACAAACTGAAATTCACATGACTTGTGTAAACAACAAGTGCCAAGGGGAATCCAGAATGTGTCCCATCACCGTTTGCCCACATCCCCAGCCCTGACAACAAAGACAACCTGGGATGACAACCTCATGAACATTAGTTTGCCATGCAACCACATCACAGAGAAACCAGGTCCAAGATGCTGGATGAACACAGACCAACTCTGCAAGCAACACAAACAGGAACATCCCTAGGGACACAGCCTGTGTAGGAAAAGGGAAGGGAACACGCACAGACATGCTTACACAACACACAACACGGGCACACGCAATGTCACAGGATTACACACTGCCATGAGGGCACTCCACTCCTGTGGAAGGTCCGCTGTGCCAAACCTTGTCTGTGCACGACTCAAACATGTCAGCAGGACACTCCGTCAGTGAGTCAACAACTACAACACACAGAAGGCTCTGCTCACATCAGCCTGGGTACGGGAGTGTCATGTCAGTCATCTGCATACACCCAAAACACATGTCAAGCCAGTTGCACTGTATACACAGATGAGTCCTTCAACATTGATGTGCAAAACTGCATGTCCAGTGGAGATGGGCACACAGTCAGGGAAATCGGAACATTGAACAGTGGTAAGCCCACCAGATGTGCATCAGTGTAAGACAAAGATGTTCCTTTACAAATGCAAAACGTACATCCCTGTGTCAAATGCTGAACATTACACCCTCAGACTGCAGCAAAGGATGCCATAGATCCAGAGTAGAACAGGACACATATCCCATGAACCACATGGAGTCCATCACAGCAACACTTCATTTTCCTGAACTGAACACTATAACAACTGCAAATGCAGGATGCTACTCATCCACATCATGTACATCAAAAGAAACACCTCAATTAAACAAAAAGAGGCTTTATTCAGCTAATGTAAAATTAAAAGTTGACGTCCAAAAGAAACTAAGGCCAATGGCCAGTCCAAAATCCATGTCCCAACAGGGTGACAAGTGACAACTGGTCACCCATTGCTTGCCTGCACTGGTACGGACAGGGGACATCCCCCTTGGAGGGGCATACAAGGGGCAGGCCAGGCACCGCAGGGACAGGATCAGGGGATGGCAGAGTGAGGCAGTGAAGGGGTGGTGGGTGCAGGAGTGTCACCGGCAACTGCAGTGGAGGTGTCTGACTCAGGGGGGCCAGCACCACCGTGCTACACAAGTCAGTTGGTGTGGGTGCTGCAACCACTGCAGTGGGCTGGTCTGATGTAGTGGACTGGGTCCCCACTGCAGTGCCCAAGTCAGACGGGGTGGTTGTGGACTCCACTGCAGTGCATAACTCCAAGGGAGTAGAAGGGTGGGCAGATGAGGTGGGCAGGACAGAGGGGGGACCCGGTCCCCACACCAGTGGCACTAACAGGCAGAGCGTCTGGGTTGGGTGTGGAAGAGCAAGTGGCAGGGGGGGAGGGCCTAAGCAGTCTGGGGATGCGGTATCGGTGTGTGGGGGAACCTGGGGCAGGGTGTGGCGGGGGAACTGTGGAGTGGTGGCCTGGGGGATGGAGGAGAGAGACTGGGTGGTGGAGCTGCGTGGTGGTGGTGGTGGGGTCTTGCTCTTCCTGGTCTGGGGGGACTTCCGAATGGGGTCCTGTGTCTGCCTGCGCCTGGGGGAGGGTGTCCGGGGGCGAGGGGCACTCCCCTCTGTGTGGGTGGACTTCCTCTTCCCCCGGTATGCTGGATCAGCAGGATTGGAGGGGAAGAGGCCGAGGTCACACAGGAAGAGCTGCTGTGTATGTGGGGTGATACAAAAGGGGATGATGGACGGAATGTTTGAGCCAATCAAACACTCACCCCCAGTCAACTGATCTGGGTTTAATCCATCATCATTCTTTAGCTCACTCCACCACCCCAGTTCAGACATGGCCATATGCAAATCAGTCTGACCCTGTGCCTCATGGGAACAGTCCAGCCCGAACTGCCAAGCCATGTCTTCCCTGGACCGGAAACAAGCATCCTAGGACCGGTTTCTGGCATTCCAGCCGTCATCAGCCAGGCTTGCTTGAATCCAGTGGCAAAGTGAGCAAGGGACCCACGTCTGGGTATACCCCCGCCAACTTAGGGCGAACAAAGCGATACAAAAGGGGATGATGGACGGAACGTTTGAGCCAATCAAACACTCACCCCCAGTCAACTGATCTGGGTTTAATCCATCATCATTCTTTAGCTCACTCCACCACCCCAGTTCAGACATGGCCATATGCAAATCAGTCTGACCCTGTGCCTCATGGGAACAGTCCAGCCCGAACTGCCAAGCCATGTCTTCCCTGGACCGGAAACAAGCATCCTAGGACCGGTTTCTGGCATTCCAGCCATCATCAGCCAGGCTTGCTTGAATCCAGTGGCAAAGTGAGCAAGGGACCCACGTCTGGGTATACCCCCGCCAACTTAGGGCGAACAAAGCGATACAAAAGGGGATGATGGACGGAACGTTTGAGCCAATCAAACACTCACCCCCAGTCAACTGATCTGGGTTTAATCCATCATCATTCTTTAGCTCACTCCACCACCCCAGTTCAGACATGGCCATATGCAAATCAGTCTGACCCTGTGCCTCATGGGAACAGTCCAGCCCGAACTGCCAAGCCATGTCTTCCCTGGACCGGAAACAAGCATCCTAGGACCGGTTTCTGGCATTCCAGCCGTTATCAGCCAGGCTTGCTTGAATCCAGTGGCAAAGTGAGCAAGGGACCCACGTCTGGGTATACCCCCGCCAACTTAGGGCGAACAAAGCGATACAAAAGGGGATGATGGACGGAACGTTTGAGCCAATCAAACACTCACCCCCAGTCAACTCATCTGGGTTTAATCCATCATCATTCTTTAGCTCACTCCACCACCCCAGTTCAGACATGGCCATTTGCAAATCAGTCTGACCCTGTGCCTCATGGGAACAGTCCAGCCCGAACAGCCAAGCCATGTCTTCCCTGGACCGGAAACAAGCATCCTAGGACCGGTTTCTGGCATTCCAGCCGTCATCAGCCAGGCTTGCTTGAATCCAGTGGCAAAGTGAGCAAGGGACCCACGTCTGGGTATACCCCCGCCAACTTAGGGCGAACAAAGCGATACAAAAGGGGATGATGGACGGAACGTTTGAGCCAATCAAACACTCACCCCCAGTCAACTGATCTGGGTTTAATCCATCATCATTCTTTAGCTCACTCCACCACCCCAGTTCAGACATGGCCATATGCAAATCAGTCTGACCCTGTGCCTCATGGGAACAGTCCAGCCCGAACTGCCAAGCCATGTCTTCCCTGGACCGGAAACAAGCATCCTAGGACCGGTTTCTGGCATTCCAGCCGTCATCAGCCAGGCTTGCTTGAATCCAGTGGCAAAGTGAGCAAGGGACCCACGTCTGGGTATACCCCCGCCAACTTAGGGCGAACAAAGCGATACAAAAGGGGATGATGGACGGAACGTTTGAGCCAATCAAACACTCACCCCCAGTCAACTGATCTGGGTTTAATCCATCATCATTCTTTAGCTCACTCCACCACCCCAGTTCAGACATGGCCATATGCAAATCAGTCTGACCCTGTGCCTCATGGGAACAGTCCAGCCCGAACTGCCAAGCCATGTCTTCCCTGGACCGGAAACAAGCATCCTAGGACCGGTTTCTGGCATTCCAGCCGTCATCAGCCAGGCTTGCTTGAATCCAGTGGCAAAGTGAGCAAGGGACCCACGTCTGGGTATACCCCCGCCAACTTAGGGCGAACAAAGCGATACAAAAGGGGATGATGGACGGAACGTTTGAGCCAATCAAACACTCACCCCCAGTCAACTGATCTGGGTTTAATCCATCATCATTCTTTAGCTCACTCCACCACCCCAGTTCAGACATGGCCATATGCAAATCAGTCTGACCCTGTGCCTCATGGGAACAGTCCAGCCCGAACTGCCAAGCCATGTCTTCCCTGGACCGGAAACAAGCATCCTAGGACCGGTTTCTGGCATTCCAGCCGTCATCAGCCAGGCTTGCTTGAATCCAGTGGCAAAGTGAGCAAGGGACCCACGTCTGGGTATACCCCCGCCAACTTAGGGCGAACAAAGCGATACAAAAGGGGATGATGGACGGAACGTTTGAGCCAATCAAACACTCACCCCCAGTCAACTGATCTGGGTTTAATCCATCATCATTCTTTAGCTCACTCCACCACCCCAGTTCAGACATGGCCATATGCAAATCAGTCTGACCCTGTGCCTCATGGGAACAGTCCAGCCCGAACTGCCAAGCCATGTCTTCCCTGGACCGGAAACAAGCATCCTAGGACCGGTTTCTGGCATTCCAGCCGTCATCAGCCAGGCTTGCTTGAATCCAGTGGCAAAGTGAGCAAGGGACCCACGTCTGGGTATACCCCCGCCAACTTAGGGCGAACAAAGCGATACAAAAGGGGATGATGGACGGAACGTTTGAGCCAATCAAACACTCACCCCCAGTCAACTGATCTGGGTTTAATCCATCATCATTCTTTAGCTCACTCCACCACCCCAGTTCAGACATGGCCATATGCAAATCAGTCTGACCCTGTGCCTCATGGGAACAGTCCAGCCCGAACTGCCAAGCCATGTCTTCCCTGGACCGGAAACAAGCATCCTAGGACCGGTTTCTGGCATTCCAGCCGTCATCAGCCAGGCTTGCTTGAATCCAGTGGCAAAGTGAGCAAGGGACCCACGTCTGGGTATACCCCCGCCAACTTAGGGCAAACAAAGCGATACAAAAGGGGATGATGGACGGAACGTTTGAGCCAATAAAACACTCACCCCCAGTCAACTGATCTGGGTTTAATCCATCATCATTCTTTAGCTCACTCCACCACCCCAGTTCAGACATGGCCATATGCAAATCAGTCTGACCCTGTGCCTCATGGGAACAGTCCAGCCCGAACTGCCAAGCCATGTCTTCCCTGGACCGGAAACAAGCATCCTAGGACCGGTTTCTGGCATTCCAGCCGTCATCAGCCAGGCTTGCTTGAATCCAGTGGCAAAGTGAGCAAGGGACCCACGTCTGGGTATACCCCCGCCAACTTAGGGCGAACAAAGCGATACAAAAGGGGATGATGGACGGAACGTTTGAGCCAATCAAACACTCACCCCCAGTCAACTGATCTGGGTTTAATCCATCATCATTCTTTAGCTCACTCCACCACCCCAGTTCAGACATGGCCATATGCAAATCAGTCTGACCCTGTGCCTCATGGGAACAGTCCAGCCCGAACTGCCAAGCCATGTCTTCCCTGGACCGGAAACAAGCATCCTAGGACCGGTTTCTGGCATTCCAGGCCGTCATCAGCCAGGCTTGCTTGAATCCAGTGGCAAAGTGAGCAAGGGACCCACGTCTGGGTATACCCCCGCCAACTTAGGGCGAACAAAGCGATACAAAAGGGGATGATGGACGGAACGTTTGAGCCAATCAAACACTCACCCCCAGTCAACTGATCTGGGTTTAATCCATCATCATTCTTTAGCTCACTCCACCACCCCAGTTCAGACATGGCCATATGCAAATCAGTCTGACCCTGTGCCTCATGGGAACAGTCCAGCCCGAACTGCCAAGCCATGTCTTCCCTGGACCGGAAACAAGCATCCTAGGACCGGTTTCTGGCATTCCAGCCGTCATCAGCCAGGCTTGCTTGAATCCAGTGGCAAAGTGAGCAAGGGACCCACGTCTGGGTATACCCCCGCCAACTTAGGGCGAACAAAGCGATACAAAAGGGGATGATGGACGGAACGTTTGAGCCAATCAAACACTCACCCCCAGTCAACTGATCTGGGTTTAATCCATCATCATTCTTTAGCTCACTCCACCACCCCAGTTCAGACATGGCCATATGCAAATCAGTCTGACCCTGTGCCTCATGGGAACAGTCCAGCCCGAACTGCCAAGCCATGTCTTCCCTGGACCGGAAACAAGCATCCTAGGACCGGTTTCTGGCATTCCAGCCGTCATCAGCCAGGCTTGCTTGAATCCAGTGGCAAAGTGAGCAAGGGACCCACGTCTGGGTATACCCCCGCCAACTTAGGGCGAACAAAGCGATACAAAAGGGGATGATGGACGGAACGTTTGAGCCAATCAAACA
This sequence comes from Calotriton arnoldi, assembly GCA_963921515.1. NCBI lineage: Eukaryota > Metazoa > Chordata > Amphibia > Caudata > Salamandridae > Calotriton > Calotriton arnoldi. Next base: position 928,739 of record CAWUFW010008044.1, read on the forward strand.
CTCACCCCCAGTCAACTGATCTGGGTTTAATCCATCATCATTCTTTAGCTCACTCCACCACCCCAGTTCAGACATGGCCATATGCAAATCAGTCTGACCCTGTGCCTCATGGGAACAGTCCAGCCCGAACTGCCAAGCCATGTCTTCCCTGGACCGGAAACAAGCATCCTAGGACCGGTTTCTGGCATTCCAGCCGTCATCAGCCAGGCTTGCTTGAATCCAGTGGCAAAGTGAGCAAGGGACCCACGTCTGGGTATACCCCCGCCAACTTAGGGCAAACAAAGCGATACAAAAGGGGATGATGGACGGAACGTTTGAGCCAATAAAACACTCACCCCCAGTCAACTGATCTGGGTTTAATCCATCATCATTCTTTAGCTCACTCCACCACCCCAGTTCAGACATGGCCATATGCAAATCAGTCTGACCCTGTGCCTCATGGGAACAGTCCAGCCCGAACTGCCAAGCCATGTCTTCCCTGGACCGGAAACAAGCATCCTAGGACCGGTTTCTGGCATTCCAGCCGTCATCAGCCAGGCTTGCTTGAATCCAGTGGCAAAGTGAGCAAGGGACCCACGTCTGGGTATACCCCCGCCAACTTAGGGCGAACAAAGCGATACAAAAGGGGATGATGGACGGAACGTTTGAGCCAATCAAACACTCACCCCCAGTCAACTGATCTGGGTTTAATCCATCATCATTCTTTAGCTCACTCCACCACCCCAGTTCAGACATGGCCATATGCAAATCAGTCTGACCCTGTGCCTCATGGGAACAGTCCAGCCCGAACTGCCAAGCCATGTCTTCCCTGGACCGGAAACAAGCATCCTAGGACCGGTTTCTGGCATTCCAGGCCGTCATCAGCCAGGCTTGCTTGAATCCAGTGGCAAAGTGAGCAAGGGACCCACGTCTGGGTATACCCCCGCCAACTTAGGGCGAACAAAGCGATACAAAAGGGGATGATGGACGGAACGTTTGAGCCAATCAAACACTCACCCCCAGTCAACTGATCTGGGTTTAATCCATCATCATTCTTTAGCTCACTCCACCACCCCAGTTCAGACATGGCCATATGCAAATCAGTCTGACCCTGTGCCTCATGGGAACAGTCCAGCCCGAACTGCCAAGCCATGTCTTCCCTGGACCGGAAACAAGCATCCTAGGACCGGTTTCTGGCATTCCAGCCGTCATCAGCCAGGCTTGCTTGAATCCAGTGGCAAAGTGAGCAAGGGACCCACGTCTGGGTATACCCCCGCCAACTTAGGGCGAACAAAGCGATACAAAAGGGGATGATGGACGGAACGTTTGAGCCAATCAAACACTCACCCCCAGTCAACTGATCTGGGTTTAATCCATCATCATTCTTTAGCTCACTCCACCACCCCAGTTCAGACATGGCCATATGCAAATCAGTCTGACCCTGTGCCTCATGGGAACAGTCCAGCCCGAACTGCCAAGCCATGTCTTCCCTGGACCGGAAACAAGCATCCTAGGACCGGTTTCTGGCATTCCAGCCGTCATCAGCCAGGCTTGCTTGAATCCAGTGGCAAAGTGAGCAAGGGACCCACGTCTGGGTATACCCCCGCCAACTTAGGGCGAACAAAGCGATACAAAAGGGGATGATGGACGGAACGTTTGAGCCAATCAAACACTCACCCCCAGTCAACTGATCTGGGTTTAATCCATCATCATTCTTTAGCTCACTCCACCACCCCAGTTCAGACATGGCCATATGCAAATCAGTCTGACCCTGTGCCTCATGGGAACAGTCCAGCCCGAACTGCCAAGCCATGTCTTCCCTGGACCGGAAACAAGCATCCTAGGACCGGTTTCTGGCATTCCAGCCGTCATCAGCCAGGCTTGCTTGAATCCAGTGGCAAAGTGAGCAAGGGACCCACGTCTGGGTATACCCCCGCCAACTTAGGGTGAACAAAGCGATACAAAAGGGGATGATGGACGGAACGTTTGAGCCAATCAAACACTCACCCCCAGTCAACTGATCTGGGTTTAATCCATCATCATTCTTTAGCTCACTCCACCACCCCAGTTCAGACATGGCCATATGCAAATCAGTCTGACCCTGTGCCTCATGGGAACAGTCCAGCCCGAACTGCCAAGCCATGTCTTCCCTGGACCGGAAACAAGCATCCTAGGACCGGTTTCTGGCATTCCAGCCGTCATCAGCCAGGCTTGCTTGAATCCAGTGGCAAAGTGAGCAAGGGACCCACGTCTGGGTATACCCCCGCCAACTTAGGGCGAACAAAGCGATACAAAAGGGGATGATGGACGGAACGTTTGAGCCAATCAAACACTCACCCCCAGTCAACTGATCTGGGTTTAATCCATCATCATTCTTTAGCTCACTCCACCACCCCAGTTCAGACATGGCCATATGCAAATCAGTCTGACCCTGTGCCTCATGGGAACAGTCCAGCCCGAACTGCCAAGCCATGTCTTCCCTGGACCGGAAACAAGCATCCTAGGACCGGTTTCTGGCATTCCAGCCGTCATCAGCCAGGCTTGCTTGAATCCAGTGGCAAAGTGAGCAAGGGACCCACGTCTGGGTATACCCCCGCCAACTTAGGGCGAACAAAGCGATACAAAAGGGGATGATGGACGGAACGTTTGAGCCAATCAAACACTCACCCCCAGTCAACTGATCTGGGTTTAATCCATCATCATTCTTTAGCTCACTCCACCACCCCAGTTCAGACATGGCCATATGCAAATCAGTCTGACCCTGTGCCTCATGGGAACAGTCCAGCCCGAACTGCCAAGCCATGTCTTCCCTGGACCGGAAACAAGCATCCTAGGACCGGTTTCTGGCATTCCAGCCGTCATCAGCCAGGCTTGCTTGAATCCAGTGGCAAAGTGAGCAAGGGACCCACGTCTGGGTATACCCCCGCCAACTTAGGGCAAACAAAGCGATACAAAAGGGGATGATGGACGGAACGTTTGAGCCAATCAAACACTCACCCCCAGTCAACTGATCTGGGTTTAATCCATCATCATTCTTTAGCTCACTCCACCACCCCAGTTCAGACATGGCCATATGCAAATCAGTCTGACCCTGTGCCTCATGGGAACAGTCCAGCCCGAACTGCCAAGCCATGTCTTCCCTGGACCGGAAACAAGCATCCTAGGACCGGTTTCTGGCATTCCAGCCGTCATCAGCCAGGCTTGCTTGAATCCAGTGGCAAAGTGAGCAAGGGACCCACGTCTGGGTATACCCCCGCCAACTTAGGGCGAACAAAGCGATACAAAAGGGGATGATGGACGGAACGTTTGAGCCAATCAAACACTCACCCCCAGTCAACTGATCTGGGTTTAATCCATCATCATTCTTTAGCTCACTCCACCACCCCAGTTCAGACATGGCCATATGCAAATCAGTCTGACCCTGTGCCTCATGGGAACAGTCCAGCCCGAACTGCCAAGCCATGTCTTCCCTGGACCGGAAACAAGCATCCTAGGACCGGTTTCTGGCATTCCAGGCCGTCATCAGCCAGGCTTGCTTGAATCCAGTGGCAAAGTGAGCAAGGGACCCACGTCTGGGTATACCCCCGCCAACTTAGGGCGAACAAAGCGATACAAAAGGGGATGATGGACGGAACGTTTGAGCCAATCAAACACTCACCCCCAGTCAACTGATCTGGGTTTAATCCATCATCATTCTTTAGCTCACTCCACCACCCCAGTTCAGACATGGCCATATGCAAATCAGTCTGACCCTGTGCCTCATGGGAACAGTCCAGCCCGAACTGCCAAGCCATGTCTTCCCTGGACCGGAAACAAGCATCCTAGGACCGGTTTCTGGCATTCCAGCCGTCATCAGCCAGGCTTGCTTGAATCCAGTGGCAAAGTGAGCAAGGGACCCACGTCTGGGTATACCCCCGCCAACTTAGGGCGAACAAAGCGATACAAAAGGGGATGATGGACGGAACGTTTGAGCCAATCAAACACTCACCCCCAGTCAACTGATCTGGGTTTAATCCATCATCATTCTTTAGCTCACTCCACCACCCCAGTTCAGACATGGCCATATGCAAATCAGTCTGACCCTGTGCCTCATGGGAACAGTCCAGCCCGAACTGCCAAGCCATGTCTTCCCTGGACCGGAAACAAGCATCCTAGGACCGGTTTCTGGCATTCCAGCCGTCATCAGCCAGGCTTGCTTGAATCCAGTGGCAAAGTGAGCAAGGGACCCACGTCTGGGTATACCCCCGCCAACTTAGGGCGAACAAAGCGATACAAAAGGGGATGATGGACGGAACGTTTGAGCCAATCAAACACTCACCCCCAGTCAACTGATCTGGGTTTAATCCATCATCATTCTTTAGCTCACTCCACCACCCCAGTTCAGACATGGCCATATGCAAATCAGTCTGACCCTGTGCCTCATGGGAACAGTCCAGCCCGAACTGCCAAGCCATGTCTTCCCTGGACCGGAAACAAGCATCCTAGGACCGGTTTCTGGCATTCCAGCCGTCATCAGCCAGGCTTGCTTGAATCCAGTGGCAAAGTGAGCAAGGGACCCACGTCTGGGTATACCCCCGCCAACTTAGGGCGAACAAAGCGATACAAAAGGGGATGATGGACGGAACGTTTGAGCCAATCAAACACTCACCCCCAGTCAACTGATCTGGGTTTAATCCATCATCATTCTTTAGCTCACTCCACCACCCCAGTTCAGACATGGCCATATGCAAATCAGTCTGACCCTGTGCCTCATGGGAACAGTCCAGCCCGAACTGCCAAGCCATGTCTTCCCTGGACCGGAAACAAGCATCCTAGGACCGGTTTCTGGCATTCCAGCCGTCATCAGCCAGGCTTGCTTGAATCCAGTGGCAAAGTGAGCAAGGGACCCACGTCTGGGTATACCCCCGCCAACTTAGGGCGAACAAAGCGATACAAAAGGGGATGATGGACGGAACGTTTGAGCCAATCAAACACTCACCCCCAGTCAACTGATCTGGGTTTAATCCATCATCATTCTTTAGCTCACTCCACCACCCCAGTTCAGACATGGCCATATGCAAATCAGTCTGACCCTGTGCCTCATGGGAACAGTCCAGCCCGAACTGCCAAGCCATGTCTTCCCTGGACCGGAAACAAGCATCCTAGGACCGGTTTCTGGCATTCCAGCCGTCATCAGCCAGGCTTGCTTGAATCCAGTGGCAAAGTGAGCAAGGGACCCACGTCTGGGTATACCCCCGCCAACTTAGGGCGAACAAAGCGATACAAAAGGGGATGATGGACGGAACGTTTGAGCCAATCAAACACTCACCCCCAGTCAACTGATCTGGGTTTAATCCATCATCATTCTTTAGCTCACTCCACCACCCCAGTTCAGACATGGCCATATGCAAATCAGTCTGACCCTGTGCCTCATGGGAACAGTCCAGCCCGAACTGCCAAGCCATGTCTTCCCTGGACCGGAAACAAGCATCCTAGGACCGGTTTCTGGCATTCCAGCCGTCATCAGCCAGGCTTGCTTGAATCCAGTGGCAAAGTGAGCAAGGGACCCACGTCTGGGTATACCCCCGCCAACTTAGGGCGAACAAAGCGATACAAAAGGGGATGATGGACGGAACGTTTGAGCCAATCAAACACTCACCCCCAGTCAACTGATCTGGGTTTAATCCATCATCATTCTTTAGCTCACTCCACCACCCCAGTTCAGACATGGCCATATGCAAATCAGTCTGACCCTGTGCCTCATGGGAACAGTCCAGCCCGAACTGCCAAGCCATGTCTTCCCTGGACCGGAAACAAGCATCCTAGGACCGGTTTCTGGCATTCCAGCCGTCATCAGCCAGGCTTGCTTGAATCCAGTGGCAAAGTGAGCAAGGGACCCACGTCTGGGTATACCCCCGCCAACTTAGGGCGAACAAAGCGATACAAAAGGGGATGATGGACGGAACGTTTGAGCCAATCAAACACTCACCCCCAGTCAACTGATCTGGGTTTAATCCATCATCATTCTTTAGCTCACTCCACCACCCCAGTTCAGACATGGCCATATGCAAATCAGTCTGACCCTGTGCCTCATGGGAACAGTCCAGCCCGAACTGCCAAGCCATGTCTTCCCTGGACCGGAAACAAGCATCCTAGGACCGGTTTCTGGCATTCCAGCCGTCATCAGCCAGGCTTGCTTGAATCCAGTGGCAAAGTGAGCAAGGGACCCACGTCTGGGTATACCCCCGCCAACTTAGGGCGAACAAAGCGATACAAAAGGGGATGATGGACGGAACGTTTGAGCCAATCAAACACTCACCCCCAGTCAACTGATCTGGGTTTAATCCATCATCATTCTTTAGCTCACTCCACCACCCCAGTTCAGACATGGCCATATGCAAATCAGTCTGACCCTGTGCCTCATGGGAACAGTCCAGCCCGAACTGCCAAGCCATGTCTTCCCTGGACCGGAAACAAGCATCCTAGGACCGGTTTCTGGCATTCCAGCCGTCATCAGCCAGGCTTGCTTGAATCCAGTGGCAAAGTGAGCAAGGGACCCACGTCTGGGTATACCCCCGCCAACTTAGGGTGAACAAAGCGATACAAAAGGGGATGATGGACGGAACGTTTGAGCCAATCAAACACTCACCCCCAGTCAACTGATCTGGGTTTAATCCATCATCATTCTTTAGCTCACTCCACCACCCCAGTTCAGACATGGCCATATGCAAATCAGTCTGACCCTGTGCCTCATGGGAACAGTCCAGCCCGAACTGCCAAGCCATGTCTTCCCTGGACCGGAAACAAGCATCCTAGGACCGGTTTCTGGCATTCCAGCCGTCATCAGCCAGGCTTGCTTGAATCCAGTGGCAAAGTGAGCAAGGGACCCACGTCTGGGTATACCCCCGCCAACTTAGGGCGAACAAAGCGATACAAAAGGGGATGATGGACGGAACGTTTGAGCCAATCAAACACTCACCCCCAGTCAACTGATCTGGGTTTAATCCATCATCATTCTTTAGCTCACTCCACCACCCCAGTTCAGACATGGCCATATGCAAATCAGTCTGACCCTGTGCCTCATGGGAACAGTCCAGCCCGAACTGCCAAGCCATGTCTTCCCTGGACCGGAAACAAGCATCCTAGGACCGGTTTCTGGCATTCCAGCCGTCATCAGCCAGGCTTGCTTGAATCCAGTGGCAAAGTGAGCAAGGGACCCACGTCTGGGTATACCCCCGCCAACTTAGGGCGAACAAAGCGATACAAAAGGGGATGATGGACGGAACGTTTGAGCCAATCAAACACTCACCCCCAGTCAACTGATCTGGGTTTAATCCATCATCATTCTTTAGCTCACTCCACCACCCCAGTTCAGACATGGCCATATGCAAATTAGTCTGACCCTGTGCCTCATGGGAACAGTCCAGCCCGAACTGCCAAGCCATGTCTTCCCTGGACCGGAAACAAGCATCCTAGGACCGGTTTCTGGCATTCCAGCCGTCATCAGCCAGGCTTGCTTGAATCCAGTGGCAAAGTGAGCAAGGGACCCACGTCTGGGTATACCCCCGCCAACTTAGGGCAAACAAAGCGATACAAAAGGGGATGATGGACGGAACGTTTGAGCCAATAAAACACTCACCCCCAGTCAACTGATCTGGGTTTAATCCATCATCATTCTTTAGCTCACTCCACCACCCCAGTTCAGACATGGCCATATGCAAATCAGTCTGACCCTGTGCCTCATGGGAACAGTCCAGCCCGAACTGCCAAGCCATGTCTTCCCTGGACCGGAAACAAGCATCCTAGGACCGGTTTCTGGCATTCCAGCCGTCATCAGCCAGGCTTGCTTGAATCCAGTGGCAAAGTGAGCAAGGGACCCACGTCTGGGTATACCCCCGCCAACTTAGGGCGAACAAAGCGATACAAAAGGGGATGATGGACGGAACGTTTGAGCCAATCAAACACTCACCCCCAGTCAACTGATCTGGGTTTAATCCATCATCATTCTTTAGCTCACTCCACCACCCCAGTTCAGACATGGCCATATGCAAATCAGTCTGACCCTGTGCCTCATGGGAACAGTCCAACCCGAACTGCCAAGCCATGTCTTCCCTGGACCGGAAACAAGCATCCTAGGACCGGTTTCTGGCATTCCAGCCGTCATCAGCCAGGCTTGCTTGAATCCAGTGGCAAAGTGAGCAAGGGACCCACGTCTGGGTATACCCCCGCCAACTTAGGGCGAACAAAGCGATACAAAAGGGGATGATGGACGGAACGTTTGAGCCAATCAAACACTCACCCCCAGTCAACTGATCTGGGTTTAATCCATCATCATTCTTTAGCTCACTCCACCACCCCAGTTCAGACATGGCCATATGCAAATCAGTCTGACCCTGTGCCTCATGGGAACAGTCCAGCCCGAACTGCCAAGCCATGTCTTCCCTGGAC